>JARQOC010000011.1:140161346-140843013 GCA_033576535.1 Allobates femoralis
TTAATTTTTTTACTATTTATGTACCGTATATTCCGGCGTATAAGACGACTTTCTTCGTCGGGGGTCGTCTTATACACCGGGTGCAGGGCGCCACCTACTGGGAAAAAGAAATGTCGGCATCTGCAGGGGGCCCGCCGTGCTTAATATAAGGCCCGACCCCCGAAAATGAGCTGTGGCAGGCAAAAGAAAAAATTCATACTCACCTGCCTCTGCCTCCCATGTCCTCCGCAGTTTCCCGCTGCCACTGCCGCCGTGTACGTTGTTGCCAGGCACCGTGGATGTACGATAATAAGCCATAAGCCAATCAGGCAGCTGTTGGTGTCTGATTGGCCACAGCATTACCGTACATCTCCTGTACAGAGGTAATATGCGCCGCTCAGTGTAGATGTACGGTAATGCCAGGGCCAATCAGACGCCAGCAGCCGCCTGATTGGCTGATGGCTTATTATCGTACATCTACGGTGCCCGGCTACGTACAGCGGCAGTGGTGGTGGCAGCGGTAAGCTCCGGCAGGCTCCGTTGACACTGCAGTGGCACTGTGCATATGTGTGTCTGACTGTGTGTGTGTGTCTGTGTGTATGCTGTAATGGGACAAAATGCCGGATTGCCCGCGCTGCCACCAAGAATCACCAGGAAACAAGGAGTTAACTGGGCAGATTTTTCTTTTATTCTATCCTACGCGTTTCAGAGCCTCTATCCGAGCTCCTTCCTCAGGGAACAACATCCTTGAGGAAGGAGCTCAGATAGAGGCTCTGAAACGCGTAGGATAGAATAAAAGAAAAATCTGCCCACTTAACTCCTTGTTTCCTGGTGATTCTTGGTGGCAGCGCGGGCAACCCGGCATTTTGTCCCATCACAGCATTCCTGTTTCCACGGTTATCGTGAAGGTGCGGCCCTGCAGCAGCCATCCTACAAGCCATTTACAGGCGATTATACCGGTTGTGGGTGACACAACCGAGCCAGGTGAGCAGTTCCTGATATATACCTCTATAACCCTTTGTAAAAAGGATAAGACCCTATGCGCATTTATCTCACGTTTACAGGTTGACTGTGTGTATGTCTGACTGTGTGTCTGTGGCTGACTGTGTTTGTCTGTGGCTGTCTGTGTGTATGTGTGTGAGTGTGTCTGACTGTGTGTGTCTGACTGTGTGTGTGTGAGACTGTGTATGTCTGTGTCTGACTGTGTGTGTATGTCTGACTGTGTGTGTGGCTACAGAGGGATATTAGGGGATGATGGAGGCTGCAGAGTAATATTGGGGGGTTGATGGGGGCTGTACTCCCCCACCACCACTGACACGACCCTCTCTCCATGTCACCTACCCCCCTCCCCTTGACGCTGGCACATCCCCATCTCTGTCTCACTTAAACTCCCCCCATCTGGAGCTGGTATGTCCTCCTCTCTGTGTCACTCACCCTTCCCACCCACCCCAGTGCTGGCACATTACCCTCTCTGTGTTTATAACTACATGGAGGACTATGGGGGTGCATTACACTATATGGAGAACTATGGGGTGCATTATATTATCTAGAGGACTATGATGTGCATTATACTATATGGAGGACTATGGGGAGTGCATTATAATATATGGAGGACTACGGGGGTGCATTATACTATATGGAGCACTATGATGATGCATTATAATTTATGGAGACCATTATACTATATGGAAGCCGTTATAATACTCAGAGGGCTCTGTGGGAGCATGATAATACTTGAAGGGGTATGAGGGAGCCTCTATACTTAATGCAGGGCTATTTGAGGGCTGTGTGGAGGTCATGATACAGTGTGAAGAGATGTAGAGGCCATTATTCTTTATGTGGGTCCATTATACTGTATGGAGGACTGTGTGGGGGTCACAGTGAGGATCATACCGTAGAACTGGGGTAGTCTTATACGGCGAGTATATTCCAAATTGTATATTTTAACTGGAAAAGTTGGGGGTCGACTTATACGCCCAGTCGTCTTATACGCTGGAAAATACGGTAGTTGTGGAACATTTTTGGATCATTTTTACTTTCTCTAGCAATGAGTATCTCCTCAATCTTTGCTACCTTGATTTGTTTTTTTACAGAATCTATTTTTTTTTTCTATAATTATTCAATGCCTCATGATTTACTTCTTGCTTTAATTCTATAACTATTTTCTTTTTTGTAATTTATTGCACCCCTTGCAACTCAATTTAGTCATAGTATTCTTTTTTCCAACCGTATATTTGATATGTTGTTTGGCCTGTTGTTAATATTAGGTCTAGCTGTGCTCTTCTTATTATTAGGTCCTAAATTAGTTGTGAAAGGTAGGGTCTGGGGAACTTGCTATCTACCTTATGGAGAGGAGTTTGCCTGCAACCATAAGAAGACCGTTAAATAGGTAAGGAGATATAAAGCCGCATCCCTCCTCTAGGAAATATGCAAATTTGCACTTCAGTGAGGAAGTGGATGAACTCCAGCGCCACCTTTAGCTAGCTGCTCAAAGTCATAGTCAACTTTCTGACAAGCCTTTTAATATGACTAGGGATTTGTGCCAGATCAGAACCCCAAACTACAGATGCTGCGTTTCGGGGTAACTGCCCCTCATATTAAAAGGCGTCTGTAGTTTGGGGTTCTGATCTGGCACAAATCCCTAGTCATATTAAAAGGCTTGTCAGAAAGTCGACTATGATTTTCAAGAGCTACCTAAAGGTGGCGCTGGAGTTCATCCACTTCCTCACTGAAGTGCAAATTTGTGAAAGGTAGTAATTTTTCATTGTTGTCAAAAACCTTTTTCCTTTGCTGGACCTGCAGGTTCTTGCTCCCCAATTTATTTCAGGGTAGTTGAAGTCCACATAATAATGACTGCTCGCTGTTTTGCTGCCTCATCAATTTGCTTTATTAGGATATTTTCTGCTGTTTCCATTAAACTTGCATACTTGTAACAAACCCCTATTAGTATTTTATTATTCTTTCTCCCTAGCCTTATCTCGACCAATGAGAACTCTACATTTTCATTAGATTCACATATATTATAACGCAGGATGAGTTTAATGGATGATTTTACATATAAACACACTCTTAAGGTACTGTCACACGCGGCAATATTGCTAGCAATTTCACTGGCAATTTGCTGGTTGCAGTGAAATCATGGACACATTGTTCTATCTTGTTTCTGTGTACAAATGTAACAATGTGTTCATGATTTCACTGCAACCAGCAAATTGCCAGTGAAATTGCTAGCAATATTGCCGCTTGTGACGGTAACTTTACCCCTCACTTATTTGTTATAGTCATTCCTGAACAGACTAAAGCCCTGTAACATAGTTCCTTGCTGCATTGTTTGTGAAGGGTATGGAGGAGGTACTGCTGCCGAGGGATGGAGAGGGTGGGGGTGGGGTTCATATTAAAATGATTGTATTTATGCCATGCTGAATTGAAATTACTGACATGTGTTTACCAAAAGTTCAATAAAAAAGTATTTGATTTAAAAAAAGACTAAAGCCCTGTAAATTAATAGATCAGTCAAAACTCTCATCCAGCAATGTCGCCAATATCCCCACTATATTGTATTTTATTTTCCAACAACATTAATTCTAATTCCTGCACCATGGTGATGAGGCTTCTGGTATTAGTGTACATGCACTTTATGTACCTTATTTTGCGGATTATAAAAAACACCAAATTATAAAATGCAACCCAAATTTAGAGGGCGGAAAAAAAATGTTTTTGATAGAATGGGTCCATTTATAATTCTAAAGTCTGTCTTGTTGTCAGTGTAGCTTATCAGGAAGCGGGGAAGGCCAAGTGGGGTCACAGGAGGAAGGGTCGCCACTGCAAGAAGTCAACGGAGGCACGAGAGGTGCAATGCTGTGGACCCAAGGCTGGGCGTAGGAGGTTTCGCAGTGATGTGAGGCGGGCACCATTAATCTCCTGGCAGTGGATGCAATAGGCTTCAGGAAAATGGCTACGTAGAGCTGAGATCTCAATCTGTGCATGTGCCACCTCCGCAGACGTTTTCCTGAAGTCTATTGCGTCCACTGCCGGGAGAACAATGGTACCTGCTTTGCGATGCGACATACCTTCCTCCCAGCCTCGGGGCCCACAGTATTATCGCACTTGTGCTGCCGCTGACTCTCTTAAAAGAAGATATTTTATAAAAACCGCTGGTTAAGCTGCTTCAGGAAAAAGCCACTGGCTAAAAGAAATCATGGGCATATAGCCAGTTTCTGCTCTGAAAACTCTGCAAAAAACTGTGTGCACATATCCAAAATCCCTTAAAAAATGGAGTCTCCTAAAGTATCCTTGAATATTTGTGGCTTTTAAAGCACCAAACCAGCTGTGCTTTTTTTTCCACCACTGAAGTGGTGACTATAATTTAAGGCCCTTGCCCCTATTCTTGTACTCATCACTCTTTTTCAACACAATTCTGGTCCCATGGCACCATCTTGTAACCACAACATCTGACAGCTGGAAGTCAGGGATTACATCGCAAACTCTCATTGCAGATCTATGAAAGCCAGAATAAGCTCTGATAGACTTGCATTCAACAGGACCTTTGGTTCGCTCCACGAAACACTGAAGTGAACTGGCAACTGCCATAGACCCATGAAAGTGGCTGATGGACAGTGACCTGTTTAGAAGAAACACTCAAGAGGTGGGAAAAAAAAAAAATCGCTGGAGTGGTGCTTTAAATTCCTGAAAAAAACTCAGTTTTTCACTCACTGATCCGATCTTGATCCTTAATGGCATCATGACCTGATCAGGAGCCAAGTCTGGATTTCAGCCCTTTGGGATTTTTTATTTGACGATATTCCAGGTGATGCCTACATTTAACTCCCAGCTTTAGTCACAGCACGAGGCCACACTTTTAAAAATTTGTCAAGTGACCCCTTGAAATGATCTTAATCCAGCAAACAGTCATATAGTTTATTCTGTTTAGTTGGATGCTTGAATTCCAACAGACAGAGCAAGATAGAACTATTGACTGGCAGAGCTCTGATTGATGCATCTTATCAGTATGGTACTAAACCATGACCCTTATTCAGACAAATTCACACAGTGCAATTTATTTCAATTGTATAATACAAGATTCAACATTTATTACATTAAATTTATTTAAATGATTCATTACCTCATTAGTTCGGCATCCTGCATTCTTTTGCTCTTTTAATTGCTATAGGAAAACATATAAAGAAAAAAAAAATCAATTAGCAAAAGTACTAAATTAATTTTGTATTTACTATAATTTTACATGACTTTCAGTCTTGCTTAGGCCCCTTTCACATCAGTGTGTTTTTCAAATTGTGGTAGATCCATCAGATTTACCACATAAGCCTCTAACAGTCGCACCTTACAGCACACTTGCGGCAAGCACCATGCATTGTCTATGGGGCTTACGGCAGGTGCAGCAAGTGCGGTATTGCCGTGATCTGCCACTTGTGGCAGTTGCGGCCGCAAAAAAAAACGCAGTCAGCAACGCTTTTTGGCGCGGTCGCAAGTGCCGTAACCGCGGCAATACCACATTTGCTGCACCTGCCGCAAGTCCCATAGACAATGCATGGGGCTTGCTGCAAGTGTGGCCGTTAGGAGGCAGATGCAGTAAATCTGCCGAATCTACCGCAATTTGAAAAAAACGCTGATGTGAAAAGGGCCTCAGAGAGACTTCTATATTATGTTATAACATATTTAATTGTTTTGCATCAAGTTTGCAAATTAACAGTCTTGCACAATGAAAGAAACTCCGTCACAAGTAGCACTCATATGTCAATTTCTGATCTTTCAACAAGCTATGCAACTTCCCCCAAGCTATTTTGTGCCAGACATGTGAAGGGTAATAGGAGTCAGTAAAGGGAGAAATAGGAAGTCCAGGGCAAGGATTTTAATCATAGTTTTACATGAAATACTCTAAAAAGTCTAAAAAAAAATTGTTCCAGTAGAAAATGAACTGCAATTAGAACAAATTCCTTAATTGCTATGGTGTATTTACTATACCGTACTTAGGTCATGTTCACACGATCGATATTTAATCAGCATTTTACATCAATATTTTGATAAAGTAATTAATGTCCCACCACATGCACTGCTGACCCCATCCCCTCACACCTACTCCAGTCTCTCTCTCCAGTGGCCACCACTCACCTAACCAAAATCTTCAATCTCTCACTCTCTTCTGGTATCTTCCCCTTCTCCTTCAAACACTCGATCATTACTCCATTATTAAAAAAAACTTCTCTCGACCCATCCTGCACAAACAACTACAGACCAGTCTCCAATCTCCCTTTTATCTCTAAACCCCTGGAGTGCCTGGTTTACTCCCGCCTCACTCATTACCTCGCAACTCACGTTCTTCTAGACCCAGTACAGTCTGGTTTCCGTCCCTACATTCTACAGAAACTGCTCTCACCAAAGTGACCAACAACCTTCTGACAGAAAAACGTAATGGTGACCACTCTCTGCATATTCTTCTTGATCTCTCTGCAGCCTTTGACACTGTTGACCACCATCTCCTACTCTCCATGCTGCTCTCCATCGGCATCAAGGACACGGCTCTCTCTTGGTTCTCTTCCTATCTTTCTGACAGCTCTTTCAGTGCACCATTTGCTGGCTCCACTTCCTCCCCTCTTTCCTTCACTATTGGGGTCCCTCAGCGTTCAGTCCTTGGACCTCTTCTCTTCTCTCTCTACACGGCCCCGATTGGACAGACCATCAGCAGATTTGGCTTTCAGTACCATCTTTATGCTGATCCAAAGATTCCCAGAGACAATGTGTTGTTGGTCCGCGCTGCCACAGAAAAACACGTAATCGAAGGCTTCAAATTATAACACCTTTATTGGATCCATCTGACGCGTTTCAGAGCCTGCTATGCTCCTTTATCAGGGAGATATACACTCCATAATGAAGGAGCAAAGCAGGCTCTGAAACACATCGGATGGATCCAATAAAGGTGTTATAATTTGAAGCCTTCGATTACGTGTTTTTCTGTGGCAGCGCGGACCAACAACACATTGTCACTAGGAATCTTTGGATTATTGACCACATTGCAAGTGGAAGTGTGGGTTCAGCAGCAGCCGCGATCTTTTTCCTATTATACTGGTTGTGTGTCACACAACTTTACAAGGTGAGCATTGACACTTACGGCTTCAAAGACGCTGAGTTTTTTAAAACGATAAGACCCTATCTGCGCTTGCTTCTCTTTACAGTTACTGATCTTTATGCTGATGACACACAACTATACACTTCTTCCCCTGACTTTACTCCCGCTCTAATTAAGAACACCAATGAGTGTCTATCCGCAGATTCCAATATCATGTCCGCCCTCTATCTGAAACTCAACCTTTCCAAAACTGAACTTCTTCTGCTCCCGCCCTCCACTAACCTCCCTAAATATGACATCTCTCTCTCAGTGTGCAGCACCACAATAACGCCTAGTCAGCAGGCTCGCTGTCTGGGTGTTATGTTTGACTCTGATCTTTCCTTCACTCCACATATACAATCTCTCGCCCGCTCTTGCCGCTTGCACCTAAAGAACATCTCTAGAATTCGCCCCTTTCTCACCTTGGAAACCACAAAAGCCCTCACTGTGGCCCTGATTCACTCCCGCCTTGACTATTGTAATTCTCTTTTAGTTGGCCTCCCCCGCACTAGACTCTCCCCTTTCCAGTCCATCCTTAATGCAGCAGCCAAGATCATTATCTAGCTAACTTACTTCTGCTCTATGCCAGTCATTGCACTGGCTGCCTATACTGTACACTATAGGATCCATTTCACACTGCTTGTTCTCACCCACAAAGCTCTTCACAGTGCAGCACCCCCCTAACATCTCCTCCCTCCTCATCTCTGTCTATCACCCCACCCATTCTCTTTGCTCTGGAAGTGACTTTAGACTCACTTCTGCATTAATCCGAACCTCCCACTCCCGGCTCCAAGACTTCTCCTGAGCTGCACCAATTCTCTGAAATGCACTATCCCAAGAAATTAGGTGTATCCACAACTTAGATAGTTTCAGGTGATCCCTAAAAACACATCTTTTTAGGGCGGCCTGTCATGATCCCTAGTCAAAGTCATCTAGACTTATCCACTCCACCAGTCTGAAGTGATCATAAATAATGGGTGGTGGCCACTTATACTGCTCCTATCTGTTCCCCATCTCCTTAAGTTGACTATACCATCATTGTAAATAAGCACCTGTACTTTATGTCACCCCCCACCTCATTGCTAGACTATATCATCATTGTAAAAAAGAACCTGTACTTTGTCACACCCACTGTTTTAGATTGTAAGCTCTTTTGAGCAGGGCTGTCTTTTTTTGCTCTAATTATTGTATTATATTATGCTTTCTATTGTATTGTATTGTCTTTGGTATTTTCTAATTGTTTCTTATGATTGTTTAAACATGAACTTTGTATTGTGAAGAGCTGCGGAATATGTTGGCTCTATAAAAAGTATTATTATTAAATGTTTGTACCGTGTTAGCCACTAGAAAAATATATATTAGAATCAATAGACATCAATATTTGTAAGCCAAAACCAGGAGTGGAACAATTAGAAGAAAAGTATAATAGAAACACATCACCACTTCTGTATTTATCACCCACTCCTGGTTTTGGCTACAAATACTGAGGTAAAATGAATGACCAAATACGGTTCCATGACAATTGTGTACAAGATAATTGTGTACGGACAATTGTGTACAGACAATTGTGTACAGGCCAATTGTGTCCAAGGACAATTGTGTACGGACAATTGTGTACAGGGCAATTGTGTACAAGGCAATTGTGTACAAGGCAATTGTGTACGGACAATAGTGTACAAGGCAATTGTGTACGGACAATAGTGTACAAGGCAATTGTGTACGGACAATAGTGTACAAGGCAATTGTGTACGGACAATTGTGTACAAGGCAATTGTGTACGGACAATAGTGTACAAGGCAATTGTGTACGGACAATTGTGTACAAGGCAATTGTGTACGGACAATTGTGTACAAGGCAATTGTGTACGGACAATTGTGTACAAGACAATTGTGTACAAGGCAATTGTGTACGGACAATTGTGTACAAGGCAATTGTGTACGGACAATTGTGTACAAGGCAATTGTGTACGGACAATTGTGTACAGGCCAATTGTGTCCAAGGACAATTGTGTACAAGGACAATTGTGTACAGGGCAATTGTGTACAAGGCAATTGTGTACAAGGCAATTGTGTACGGACAATAGTGTACAAGGCAATTGTGTACGGACAATTGTGTACAAGGCAATTGTGTACGGACAATAGTGTACAAGGCAATTGTGTACGGACAATAGTGTACAAGGCAATTGTGTACGGACAATTGTGTACAAGGCAATTGTGTACGGACAATAGTGTACAAGGCAATTGTGTACGGACAATTGTGTACAAGGCAATTGTGTACGGACAATTGTGTACAAGGCAATTGTGTACGGACAATTGTGTACGGACAATTGTGTACAGACAATTGTGTACAAGTGTGTACAAGGCAATTGTGTACGGACAATTGTGTACAAGGCAATTGTGTACAAGGCAATTGTGTACGGACAATTGTGTACAAGGCAATTATTTGTGTACAGGCCACTTGTACAGGCCACTTTCACAATGACGCTTACTTTCAGTTTCATTACTCACCCCTTGCAACTTTCACCATGACTTTTACTATGAGCAAGTCTGAAAAAGACAAAGATGTCCTTAGGCTTGGGGGACACGAGTATATCCTGCACAGGACACGTGATGACAGCATCAAAGAATGGCGGTGCAGGCAAGTCAACAAATTCAAGTGTCCCGCACGCATGCACACATCTGGAGCCGCGATTGTTAAACAGCCGACTGAGCACAGTCACTCTGCAGATCCAGTTCAAGCTGAAGCCAGAGCTACAATGGCTGCTCTGAGGCAAGAAGCAATCAGCTCTCAAGCATCTACTAGAAGCATTGTTGGACAGGTTCTTCGAGACAGGTCTGATGACGTGTTGTCTCGAATGCCCAAGCGAAGTGACGTTGAGCGAAATACACGTCGGGTCAGGCAGCGAGCAAACACCATGCTGACTCCTCCTCAAAGCATCAATTTTGCTATCCCCCAGAATACAGCGACATCATTTTATATGACTCTGCAAGAGATGACCCCACAGGATTCTTGCCATTGGTAGCAATGAACTGTTGCTTATTTCGAAAGAGGAGAGACATGGTTTGGCGATGGAACGTTCAAGGTGGTGCCAACCATGTTCTTTCAGCTGTATTCTCTCCATGCAAAAGTCGGCAACTCCTATCCTCCCTGATCTACTGCCTGCTGCCAAACAAGACTGGTCCAACCTATCGTCGAATGATCACGGCGCTCAAAGGGTTGATGCCAGGTGCAAATCCCCAGAAAATTCTTCTTGACTTGAGATGGCAGCAATGTCAGCTTTCCAAGATGAGTTTCCAGCTGCAGCGATTTCTGGCTGCTTCTTTCATCTGAGCCAGTCCATTATTCGAAAGGTCAATGAGCTGGGCCTAAAGGCTGAATTTGAGGCTGAGGATGGAGAGTTCAATCTCAAGGTAAAATCTTTGGCCTCCTTGGCGTTTGTCCCACAGCCGAAGTAAGTGCAAGGTATGACGAACTAGCCCAAATCTTCCTGATGATGATGCTACCAATCAGCTCCTCTCCTACTTTGAGCATACCTACGTTAGGGGGCCAGGAGTAGGTGGACGCTTTCGAAACGCAAGGTTTACTCCAGAGGTCTGGAATCATTATGCTGACGCTTTGGCCTCTGCCCCCAAGACCACGAATTGCTGCGAGGGGTTTCATAACGCCTTACAAGCACTCTTTCTTTGTGCTCATCCTACTCGTGTGGGAAACTGTTCAACGGACTCATTAGTGACATGGCAATTCATAGACTTACAGCCCAGAATGCATGAGGTACTGAATGTTGAGCATCCACGAAGCAAGTATGTCCCAGCTAGCTGAACGACTGCGTGTGAAAGTGGCTGATTATCACAATCAAGGAGACAAGCTGCGGTATCTACGAGCGATCAGCAACATGCAGGCACGATAGACAAGACCAGCGATATTTGTAGAATAAGAATAGAAGAAGCTTTGAAACTGTTATTCAATAAGCAATCTTACGTTAAAATCAATGATGAATAAAGTATTTCCTTTTTTTGGACGTTTAATTTTTTGTTTTCCCTATACTTGTCTGTAAATAATCGTCCGTAACACAATTGCCTTGTACACAATTGTCCGTACACAATTGCCTTGTACACACTTGTACACAATGTCTGTACACAATTGTCCGTACACAATTGCCTTGTACACAATTGTCCGTACACAATTGCCTGTACACAATTGCCTTGTTACACAATTGTCCGTACACAATTGCCTTGTACACAATTGTCCGTACACAATTGGCCTTGTACACAATTGTCCGTACACAATTGCCTTGTACACAATTGCCTGTACACAATTGTCCGTACACAATTGCCTTGTACACAACCGTACACAATTGCCTTGTACACAATTGTCCGTACACAATTGCCTTGTACACAATTGTCCGTACACAATTGCCTTGTACACAATTGCCTTGTACACAATTGTCCGTACACAATTGCCTTGTACACAATTGTCCGTACACAATTGCCATTGTACACAATTTTTCCGTACACAATTTGCCTTGTACACAATTGCCTTGTACACAATTGCCCTGTACACAATTGCCTTGTACACATTGTCCGTACACAATTGCCTTGTACACAATTGTCCGTACACAATTGCCTTGTACACAACCGTACACAATTGCCTTGTACACAATTGTCCGTACAAATTGCTTGTACACAATTGCCTTGTACACAATTGTCCGTACACAATTGCCTTGTACACAATTGTCCGTACACAATTGCCTTGTACACAATTGTCCGTACACATTTATCTTGTACACAATTGTCCTGTCACCACCAAATACGGTACTGAATGTGTGAACATGGCCTTATAGTAAATGATTTTCTTATCATTTGAATGGGTATGTAGAGTAAATACACGAAAGCAATTAAGGAATTTTTTCTTAATTGTAGTTGATTTTCTTTCTACTCAAACACTATCTTTTCAGTTTTTTTTGTTTTTTTAAGTGACGGGAGCTTCAATGGGAGCAAAATTTTCCCCGTCCCAAGCATATATTTTTATGGCAAAATGGGAAGAATTATTTTTTTTTTTTACTAAAGATAATCCTTATTCCTCCTATGTCAGGTGATATGGGGCTGCTCCTGATGTGGGTGGAGGAAATCAGGCAGAGGCCATGGGTTTCTTCTATTACAGGTGCATCTCAAATCAAAAAAATTATTTATTTCAGTAATTCATTACATAAAGTAAACCATATATATATAGAGTCATACAAACAGAGTGATCTATTTCAAAAGTGTTATTCTGTAAATGTTGATGATTATGGCTTACAGCCAATGAAAACCAAAACGTCATTATTTCAGAAAATTAAAGTAAACAGGATGAAGGGTCTGAGGGGATAAAATATCACCTAATAGTATCAGAGACTCCCCCTTTTGTGGTTTGAGAGCACAACCACTATAAAAAACATATCACGGCTACTGCATCCCCACATGGTTCATTTTGAGCAGGGGAAATGAGGATTTAAAAAAGAAAAAAAAAAAAAACCCCTGCCCTATTCCCAGCATCAAAGGGTGAATATAAAATTGATTTTTGTCAATGGTTTCAGGGGTCCCCGGCCCCTTGCCAAACAAACAATATATATTGCCCTGTTTTAGAGCGTTTTTTGGGAAAACCCTGAAATACATTGACTAATAAAACAATATTAATTACCCTTTGATGCCTCATGGAATTGGCAGTAAGTTTTAACCATGCTCCAGGATCCCCCCCGGGGTTTTCTGTGTTCTGCTGGATGGCGGGGTTCCCCTCCCCCAATCTATCACTCAAGAATGCAAATCATTAGTCCTGCCTTCAGTTTCAGTTTCACAGCAGCAAAGAAAGAGAGGGGTGGATCGGGAGTTTTAAACAACACCCCCTGGGCAAAAGAAAATGGCCCCTGCTAATTATAACCCCAAATGAGTAGTTTAAAAATTTTTTGCATTTTAAAACAGGACACGTGATGACAGCATCAAAGAATGGCGGTGCAGGCAAGTCAACAAATTCAAGTGTCCCGCACGCATGCACACATCTGGAGCCGCGATTGTTAAACAGCCGACTGAGCACAGTCACTCTGCAGATCCAGTTCAAGCTGAAGCCAGAGCTACAATGGCTGCTCTGAGGCAAGAAGCAATCAGCTCTCAAGCATCTACTAGAAGCATTGTTGGACAGGTTCTTCGAGACAGGTCTGATGACGTGTTGTCTCGAATGCCCAAGCGAAGTGACGTTGAGCGAAATACACGTCGGGTCAGGCAGCGAGCAAACACCATGCTGACTCCTCCTCAAAGCATCAATTTTGCTATCCCCCAGGAATACAGCGACATCATTTTATATGACTCTGCAAGAGATGACCCCCACAGGATTCTTGCCATTGGTAGCAATGAACTGTTGCCTTATTTCGAAAGAGGAGAGACATGGTTTGGCGATGGAACGTTCAAGGTGGTGCCAACCATGTTCTTTCAGCTGTTTTCTCTCCATGCAAAAGTCGGCAACTCCTATCCTCCCCTGATCTACTGCCTGCTGCCAAACAAGACTGGTCCAACCTATCGTCGAATGATCACGGCGCTCAAAGGGTTGATGCCAGGTGCAAATCCCCAGAAAATTCTTCTTGACTTTGAGATGGCAGCAATGTCAGCTTTCCAAGATGAGTTTCCAGCTGCAGCGATTTCTGGCTGCTTCTTTCATCTGAGCCAGTCCATTATTCGAAAGGTCAATGAGCTGGGCCTAAAGGCTGAATTTGAGGCTGAGGATGGAGAGTTCAATCTCAAGGTAAAATCTTTGGCCTCCTTGGCGTTTGTCCCACCAGCCGAAGTAAGTGCAAGGTATGACGAACTAGCCCAAATCTTCCCTGATGATGATGCTACCAATCAGCTCCTCTCCTACTTTGAGCATACCTACGTTAGGGGGCCAGGAGTAGGTGGACGCTTTCGAAACGCAAGGTTTACTCCAGAGGTCTGGAATCATTATGCTGACGCTTTGGCCTCTGCCCCCAAGACCACGAATTGCTGCGAGGGGTTTCATAACGCCTTACAAGCACTCTTTCTTTGTGCTCATCCTACCGTGTGGAAACTGTTCAACGGACTCATTAGTGACATGGCAATTCATAGACTTACAGCCCAGAATGCTGAGGTACTGAATGTTGAGCATCCACGAAGCAAGTATGTCCAGCTAGCTGAACGACTGCGTGTGAAAGTGGCTGATTATCACAATCAAGGAGACAAGCTGCGGTATCTACGAGCGATCAGCAACATGCAGGCACGATAGACAAGACCAGCGATATTTGTAGAATAAGAATAGAAGAAGCTTTGAAACTGTTATTCAATAAGCAATCTTACGTTAAAATCAATGATGAATAAAGTATTTCCTTTTTTTGGACGTTTAATTTTTTGTTTTCCCTATACTTGTCTGTAAATAATCGTCCGTACACAATTGCCTTGTACACAATTGTCCGTACACAATTGCCTTGTACACACTTGTACACAATTGTCTGTACACAATTGTCCGTACACAATTGCCTTGTACACAATTGTCCGTACACAATTGCCTTGTACACAATTGCCTTGTACACAATTGTCCGTACACAATTGCCTTGTACACAATTGTCCGTACACAATTGCCTTGTACACAATTGTCCGTACACAATTGCCTTGTACACAATTGCCTTGTACACAATTGTCCGTACACAATTGCCTTGTACACAACCGTACACAATTGCCTTGTACACAATTGTCCGTACACAATTGCCTTGTACACAATTGTCCGTACACAATTGCCTTGTACACAATTGCCTTGTACACAATTGTCCGTACACAATTGCCTTGTACACAATTGTCCGTACACAATTGCCTTGTACACAATTGTCCGTACACAATTGCCTTGTACACAATTGCCTTGTACACAATTGCCCTGTACACAATTGCCTTGTACACAATTGTCCGTACACAATTGCCTTGTACACAATTGTCCGTACACAATTGCCTTGTACACAACCGTACACAATTGCCTTGTACACAATTGTCCGTACACAATTGCCTTGTACACAATTGCCTTGTACACAATTGTCCGTACACAATTGCCTTGTACACAATTGTCCGTACACAATTGCCTTGTACACAATTGTCCGTACACAATTATCTTGTACACAATTGTCCTGTCACCACCAAATACGGTACTGAATGTGTGAACATGGCCTTATAGTAAATGATTTCTTATCATTTGAATGGGTATGTAGAGTAAATACACGAAAGCAATTAAGGAATTTTTCTTAATTGTAGTTGATTTTCTTTCTACTCAAACACTATCTTTTCAGTTTTTTTGTTTTTTTTAAGTGACGGGGAGCTTCAATGGGAGCAAAATTTTCCCCGTCCCAAGCATATATTTTTATGGCAAAATGGGAAGAATTATTTTTTTTTTTTACTAAAGATAATCCTTATTCCTCCTATGTCAGGTGATATGGGGCTGCTCCTGATGTGGGTGGAGGAAATCAGGCAGAGGCCATGGATTTCTTCTATTACAGGTGCATCTCAATATCAAAAAGTTAATTTATTTCAGTAATTCATTACATAAAGTGAAACGCATATATTATATAGAGTCATTACAAACAGAGTGATCTATTTCAAGTGTTTATTTCTGTAAATGTTGATGATTATGGCTTACAGCCAATGAAAACCAAAACGTCATTATTTCAGAAAATTAAAGTAAACAGGATGAAGGGTCTGAGTGATAAAATATCACCTAAATAGGTATCAGAGACTCCCCTTGTGTGGTTGTGAGAGTCACAACCACTATAAAAGCATATCACGGCTACTGCAGTCCCCAGCATGGTTCATATAGAGCAGGGAAGATGAAGGATTAAAAAACGTAAAAAAAACGCTCTGCCATATTCCACGAGACATCAAAGGGTGAATATAATATTGATTTATTAGTCAATGCGTTTCAGGGCTCCCTGGCCCCTTGCTCAAGACAAATCAATATCATATTGCCATGTTTCAGAGCGTTTTAGGAAGCCCTGAAATACATTGACTAATAAATCAATATTATATTCACCCTTTGATGCCTCATGGAATATGGCAGTACAGTTTTAACCATTCATCCTCCCTACTTTAATTTTCTGAGATAATGACCTTTGAGTTTTCATTGGCTGTAATCTATAATCATCAACATTTACAGAAATAAACACATGAAATAGATCACTCTGTTTGTAATGACTCTATAGAATATATGTTTCACTTTTTGATTTGAATTACTGAAAAAAAATATCTTTTTGATGATATTAATTGAGATGCACCTGTATAGTTATCAAAATCATATGAATTTAAAATGTACTTAATTAGAGATGAGCGAACCTTTGGAATTATGGGTTTAGGTTGCCATACCTCCAAACCCCATTCAAATAATTTGGAGGCAAAATCAAAGGCATACGCCTTTAAAGGGATCCTGTCACCTCCAAAACGCCTCCTAAGCTAGCAAAACATGTCCCTGCAGCATATTATCACTAATCTCACACTTCTTTTGTCTCCTAAAAGCATCCTGTGAAAGTGCATAAAAATGTTTTAATACTCACTCATTAGTGATTATAATTAGCAGGGGCTATATTCTTTAGTCACCAAGGAGGGCTGTTTTGTAGCTCCAGGGATCCACCCTGTCTCTGTGTTCTGCTGTGATGTGCAGGCATTGCCCTCCCCCCTATCTATCACTCACAGAATGCAAATCATTAGTCCTGCCTTCAGTTTCAGTTTCACAGCAGCACAGACAGAGAGAGGGTGGATACTGGAGCTGCTAAACAACACCCCCTGGTGACTAAAGAATATGGCCCCTGCTAATTATAATCACTAATGAGTGAGTATTAAAACATTTTTATGCACTTTCACAGGATGCTTTTAGGAGACAAAAGAAGTGTGAGATTAGTGATAGGATGGTGCAGGGACATGTTTTGATAGCTTAGGAGGCGTTTTGGAGGTGACAGGATCCCTTTAAAGGGGCCCAATAGCTGCCAAATACAGCTCAAACAGGTTTACAGTAAAGCCCCACTGTTTGACACAGCCATTTGCTTCCTAGACTAACTTCAGTGCTGCTGTTAACCTGCTTCCAGGCCCACACATTAACCTCATACATATTCACTGGTTTCCCCCTCTGAGTGGTTAAAGTTAAACTTGACCCCGTGCACCCTCTCTGCCAGCGTCTGTGACTGGTTGACAGAAAGGCAACTAAACTGATGTCGGATCACTGTAAAAATAAATAAATTGAAAAAAATGGCATGTGGTCCCCTCCCCAAATTTTGATCACAGCCAAGATAAAGCATATGGTTGGCGGTTGGTATTCTTACCCTGGAGAGGCACATAGTTATTGCCTTCCCCCCCGCATGGTAAGAATAGCAGCCCGCAGTCGAGTCCAGAATAAGGCGCAATTATTAGAAGCAATATATCATGACGCTTTGTTCCAGCTCTTCCTGGTGTGGTGGCAAATGGGGTAACAGAAGGGATTAATGACAGATGAGTATTGACAGCTGTCATTGACTCTTGGATTAATAATGTTGAGGCGGGGAACGCCTCCTGCCTGTGATGTTAGTGCTGGAGCCCGCCCTGCTACAGATTATGCTGTATGCATACAGCATAATCTGTAGCAGGGTGGGCTCCAGCGCTGATGTCACAGGCAAAAGATGTTTCAGCCGCCGGCAAACCACTCCTAACAAATCCTTGCTCTACGCCTGCGTGGGTTGGAATGATAAGGCGCAGGCGAGGAGGGGAGACAACCACACAGGCAGGAGGCAGCACAGAGAGGCAGGCGGTGGCAGAGAGGCAGGGGGCGGGGAGGACCCCCGTGAACAGCGAGGACTACATTAATAATCAGTAAGTCCCTCCAGAATTCTTATTTCTACAGTGTTTTTTACAGGTTACAGGGGGGTGGAAACATGGGAGACCCCTTCCCTGAATGCAGCAGACATGCTGCATTCAGTGGTTGCTTTCAGTTTGGAAAGCACCAGGGGGGTTGACAGGTCCTCTTTAAATAAACCGACTTCTCCTGAGGAAGTTGGATCGGTCATTCAGTCTTTTAAATTGCTCAAAGTACCTGGCCCAGATGGTTATTCCGCAGAATTTTACAAATTATTACGACCTCTACTCATACTCCATCTTACTTCCCTCTTTAACCACATTGTAGATTCGGGCTCTATGCCTGACCATTTCAATGAAGCATGCCTATAGCTATTACTTAAACCGGTTAAAAACCCATTACTCCCTGCCTAGTATCGCCCAATCTCCCTTTTGAATATAGATTTTAAATTACTCAGCAAAATTATGGCCAACAGATTATAATCAACACTTCCTAATATCCTCACCTTGTCCCAAACAGGTTTCGTCCATGGCTGATCTATTACCTACAAAATCAGTACGGCCCTGGCCGCTATCACTCATAGTTCTCAAACTAAAACCAAACAGAACATACTGGTCAGCCTTGATGTTGATAAGGGTTTCGACCGTGTATCCTGGTCTCACCTCATTCGAACTGTGAAGTATAGACTGTTTGGATTTAATTTTTTTAACTTGATTCGGTTGATTTATACCAATCCTCAGTTCTCAATTTGGCCCCATGGTGTTCAGTCAAACCCTTTTTCTATCTTTAGAGGTACAAGGCAGGGATGTCCTTTATCATCCTTGCTATTTAATATTAAGACCCACTACTTAGATATCTGGAGAGGATTCCTTCCTTTCAGGGAATTAGGATTGGTCGCCATACGCTTAAAGAGGACCTGTCACCCCCTGGTGCTATACTAACTGAATGCAGCACTGAATACAGTGTGTCTGCTGCATTCAGAGAAGGGGTCCCCTATGTCTCTAGCCCTCCTGTAAGTTGTTAAAAAGACTTTATAAAGTGTATAGATAAGGTGTCCGGAGGGACATAGTAACGAGTCATCACTACTCCCTGGTGTCCTCCCCTCCTCCAGCCCCCTCAGTAACGCCTCCTTTTTTTCCCCCTCCTCGGCCGCTCAATGCTGCTTTGTGTTTGAAGTCACGCAGATGCAGAGTGAACAATGAGCAGGACCGGGTCCTGGCAGCTGACACGCCTCCTGCCGGTGATGTCAGCGCCGGGGCCCACCCTGCTCCAGATTATGTAAGTAAAGCAGGGCGGGCTCTGGCGTTGATGTCACCGGCAGGACGCATTTCAGCTGTCGGGACTCGGCACCGTCCATTGTTCACTCTGCGTCTGCGTGACTTCAGACACAGAGCAGCATTGAGTGGCCGAGGAAGGGAGACAAATAAAGGAGGTGTTACTGAGGGGGCTGGAGGTGGCACAGAGAGGGCTGGAGGCAGCGTGGACACCAGGGAGTAGAGAGGACTCATTACTGAGTAAGGTCTACCGGACTCCTTATCTATACACTTTATAAAGTCTTTTTAACAACTTACATGGGGGCTAGAAACATGGGGGACCCTTTCCCTGAAAGCAGCAGTCATGCTGCATTCAGTGCTGCATTCAGTTAGCATAGCACCAGGGGGGTGACAGGTCCTCTTTAAGACTTTAGCATTTGCTGATGACATATTACTCATGGTGGCTAACCCTAAAGAATTAATTCATTCTATCACGGGGGCTTTTCATGAGTTTGGGGCAATCTCGGGATTCTGTACAAATTTCAGCAAATCTCGGGTTTTGGCGATCTTTAAAGATGTTAGGCAATGGTGGCTGTTCCCTTTTTCTTTTCAGTAGGGGCGTGGCTCTCTGCGATATCTTTTATCTGGCATTCTTTTACCTTCTAATCCTCATACTATATACCAATTTAATATTAGGCCCTTAATTTCCGTGATAACTCGGGAAATACATAGGGTCTGCTCACCCCTTCCTGGTTCTCTGGAAATACAATCTTGGACATCTCTTAAATTATCTTTTGCGGGCAAAGCTCACCTTATCAAAATGATCTCTTTCCCCAAAACTACTCTTCTTACAAACGTTACCGATTATATTATCTAAAGATGATGATTGGCTCCTAATTAGAACCTTTAGACAATTTATTTGGGGCTCGGAGGGGGGTTCTAGGATTAGCATCTTTACATTACAGCAGACAAAAGCTTTATCTTGGTATTCTTTTACCCTCTAATCCTCGTACTATACACCAATTTAAAATATTAATTTGCGTGATAACTCAGGAAATACAATCTTGGACGTCCATTATCTTTTGCGGGCAAAGCTCACCTTATCAAATTGGTCTCTTTCCTCAAACTACTCTTCCCCTTACAAACATTATCCATTATATTATCTAAAGCTGATGATTGGCTCCTAATTAGAACCTTAAGGCAATTTATTGGGGACCCAGTGGGGAACTCTAAGATTAGCATTTTTACATTAGCAGACTAAAGCTTTAGGCGGCCTTAATTTTCCAAATCTGAGATTATACAGCATTGCAGCTGTTTTCAGACATTCCATGGATTGGATCTAGGCCTTCACCCGTTTCACTAACATTCCAATTGATGAGGCCATGTGTGGTTCCATTAGTCTTCCTGCTTTACTTCATTTACAACAAACTAGAGTCTCCACTGAGATCAGAGACAATCCTCTGTTATGGTCAGTGGTTATGGCGTGGCGTCATGTTAGAAGAATCAGTGGATTCAATCCCTATATTTCAGTATTAATTCCCTTTCAAGGTAACCCTTTCTTTCTACAGGGCAAACCACCTCCAATTTACCGTGGGTTGGGGGAGAACGGGTGTAGATCGGTGTTTAATTTTCTAACAGCTGCTCAATGTCCCCTTGCCCTGGATGGTATTATCTCGAGGTATCCGACTTTAGCAGGTAATATCTTTACTATCTCTCAGATTAGGCATTATGTTGACTCAGTTTTGCGAGATATAACAGAAAATGTCAGAACCAACCCTCTCCACTTAGTTTCCCTTAGACTAGGGTCACAGCAGCTCTATGAGTCCATTCAGGGGGGGTTCCGTTAAAAAAAATAGAATTTGGCAGCATTAACGCAGTGTTACAGTAAAGGTAAGGCTGCTTTAATGTTGCCAATACATGCCTATTGGTGACGGAACCCCAAGCGCAGGTCAAACACCGGCATCTAAGTGCCGGAGTTTGAAACCTCGCGGTATTTCCAAGCGCATCACATGACATGGATTTTGAGTGAAAATGTGTTCAATTAGCATTCACACAAAATAAACATATAAATAACATAGCATATGTAATTGCAATAATTTTTTGTGAGAAATACTTAATTTTCTGAAACAATCTGAATGGTGACAACACTTTTGCCCATGACTGTATGGGAACCAGGATGGTAGACATATAGGGACCAGAATGGAGAGCATATGTGTACTACCTTGGGAGACATACTGTATGTGTACCAGGATGGGAGACATATTGGGACCAAGATGGGAGAGATGTATGGGAAGGAGGATAGGAAGCATATGAGGACAAGGTTAGGAGACATAAAGGGAGCAGGATGGGAGATGTACGGGGACCAGGATAGGAGGCATAGGGGAACCAGTATGGGAGGTATATGGGGACCAGGATGGGAGGTAGACGGGGACCAGAATGGAAGGCATACGGGGACCAGACTGGGAGGCATATTGGGACCATGATGGGAGACATTTGGGGACTAGGATGGAAGACATATGGGAATCAGGATGGAAGACATAAAGGTAACAGGATGGAGTGTATATGGGGACCAGGATGGAGCACATACGGGGACCAGGATAGAGCACATATTGGGACCAGGTCGGAGCACATATGAGGACCAGGATGGAGTGCATATTGGGACAATAGAGCACATATAGGGACCAGAATAGAGCACATATAGGGAGCAGGATGGGAGAAGCAAGCAAAGATGAATGCTTTCAACTACAGACATCACTGGTTAGTCACCTGTACACTTACACTATACACTATATTGCATACAAATATCCTGAGTAAAATGTCACCCTGATCACTGTAGTACATATACAATGACACTATATACAGAGCTCCTGCGCATAATGTCACTGGTGATCACTTTATTACCTGTATACTATATACAGGATTCCTGCGTATATTGTAACTGGTGATCACTGTATATCCTGTACACTTACATTATATACAGTGCTCTTGTGTATAATGTCACCAGTAGTAATATGAATGTTATTAGTATTGCAGCTTTTACTAATGATATTGATCAGCATTGTAATATTTGTATATATAGAAAAGAGACAGCGCCTCACCGGTTGATAGTTTATCCAAACTTCTTTATTCTGCTCCCATAAATATACAGCGATGTTTCGATCACACAGATCTTTGTCAAGCGTACAGCTCCAACACAGAAAAAAAACTTTTTATAGTGTAGAAACCATCCCCTTCATTTTACACACTGTGGTAACACGCTCTGGGATCGCCTTTACTGGGACCGAAGGGCCCGTAGCTTTTGGGAGTCACTCAGTCCAACATCAGAGATTCAGATGCAAACAGCACTGGGTCCGATTTATTCAGGTGATAGCAACACAGAATGCAAATAAAACAGCAACAAAATAAATCCTTGCCTGTCCGGCTCTAACTAAACAGGACGAAATCCTAGCTACAGATTGGAGGGCTTCTCCCTTCCAGTCAAACCCATATAAACATTGAGCACATGTCTTCACTCACGTGCGTCTTCATCCATAGAGGGGCTTTCTGTGTTCCCAGGCTGAGTCCCCTGCCCAGCATGGCATGTCCTGCTTCCCTCTGCAGGATATAGGGAGAGACACACCATGTGTCCTCCACCTTTGCAGGCTTGTGCAAAACTGGCCTCTCACACAGGTGCAATCCAGTGTGTTTTGTAAATTACTCCTTCACACAGAACTCAGCTTTCATCAGCAGCGGTTAACCCCATGTGTGCTGCTACTGAGCCAACCTGCATTTACCCTGTGCATATGTTGCAGGGTTTAGCAATCCCACATTAACGTCGGTCACGTGAGTCATGCCAGCCACGTGCCATAGCGCCAGCATGCCTCACATATCCCTCCCCCCTGTTCAGACCCATAGGGGCGAACATGTGCCATCGAACCGGGGCCCTGGGACAGGGCATCTATCGCCGGGCGCCCCAATAGTCGAGGGGACCTCGGCAGTCGACCTCATTCACACATGTGTTAACGGATCGGGCCCCACCAGGTGCCGTCAGCCCCCAGAACATGAGCCGTCAGATTTCGTAGGGACCCACCCTCAGTCACGGGCCCACACATTTGCCTCAGGGAAACCCCAGGATCAGACCTAGTCAGGTCACGTGTCCGAGTAGAAAGTTTGCCAGACCTCCCCCGCTCCCAGCGGTCAATACAGTAGTGCGAGTCACTTGCCTCTGTATCTAGGGTCGGATCGGACTTTGTCCTGTCCTGCAATCTACTGGGCCGTCTGATCAGGCCTCTCAGACTCAAGGTACTGGAGGATTCACTCCCACTAAACCCACGCCCACTATCCTCAGGACGACTTTGGAGGTCTCTCCAATGGCGACTTTCTTCACTGCCTCCTTTACCTAGAGAACTATCATTATAATTGGGAAGGTCCCTTCTTTGTTGGATCTCATGGTTTACAGGCCGTCGCCATTGTCTGCTGCTCAGGCGACGCTGTCTCTCAACTCGCAGTCTTGCAAGATTCAGCAGTTCTACATCTCGGAGGTAGGCCACTCGGTATTCCATGAGCATCCGTACATAACCAAGACTTTCCTCTGTGCCTATGGCGAAGAACGACACCATACCATTCTTGTCAGGTAACCAATCTTTGTGATCACGTAGTGCGCTCACTTTCACCACTCCGGACTTCTTTACTATTAGTTGCATGGCTTGGCCATTTCTCCCAATGAGCTTTCTCACTAGAGCCTGAGGGACCTGGATGATGACTTCCCGCAGACTCTGAGCTTCCTTCATAAGCTCCAGCTGTCTAGCGGCTTCTTCAGTCTCCAAACGGATCATCCGCTTTGTGCGAACGCACCGTAAGTGCATGTCACTTAGGATAGCGACTCGCTTCACTGTGACTTCTGTTGTGGACAGGACCACCAGCTGTTTGGCTTCTGAAGCCCAGTACACCTTACAGGCTCCCACGGCCTTCTTAAACTCTTCATGCACCGACTCTCTGGTGCATTCTTCTCTCAAGTCCTCAGGTACATCTACGAGGCACTTGTATAGAGGAGTTTCTGTCATACTATTGGTCCCCTCCAGTTCCCCTGGCTTAGGTTTCAGGGCCAATGGACTTTCGGCTTCTTCAGTGCGTTTGCCCGGGAGGAACACTGGGTGCTCTACCTTCTTCAAAGTGGCCTCCTTCCTCATCTGGCATGCACCCAGGCGACTTTTCAGGGCAGAGACTTCCTCCTCTAGTTCGGCTACTCGCCTCTCAGCAGCTTTTCTTCGAAGCCCTTCCTTCTTCAACTCCTCTTCTACCGACATTCCCGGAGACCTCTCTGTCTCCAAAGCACCCACTCGAGACTCAACAGCCTGTCTCCACAGCTTCTCTTGTCTCAAGTGGCCCTGAAGCATCTCCGTGAGCTCCCTTATCTTGGCTCCGACATCCACTGGACCAGGCAAGCTCACAACACTCAAGGAGGTATTCACTTCAGCCCTCACTTCTTCAGTGGCTTCTTCCACTTCTGCAGTCAACTTCCCCTCTTGGGGTCTGGCAGTACCCCTAGCAACCTCGACCCCATCACCTTGGGTCTGTGCAGGGATCTCCAGTTCTTCACCTGTGACCTCTGCCACAGCACGCCACTCTTGGGTATCGGCAGCCCATCTGCCACCCTCACCAGGGTCTACATTGTATCAGCTCCCACCTTCTCGTAGGTCTCAGGATCGATACCTCCGGCCCTCTCCTGGGTCTCTGTAGCGTTATCCTCAGAGGTTTTCTCACCCTCCATCTCGTCCACCTTTTCCGAAACTCCACCTGTCTCTGCCGTGGTGTTGGTTCCACTTCCAGCCACCCCAGTGGTGGGTCTATTATTGGTCAGCTCTCCATGACTTTCAGGGACTCTTGCTCCCCTAGCTGTCCCCAGGATTTCTCCTCCTACAGCGCCACCAAATGACCGATTATCAGCTGCTTGTGCAGACAAGGGAGCGGACACCCGTACAGTCTTCCTGGATGGCTCTTTCTCCTTGTCTTTCACTTGAACGGTAGTGTCATCACACGGTGTCCGTTCCTTAGACAGCACAATATCGGTCTCAGCTCCAGCGGTTTCCACGGGCTATAACACTTCACCTTCCATTCTGTTTGTCTCAGTGTCTGGAAGAGAACTCACACATGGCATAGAAGCAGATGGCATTATATTGGTAGCTGGGGTCACCTGGGCAGCCTTTTTGTGGCACTTGCTCTTTTTGGGACAGGAGGAGTTGCCATCCTTACTGGACCCTTCCTTACTGTACACCCTTCCTTTCTCAGAGTCACCGTCACCCCTTGAGTCAGTGTTATGCTCCACAGTCTGGTGAACCCCCAAGTCACTCTCTAACTTGGTGTCGGCTCCATTCTTTTTGGCTACCATGTCACTACCAGTTACAGTGTGGTTACAACCAGTCACAGTGCGGTTTACCTCTTTACTCGTCGTGTCGCTATGTTGGGGAGAACCACCCTTTTCTTTGGTCACCCCTAACTCTGGGATGTCACACTTATTGGGTACCAACTCATTATGACACATAACATCACAGACATTCCCTTTAGCCTCCCGCTGTAACAGCAGCTCCTTTGGACTGTTCTGGCTGTTTCCTGAGCAGCCAGACACAAGCCCTTGTTCCCAGAAGTTCAAAAACAATTTAGAGTCCCGGCCTATTATGACTGGAACAGCTAAATCTGGGACTACGCCCACATCGGGTCGCTCCAGTTCATAGTCTGTCTGAAGGATGACTCTGCCCAGTGGGTACTCTTGAGAGGCCCCATGGCTACAGCGTCCTTCTATTCGCCGTCCCGGCATAAGATGGAGTTCAGGTGTAGCCCTCACTAGGGTAATCGAGTTCCCCAGGTCTAGAACCCCTGACACACCTTGTCCATCCATCTTCACAGAACACATCTGTGACCCTAAGCTGGATGGACGGTCTATTCCACAGATAGGACATCGGTAAGAGGAGCCCCAGAGTCCCCAGCTCCCGTCAATCCGCTCAGAGTTTGATTGCTGCGCCCCCTTATGGGCAACCACCCCTTTTTGGGTCTCCGCCCCCTTTTGGGCAACCACCCCTCTTTGGGCCATGATCCCCTTTATGGAATCCACCCCCTTTTGGGACATTATCCGCATTCCTGAATCCGCCCCCTTTTGTGACTCCGCCCCCTTTTGATCAACCCAGTCTATAGGGGATGCTTTCTGGGGACACCCCACAACGTATTGCTGGTGCTGCTGCTCCTGGCTCTGCAGCAGAAGTTTCAGGAGCTCCTCCATGCTACCCGGCCTCTCCGGCTGCAACAAGAAAAAAACAGGAGGGGCGCTCCAATGGGTAATACCCGGTGTTCAAGGGGAAGGGGGGGGGGTAGAATACCACTAACCTTTCCTGGTTGTACCGCCCGTACAACCAGGATCTGCAGCCTGTGGTGTATTGCTGCTCACCAAGCAGAGCCCACGTCTCACAGCCAGTCGCTTGACTCCTCCCACTTGCACCTGGGTTGAGTGTGCTGTCCAACTTCGTGACCCCGCCGAGCCACCAGCCAGATGCTTGTCTCCCAGCTCGTCGTGTGGTTACCTCTAGTAACCTGGCTGCACTGCTGCCACAATCCTGACACCTGTGGTGTTGCCTCCAGCAACCAAGCTTGTATGCGTCGTCTTCGTGACCCCACCGAGTCACCGGAAAACGTGCTTGGGTACGTTGTGCAGTTGCCCGTAGCAACCAATGTCCATATAAGTGCACCTGCACCGTTACCACAATCCACAACCAACCTTGTAGGCCTTGTCCGTTGCCTCCAGCAATAAGGCTGCTACAATGCCCGCATTCTCCACCATATGTGGTAACACGCTCTGGGATCGCCTTTACTGGGACCGAAGGGCCCGTAGCTTTTGGGAGTCACTCAGTCCAACATCAGAGATTCAGATGCAAACAGCACTGGGTCCGATTTATTCAGGTGATAGCAACACAGAATGCAAATAAAACAGCAACAAAATAAATCCTTGCCTGTCCGGCTCTAACTAAACAGGACGAAATCCTAGCTACAGATTGGAGGGCTTCTCCCTTCCAGTCAAACCCATATAAACATTGAGCACATGTCTTCACTCACGTGCGTCTTCATCCATAGAGGGGCTTTCTGTGTTCCCAGGCTGAGTCCCCTGCCCAGCATGGCATGTCCTGCTTCCCTCTGCAGGATATAGGGAGAGACACACCATGTGTCCTCCACCTTTGCAGGCTTGTGCAAAACTGGCCTCTCACACAGGTGCAATCCAGTGTGTTTTGTAAATAACTCCTTCACACAGAACTCAGCTTTCATCAGCAGCGGTTAACCCCATGTGTGCTGCTACTGAGCCAACCTGCATTTACCCTGTGCATATGTTGCAGGGTTTAGCAATCCCACATTAACGTCGGTCACGTGAGTCATGCCAGCCACGTGCCATAGCGCCAGCATGCCTCACAACACCCATCACAAAGGACAAGGACACATTAAGTTGAAAAAATCATCATATAAAATTAAAAACAAGCCAACGAACTCACTCCAGGATCAGCACCACAGAACCACCTTATACATGTTAATAGGTCACTCATCGGTATAATCCATCACTCTATTTACAGTGGTGGCCAAAAGTATTGTCACCCCTGCAATTCTGTCAGATAATACTCAGTTTCTTCCTGAAAATGATTGCAATCACAAATTCTTTGGTATTATTATCTTCATTTAATTTGTCTTCAATGAAAAAAACACAAAAGAGAATGAAGCAAAAAGCAAAACATTGATCATTTCACACAAAACTTCAAAAATGGGCCGGACAAAAGTATTGGCACCCTCAGCCTAATACTTGGTTGCACAAACTTTAGCCAAAATAACTGCGATCAACCGCTTCCGGTAACCATCAATGAGTTTCTTACAATGCTCTGCTGGAATTTTAGACCATTCTTCTTTGGCAAACTGCTCCAGGTCCCTGATATTTGAAGGGTGCCTTCTCCAAACTGCCATTTTTAGATCTCTCCACAGGTGTTCTATGGGATTCAGGTCTGAACTCATTGCTGGCCACCTTAGAAGTCTCCAGTGCTTTCTCTCAAACCATTTTCTAGTGCTTTTTGAAGTGTGTTTTGGGTCACTGTCCTGCTGGAAGACCCCTGACCTCTGAGAGAGACCCAGCTTTCTCACACTGGGCCCTACATTATGCTGCAAAATTTGTTGGTAGTCTTCAGACTTCATAATGCCATGCACACGGTCAAGCAGTCCAGTGCCAGAGGCAGCAAAGCAAACCCAAAACATCAGGGAACCTCCGCCATGTTTCACTGTAGGGACCGTGTTCTTCCAAAACGTTTTCTTTCTCAGGTAAGTTTTGGCAAACTCCAGCCTGGCTTTTTTATGTCTCGGGGTAAGAAGTGGGGTCTTCCTGGGTCTCCTACCAAACAGTCCCTTTTCATTCAGACGCCGACGGATAGTACGGGTTGACACTGTTGCACTCTCGGACTGCAGGGCAGCTTGAACTTGTTTGGATGTTAGTCAAGGTTCTTTATCCACCATCCGCACAATCTTGCGTTGAAATCTCTCGTCAATTTTTCTTTTCCGTCCACATCTAGGGAGATTAGCCACAGTGCCATGGGCTTTAAACTTCTTGATGACACTGCGCACGGTAGACACAGGAACATTCAGGTCTTAGGAGATGTACTTATAGCCTTGAGATTGCTCATGCTTCCTCACTATTTGGTTTCTCAAGTCCTCAGACAGTTTTTTGGTCTTCTTTCTTTTCTCCATGCTCAATGTGGTACACACAAGGACACAGGACAGAGGTTGAGTCAACTTTAATCCATGTCAACTGGGTGCAAGTGGGATTTAGTTATTGCCAACACCTGTTAGGTGCCACAGGTAAATTACAGGTGCTGTTAATTACACAAATTAGAGAAGCATCACATGATTTTTCTAACAGTGGCAATACTTTTGTCCACCGCCTTTTTTATGTTTTGTGTCGAACTATATCCAATTTGGCTTTAGGACAATTCTTTTTGTGTTTTATTCATCGAAGACAAATTAAATGAAGATAATAATACCAAAGAATTTGTGATTGCAATCATTTTCAGGAAGAAACTGCGTATTATCTGACAGAATTGCAGGGGTGTCAATACTTTTGGCCAACACTGTACAGTACAGTATAACCGCAAGTCCAGGGATGTAAACAAACCCGTCCTCCAATCATAGCATAGCTTACCCTGTTGTTATGGAATCGCTTGTCGTCACCCGGTCACATGATCGTCTGGAGCCAATCATACAATTCCTCGCAGAGCACAGGCGCCGGTGTCTACTGAGCATGCCCCGGCATCTTCTTACCATTGGATCCACAAAATGTCCATCATTGGCCAGAGGCTTTCCGATTGGTTGCGCAGCGCCACTTGCACAATTGGCGTACGCAACCCCCACACTTATTAAGGGTATTAAATAATGTACATACTGATGTACAACCCTCAGAGTTGCACACAGAGAATACCGGGGACTCCCCTTTCAACCCTCATCCTCACAAAAAGTACTAGTACAAATAGCAATAGTGTGGGGGTTGCTGTAGACAACTATCATGGGACAATCACGGGGACACCCCTTTACACGCTAAGCCCATTTCATATATATTGTACAAGTAATAGTAATTGTTGTTCACCATAAAACTGGTTTGGTGAACTTTTTTTGTTCTAACATGTTAACAGTAGAGTGGAGTCCATAACAAGCGAATAGGTAGTTGTATATAGGGGATCTATGCTTTACATGTAATAGTTAGTGATAGAACAACTGTTAATTAATAAGGGTTGGAAGATCCTAGTGTATATGAATGTGGTTGAATTGAAATGTCTCTACTCTTGTGATGTCTTTTTTTGCAGCACCGACTTAGATAAAACAATAGCTCAGGTTGTATATCACAAACTACTATAATGGCGGAGTTAGTTAGTCTGCATATGCTGTTTGCGTAACAAATAGCAGCGTGGCTGGTTAGTATAGTTGCTTTCAGGAGTTGCGTACGCCATCTGCACAAGTGACGGTGCAGAACCAATCAGAATGCCTCTGGCCGATGATGGTCTGTATTAAAGCTGTACGCTTGACAAAGATCTGTGTGATCAAAACGTCGCTGTATATTTATGGGAGCGGAATAAAGAAGTTTGGATAAAGTACCAACCAGTGAGGTGCTGTCTCTTCTATATATATATATTGGTGTCCAGGTATCTCCCGGACCTGACTTTCAGCACCGCTTAGTGCCCTGAGTATATGGCTTCAAATATATATTGGTGTGACTGTTTCAAGGATAGACTCCCTGGATGAAGACGTGCATCTCAACAAGGGGATGAAGACCATGACCCTAATTGCCACAGGGTGCTGTGAATCCTCTATTGTATTGTAATATTTAGTCACTATGTGGTGGTAATATGTGGTCTGGTCACATTGTGGCAGTATTTCTTCATTATATATGGTACTATTTGGTAATTGTGTGATGGTAATATGTGGTCTGGTCACCCTGTGATGGTAATTTTCTCTTGTATATGGTACAATTCTGTCACTAGGTGGTGGTAATTTCTGGTCAGGTCATTGTATGGCTGTATTTCTTTTCTTGTATATGTGTTATGCACATAAGTATTCCAACATGGGTAAAGAGAAGATAAAGCCTACCTCACTGTGGCTGCACCTGCACCTTACTGGTTCTTGTACAGATTGGTATCCCTAGCCACACAACTAGAAACCCACAACTTAGACCTGTATGCCTAAATGCTGTCAAGTCGCTTCTTGCAGCTCCTGAGGAACCACATGGGTAGACTATTAACATCACAAATTAAGAAAGGGTAAGGTATAGGCAAGGACCCAAGGTGTGTAAACATAGAACACGTGCACAAATGGACAAAGGATAAATAATAAATGGAAGCAAGGGTAAACTAACAACCTAACAGAAAACAAAATATAGGTGTAGGAAAGGCAAAAGAGAAAACACAGAGAAAAAACACTTGTCTCTGCCTAAATTCCTTAACAGTAATCCACATAGAAATATAGCCAGCAGAGAAGGTTGGCTTCAAAACAGCATAAACAGCCCCATCTGTGATGTAATAGGCATGTTTGCACACCTGAAAACTGAAAAAAGTAAGAGAAATGCCTGGATAAAACATCCATTTGCAAAGAGAATCACCAGTCTTTGGCTCAGACTCAAAATGACCAGGGGTGCTTCCTTCAGTGGACCATGACTGGGTAATCCCTATCCTTCCAATTTTTCAGAGTTGATCCGGTTTTATTTTTTTTTCTGTAGGTACTATTGATCTCTGATTCCTTGCTTTTCTGCCTTGGTGTAGATTCCATATTACTGCACAATATTTATTACAGTGTTACTCTTCATGATTTTAATCATGCTTGTGAGAATTGATTGGATTCTTATATTTGTTGTTACACCTACTAAATATAGAGATTGTCTCATACAATGTTATGGAATTTTGTACATGAGGAGAATTTGTATAGGGTCTGGATCCTCTTTGGTGGTATACCGACATTCTCCAATTTTATGTCATTATATTGTGTATGTGTAATCTTCAATAAAAGAATTTAGTATTTTGCTAAATTTTGGCTCATACTCCAGTCTTTTTTTGGTCAAACTGACCATGCAGCACAAGGTCACCAGTTTGAATACCAAACTTGAGGTATAAAAATATGGTACTATTAACAAGAAAAATAAAAGTCCGCTCATCTGGTCTCCTTCTCCACTCCTCCTGTATCTCTGCATGGACTGCAGAAGTCTTCTGCTGCACCATCAAGCAAGTTTCAGAAGTAGGTCCAGTGAGTAAAAGGAGTTGTCAGCAATCCGAGTTCTTATAAAATATCCATTTATTTTAGCAAAAGTTTAAAAAACAGGATTCAGCACATAAAAACTAATTCCAGATCAGTTCATGTTGCTCACAGGTCTTCCATGGAAGATCATAAATAAGGCTACCAGCTAACCAAAACATGTCGCCTTAGTGTATCTGTGAGCAGCATGAATTGATCTGGAATTTGTTATGTGCGGAAAACCTGGTTTTTAAAATTTTGCTAAAATAAATGGATATTTTATTACAACTCGGATTGCTGACAACTCCTTTTACTCTCTGAACCTACTTCTGAAACTTTCAATATGGTACTAATAGGTCACAATTTAGTGGTGATATGTGGTTTGGTCATTGTGTTTATTTATTTGCGGTCCTTGTAGATGGTGCTTTTTCCTTTTATGTGGCATTATTCGGCCACTATTTGGTGGTAGTATGTGGTCTGTTCATGGTGGGTGGTGTTTTTTCTTTGTATGTATTATTTGTTTACTATTTGGAGGTAATATGTGGTTTAGTAATTGTGCAGTAGTACTTCTCCCTTATATGTGGTATTATTCGGTCACTTTGTGGTGATAATATATGATCTAGTCACGGTGCAGTGGTATATTGCACATATTTGATATATGGCTGCTGTGGCCAGAGATTTGATGAAGCAGATACAGTGCCTACAAGTAGTCTTCAACCCCCTGCAGATTTAGCTGGTTTGATAAGATGCCAATAAGTTAGAGCCTTCAAACTGCAAACGAGAGTAGGATTTATTAACAGAAGCATAAATCTTACAAACCAAAAAGTTATTTTGCTCAGTTGAATTTTTATAAATTTTAAACATAAAAGTGTGGGTCAATTATTATTCAACCCCTATGTTTAATATTTTGTGGAATAACCCTTGTTTGCAATTACAGCTAATAATCGTCTTTTATAAGACCTGATCAGGCCGGCACAGGTCTCTGGAGTTATCTTGGCCCACTCCTCCATGCAGATCTTCTCCAAGTTATCTAGGTTCTTTGGGTGTCTCATGTGGACTTTAATCTTGAGCTCCTTCCACAAGTTTTCAATTGGGTTAAGGTCAGGAGACTGACTAGGCCACTCCAACACCTTGATTTTTTTCCCTCTTGAACCAGGCCTTGGTTTTCTTGGCTGTGTGCTTTGGGTCGTTGTCTTGTTGGAAGATGAAATTACGACCCATCTTAAGATCCTTGATGGAGGAGCGGAGGTTCTTGGCCAAAATCTCCAGGTAGGCCGTGCTATCCATCTTCCCATGGATGCGGACCAGATGGCCAGGCCCCTTGGCTGAGAAACAGCCCCACAGCATGATGCTGCCACCACCATGCTTGACTGTAGGGATGGTATTCTTGGGGTCGTATGCAGTGCCATCCAGTCTCCAAACGTCACGTGTGTGGTTGGCACCAAAGATCTCGATCTTGGTCTCATCAGAAAAGCCTCCATATACCTCAGCACAGCCTCTATATACAGTCAGCAAAGCCTCTATATACACACAGCACAGCCTTTACATACAGTCTGCACAGCCTCTATATACCGTCAGCACAGCCTCTATATACCGTCAGCACAGCCTCTATATACAGTCAGCACAGCCCTCTATGGTAGATATAATCCCCCATCCTGCTGATCATACTCCCCTTCCATCCGCTCCCCCGGGGCTGAGCCTCCCAGATTCTTTCCCACCACATCCTTATAGCAGCAGCTCCCGGGACTGTGGAGCTTCCTCCTTCCTGCACCATGTGATGAGCTCTGCTACAGTAGGCAATGGAGGAAGCTCCACTGCTCCCTGGAGCCAGCACATCTACATCGCATGCAAATTAGCCATGTGCACTGGGAGCTCAGAGCACTCAGCTCCTTGCAAGACTGCCTGATGTGCCCCTTTTTAACAGGGCTGCCGACTGTCTGTCCCTAATGGGCCCCTGGCTGTCAGGGCTGCCTGTCCATGATGGCCAGTGGGCCCCCCCAGCTGTTCAGGGACCCGGCACTTGCCCGGGTATGCCGGGTGCTGACGCCGGCCCTGATTTCATGGACATATGTATTTGGAGTTACACTTTAATTTCTGTAGATAATATCCAAACAGTATTTAGAAAATTCCTAAAGAAGAAGATAACTCACCAAATGTCTAAATTCTGCAGCTAAGCAGCCATTTGTTGATTCCTCCATGTTCATTACTTTTGTGTTTGTGCCTAAAATATTGAATTTCCGGAACCTTAAAATATAATAAGAAAAGCACAAAAAAATTATTCAGTTATGAGGAAAATTCTCTACCTTATACTTTTAAAATATCACCCTGCTCTAATAGCCCACAGATTGGAAGATTCCCCCATACTGTATGCTGTAGAAGGACAAGCAGATAAATAGTCTAAGGCTATGTTGACATTATGCTTAACCCTACTTTGGTATCTCCATTAGGGTACCTTTACACACAGAGATAAATTGCTTGCAACTCACTGGTTGCAGTGAAATCATGGACACATTGTTCAACTTCTACATGGCAACAAAATGGAACAATGTGTCCATGATTTCACTGCAACCAGTAAGTTGCAAGTGAAATTGCATGCAATGTTGCGACGTGTAAAGGTACCCTTAGTGGTCTGAAGTCCCAAAAAATTAGGACAGAACGCCAAAAGGAGCTGTTCATTGTATCTATCTAAAATAGACACCGCTTGAACGTAAGGCATAAGGAGTACAAAATGCCTCATGTTAGTGAATGGCTCCATCAGGTTTCTGCCTGAATTATGTTTTTCAGGGCTTCAGATAAACATAACATGCATGTAGTCTAAATCTAACATTCCTGAAAACAATCTTCAAGACACGTGACAAATAATTAATATTCAATATATTTTACATATAGTCTTTAACAACAGTTGTCACTTACCCTTTTACTGTATTTTTTTCGCTGACATCCCTAAAGGATGAATAAAAAAAAAAGATATATTCAACATAACAGACAGCTACAACTCTTCAAATATAAAAAAAAGTTAACAATTTATATTTGGCACTCCTTTTTGCCATTGCACTAGCACTCCAATTTACTTGACTAGTTTTAATTAGTAATATATTGTGTAAGGGAGTATTTACAAATGCTCTTAACCAGGGGTAGGCAACTCTAATCCTCAAGGAAAGCAAACAGTGCATATTTTCAGGATTTCCTTAGCATTTGATAGTTGTAAATTTAATCTCCTGCACAGGCGATACACGTGAGAATGAATTTAATTCCAAATAACCTCTTAATGCTCTTATATCATCTATGGCTTTATTTGCCAAGGATCCAAGGATAATCACGTGATTATGAGGAATATGATCCTCATCTAAAAAGACGACTACAGAAATATGAGCATGAGGTGATAAAGAAAAAAGCAATCAAATTTGCACGGAATAAAAAAGAGGTGATAACTCCAGAAGAACACAAGGATATTTTAGACATATCGAAATTAGGTGCCCCAGAACCCCTTAAATTTCAGGAAGTGTTGAATGAAATATTGGAACCTAACAGTTCCCTTAGTTCATCACCAGCCGAGAATTTAAGGAGGCCTCACCAGCCGAGAGTTTAAGGTGAGAGCACGCGAGCATGTTAAAGACATGGGCGCAATGAAGCTCGAACTGGGAGATCCGAGATTAAAAACCCTACCCCGCCACTTTAAAATAAAACATGGGTGCGACCCAAGGAATCTAAAATTCATAGCCATTGATGTTCTCAACCTGGGATCCAGGGGTGGCGATTATAGGAGAGAATTGGCGAAGAAGGAGTGCCAGTGGATAGTCCGGTTGGGAACAATGTCCCCAGGCGGATTAAATGAAAAGCTGAGTTTCGTCCCATTCTTAGGGTGATCTGTGACACATCTTATCTCCTCTACCTGTTTTGGTGAGGAGAGATATTGGCGTTGATTTCTCTGTGATATTGCTTCTCTGACCATAGTAGACACTGCCCTTATGGGAGCCCCGACAGCGGGTTTTCCCTTTGTTTTTAATTTTTACATGTTAGTTTTAACACTTTTTTGCTCTCCTTTATAGTTCCCTATAGTCAAAATTGGATCATTTCTTATAAACAACCCCCCTTTCCTTCCACCTTGTCTTCTTTCAACAACTCATGGAGGCTACTGGATAGGATGAAGAACAGCCAGGACAAAGCATGTGATTTGATAGTGTATTCTAATATTATAATATTTTGATAATATCTCTTTGGGTCCATTTTGGATCTATATGTATTTATGGGCAATTTCACCTGACACCCGATTTCTAATGCCTTTGGGATATACTAATGTGGAATGTTGAACTTTGGATATTTGTATATGTGACATATATTGATTATATGGGTTTGACAAAACAATACCTTATCCTCAGGGCAAAATAGGTTTATTCACCTACTACAGTAAATATCTGGGTGAGAGGGTGGGAATCGCTCTTTTTTTATCTAATAATCCATGATCTATGTCCTGGGCAAACTCGCTTAATATAGTCTGGAGCGCTCCATGAGTACATGATTAGTGAAGGGCTTTTGCCCTTCACTAAGATGGCGGTGGCTGGCATCCGCGCATGCGCGGTGCGCATCTCCCGGGTTACGGCCTTATGCAGCTCTGAAACCGGAAACGGCGTCGTTTGATGCACTTCCGGTGGCGGGGCCGGACACCCGGGGAGGACGCGGCCGCACATGTGCGGCAAGAGAACCAGCAATGCTGCACACCTGAGGGGGGGCTATATAAGAGAGAGCTACACATTAGGAGAGCAGCCCCCTGAGGAAACCCTAAGGGAGAAACGCGTTGGGCGTCCCCCACACATCAACCAGGTAAACTGACCAAGCATGGGTGAATGTAATTAATGGGGGGGGGACCTTTAACAAGCTGCAGCACCAGTCCTTTCTCCCCTTATGGTTGGCACAGACCACCTTTGGATAACATAGGAGATACAAATCAGGACAGTAGTGCAGCATAATGTTACTCCTCCATAAAAAAGACCCTTTTGCATAGGTATGATACTCTGTGTTTGATGTTTTACCACCTGTGGTATCCCTGAGTACCGTTTCTATTATTTTAAGTCTGTGATATTGTGTCATGTCGGAGCCCTTGTAATGTTTTGTGTTCAATAAAACTTTTCACTTGGCTATCCGAGTACAAACATTATTTCTGGGCATAAACTCTCCAAAATCGTTCTATTTATATACCGTATATACTCGTGTATAAGCCGACCCGTGTATAAGCCGACCCCCCTACTTTTGCCCCCAAAACCTGGGAAAACCTATTGACTCGTGTATAAGCCGAGGGTAGACCCCAGCACAGGTATACAGCCCCCAGCAGTGTGGTATACAGCAGCCCCAGAGGTATATACAGCAGCCCGGGTGCAGAGTGTATATACACACCCATGTAGTATACAGCAGCCCAGGGTAGTATACAGCAGCCCCAGTGGTAGTATACAGCACCAGTTACAGCACCCCAGTGGTAGTATACAGCAGCCCCAGTGGTAGTATACAGCAGCCCCAAGTGTAGTATACAGCAGCCCCAGAGGTAGTATACACAGCCCCAGTGGTAGTATACAGCAGCCCCAGAGGTAGTATACAGCAGCCCCAGGAGTATATACAGCCCCAGGGTAGTATACAGCAGCCCCAGTGGTAGTACACAGCAGCCCAGTGGTAGTATACAGCAGCCCAGAGGTAGTATACAGCAGCCCTAGTGGTGTATACAGCAGCCCTTAGGTAGTATACAGCAGCCCCAGTGGTTACACACCCCAGGGCTGTATACAGCAGCAGCCCCAGGGCTGTATACAGCAGCAGCCCCAAAGCTGTATACAGCAGCAGCCCCAAAGCTGTATACAGCAGCAGCCCCAGGGCTGTATACAGCAGCAGCCGCGGAGGTATACAGGCCCCCCCATCAAGCTCCAGGGCCCCCCCCCCCTTGCGCGGCAGCCTGTAAAGTAAAATCATACTTATCCTGTCCTGTCACGCTGTCCCGCCGCTGCCATCACGATCCGGGCTTCATTCAGCGTCTTCCGGCTTCTGGCTTCCTGTGGTCGCGGGCAATGACGTCATTGCCCGCGACCACAGGAACACGGAAGACGCGTAATGAAGCCCGGGATCGTGATGGCAGCGGCGGGACAGCGTGACAGGACAGGATAAGTATGATTTTACTTTACAGGCTGCCGCGCAAGGGGGGGGCCCTGGAGCTTGATGGGGGGGCCTGTATACCTCCGGGGCTGCTGCTGTATATACCGTATATACTCGCGTATAAGCCCAAGGGGGACTTTTCAGCCCAAATTTTGGGCTGAAAAACTCGGCTTATACGCGAGTATATATGGTATATAAAGTTCCCTTAGTTCTCTGAGAACTAAAAAAAAGATTTCTATGAGAAACACAAAAAATCTTTAAAAAAAAAATCTGCAAGGATGCAAAACAGGGATTTTTGTCTTCTCACCGTAAAATCCTTTTCTCCTAGCTCATCATTGGGGGACACAGGATGATGGGTGTATGCTTTTCTGCCTCTAGGAGGCGACACTAAGTATAGAAAAAAGTTAAGCCCTCCTTCCTGCAGTATACACCCGTGCGTGGGTGTAGCTAGTCAGTTTTGGTACTAAAGCAGTAGGAGAGCATGTTAGCGTACCAAGGTACAAAAGGCGTGAGCCGGGGTCTGTACAGACTATTGAAGTCTGAGAGGGCGTGTGCTGTGTCCCCCAATGATGAGCTAGGAGAAAAGGATTTTACGGTGAGTACACAAAAATCCCAGTTTCTCCTTTGCATCATTGGGGGACACAGGACGATGGGACGTCCTAAAGCAGTCCCTGGGTGGGAATTAGTTGATTAGGAGATGAGCATCAATCATGCATCAGCTTGATTGCATACCATCGCTGTTCATTTTTCTTTTGATTTATATTTTTCTTTTCTGGTGTTAAGAAAAAAAAAAAATCATTTTGGCTTGCCAGGATTTTACTGGCTCGCCACTGCTATAAGTAGGATAATTTGTTGTTTCAGTATATGGTTTCAATGTACACTTCCACGAACGAATGTCCATTAGATGTCTGTGTGGAATATGTAATTAATATACGACTCTACAGTTGTTTATATCTTGTTGGAGTTAAACTTGTAATAATCTACATAAAGAATTATAAAAAAATTATGCGTCAGCTGCCTACAGATGCACGACCGACGCTTGCAAAGTTTTTTTTTTTTCGCTTCTGCGGAGGCCCGGGTGTGAATGTTTTAGTATTTGGCAAAAGTATGCCGGCCGGGCTAGGTTGCGGCCTTGTAAACCTGAGTTACCTGAAGCCTGGTGTTGGCGGGCCTACGAGGCGCCCACAGATTGCGTTGAGTGAGCCCTGATACCTACTGGGATTTTCATGCATTTGACAAACTAGGACTCTTGGATTGCTGAGCAGATGTACATTGGCGATATGGGTTTAGGAGCAGCTATTGTTTTTCTAGGTCTTTTGAGGACGACAATCCGCATTTCTGCTTAACGGACTGAGACTATATGGGAGCTGTAGCGTGTGAGGGCCTTTACTAGGTCCCGGCTATGAAGCTGCTTTTGAGGTGGTGTGCCGAAGCTGGCCGAAAGGATACCCTCATTGAGGTGGGGGTAGGACACCACCTTGGAGGTCCCAGATGGCCAAGGGTATTTTGTATGGGGGCAGTATGTGCATGACCCCTTGGGTGAAGGTTTTGACCTGTTGTTTAGGTGCCGTCTTGCGTTGGAATAGGACGCTAAGGGCGGAGGATTGGCCGTTGATGGAGCTGAGTGCTAGGCCACAGTTTAGGGCGGCTTGAGAAAGCTCATGGACTGCAGGGGTGGAAAAAAGGGGAGTGGGTTACAGTTGCGGTTTTTGCACCAGCAGGAGAATGTTGTGTAGGTGTGGCAATAAGACGCGTGAGGACCTGGCGTTAATTATGGTGGTTATGACCTCCGTTGAAAAACACCTGTTTGTGTCCGGAGCTAGGGTTAAATATCCACCCCGTTAAAGACATGGCCCCCAAGTTCTTGTGGCAAATGGGGCTCTGGGATAGAGGGTCCGGTCGGATTGGGAGTGTGTAGGGTGCGTTCGCGATAAGCTGTACGAGCTCTATGTACTATGCCCGTCGTTGCTATTCTGGGGCGGTGAGTACTGTTTGACCCCCTTCTGCTTTGATCTTCTTGATCACCTACAGGGTCAGCGGCAGAGGGGAAAAGGTTGGGGCATGCAAAAATTGTCCTGAACTTAGCTTTGCCCTCTTTCCACGAAAATCTTTATCACAAAGGCGGAGGAATCCTTGAAGAGAAAACCAGAGTTTGTATGGGAGTTGGGATTGGCGCCAAGGTACGGCCAGCAAGTCCGCTGTGAGTGGTAGTGGGTCCTGAAACCTGTCTATGAAGTTCGGGACCTTTGAGTTTATTCTTGATGCTGTGAGGTCTACGTCAGTGGTTTCCCAGCACCGACGGGTTTGTAGGAAGACTTCTGGATGTAGAGATAATTTCACTGAGGACAGTCTCTTGAGGCTTAGGAAGTTTGCTGGCTAGCTGTCCACTCTTGTGATGTGGACTGGCGACATGGCTGGTCCGTTCAGCGACCTTAAACAGTGATCATTGCTCCAGGTATATTGTGAAGTAACCACAGCTCACCCCACAGACTGTGGAATGGCATTAATTGGTTTCAAACCTGTGTTTTGATGCTGCAGTGATTTCTGCTACCACTGTGCCCCACTCACCCGGCCCGGGTGAGGTTGTGCGGCTAGAAGGTGAAAGTGTTGGATCGCCAAGTGAATCGCTTGTAACTCCAGAATGTTGATTGTGTGGCTTTTGGGCCGTGCAGCGGCCCTGGGTCATGTATTGACGATAGACAGGCCTCTAGCTGAGTAGGCTGGTTTTAGTGGTTACAAGTAGCCACTGAACTGGGAGGAATGATTTGTCTTGTGTTAAAGAGGGTGAGTGTCTTTTTTAACTCATGTGGGTAGGTGGTGTCTGCGGTCAAGACTGAAAAGGCTTCTGGCTGAGAGTGGGGCCAGTTGTAAGGGTTGGACATGTAGCTGAGCGTAGGGAGATGTTTCCATTGCCGCTACCGTTTTTCCCGGGACTTCCATACTAAAGCGGGAGGCTTGGGGAGCTCCTTTGCGGTGTCTGAGTTCATCTTTAGAAAGTTTATAGTTTGTAGCCGACAAACAGCTTTGAGTCGAAAGCCTTTAAACTATTAGGTCTCTGGTACTGGTACTATAACACCGGTCAGAGTAGAGAGTTGGTGGCCTTCAACAACAGATGTCTTTTGTCTTGGTTTTGGCTGAGATCAGGGTATGCCGGTTCACTTGGGTAGGCCGCCCTGTGACTGTTTTAGCAGTTGATGAGAGCTATCCCTATTTCCCATAAGGGATGCGCAGTCGTGACTACGGCTATGGGTAGCGACAGGACCGAGAGTTGATGTCATTGTAGAAAAGGTCAAGTTGCTGTCGGTCACCTTTCCAAATGTTAAAAATGTTGTCAATATATTCTTTATGATGTTTATGGTCCTTGAGTAGCTTAAGCACAAGTATAATTAACATCTAGTCCGCCTTGTATGGGATGATGTTTTATTATTGGACATTACTATAGTCATAGATGTGACTCCATTGTTCTTTTTTTTTTTGGTAAATATATCTTTATTAAGTTTTCATAAAATTAACATTGTGGTCAACAGAATATCTGGGAAGAAAATGACATATTGCAATATCCAAGAGAAACAATCATAGCCACTCAAAACAGTATTACGATTCAAAATATTTTCAAATTAAGAGAACTGCCAAGGTCGCTTCTCTCTATCTAATTCACAAGTACAATGTACTACCTCTCCTCTGGCTCCAGCCAGGGAGGATTTTATCTGGTCCCTAGCGACACGAATCGCCTTGGGTAGTTAGTAATTAAACGTCTTTTAACTTTTAACATCTTATAACATCTTTTAACTTAGGTGATAATATAATCATTATCGTCCAGGTGTGGGAAATCCTCCATTGTTCTTTTAACAATATATACTAATAGTGAGATTGTTCGATGTGGATTTGCTGAGATTATTCTTTTTGTCTTTCCCATTATATTGAGACTAGCAATCCCCTGATTGATTTCTGAATTCAAGTATCAAGATATCAACTGAATAGTCCACAGTTCTACAAAATACGGTGATTTTCATGTTGAATGAGTTTAATTTGACACTAGACAACCGTATCTCCTCTTACGTTCTTATTTCCTCATTTTCTTAGTTTTCCTTGTAACAATACTCATTACTCACCTTTGTGAACTCACCCACTCCCTCTGGATAAGACACTTATCTGTATAGATATCACGTATTCGATAGTGTTATTGCCACTACATAAAAACACGTCGCAGTCACTGAGCAAGGAGCGCAATGACCTGTTATAATACTATTTATCTAATTTGTATTATGCAAAAAAGTTGTTCATTCTTTTATTCTGTTGTTGCTCATTTAGATCTGAGACCCTTGATAAAGGCCTGTATGAGGCCGAAACGTTGGGTGGGCTCTGTTTTTCTGTTTGAACTCTGTGGCAATAAACACGAACTTTGAATCTCAAAATTTTTGTTGTGCCCAGATATTCTTATCCTAGTTATTCTTTTACTGGAGCACCCAAACTTGTGACTGAGAGCCTGTCTCTACCCATTTTAACGTGCAGGCCCAGACTGGGGACTAGATTAATGCGGACTACCGAGAGCGGCGCCGGGGCCTGCGACAGCGGCAGGCTGCCGCGCTGCACCGGCAGCCTGCGGCGCCGCAGCGGGCTGTTGTCCCTCCGCCCCATGACTTGGACGCGCACCCCGAACTTACTGGCGGTGCGCGTGCCAGCATGGAGCCACCGTGGGACACTGAGGGTTGGGGCTGTGGGGGCTGAGCACCGGTCCCTTTGAGGCTGGGTCGGTGCTAATGTGCCCAGGGTGTCCTCAATCACCAACTCCTTGGTTGGAGAGGGTGAGAGGTGGCGGCGTGAGCGCTCCTTGCATCCCCCTGTTGTTGCTCTGGGGGAAGCAGGGAGTGCAGAGCCCTTTGTGGGTTCCGTCTTTCTTCCCCGAGAAGAAGCAGCGAGAGCAGGGCCCGTTGCCCTTCCATAGTGGAGAGGCTTTGGCCCCGTGCCCTGAGCTTACCGGTGGTGCGCGTACCGGCCTGGAGCCACCGCAGGGAAAATGGTGCCCTGTGTGTGCAGGCTGCTGCTGTTGGTGCTGCACCGGATCACTTGGGGATGTATCGGTGCCGTGGCTGGGCACCCTGGTGGCCTCAATCACCTGCTCCTTTGTTGGAGGAGGTGAGAAGTGCTGCACTTGTGCGCCCTTTGCTACGGGTATGCACAGTGACTGGCAGGCTGCTTGGTCTGGGGTAGTGAGAGGGGAGCCCCTCTATGAGGATCCGTCGCCCCTTCAAGGGTGGTGTGCGCTGCCTTGGGATCCCCCATGCTGTGTAGAGCAGCGCCTTTGGCGTATAATAAAAAGTTAAATAAGAATTAAAAGTAAGAATAAAAAATGGTAGCTGTGGTCTGAGCTACAGACACACATGTGCCTCCTGCAACACTAAGCAAAAAACTGACTAGCTACACCCACGCACGGGTGTATACTGCAGGAAGGAGGGCTTAACTTTTTTCTATACTTAGTGTCACCTCCTAGTGGCAGAAAAGCATACACCCATCGTCCTGTGTCCCCCAATGATGCGAAGGAGAAATTTTGATGAGATACCAACTGAGATTATTTCTAAACAGGATGATGGTGAAATCCAATAAAAGTAAGAAGGAAAAATCGGTGATATTAATAGATTCACCTGTGGTAATAAAAACACAAAATACAACTCAGAATAATAATATTGAGATGCTCAGCCCACAAGATGCTACTAAATTGCATCTAGATTTTGGATTAAATGATCCATCAGTAATAGTACCTAATCAGAAGGATGCTCTTCTAGATTTATCATTATTCACAATACACCCTTCATTACAAATATCACTAAGGGTACCTTTACACGCGGCTACATTTGTAGCTTGTCACCAGGTAACTTACTGGTTGCAGTGAAATCATGGATACATGATTCCATTTGTACACAGCAACAAGATAGAACCATGTATCCATGATTTCACTGCAACCAGTAAGTTACCTGGTGACAAGCTACAAATGTAGCCGTGTGTAAAGGTACCCTAAGGGTGCTTTCACACTAGCGTTTTTTTCAAATCGCGGCAGATGCGGTGAAAAAAACGCATCTGCCGCGGTTACCGCATACCGGCTGCACTTGCGGCACGGTTGCGGCGCGGTTGCGGTAAACGCCATACAATGTATAGGCGGGCTTGCGGCAGGTGCGGTAAGTGCGGTTCTGGCACTTGCGGCAGGTGCGGCCGCGAAAAAACTGCGGCTGACCGTGGTTTTTTTCGCGGCCGCACCTGCCGCAAGTGCCAAAACCGCACTTGCTGCACCTGACACAAGCCCGCCTATACATTGTATGGCGTTTACCGCAACCGCGCCGCAACCGTGCCGCAAGTGCAGCCGGTATGCGGTAATCGCGGCAGATGCGTTTTTTTCAACGCATCTGCCGCGATTTGAAAAAAACGCTGATGTGAAAGGGGCCTAACAGACACATTACCTTCACAATATCAGGAGGATTTGATAGCGATATCACAAGGGAGTGGTTTGATGCAGAGTTTTCCCATAGATGGGCCACAATTAAGTGGGATTAATATAGGAGAGTTTGAAAACACACAAAAAGATGTACAAACACCAAACACGTTATTAACGTCACTAGTTAGTTTTGTTAATTCACAACGTTTATTATTTACACAAAATGATGGAGGAAGCATCCTATCTGAATTATGTCTAGATAACAATTTGAATAATGATAAAATCATTATTGAAAACCAACAGGGGGCAAAATTACTCCCAAAAATACACCTGAAATAAGAATTGATGCAAGTAGTAATCAGGATGATCAGAACAATTCTGAGCTGAAAGAAGTAAATAATATACGGGAACATACACATGTAAATGAAAGTATAGAAGGTTTGAATGAAATTAATTCAGTATCTATGATAAAAAAGACTGTTCCGTCAATGGAGGTTTTGTCATCACAATTCATAGTAAATGCACCGTTGGTGGAACAATGTAATAATATAATAATATCATGTTCATCATCTCAAAACACTGAAGTGAAAAAGACAAAGGGGGGTGATTTGAAAGACTCGAAGATCACTCAATGTTTTCGGTTGGTTCCGGGACGCCACCCCAAAAGAAAAAGAGGACACGGGGATGTAGGGGTAATGGGAGAAAACACTCTGGAAATAATACAGGAGAAATCAAACCTCCAAAAAAGATCCATCACGGCCAATCTCTCACATTATGTAGATTTATTTCTTCAGGGTTATGTAATGAGGTTGGAATCCTATTTGAAAGATTCTTCAGAGGTAATTAGATTGCTGAAGAAGTTACCCATATGTAACGGATGTATTTTGACAACATTAGACGTTACCTCCCTTTACAGTAACATTACTTATGAATTGGGCAATTGAGTTTATATTGAATAATAACATATTCACTTTTGAGGGATGTACATATAGACAGATAAGGGACTGCTCGATGGGACGAGATTCGTACCAAGTTATGCTAACTTATACATGGGTGTATTTGAGTCTGTCTTCATCGCGCAGTCCCATCTGTCATCCAATCATATTAGATTTTACCGTCGTTACATAGATGATTTATTCATGATATGGGAAGGGTCTGAAATAAGCGCTCTGAAATTTATTGAGGAATTGAATGAGAACCCTTGGGGCCATACATTTACAGCCTCTTTATCTAGTTCAAATATTCATTTTCTTGATCTGGAAATAAAAATGGATACATCAGGTAAGCTATCCACCTCAACACATTTTAAAAGGGTGGACGTAAACAGTTACCTGAAATTCACCAGTGCACATCTCCCATCTTGGATTAAAAACATACCATATGGGCAATACTGGAGAATTAGGAAAAATTGTTCTTTAGATAAAGACTTCTATAGTGAATGAAAACTTTTAAAACAAAGATTTTTTTTAAAAAGGGATACCCCAAGAGATTACTAGGGGATGCGTACAAAAAAGTATGGGAAATATCCCAAGAGGCTTGTATCTCAAAAAGTGGCTCTCATGATGAGGATACTAAAATGGAAAAGGATACTTGGGATTTTAGTCTTATAACTACTTATAACCAATCACGTGTAGGAGTAGAAAAAGTATTGGAGAAATATTGGTTCATCTTACAAGCCAACCCCATTTTGGCTAAATGTTTGCCAAAAAAAACAAAGGTGGTATATAGAAGAAGTAAAAACCTAAAAAACCTGATTGCACCGAGTAATACACAAGAAAAGGAGAAACATGAAGGCACGGGTAAAGAGGAAAAAATAGGGGGTTGTTTTAAATGTAATACACCTAGATGCCTCTGTTGTGGAATGATTACAAATGGTGCCGCATTGTTTCAGTCCAATACCACTGGTGAAAAATTCACCATTAAGTGTAAAGTGGATTGTCAGTCCACTTATATTGTATACCTATTGGAATGTCCGTGTAATTTACAGTGCGTGGGAAGGACAATCCAAACGGTACACAGGAGGATGAATAAACATCACCAGAATATAAGAGATAGGTTGATGCAACACAGTGTATCCAAGCATTTTTGCTTAATACACTAAAAAGATCCAAAAGGGTTAAGATTAACAATTATAGACCAAATACCATCCACAGTACAAAACCGGTACGGTATGCTAATAAAAAGAGAGAGTTTCTGGATATTCAAATTGGGGACGTTGAACCCAGAGGGCTTGAACTTAACTATAGAAAACGATGTTAAGTAACTGTGGGCTATTGTGGCAGTTTATAGATTTTTAATACTGAATTTTAATATTGAGTACTGTATATATTTTAATATTATGAGTATGAATTGTATTGATTTTTTTAATAATACAATTTTGTAAGAGCATAATATGTGTTTAATATGTTAATATCTGATATTTTATCAGATATGAATATATTTACAAATTGGGTAAAGTAAGGGTAAGTTTTTATATTAATATAATTATGGGTATGAATATTAAATATTTTTTATTGTAGTGGAGATTAAATGTAAAATAATATTTTTGTTGTGAAAAAACGATGTTTTTATGAGTAATTTTAAAATAGTTTATGGTATTTTTAGGGAAAGTAGTGTTAGAATAGGAATGTGGAATCAATCCATTATGCGGAGTTGTTGTAATAAGAGTATGTAGGGTTTAAATTGACCACATGTGTATGTGCTATGTAATTGGATGTTACCCCTTTAAATAGGCCATTCCTCACAATACCTGTAAACCACCACCTGAGGAAGACAGCAAGCCGCTGTTGAAACGCGTAGTGGACAAGCTAAAATAGACAGGTCTACTTCAACTATTTGTATTCTGCTTCTTATTACTGAGCGCTCCTAAATAAAACCAGAATTATTGCCGTTCATTATCATTATCCCTTCTGGGATCTGGCTGGAGCTACACGGTAAAGAGGAGGCTATAGTTAGAGAACTAAAGGACGTGCCATGATGTCAGAAAGATCCCTGGTCAGCTGACTTAGGTGGAACACGTGACCGGAGGAGGCGGCTGGGAGCGGCGACGCTTGGAGCGATACATAGGAATCAGCAGCTACACGCTGACACCGTGAAAAGACAGAGAACAAAAACAACGTATAATGCACCTAAATAATTGGATATGAAATATTGTTTGGTTGCAAGTAAAATTTTCTGTTTATTACACTTAAAAGCAAGCAGACAAATTCCAAACCAGTAAAAGTACATAAAAAAGGAAGGTGCTGACAATTAGGGAGACAAAAGTCACTGTGCCTCAGTATTCAACAAACACCAAGGGTATGGTTTAAAAACTACTGCACATCATAAAATCAAGGATTAGACAAGGCTCAATCTATATATAACATATCATTGTGATCACAAAGTTCAATTAACATGACTGACAGAGATATACCAGATAGTCCATGTGGACCTTGCAAGTGCACTGTGGCTTACCGTATATACTCGTGTATAAGCCGACCCGTGTATAAGCCGACCCCCCTACTTTTGCCCCCAAAACCTGGGAAAATCTATTGACTCGTGTATAAGCCGAGGGTGGACCCTAGCACAAGTATACAGCCCCCAGCAGTGTGGTATACACCAGTCCCAGAGGTAGATACAGCAGCCCCAGTGGTAGTATACACGCAGCCCCAGTAGTATATACAGCCCCAGTGGTATATACAGCCCCAGTGGTAGTATAGACGCAGCCCATAGTAGTATATACAGCCTGTGGTAGTATATACAGCCCCCGTGGTAGTATACAGGGCCCCAGCAGTATATACAGCCCCAGGGTTTATACAGCCCAGTGGTAGTATACAGGGCCCCAGAGGTATATACAGCCCCAGTGGTAGTATATACAGCCCCAGTGGTAGTATACAGAACCCCAGCAGTATATACAGCCCCAGTGGTAGTATAGACGCAGCCCTAGTAGTATATACAGCCCCAGTGGTAGTATATACAGCCCCAGTGGTAGTATACAGGGCCCCAGCAGTATATACAGCCCCAGTGGTTTATACAGCCCCAGTGGTAGTATACAGGGCCCCAGAGGTATATACAGCCCCAGTGGTAGTATATAGCAGCCCCAGTGGTAGTGTATAGCAGCCCCAGCGGTAGTATACAGGCAGCCCCAGTAATGCAGGGCCCCCCCAGCCTGACTCCGGTCACCTGTAAAGCAAACTATACTTATCAGTGTCCCGCTGTCCGCGCCCGCTCGCCGCTGACATCCGCGATCCTCCATCTTCATGCGTCTTCTTCCTGTTTCTGTGCTCGTCGCAGGGAATGACGTCATTGCCTGCGACGAGCACAGAAACAGGAAGAAGACGCATGAAGATGGAGGATCGCGGATGTCAGCGGCGAGCGGGCGCGGACAGCGGGACACTGATAAGTATAGTTTGCTTTACAGGTGACCGGAGTCAGGCTGGGGGGGTCCTGCATTACTGGGGATGCGGGGGCTGCTGTATACCGATGTATACATCGGTATGTACCGATGTATACATCGGTATACAGCACTGACTCGCGTATAAGCCGAGGGGGGGACTTTTCAGCCCAATTTTTGGGCTGAAAAACTCGGCTTATACGCGAGTATATACGGTAAGTGCTGAACATACCCAGAGAGGTGGATGGAGAAGCACACAGTGTCGGGAAGCTTCTGTAATAAACAGAAAACTTTACTTGCAACCAAACAATATTTCATATCCAATTATTTAGGTACATTATACGTTGTTTTTGTTATCTGTCTTAGCCTGTATTGCGTAGCACCACTTTACCTATGAGATCCAGTACGCCCCTCACTAATTTTATTAACACACACTAACACCGTGGTTGTGCACGGACAGCACAACCAGTCCAGGTGAGTGGTGACTACCGCCACTAACAAAATATCCCCACTAGACAACCGGGTATTATTCAAGATTGCGCCTCTCATTTTGTAATTTCATACTGATATAGTTACTTATCCCGCTGTCACATTCTTACTTTAGATATGTGTGTGAAGATGGACAAATGTTCCATCTGATAACACACCTGGTGACATGGTTAATTTATATGTCAAAGATAAACAGGTTGCTGAGGCAAAGGATTCTCACTGACCATTTCTACGAGCAACCTGTAGTAGCCTAGATGTCCGTAGTAATAGGATTATCACTCAGGTGCCTATTAGATATATTCTTTCCATTGTTAGTCAAACACTTTTTATAGATGCCAATCTTCTAAGAGGACATCTGATATAATCTGAGAAGTCACAAACTGTTAAGGTACCGTCACATGCGGCAATATTGCTAGGCAATTTCACTGGCAATTTGCTGGTTGCAGTGAAATCATGGACACATTGTTCTATTTTATTGCTGTGTACAAATGGAACAATGTGTCCATGATTTCACTGCAACCAGCAAATTGCCAGTGAAATTGCCTAGCAATATTGCCGCGTGTGACGGTACCTTTAGAATAAGAGACAACAACTTCATTAGGCTGGCTTCACACTGCAGTTTTTCACTGATCAGTGTCCATCAGTGATTGGGTCCCAAAACCAGGAGTGTCTCCAAAACCCAGAACGGGTGTCAATGTTTCAATTATAGTTTGTCTCTGCAAGTTCCTTTCCTGGTTCCTCTCCTGGTTTTGGCACCCAAACACTGATAGACACTGATCAGTGAAAAACTGCAGTGTGAAGCCAGTCTTAGTCAGTCAGGAGCCATTCCTTAGGTGAATAATTTCTCCAGGTCATTTCAAAAGAGTGCACGGTGCGTGCGTGCACTCGCTCCCCTCCTCGCATTGGTTTTATATTTTTCTTTTTTTTAACTATATTTCATTTATATATATATATATATATATATATATATATAATAAAACCTTAAGGCACTTCCGGTTCCGGCGCCTTGATAGGAGGACGCACCTGAGGCAGTTCCGGAGCCCACCGCCTTAATCCGCCTGAATCCTCAGCCCCAGATCCACAATCTTTTCAAAATACCCGCAGGCTGGTCCGGGATGGCGGCGACTATGGACCGGTATGTGGTTAGGACCGGTGACACCTCGACCGCCGCAGGTACACAGAATGGCGGGAGCGGGAGCGGGACCGCGAGTACTAAAATGGCGGCGGCTTCTTCCCCGCTCAGCAGCCGGGGGGGAGGGAGCCCATCAATGGCAGAAATAAACTCTCAAACATGGGGAGAGGTGCTAGCAATAGCTGAGGGGACGACTGCAGACCAGTCGCAGATACACAGGGGAGAGACTGTAAAGGATGGTGATGGTGGAGGAATTTCTGCAGCAGCACTTCAGTTGGATTATAAACTCCTAGCCAAAGAAACGGCGATCCACCTGGCCACTGACTTTAGAGAGGCTGTGGCTGAACTGGTCACCGCAGCCACTCAGGAGATGCAGACTAAGATGGAGAGGCACGATCAGCAGCTGCAGGAGGCGGAGAGCAGAGTGGCAGTGATGGAGGACAGAGTGGAGGAACTAGAACACCAACTACAGGAGCTACAAAAACGCTCTGCTTATGCGCTCAATAAATTGGACGACATAGAAAATAGAGCACGCAGAAACAATTTGAAAAGTGTGGGTCTCCCAGAATCTGGCTCCCCGGTTCAGTTGATAGAGGTTTTTGAGGTGGAACTGCCAAAATCTCTAGGCTTGACACACAGATGCAAGACTGAACGCACGCACAGAATCGGCCCCCCTAGGGAACTCGCACACACCTCTACGCCCGTTGGTTCTGGCTCTACAAAGGACAGGGCTCCCAATAACCCTCGCCATGCTATAGCAAAGTATCTCAACCATAGAGACAAAGAGGAGATACTCCGAACCTACAAGGCCAAATGCCAACCTCTTCTGATCCTGGGCCATAAGGTGCTGGTATTTGCCGACTACTCCATAGAAGTAAACAACCGTAGGAGAACATTCAACGAGGTGTGCTCTACCTTATATAAACGCAATATTCGGTTCCAATTGGCATACCCGGCCATTCTAAGATTCCGAGCGCATGATGGAGCTGCACTTACTTTCACTGACCCTAAAGAGGCAATGACGGCCATTACGAGGGGCGCTCGTTCTCCGCCTGAAAGAACCTCCCCTCCTAACAGGCCTAAGGACGCAATGCCAGGACCTGCAATAGATCTTGACCGCACATCTGCACTCGACCAGGATATGGAATCAGTCAGACACTACAGACTCCGGTCGGACGCCTTGGGTGATAACAGCCCTCCAAGAAGTGCGACACCTCGTAGCCAACGTCAACCAGGGGCCAAATGGAGCAAAAAAAGATAAAAGTTTTTGACTGCCTTCCGGAGGGCATATACCTTGCCGTGACCCCTCTGTCCTATACTCTACTCACTTCCCAGATGGAAGGAAAGAAACAAAAACGAACATGAACTATCCAGGCTACGTTTTCAGGTTCTGCCAGATGGAAGAGGAAGGAAGTTAACCACAACGTCTTCGTCCTTGCCCCTTCCCTCCCTGTGGCCCTCCCTCCCCCCCTCCCCCTCTCTGTTTTTTTTTTTTTTTTCTTCCTTCTTCTTCTTCTCTTCCTCTCTTTCTTTTCCATTTCCAGAGACGGACATTGCTTGTTGAAAACTGTAGCCTGGGAAAATCGTATGGAGTACTGCGACCTCGAATCCCGTCCAGGGTACGAGTATCGAAACCGAAACCAAGGTGAGATCTAGGACTTGGGCACCAAAAGGGTTATGGTTATGCTTATTGATAATCTTGTTTCCTTTTAAGTGATAACTGGATTGACGGCGGGCGGACCCCAGTGTGGTTCGATGCATGAAGGAAAAAAGAGAAGTCACATTTACAATATGTTTGAAATGGGAGGGGGGAGGGGAAGAGGGGATGTTAAATAGATTAGAATTGCCATTGCCTTTCTTTTGTTCTATAGCTACTCATTCCTTTACTAATTACACACACTTTGATGTTCTATGGATTGGGTTTCATCTGGTGTACCTTACGAAGTCCTCTATTGTTGAACTTTTTCTGCAGTTGTTCACCAGTCTTGGAGGATCAACATGGTTAGGTGGGTCTCCTGGCATGTGAAGGGTTTACGCTCTCCAGCAAAACGTATGATGGTTCTCCGCCACCTCAATCGATTACATGCGGATGTGGCATTGCTCCAGGACACCCACCTAGCCTCAGAGGACTTCAACAGACTCAGAAAATTGTGGGTTGGGGAGGTATATGGTAGCGGTGCTGTCAACAAGAAAGCGGGTGTCCTGGTTTTGATCCGCAAAACTTTGGCGCATACGGTCATTTCCTCAGATGTGGATAATGAGGGCAGACTGATCCATCTAATCTAGCAAATACACAATGATACCTTCAGTGTTTATAATATTTATGCCCCCAATGTAGCCCAGAAACTCTTCTTTCAGAAATTACAAAACAGGTTATTGATGGACCCCAACTGTCACCGTGTTGTGGGAGGAGACTTCAACATGGTGGTTAATGAGAGCGAGGACAGAAAACACTCTAGGCCTCGTCCTCCTAATGGCGAGTGTTTGGCACCTTCCCCTGGGGATGGCTTTCTGGAAGACTTGTTTAACAACTGCAGCATAATGGATTGTGGCGAGTAATGTACCCTTTGGATAGAGAGTTTTCTCATTTCTCTCATCCCCATAGTTCTTGGTCGAGGCTGGACATGTTCCTGACCTTGCACCTAGTCTTCCAGAAGGTGGTAGACGTTACAATAGAGTCTATGGTTATCTCCGATCACTGCCCAGTGGTTATGGAAACGAGAGATACCTACCAAAAGGGATCTGATTATCTCTGGAGATTCCCTGACACCTTAACTCGGGAGGAAAATTTCGTTAAACAACTTAATGAGTGGTGGTCAGACTACTCCTCACACAATGAGATACATCGCTCTGATCCTGCCCTCTTTTGGGAAGCAGCTAAATCAGTGTTGCGAGGAAATATCATGGCATACAGTGCAAAATTTAAAAAAAGGGTAAAAGAGCAATACTTGACGCTCAGTCTGAAAGTTAGGGAAACTTACTCAATATACAAGAGGACGATGACAGAGAGGGACAAAGAGGCCTGGCTTGTGACCAAAAAAGAGTTTGATTTGTGGGCAAATAGGCGAGAAGGTATATACAGCCCCAGTGGTAGTATCCAGCAGCCCCAGTGGTATATACAGCCCCAGTGGTAGTATCCAGCAGCCCCAGAGGTATATACAGCCCCACTGGTAGTATCCAGCAGCCCCAGAGGTATATACAGTCCCAGTGGTAGTATCCAGCAGCCCCAGTGGTAGTATACAGCAGCCCCAGAGGTATATACAGCCCCAGTGGTAGTATACAGCAGCCCCAGTGGTAGTATCCAGCAGCCCCAGAGGTATATACAGCCCCAGTGGTAGTATCCAGCAGCCCCAGAGGTATATACAGCCCCAGTGGTAGTATCCAGCAGCCCCAGAGGTATATACAGCCCCAGTGGTAGTATCCAGCAGCCCCAAAGGTATATACAGCCCCAGTGGTAGTATACAGCAGCCCCAGAGGTATATACAGCCCCAGTGGTAGTATACAGCATCCCCAGAGGTATATACAGCCCCAGTGGTAGTAAACAGCCCCCCCCCTCCTTATCATGTACCCCCCCAGGCTGCGGCAGCTGTCAAAATAACAAACACTTTATACATCACCTTCCGGCGCAGCTCCTCCGGTCCCGACTTCTTCTTCTTCTTGTGCCGGCTTCTGTGACCGCGCGCAGGAAATGATGTCATCTCCTGCGCCCGGTCACATGACACCGGCACAAGCAGGAAGAAGAAGTCGGGACCGGAGGAGCGGAGGAGATGCGCCGGAAAGTGATGTATAAAGTGTTTGTTATTTTGACAGCTGCCGCAGCCTGGGGGGGGACATGATAAGGGGGAGGGGGGCTGTTTATTACTACTGGGGGACCCATAATAAGGAGGGGGGGCTGTGTATTGCAATATGCACGGAATCCCCCCGCCGTTGATGGACGGGGGGATGTCGTGCATATTCATTGCACTAATGAGGCGGCCCCACGTGACCGCCTGCGGTCACCGCGGCCCCCTCCTGCCTCCTCCAGCCCCCGGTCACAGCCCCCCCCCACAGCATACCGTATGACCCGTGTATAAGCCGAGGGGGGGACTTTTCAGCCCAATTTTTGGGCTGAAAAACTCGGCTTATACACGAGTATATACGGTAACATATCTTCAATTAACCGAAATCTTTCCATTGCGAGTCAGCTACCAAACTTCCAATTAGCTGCCTGCTATATTGCATTTCACATAACATAATATTTCAAATAAAGAGAGAGGTGAGGGTGGGGAATATAGGAAGGGTTAGCAAGAGGGAGAAGAGGGGAGGTACCTGAGAGGAAGGGAAATTAGAAAAGGGTCAGGGTAGGGGGGGGGGCCGTAGTAGGGCAAGTTGTTAAGAAAGTTGTTAAGGTGGGCGGGTGGACTAACAAGGGGAGAGAGGGGAGAAATGGGCTCGATGTGTGAACACGGGCTAGTAAGGTGCGAGTGGGTTGGAGGGAGAGAAATAGTGGGTTGATGATGTGCAGGGAAGACAAAGAGGTCAGAGTACATTAGGCGTAGGTCCGCCAGGCCCTACCACAGGGGAGGGGGAACCGCCAGCGGGTGTGTCGCCCAGCACTCCCAAGCAGCACGGGTATAGCGTTTGTGTCCAAGTTCCAAAGCCAAACTGTGCTCATATGTGAACATATTGTTCAGTCTAGATGTGAGGTCACACATTGCTGGGGGGGATGTATTGTTCCATGCTGCTGCTACACAATATCTAGCAGCTATCAATATGAAGGTGGCGAGGTGTCTCTGAACCGGGGGCAAGTCCTCCACTCCAATGTGCAGGAGAGCCATCTGAGGCACAAGTGGAATAAAGGTGTCCATCAAGGACCTCAGAATACCCTCCACTACCCGCCATGGAATTTCATTTGAATCAACACTATATGAATTCCGATACTTTGCCATTATTATCATTATCATTAAATTGTTTTATTTGTCAGTGCTTCATTTTGTTTTCAGGTGTGATTGTAAATGTAACTTCAGTTTTGATCTGCTAAGTTCAGTGGTTCATAATGGAAGTAATTAATTACAAGTAAAGTTACAGGTGCAGTAAGTAAACAAGAATTTTTAACTCAGTATGGCCACCAGTCATAAGCAAGGATGCATATCCCATCCGAAACGCATCAACTTAGGCCAAGCTGACAATGTACTTTTTCTTCTGCTCGCACCTTATTGGTAAAAGAAAAAAAAGAAAAATCCTAGATATTTTGAGCTAGTTTCCAGTCCATTTATTCCAATAATTTTGCGGGACGAGGTGGGAACAGTTTCTGTGCTCCAGGAGGACAGGATTAAAGAGTGACACGTTGAGCTGGAAACAACATAATTATTTTTTAACATTGCCATCTGTGATTGCTAGCTCTATGATCTTCAATAAATTGTGCTACAGAAGTTTTGATTTTCCCTTGAGCACTTTTTATCACTTGTTCCACAATGTTTTCCTTCACTTAGAATGGCATCTGGTAGTAAAACTGAGTGAAAAGGCTAAACAGCTATTTTCATAACTATAACAGTCACCTGCTATAATTTGCATTCCTGATAGCACGGTGAATAAAATCCTAAAAGTATTCATCAAGGAAAATCGATTATGGTGGGACCTGAGGAAGACAGCAAGCCGCTGTTGAAATGCGTAGTTGGAATTAAATAAAGGTTTGTGCTGCCACTAATCAAGTCCCTGATGCTCTATGTGCTTTAGCACTCCGATATCTGACCACATATTACTGTTGAAAATTAGATAAATTAATGACATCATACTCACTTAAATCTTGTGTCGTAGTTGGTAACAATCCCGTTGATGTTTTTAGCTTGTGTTTTCTTCAGTGACGCAGCATCACGTGACTGGGGAAACCATCATGTGACCCGGAATAAGGAAGCCAGTCGGAATACAGACCCCGGAGGGCGTTTGGTGTTCATTACAGGACTGTAATAGCTGGAGTTGAGCAGGGGTGCACAACCCACACAGGTGAGAGGCCCTTCTGCACTGCTTAACTGTACCCCACTAGACCACCGGGTGCCAGGGTCAGACTGGCCCAGGTGGCAGGGGGGCAAGTGCCCCCCAGGCTGGTGGTATTTCCCTCATTTAGGGCCGGCCGGCTTCACTTTGCGGCCGCAGCTTCTGGAAGAATAGCAGCCGTGACGGACAGCCAGGTGAGTGAGCACCAGCTCTCCGATAGCACCCCCCTAGGGCTGGCAGGAACAATCTGCCTCCCGGAATAAGAAGCACCAGCCCGCCCCTGCTGGGTGCTATTGATAGTGTGCGCTTTTCTGTCTTGTTTTCTTGCATTAATTAATGCACACTAACTGTGGAACACAGGAAAGTTCTGTCATTGAGACTGAATTTCATTCCAGAATGCAATTTTGATCTGTTCACAGCAATCTGTGATATTAACAAATTCATTAGAAATTTAGTTGTCAAACAACATTTTTGTCTTCAAACACAGATGAACATTCTCGGAAAAATAATTATGAGTTCTTGAATTTTAAGGAACAAATATCATTGATTAATTTGGAGAACCTTCAATCTGAAACTGATAAAAACAAATTGAAAAATACCATATTTTTCGAATTATAAAATGCACTTTCGTTCCCTCAAATTTTGGGGAGAAAGTGGGGGTTACATTTTATAATCCGAATCTACATGCTGTGCATATGGGAAGGGGGGGCAGCTTTGGAGCAGTGTCTGGGGGCTGGAGAAGACTAGCACAGGCTGCAACTGCGGCCCGTGATCACATGCCCCGGCTCATTAGGCTCATGTAATGTGCACTGCATACCCTTGTCCATCACCTCAGTCCTGAAGCCGGCGCTGAGAGGTGGGCGGGGGAAACAGCGCATATTATAGGAGTCTGCACTCACCCCTGCTGGTGTGCACACTAAAATAATAAACACTGTTAACTCCCCCTCCATCGCGCCCTGCTCCCAGCTCATAGTAACATAATAACATAGCAACATAGTTTTTAAGATTGAAGGTAGACTTTAAGGCCACATTTACACTGTGTGTTTTTTTTTCCTCTTTGTTTGTGCTGTGTTTTTGTTATCTGCTGGAAAACTGGATCTTTATTTTTAATGGGTAAAAAAAATGGATCCGTTTTTGGATGCGGCTTTTTGATCTGTGTTTGACTGCTGCATTTTTTCCCCTATTTTGAAGAGCTCCTGTGGGAAAAACGCAGGAGAAAAACGCAATAGAAATTGACATGTCATTTTCCAAAATGGAGCTCTCCTAAAGTGAAAAAACGGATCACTTTAAAAGAGCACAGTCTGAATGGCAAAAATGAAAACCCATAGACTTTGCTGGGGTGTCATTTGAGTGATTCGTTTTATGCAGTGCACTGCAAAAAATGGATCAAAAAACGCACAGTCTGAATGTAGCCTAAGTCCATCAAGTTCAACCCATAGCCTAACATGTTGATCCAGAGTAAGGCAAAAAAAAAACCCCATATGGCAAACTAAGCTCAGCAGTGTCTTCCTGTGTCTGTGCCCGGCATTCAATCATGTGATCAGTGCAGCCCAGTGTCCCGTTCACATGATACGATGCCAGGCACAGACACGGTGAGTGTGAAGCGACGGAGGGCGAGTTTATTATTTTAGTGTGCATGCCAGCAGGGGGGCATATAGAGTGATGGGGGCCATACAGATGATGAGGGGACCATGTACCAGGATAAGGGGACCAAATGCAGGATGGGAGGGGCATATGCAGGATAGATGGCCATGTACTAGGTTACGAGTGCATGTGCAAAATGGGGGTGCATATGCAGAATGGGAGGCCATGTACCAGGAAAAGCGGCCATATCCAGGATTGGGGGCCATATGCATGATGTGGGGCCATGTACCAGGATAAGGGGTCCATATCCAGGATGGGGGGCTATATCCCAGGATGGGGGACATATATATACCAGGATGAGGGACATATACACTGATTCTAAGACAGACACTGGAATTATAAGATGAACCCCATTTAACATTAAAAATGTTTTTCTTTTTCTTTCACAAATTAGGGGCACGTTTTATAATCAGGTGCGTCTTATAAAGTAAAATATATGGTAAATCTAGAATCAAGGTTCCAAATCCTAAATGCCATCCAATTAAAAATTGCAGTGATCATATTGATAGATTTCAGAATAGAATGGAACATGATTTGAAGGTATAAAGAAAAAATCTAATTTGACATCCTTACAAAATGTCTCTCCTTCTTTGAGAAAGGCAATGAATACACTAAAAAAATATACTCGTAATTAAAAAATTGGACTAGGGTGGATCAATTGTCGCAATGAATAGATCAGATTACATTGAGTGGACTTTTTAAAATGCTAAATGACTATTGGCAAAAAAATGTATCCTATGGCATTGGATTGCGGAGAGGGCGCCTAACGTGAAAGAGGTGGTGACTAATCTCAAACAATTAATGCTATTGAAAAAATTAGAGGCAGAACGACATAAGACCAATTGACTGAAGTTTTTTGACAAATGGAGACAGTTCCTGGAGAGGAAATGTTCTCGTGAAGAAATCATTGAGGTGGTGCGGCCTTTTGTGCAATCTGAATGGTACTTGCTGAATGACATCCAGGGCATGATAGGAGTTTTGAGAGTCTAGGATGAGGCTTCAAGTTGTTCGCAGTTGAGATCTATAAACACCAGGGCTATCTCTATCAGGGATACTAGTGTGGCGCCCCTGCGACCAGGTGGCCACAGGGTGAACTGCAGCGGGACAGGAAGACGGGCTATTCAAACAACACCCACGCGTTCACACTCCTACCCTGAGCCAAGTTACTCTATGTCAGGCAAGGGGTGGAGGGAATAGCACAAGTAGGTGGAAGAGAGACAGAACCCGGACAAATGGGTTGAAGAACAGTAGTAAAACACTGGATCACTAAGTTGGGTGGGACGATCGAGAGCTTTCCATAGGAGAGGAGACAATCGAGTGAATCACTGGAGGGTGGAGGAGTAGGGAAGCCAGTTGGAGAAAGTTCATTGCGATACTGTGGGGAGATGGCAGCAGTGTATTACCCGACAGTGGGCCGAAGGCTAGGGTACAAGCCTTTTCCAGAACTGTGGGATAGTCTCTGGGAGCCGCGCAGCACCCACGCATACACACTCCGACCCTGAGCCAAGTTACTCTGTCAGGCAAGGGGTGGTGGGAGAAGCATGAGTGGGTGGGAAGAGGGACAGAACTCGGACAAGTGGGTGTAGGAACAGCAGTAAAAAACTGGAACACTAAGTTGGGCGGGACTATCGAGAGCTTTCCATGGGAGAGGAGACAATCGAGTGAATCCCTGGAGGGTGGAGGAGTAGGGAAGGCAGTTGAAGAAAGTTCATTGCGATACTGTGGGGAGATGGCGGCAGTGTATTACCCGACAGTGAGCCGAAGGCTAGGGTACAAGCCTTTTCCAGAACTGTGGGATAGTCTTTGTGAGCTGCGCAACACCCACGCATACACACTCCGACCCTGAGCCAAGTTACTCTGTCAGGCAAGGGGTGGTGGGAGAAGCATGAGTGGGTGGGAAGAGAGACAGAACTCGGACAAGTGGGTGGGAGGAACAGCAGTAAAACACTGGAACACTAAGTTGGGCGGGACGATCGAGAGCTTTCCATGGGAGAGGAGACAATCGAGTGAATCCCTGGAGGGTGGAGGAGTAGGGAAGCCCCCCCAAGCCGAGACACCCTTCAGCAGAGTACTGACTACTCAGACAGAAAGAACAACGCAGTGTTTTCCTTGACTGGTCTCCCTGAGATCAGTGAGTGCTTTGAGAAAGAACAACGGGGCTCGGCGGCCTTCACCACTAATAGCTGGTCGGGAACCCAAGCAGAAACTGGTGAGAAACGGAGGGAGCCAGGTTATCCTGACTAACACAGGTCACTGGTGGCTGGGCCAGAGAACCAGAGTGCCGGCTCTCTAGATGTGGCCGGGACAGCTTCAAGCCTAACCACAAGACATCCCGGTGGGATGCGGGAACTGCAAGTCCCCGAGACCTAACTACTGCTACTCAGTAGGACAAAGCCATTGTACTAGGGCTGGTGACCGTGTCTAGGGAATGATGCACCATAGAGCCCGTGACGGCCAGACCAAACCCATATGCAAGGGAGAGAGACTACAAAGGCCCGAAAGGTACACAGAGGGGAATGACGCAGAGGAACAGTTCCCGCTGCAGTAGACACCTGAACCCGTAACCGCTGAAAGAACCCGGTATACCATAAAAGTGTATGGAGCTGAGCCTGTGAGTGGCCATGAACTGTGTGTTGTTGGAGTTAACAAGGTGAAGTAAAATCTCAGTCAAATAACTGTGTGTGTGCGTGCTTTACTGGGACGATCAATACAGTGGCTCACCTGCGGAGCCATACTCCTGCTGCCTGTGCGTGTTGGTTGGAAAAGCTCGTGAAGAGGAGAAGTGCAGCATCCTGGGCGCGCAGGACATCTCCCTCTGCCCGGGGACCCAGCCCTACCCATGGTGGGCTCACCATCCCGGCTGCCGCTACGACCACCGTCCCTGGCAGATCCCATGGCAGCAGCGGCCACATTGGCTGCGACCCACGTGTGGCGTCACTAATTCTACCCCTTTTATTTTCCTCCCCCTTTTTTATTTCCCGCACCTGGGGACACGGGGCCGGGCCACACCACCGTGGCAACTCCAGAGACAGCACGGTCCAGCCCCAAGTACCCCAGTCTCTAGCGGAGTTGTTGGGGGGGGTGGAATTGTTTATCATAACCGTAGATTAGTTACATCAATGTTTTAGGGGAGGGGGAGTTTATGGGTTTTTTATATATCTGTAAAACGCTGATATGTTCACTGTCATGCTTATATTTTATTTCGATGTTTAATAAAAAAAAAATTGTTAAAAAAAAAAAAAAAAGCTAAATGACGAGACCATTTATTATCCCCGTGCAAATAACCCTACTGTGAGTATTGCTAAGAAATTGTAGAAATTAATTGGTGAGGGACAATCAGTCGGTTGGTTTACTAAAAAAGAATCCGAATATCTTAAAGTTACCAACCCAAAAACACCAATAATGCATGCCCAACCAAAAACGCACTAAGGGCCTTCTCCAGCACCAATGCGTCTGATAATATCGGGCATTGGCTCCCGATGCGAAAGGATAGGAGCATGACTGGATCAAATCTTACAATGTCTAAGGGCCACTTTACACACACCAACTTATCTGTCCAACTTCTGAACATATCTCTGGTTGAAGTGAAATCATGGACACATTGCTCCATTTTGTGGCTGTGTACAAATGGAACTATGTGTCCATGATTTCACTGCAACCAGTAAGTTGTTCAGAAGTTGGACAGATAAGTTGGTCTGTGTAACGTGGCCCTAACAGAGTTTTGTAAAAGATTCTGCTGCTGTACTTAAAAGCTTACAAAAAATTAAATGGCTGTCAAACTACTCTTGGTGTGTAATAGAGGTTATTGGTCTATATACACGAGCATCCCCCATACAGTTAGGGCCAGAAATATTTGGATAGTGACACAAGTTTTCTTATTTTAGCTGTTTACAAAAACATGTTCAGAAATACAATTATATATATAATATGGGCTGAAAGTGCACACTCCCAGCTGCAATATGAGAGTTTCCACATCCAAATCAGAGAAAGGGTTTAGGAATCATAGCTCTGTAATGCATAGCCTCCTCTTTTTCAAGGGACCAAAAGTAATTGGACAATGGACTCTAAGGGCTGCAATTATCTCTGAAGGCGTCTCCCTCGTTAACCTGTAATCAATGAAGTAGTTAAAAGGTCAGGGGTGGATTCCAGGTGTGTGGTTTTGCATTTGGAAGCTGTTGCTGTGACCAGACAACATGTGGTCAAAGGAACTCTCAATTGAGGTGAAGCAGAACATCCTGAGGCTGAAAAAAAAAGAAAAAATCCATAGAGAGATAGCAGACATGCTTGGAGTAGCAAAATCAACAGTTGGGTACATTCTGAGAAAAAAGGAATTGACTGGTGAGCTTGGGAACTCAAAAAGGCCTGGGCGTCCACGGATGACAACAGTGGTGGATGATCGCCGCATACTTTATTTAGTGAAGAAGAACCCGTTCACAACATCAACTGAAGTCCAGAACACTCTCAGTGAAGTAGGTGTATCTGTCTCTAAGTCAACAGTAAAGAGAAGACTCCATGACCGTAAATACAAAGGGTTCACATCTAGATGCAAACCATTCATCAATTCCAAAAATAGACAGGCCAGAGTTAAATTTGCTGAAAAACACCTCAAGAAGCCAGCTCAGTTCTGGAAAAGTATTCTATGGACAGATGAGACAAAGATCAACCTGTACCAGAATGATGGGAAGAAAAAAAGTTTGGAGAAGAAAGGGAACGGCACATGATCCAAGGCACACCACATCCTCTGTAAAACATGGTGGAGGCAACGTGATGGCATGGGCATGCATGGCTTTCAATGGCACTGGGTCACTTGTGCTTATTGATGACATAACAGCAGACAAGAGTAGCCGGATGAATTCTGAAGTGTACGGGATATTCTTTCAGCCCAGATTCAGCCAAATGCTGCAAAGTTGATTGGACGGCGCTTCATAGTACACATGGACAATGACCCCAAGCATACAGCCAAAGCTACCCAGGAGTTCATGAGTGAAAAAAAGTGGAACATTCTGCAATGGCCAAGTCAATCACCAGATCTAAACCCAATTGAGCATGCATTTCACTTGCTCAAATCCAGACTTAAGACGGAAAGACCCACAAACAAGCAAGACCTGAAGGCTGCGGCTGTAAAGACCTGGCAAAGCATTAGGAAGGAGGAAACCCAGCGTTTGGTGATGTCCATGGGTTCCAGACTTAAGGCAGTGATTGCCTCCAAAGGATTCGCAACAAAATATTGAAAATAAAAATATTTTGTTTGGGTTATGTTTATTTGTCCAATTACTTTTGACCTCCTAAAATGTGGAGTGTTTGTAAAGAAATGTGTACAATTCCTACATTTTCTATAAGATATTTTTGTTCAACCCTTCAAATTAAACGTTACAATCTGCACTTGAATTGTGTTGTAGAGGTTTCATTTCAAATCCAATGTGGTGGCATGCAGAGCCCAACTCGCGAAAATTGTGTCACTGTCCAAATATTTCTGGCCCTAACTGTATGTGGCCCTCTATGCCGTAAAATTTGAATTGGGCACATTCTCCGATTTGACTGATGACAAAATCAATTAAACGCAGTCTCCTTTCTAATGTCAAATATTTTTTTTCAGTTTAATGTACAGTAAAGCAGTGTCTCGATGGGGGCTAAATATTCCCCAACAGTGGCTAATTTAACTATAGACTTGTGGAAGTCTTACATTTTTTTGGATACTAATCCATTTAAAAAGTATTTTCACTTTTTGTAATGGTTATATGGAATAATGTTATACACGAATTTATGATTTTTTTTTTAAATGATGGCAACATTTATCGATTCTATTTATAGATCACATTGTAAAGGAATTAACATTGGTTTTAGTGTTTTCTTTTTTTTTTTAACTACGGTATATTTTATGTTTTTTTTGTACATACATGTATACAAAATTAGTTTTTTCATTAAACACAAAAAAACAATAACACTAAAAACAGATATAGTTATTAAAATAACATGAATTTTCATTTGAATGATAACTAAATTTGATTCTGATACTTTGCCATTATTATGTCAAAAAAGTTTTTTATTTCTCACAGTTTCATTTTGGGTCCAAGTGTAATACTAAGGACCACGTCACATGCATCAATTTACTGAACAATATCGTTTTGATCACTTAAAGGGAACCAACCACCCCAAATGACCCCCCCGAACTGTTAATATGTGTCCCTACACCCAGCACACACATTTGGGGCAATCGTTTTTGCTAAAAAAAACTGTTTAGTAGAAGCTAAGATATAGCTTTATGAAGTTTAATAAATTCAGCCGACTGGGTGTTACCTAGTGCAGTGTTCCTGTGCCTGTCAGCCTCCTCTCCCCCCTCCCTTCAGTAAAGCCCTGCCCTTTCAGCCTCTCAGGTTTCAGCCTTTCAACTGATCCTAAACCCACAAACTGACCCCCCCCTTATCTTTAGACCTGCCCCTGCAGCCTGGCCGCATCATGAAAGGGGGCGGGGCTTAATCATGGCATGAAAGGGGGCGGGGGCTCCGGCATGCTGCGATTTAGCCCATCTCTGCTGCTAAGAGCTTGGCTGCGTCATGAAAGGGGCGGGGCTAAATCGTGGCATGAAAGGGGGCGGGGCTCCGGCATGCCGCAATTTAGCCCCGCCCCTTTCATGACGCGGCCAGGCTCTTAGCAGCAGAGATGGGCGTGCATAATTTACCAGGCAGCAGCAGACAGGCGGGGAATTTGCGGCTTGCACGGAAACACTGGACAAAGTAATAACCTTTTCTCTTACTTTACAAAAGCGATTTTTTCTGCAAAGGGGATGGCTAGGAATGATAAGAGGGGGTGCAGGGACAGGTCTAAAGATAAGGGGGGGTCAGTTTGTGGGTTTAGGATCAGTTGAAAGGCTGAAACCTGAGAGGCTGAAAGGGCAGGGCTTTACTGAAGGGAGGGGGAGAGGAGGCTGACAGGCACATGAACACTGCAGGAGGACAAGCTAGGTAACACCCAGTCGTCAGAATGTATTAAACTTCATAAAGCTATATCTTAGCTTCTACTAAACAGTTTTTTTAGCAAAAACGATTGCCCCAAATGTGTGTGCTGGGTGTAGGGACACATATTAACAGTCCGGGGGGGTCATTTGGGGTGGTTGGTTCCCTTTAAGCAATATCGTGTGTGCGTCGCTGCGTGTAATCAAACGATTTTTCTTTGAAAAATCGTTTGATTGTTTGATTGCAGATATGTGAACATGTTCACAAATCGATCGTTGGTCGGCTGGGGGACATGCAGCATCGCTGCGTGTGACACTGGCAGAGCAACGATGAAGGAGCTCTCAGCGCATCGCAGCCTATGCTGGGAGCTCGTGTCCATGGTAAACAACGGGTTACTAAGCGCAGCCTAGTAACCCGATGTTTACCATGGTTACCAGCGTTCTCGCTGGTCCACATCATTGGTGAGTCTGCCTGCGTGACAGCTCACTAACGATGTGAACGATATTGTTAGCGATCGCGCGTGCATGTGATCACTAACAATATCGTTCAGGAAATTGAACTGTGTTACGTGGCCCTAATAGTAAACTTCTGTTTTGATCTGCTAAATTCAGCGGCTCGTAATGGAAGTAATTATTGCACCTGGGACTTCACTTGTAATTAAGTATATAAGCAGTTTTAACTGAGGATGGCCACCATACATGATTTAAGAGTCATGAGTAAGGATGCATATCGTATCTGAAACGTGTCGACATAGGTCACACTGACCATGTACTTCTTCTTCTGTTTGCACTTTATTGGAAAAATAAAAGAAGAAAAAATCCTCTGTTTTGAGCCGGATTCCATTTCATTTATTCCACCAGTTTTTTCACAATGTACTGGTCACAATTTTGAACCTCGTGTCAATTCTTACTATCTGATTGTAATCCATTTTTATCGTATGAATACAAAAAGTAAATTCAAAACTTCTCTAATTAATTACTCAGTGAAAATTAGACAGCACCCCAATGACACACAGGTGGCATCAGAGTGCTTTTTAACACACCCATTCACACAAATAGGCAACTTTGAACTGCAAATACAGCTGTAGAATCAAATTAGGTCATGTTTATTTCTACTTTTTTTTCTATTTTTTTTTGCATAAAAATGGACAGGTGAATATACCAGTTGAAATCAATGAACAGAAAAAACACATACAAGACAAAATGACTTCTGAATAAACACCTAAGTAAGGTTTTAAACTAATTGAGAATATACCTTAAGACACTGTCGCCCAGATTAAGTCTTTATCCTGGGCCCCATGAGCGCAGTGCGGCCGATGCAAGAGCATTGGATGTGATAAACTAATGACACTCAGCTTAGGCTTTGCAGTGAGCATGTGCTGAGTGTGATGTATCTGTGATCCAATCCTGCGATCAGATTGCAAATGCGGAGGAGAGGGAGAGCTTTATCTTTCAATGTCCTCCATTGCCAGTCTCAGTGTATATCACACTGCACTTGGATGACATCTGAGTGCACTGCCATGTTTCAGTCACACCCATAGATATGTATGAATGCGAGTGAGCCGAGACTCGCTGACAATTATAGCAATCTGCGATTTTTTTCCTTTGTCTGATTAGGGTTGAGGAAGACATCGCAGATTTGAGCTGCCTGATTGTCTAACATTGGGCCAAGCGCAATACGAGATTTTCTCACATTGCACTTCCACGAGGGATAGGTTTGTGTGACCTCGGCCTATGGGTGTGGGTCATGTGGGAAGTTTTGAAAAAAATAAATAAATCTACGGTACACTTCCATATAAAGACAATGGCAGTTTTTATTCATGCAACTGAAAACAAATCACATACACTTTATTAAAGGGTTATGAAATTTCTATGTTTTTATGTGTTTATTGTTGGAGGAGACAAATGAATAATTACACTTTTATACAGATTAAATGTACAAACACCTACTTACTTATCAAACACTGCTTTAACTTTCAGCTGATAATTAAGCTCTTGAAGTTTGACCAAAAGCCTGCAAGAAAGATTAGTTTCATCATGTCATTTGAAAATAATGAATACCAATTTTGTTTTATTAGAAATATAAATATGGCTTTACAGAAAACGCTAAATAATTTGTAATGATATTACATGATATATATTAACTATTGTTCCTTCATTGAAAAGCTAAAAGTTAAAGTGCATCTTTTGAAATCAATATTTTATTACCATATTTTCTCATTAGGGTGAGATGATTAACAAATTAATTGAATTTATTGGTATAACATTAAAACAAGATTCTGTTTTGAATAGAATCAGGAAAGTCATATTGGCCTTGTGCTCACAGCAGTATAATGAAACAGTGAATATAACAGAAATTATAACATAAATTGGCAGAATATTTACAATACTCAAATGCAATCACCCCTGTGTTTTATACACGTCCTAAAATACACAAGAACTTATTGAAATCCCCAGGTCCACCGTTAGTCGCGTCTACGGGCTCCCTACTCTCCCACTTGGCGATAACATTAGATCAGATTCTATCCCCTTTGATTCCAAAAATTGCTTCCTACATTAAGGTGACTGCTCACTGAAGTCAGTAGGGCCCATTCCTCCTCAAAGTCTATTGGTAACAATGGATGTCAATAGTCTCCATATGGGCATAGGCCACTAAGATGGTCATGAAGCAGTCAATTGGTTCCTCCTTACATTTACTGATCTTAAAGCAAACAAAAAAATCATTCTGCAAGGATCTTCTCAGAATTGTTCTTGAGAATAATTTCTTCTTATTCAGGATCAGTGCTATATTAACAGAAAGGGACCGTGATAGGGAGTATGAAGCACCCCTGTATGCTAATGTGTACATGGCATTTTTTGAGGAGAGGTTTATTCAACAAAACCCTCTTGCAGTCCCCAATATACTCATCTGGAGATGGTGTATTGATGATGTTTTCATCATCTGGATGTGGGACTTGAGTGACCTTTTAGTATTATTTGAATATGTGAACACTCAAGTCCATGGACTAACCTTTACAATTCATTATGATTACAATGTGATTAACTTCTTAGACACTGATTTTGTTAAGACCAGATGGTACTATTTCCATTGATTTATACACTAAACTAACAGATAAGAATATTCTGTTGGATTTTGATAGCAGCCATCCAAAACATATCAAGCTCTCTTTCCCACAATCTCAATACACAAGGATATACAGAATAGTTTCTGACCCTGCCACATGGACCCTGAAGCATGATGAGATGAGCTCCAAATTTAAAGCCAGGGGATACCCTCCAAAAGTGGCTGACCCACGGACCACTCAGACACTACAAAGCCCTAGGAATTTGAAACTTACCAACCACACCAACCTATAGTGAAGGGCAGCCTCGGACTGCTCTGCCGGGTAATCGGGTAAAAGTCATGGGAGGCCCTCAGGTCTAGAGGCCCCGCCCACCTAGCCCCGCCTCTCACTACCCCCTGCTGCTCCGTGCGACGGTGCGAGTGCACAGCCGCCCTAAGACAGTCTGCACCCGTCCCTAAGTGACTGACAGTCTGTCAGTCACTGTGACAACTGAATAAGCAACACATTGTGCCCTAGGAGTAACTTGACCCTCTAGGCTTTCTTTGTCCCCTCCCAGTGCTGTGCTCTCCTCCCCAGCTTCCAGACTGCATGGGCCATGAATATTCATGAGCCAGCAGAGGCCTTTGAGGTCAGCTGCGGGGCGGTGCTGATCCCCTGCAGTGAAGTCTGTCATGGTGCAGCTCAGGAAGAAGACACAGAGCACATGGGTGAGACAACAGAAGGAGGAGCCACAAGGGGAAGACCATGCGCTGGGAAGATAGAGCTTGTATGTGGTGGTGGCTGTGTATGTGTGTGTGTGTTGTGTTTGTGTGTTTGTGTGTGTTTTGTATGTGTGTGTGTTTGTATGTTAGTGTGTTTTGTGTGTGTGTGTTTATGTGTTGTGTGTGTTGTGTATGTGTGTGTTGAGTTTGTGTGTTTGTGTGTGTGTTTGTATGTGTGTGTGTTTATGTTGTGTGTGAGTTTGTGTGTTGTTTGTATGTGTGTGTTTGTGTGTGTGTGTGTATGTGTGTGTTATATGTGTGTGTTTGTGTGTGGTTTATGTGTGTGTATATGTGTTTGTGTGTGTGTTTGTGTGTGTATTTGTGTTGTGTATGTTGTTTGTGTATATATGTGTGTGTGTGTGTTTGTGTGTGTGTATGTATGTGTGTGTATGTGTGTGTGTTTGTGTATGTATATGTGTATGTGTGTGTATGTATATGTGTGTTTATGTGTGTGTGTGTATATATATATATATATGTGTGTGTGTATGTATGTATATGTGTGTGTGTGTGTTTATGTGTGTGTTTGTGTGTGTTTTGGGGTGTATAGAGTTCTTTACATCTCTGTTTCTCCATCCTGTACTTGCCCAGGGAGGGTGTGTGTGTGACTGCTTGTGAGAGGAGGGCTGGGGCTATTGGGCCGGTTTCACATTTGCATACAGAACGCAGTGTAACCAAACGCATGCGCACTGCATTCCTATGTATAATATGTAACTGCATAGTACCTGCGTATGGCTACGTTTGGTTACATTTGCGTTCAGATGCATTTTTTAATGGCACCCTCCAAACACAACATGTAGCATTTTTTGTGCATTTGCGGGGGCTTATTTTATCAGCAAGTGACCACAAGTGCACAAAGAATGCATGGAGCTCAACGGATCCGCAGTGTCCTCCGCATGACAACGCAGGCAGATGCTGCGGATCCATTGAAATCTCCATAGAAATCAGAGGTAGCCACCGGGAGATCAGTGGCGGCCACACTGATCTCCTGATGGCCGCCTCTGATCTCCAGGCCACCGCCGAGACCGACTGCTGATTGAGTGACCAGGCACTATACTATGTGAAGGAATGTGGAGAATCCCCGCTGCGGTCAGATCAGTATGACTACGTTTGCATCTGCATGTCAGACACAAAAGCTAGTGTGAAGCCAGCCTTAAGCCCCTTTCACATCAGCGTTTTTCGCTGATTGTGGCAGATGCGGCAGATTTACCTCATCTGCCGCCTAACGGCCGCACTTGCGGTGCACTTGTGCCAAGCCCCATGCATTGCCTAAGGGGCTTGCGGCAGGTCCGGCATGTGCGGCAGATGCGATTTTTGTCCGGATCCACCGGATCCGGACGAAAATGCTGATGTGAAAAAGGCCTTACATTGACTGGGCTAGTGCCTGCTGGTTGTGCTGTAAGTGACACGTCCATCATATAGCCGAGGGAAGAAAGGGATAGCAGCAGAGCAGAGGATGAGAAAACTGCCTGCTGAGGGGAAGAAGCTCTATTCCTCAGCACCCAGCTTTCCCATGCTCTCCTATCCTCTATTCCTCAGCTTTCCCATGTTCTGATTTCCATCAGCACCCAGCTTTCCCATGTTCTGATTTCCACCAGCACCCAACTTTCCCATGTTCTGCTATCATGGGAGAGCTGGGTGCTGAGGGAAATCAGAACATGGGAAAGCTGGGTGCTGAGGGAAATCAGAAGATGGGAAAGCTGGGTGCTGAGGGAAGTCAGAACATGGGAAAGCTGGGTGCTGAGGAAAAGCGTATTAGAAGAGCATGGCAAAGTTGGGTGCTGAGGGAAAGAACGATAGAAGAGCATGAGAAAGCTGGGACTGAGGAAAGAGGATAGAAGAGCGTGGAAAAGCTGCGTGCTGAGGGAAAGAGAATAGAGGAGCATGGGAAAGCTGAGTGCTGAGGGAAAGACGATAGAGGAGCATGGGAAAGCTGAGTGCTGAGGGAAAGACGATAGAGGAGCATGGGAAAGCTGATTGCTGAGGGAAAGACGATAGAGGAGCATGGGAAAGCTGAGTGCTGAGGGAAAGAGTATAGAGGAGCATGGGAAAGCTGGATGCTGAGGGATAGAAGAGCATGGGAAAGCTGAGTGCTGATGGATAGAGGATAGATGAGCTTGGGAAAGCTGAGTGCTAAGGGATAGAAGAGCATGGGAAAGCTGAGTGCTGAGGGATAGAAGAGCATGGGAAAGCTGGATGCTGATGGATAGAGGATAGATGAGCTTGGGAAAGCTGAGTGCTAAGGGATAGAAGAGCATGGGAAAGCTGAGTGCTGAGGGATAGAAGAGCATGGGAAAGCTGAGTGCTGGGGAAAAGTTGTATAGCAGAGAAGGGGGTGGAAAAGGTGGGGGTGCTGAGGGAAACAAGCGCTTTCCCATCCCCTGCTGTGCTATACACCTTTTCTCTTCACCCAGCTTTCCCATTATATCAGAACAAGTGTCAGCGTCATTATCCTGTACCCCAGCGTCAGCATCATTGTCCTGTACCCTCAGCGTCAGCATCATTGTCCTGTACCGTCAGCGTCATTGTCCTGTACCCCCTGCATCATTATCCTGTACCCCCAGTGTCAGTGTCATTATCCTTTACCCCAGTGTCATTATCCTGTACCCCAGTGTCATTATCCTGTACCCCCAGTGTCATTATCCTGTACCCCCAGTGTCATTATCCTGTACCCCAGTGTCATTATCCCGTACCCCCAGTGTCATTATCCTGTACCCCCAGTGTCATTATCCTGTACCCCCAGTGTCATTATCCTGTACCCCAGTGTCAGTATCCTGTACCCCCCAGTGTCATTATCCTGTACCCCCAGTGTCATTATCCTGTACCCCCAGTGTCATTATCCTGTACCCCCAGTGTCATCATCCTGTACCCCCAGTGTCATCATCCTGTACCCCCAGTGTCATTATCCTGGACCCCCAGTGTCAGTGTCATTATCCTGTACCCCCAGTGTCATTATCCTGTACCCCCAGTGTCATTATCCTGTACCCGCAGTGTCATCATCCTGTACCCCCAGTGTCATTATCCTGAACACCCAGTGTCATTATCCTGTACCCCCAGTGTCAGTGTTACTGTTTGGCAAGGGGGCCAGGATGGGGGACATATTTACTGTATGGGAGCCAGAATTAGGAAGATACATTAGTTTTTAGTGACAACTGGGGTACCTAGTTACTTTAGAGGCCAATTAAGGGACATTATTACTCCTGTAGTATATTTTACTTTTGAGCATACTGTTTTCAATGAGGGGAGGGAGCTCCTGTTTCTTTGCACTATGTCGCTTTTTTCGTCATCTGTCATACTGTAGAAATTAGTGGAAAAGTGGGGATGTGTTCTAGAAGATATTAGGTATAAATGTCTGTGTGTTATTTTCTATAGAGACGAGTCCTGGCTGGAAGACGTGATAATGGTCTGCGCTGTATGAAGAAGAAAATGACTTTAGCTACAGACATCACTGGTGATCACTGTATTATCTGTACATGTCCACTATACACTATATACAGAGGTCCTGTGTGTAATGTCACTGGTGATCACTATATCATCTCTACACTTACACTATATACAGTACTCCTGTGTATAATGTCACTTATGATAATATTAGTATTGTGGTTTTTATCAGTGACCGAACACTACAACACTGATCAGTATGGGGTGGTAAATTAATATGTAGTCTGTTCATGATGTGGTGATATGTCTCCCTATGTGATGGAAGTAAGGGACCCGTTACATGGGGCGATATCGCCGCCCATTCATGAGGCGACGTGGGGGCGTGGCCTATTGCCGGCGTCATCGCCCCTACGTCGCCACATGTAAAGTGTCGCTGGTGGCAGGAGGTTGCCTGGTTTCACAGCACTGCTGTGAAACCAGGCGACCATCATGGGGCGATGTGCACACATCGCCCCATGTAACCGGGCGCCGACGACCTGTCAGGCGATGGGAGCCACAGACTCCCATTGTCCTGCATCGCCGCCGGGGTTGTCAGACACCCCGGTGGCGATGCCGCCCGACAGGTCACCGGCGCAGGGCTGGAAGAGTCGCCCCGTCTAAAAGGGGACGGCGACGCTGGCTGGGGCGGCGAGAGCGTGCGCACCCCCGCCATTCGCCGCCAACATCCCCAGCCCCGTCGCCCCGTGTGACGGGGCCCTAAGTGGTCTGGTTACAGTGTGGCAGTATTTCTGACTTGCATGTGGTATTATTGGTCTTGGTATAGTGGATTGTGGTCGGTAATTTGTTATTTATGATATTAATGAGGTGAAGATTCTTTATTTCCAATAGAAATACTTGGAAGTTTAACCCTTCCCTGTCCTGTGACCATTAAATAGTGGCAAATATGAACTTTTAGAGGTTCTCCGGTGAAAACAAGTAATCATCTCTTCTAAGGCAATTGTGCATATGTTCATTATTTGGTAAGATTTTTACCTTAGAATTTGTAGCCAAAACCAGGAGTGGATAAAACCAATAAAGGAAAAGTGGTGCCCCTGTTTCTATAATACTTTTCCTCCCGGTTTTGGTTACAAATGCTGAGGTAAAATACTGACCAAATACTCAACATGTCCATGTGGCCTTTGGCTAAGTGATAAGCTTTTCTCCCCATTAGAGTGGAGCTGATGGACAGCTCGACCACTGATCCGCTCATTCCCTCGGTGGCTGTGAGTGCTGTGTTTGGCTTTTTCTGGAAGCCCCAATGATGATGAATGGAGCCGCGGTCACATCATTACTGGCCGCTGCATTTTATAATGGGGATACAAGTGCCACATTCTTCTCATGATGCGGTTTCCACTGGTCGGATTTCACCAATACATAAGTGATCACCTACCGAACCTGTGGATCACTGATAACTTGTTTCTCCAAAGAAATCCTTTAATGCAAACCACAGCAATTGTACATCAAAGTTATGGTGAGCGCACAGTGATGTGCTGGAGACGCCAATATAATGGGTGTAACGGGTAACAGATATATATATAGCATATATATATTGCATATAGCTGAAGGGTGGGCCCCTGGAGTCAATATCCCTGGTGGGCCCCAGGCACCCCAGTCCGACCCTGGTGAAGGGAATAATTAAATGACACTGGCCGATCCTAGGTAAGTCATATCCCAAGATCACAGAATTCCAAAACCTACCTTTATTTTGTCACAAGACAGCGGCCAATGTAACCTCTTCCTAACCTGTGACGTCACGTAGGCGTCATACTTTTTGGTGACTTCCCGACCTGTAACGCCACATAGGCGTCATGGCAGGATTGCGCTCCTGCAGCTCCGGTGACCGGAGTCACTGAAATGTCACCTGTGCTATAGGTACATGGGGACCTGTAGTTGACCCCAGTGGAGTGGCTTAGCCCCCCTCCCCCTCATGGCTACGATTGCTCTGATTGGCTGTTGAAGATGAAAAAGTCAATCAGAGCAATTGTAATATTTCACCAATGAAACTTGGTGAAAAATTACAATCCAGCCATGCCCTATGCTGCAAAATCATCGGCCATTGGCTGGAGCAGGGTGACCTCTGTGTCACCCCCCCCAGATCTGATTGTAGATAGCGTCCATGTGACGCTATCTCTGCAATCAGATGTGGAGGGGCGGTATGACCAGTGGGTGCCCGCCCTTCTCAGCCTCATCCGGTCCATGGAGGCTGAAAATCGAGGTCCCCTGCCGCCACCACCGACCGCCTGCTGCTGCCCTGCCGCGTACCGCCATCGACCGCCTGCTGCTGCCCTTCTGCCGCTGCCAATCACCCCACTGCTGGTAATATTTTCCCCCCTCCATGCTGTCCTCCGCTTCCCTCTGCTGCCCTCAGCTCCCTCTGTCGTCCGATTCCACCCCTGCCCTAAGATCACCCACCGGCTGGTGCCCTACTTCGGACACCAGCCGGCTGGTGTACGGACACCTGCTCCTGATTGATGCTTCTGCTGCCGGTGATCACCCGCTGCCCCAGTGATCGGCCCCCTGCTCCAGTGATCGGCTCCATGTCCCAGTGATCAGCTCCCTGCCCCAGCCATTATTGCCTCCGAAGCTGATATTGAGTGAGAGGACCCCACTTTTATCTATTCCTCCCGTTTTTCCTCCTCCAGCGACACAGACTCGCCACCACGAAGGCGTCGCAGGACAAGAAATTGTCCGGATCCCGGGGAAGAAGAGCAGGAGGTCAGGGACGAAAAGCCGGAGGCCATGGAGGTAGACCCACAGCCAAGCATGAGTAACCCCCAACCTAGTGCTAGTCACGCCCAACCTAGCACTAGTGCGTCCATCTGGACCCCCCGTCCCTGAAAATTTTGCTCCATGGATTCCTAATTTCATTCCCCAATCAGTTCGAGACTGCCAACCTCAGGGAAATAGACTTTTTCAAAGTCTATTTCTCTGAGTCATTCTCAGGGTGGAGCAAACTAACCTGTATGCCAAGTAATTTTTGCTGGAAAACCCTAATTCATCACTACGTCAGGTTGGTGTATGGAGTGGTATAGTGTACGTCAGGTTGGTGTGTGTGTTGTAGTGTACATCAGGTTGTGTGCGTGGTGTATACTACACCACACATATCAACCTGACATACACTAAACCACACACACCAACCTGACATAAACTACACTATACCACACCGCATACCAACCTGACGTACACTACCCCACACACCAACCTGTCGTAGTGTATGTCAGGTTGGTGTGTGTGTGTATGTCAGGATGGTGTGTGTGGTGTATACAACACTACACACACCAACCTGACGTACACTACACCACACACCAACCTGACGTACACTACACCACACACCAACCTGACATACACTACACCACACACCAACCTTACGTAGTGTGTGGTGTAGTGTACATGTGGTGTAGTACATGTTAAGTTAGTGTATGTGTGGTGTAGTATACACGACACACACCAACCTGACGTGTACTACATACAGTATGTCAGGTTGGTGTGTGGTGTAGTGTACGTCAGGTTTTTGTTGTGTGTGGTGTATACTACACCACACATATCAACCTGACATGCACAACTCTATACCACACCGCACACCAACCTGACGTATTGTATGTCAAGATGGTGTGTGTGGTTTAGTGTATGTCAGGTTGGTGTGTGGTGTAGTGTACATGTGGTGTAGTACATGTCAGGTTGGTGTACGTGTGGTGTAGTATACACCACACACCAACCTGACGTGTACTACACCACATGTACACTACACTACACACATCAACCTGACACAGTACGTCAGGTTGGTGTGTGGTGTAGTTTAGTGTACGTCAGGTAGTTGTTTTGTGTGGTGTATACTACACCACAAATATCAACCTGACATACACTACACCAGACACACACCAACCTGACATACACTACACTATACCGCATCACAAACCAACCTGATGTAGTGTATGTTAGGTTGGTGTGTGGTGTATGTCAGGATGGTGGGTGTGTGATGTATACTACACTACACACACCAACCTGATATACACTACACTACACCACACACATCAACCTGATGCACACTGCACCACACACCAACCTGACATACACTACACCAAACACACCAACCTGACATAGTGTATGTCAGGTTGGTGTGTAGTGTACATCAGGTTGGTGTGTATGGTGTAGTATAATTTAGGTTGGTGTGTGTGGTGTATACTACACTACATTTACACTACACTACACAACACACACACACACACACCAACCTGACGTACACTACACCACACACCAACCTGACATACAGTACATCAGGATGGTGTATGGTGTAGTGTACGTTTGGTGTAGTATACGTCAGGTTGGTGTATGTGGTGTAGACTACACCACACACACCAACCTGATGTAGTGTATGTCAGGTTAATCTGTTTTGTGGTGTAATGTACATCAGGTTGGAATGTGTGTGTAGTGTACATGTGGTGTAGTATACACTATACACACACACTAATTTTCCATTCAAAAAGTCAAATGGCGCTCCTTCCCTTATGAGCCCTGTTATGGGCCCAAACAGTGATTTATTACTACATATAAGGTATCAGTGTACTCAGGAGAAATTGCCCAACAAATTTTAGGATCTATATTATCCTGTTGCCAACGTGAAAATGAAAAAATTGAGGCCAAAACGTTTGTAAAAAAAAAAAAAGTACTTTTCCTTTTTTACGGATCAATTTGTAAAGCACCTGGGGGTTCAAAGTACTCACTATGCATCTAGATAAGTTCCTTGGGGGGGGGGGGGTCTAGTTTCCAAAATGGTGTCACTTGTGGGGGAGCTCCAATGTTTAGGCACACAGGGGTTTTCCATACGTGGCATGGTGTCCGCTAACGATTGGAGATAATTTTCCATTCAAAAAGTCAAATAGCACTCCTTCCCTTCTGAGCCCTGCTGTGTGCCCAAATAGTGGTTTATGACAGTATACTCAGGAGAAATTGCCCAACAAATTTTAGGATCCATTTTATCCTGTTGCCCATGTGAAAATGAAACAATTGAGGCAAAAGGAACATTTTTGTTGGAAAAATAAAAATGTCCATTTTTTCCTAACACGTTGCTTTAGTTCCTGTGAAGCACCTGAAGGGTTAATAATCTTCTTGAATGTAGTTTGGAGTAGCTTGAGGGGTACCATTTTCGGAATAGTGTCACTTTTGGGTGTTTTCTGTCCATGTACGCCCCTAAAAGGGACTTCAAATGTGATGTGGTCAGTAAAAAAATGTTTTTGTAAATTTTGCTTGAAAAATGAAAAATTGCTGATGAACTTTGAACATTTCTAACAATTTTTTTTTTATATACCAAAATTGTGCAGATGTAAAGTAGACATGTGGGAAATGTTATTTATTAAGTACTAGCTGTGAGCCCAATTCTAAAGAATCGGGTAGTCTAGAATCTATATATAGTTTATTTAGTAATAGTTAGGGGAGTGCGGTGAAATTAATTGTGTGTATACAGGCAGCTCAGTGGGTAGCAGAGTATATGGTGGCTCAGTGGGTAGCAGTGAGTGCGGTGGCGCAGTGGTCAGCAGTGAGTGCGGTGGCGCAGTGGTCAGCAGTGAGTGCGGTGGCTCAGTGGGTAGCAGTGAGTGCGGTGGCTCAGTGGTCAGCAGTGAGTGGGGTGGCTCAGTGGGTAGCAGTGAGTGCGGTGGCTCAGTGGTCAGCAGTGAGTGCGGCGGCTCAGTGGTTAGCAGTGAGTGCGGCGGCGCAGTGGTCAGCAGTGAGTGCGGTGGCGCAGTGGTCAGCAGTGAGTGCGGCGGCTCAGTGGTCAGCAGTGAGTGCGGCGGCTCAGTGGTCTGCAGTGAGTGCGGCGGCTCAGTGGTCAGCAGTGAGTGCGGCGGCTCAGTGGTCAGCAGTGAGTGCGGCGGCTCAGTGGTCAGCAGTGAGTGCGGCGGCTCAGTGGTCAGCAGTGAGTGCGGCGGCTCAGTGGTCAGCAGTGAGTGCGGCGGCTCAGTGGCCAGCAGTGAGTGCGGCGGCTCAGTGGCCAGCAGTGAGTGCGGCGGCTCTGTGGCCAGCAGTGAGTGCGGCGGCTCTGTGGTCAGCAGTGAGTGCGGCGGCTCTGTGGTCAGCAGTGAGTGCGGCGGCTCTGTGGTCAGCAGTGAGTGCGACGGCTCTGTGGTCAGCAGTGAGTGCGGCGGCTCTGTGGTCAGCAGAGGACGGCGGCTCTGTGGTCAGCAGAGGACGGCGGCTCTGTGGTCAGCAGAGGAAGGCGGCTCTGTGGTCAGCAGAGGACGGCGGCTCTGTGGTCAGCAGAGGACGGCGGCTCTGTGGTGAGCAGAGGACGGCGGCTCTGTGGTGAGCAGAGGACGGCGGCTCTGTGGTGAGCAGAGGACGGCGGCTCTGTGTTGAGCAGAGGACGGCGGCTCTGTGGTGAGCAGAGGACGGCGGCTCTGTGGTGAGCAGAGGACGGCGGCTCTGTGGTGAGCAGAGGACGGCGGCTCTGTGGTGAGCAGAGGACGGGGGCTCTGTGGTCAGCGCAGGACGGGGGCTCTGTGGTCAGCGCAGGACGGGGGCTCTGTGGTCAGCGCAGGACGGGGGCTCTGTGGTCAGCGCAGGACGGGGGCTCTGTGGTCAGCGCAAGACGGGGGCTCTGTGGTCAGCGCAGGACGGGGGCTCTGTGGTTAGCAGTGAGTGCGGTGGGTGAGTGGTTAGCAGTGAGTGGGGTGGCTCAGTGGGTAGCAGTGAGTGCGGCGGCTCTGTGGTCAGCAGTGAGTGCGGCGGCTCTGTGGTCAGCAGAGGACGGCGGGTGTGTGGTCAGCGCAGGACGGCGGGTGTGTGGTCAGCGCAGGACGGCGGGTGTGTGGTCAGCGCAGGACGGCGGGTCTGTGGTCAGCGCAGGACGGCATGTCTGTGGTCAGCGCAGGACGGTGGGTCTGTGGTCAGCGCAGGACGGCGGGTCTGTGGTCAGGCAGGACGGCGGTCTGTGGTCAGCGCAGGACGGGGCTCTGTGGTCAGCGCAGGACGGGGGCTCTGTGGTCAGCGCAGGACGGGGGCTCTGTGGTCAGCGCAGTACGGGGGCTCTGTGGTCAGCGCAGTACGGGGGCTCTGTGGTCAGCGCAAGACGGGGGCTCTGTGGTCAGCGCAGGACGGGGGCTCTGTGGTCAGCGCAGGACGTGGGCTCTGTGGTCAGCGCAGGACGGCGGCTCTGTGGTCAGCGCAGGACGGGGGCTCTGTGGTCAGCGCAGGACGGGGGCTCTGTGGTTAGCAGTGAGTGCGGTGGGTGAGTGGTTAGCAGTGAGTGGGGTGGCTCAGTGGGTTAGCAGTGAGTGGGGCGGGTCAGTGGGTAGCAGTGAGTGCGGCGGCTCAGTGGGCAGCAGTGAGTGCGGCGGCTCTGTGGTCAGCAGTGAGTGCGGCGGCTCTGCGGTCAGCAGTGAGTGCGGCGGCTCTGTGGTCAGCAGTGAGTGCGGCGGCTCTGTGGTCAGCAGTGAGTGCGGCGGCTCTGCGGTCAGCAGTGAGTGCGGCGGCTCTGCGGTCAGCAGTGAGTGCGGCGGCTCTGTGGTCAGTGCAAGACGGGGGCTCTGTGGTCAGCGCAGGACGGGGGCTCTGTGGTCAGCGCAGGACGGGGGCTCTGTGGTCAGCGCAGGACGGGGGCTCTGTGGTCAGCGCAGGACGGGGCCTCTGTGGTCAGCGCAGGACGGGGGCTCTGTGGTTAGCAGTGAGTGCGGTGGGTGAGTGGTTAGCAGTGAGTGGGGTGGCTCAGTGGGTAGCAGTGAGTGCGGCGGCTCTGTGGTCAGCAGAGGACGGCGGCTCTGTGGTGAGCAGAGGACGGCGGCTCTGTGGTGAGCAGAGGACGGCGGCTCTGTGGTGAGCAGAGGACGGCGGCTCTGTGGTGAGCAGAGGACGGCGGCTCTGTGTGAGCAGAGGACGGCGGCTCTGTGGTGAGCAGAGGACGGCGGCTCTGTGGTGAGCAGAGGACGGCGGCTCTGTGGTGAGCAGAGGACGGCGGCTCTGTGGTGAGCAGAGGACGGGGGCTCTGTGGTCAGCGCAGGACGGGGGCTCTGTGGTCAGCGCAGGACGGGGGCTCTGTGGTCAGCGCAGGACGGGGGCTCTGTGGTCAGCGTAGGACGGGGGCTCTGTGGTCAGCGCAAGACGGGGGCTCTGTGGTCAGCGCAGGACGGGGGCTCTGTGGTCAGCGCAGGACGGGCGCTCTGTGGTTAGCAGTGAGTGCGGTGGGTGAGTGGTTAGCAGTGAGTGGGGTGGCTCAGTGGGTAGCAGTGAGTGCGGCGGCTCTGTGGTCAGCAGTGAGTGCGGCGGCTCTGTGGTCAGCAGAGGACGGCGGGTCTGTGGTCAGCGCAGGACGGCGGTGTGTGTGGTCAGCGCAGGACGGCGGGTCTGTGGTCAGCGCAGGACGGCGGGTCTGTGGTCAGCGCAGGACGGCGGGTCTGTGGTCAGCGCAGGACGGCGGGTCTGTGGTCAGCGCAGGACGGCGGGTCTGTGGTCAGCGCAGGACGGCGGGTCTGTGGTCAGCGCAGGACGGCGGGTCTGTGGTCAGCGCAGGACGGCGGGCTCTGTGGTCAGCGCAGGACGGCGGCTCTGTGGTCAGCGCAGGACGGGGCTCTGTGGTCAGCGCAGTATGGGGGCTCTGTGGTCAGCGCAGGACGGGGGCTCTGTGGTCAGCGCAGACGGGGGCTCTGTGGTCAGCGCAGGACGGGGGCTCTGTGGTCAGCGCGGACGTGGGCTCTGTGGTCAGCGCAGGACGGCGACTCTGTGGTCAGCGCAGGACGGGGGCTCTGTGGTCAGCGCAGGACGGGGGCTCTGTGCAGGACGGCGGCTCTGTGGTCAGCTTAGGACGGCGGCTCTGTGGTCAACGCAGGACGGGGGCTCTGTGGTCAGCGCAGGACGGGGGCTCTGTGGTTAGCAGTGAGTGCGGTGGGTGAGTGGTTAGCAGTGAGTGGGGCGGCTCAGTGGGTAGCAGTGAGTGGGGCGGCTCAGTGGGTAGCAGTGAGTGGGGCGGCTCAGTGGTGCAGTATGGCAGGTAGCAGTGAGTGCGGCGGCTCAGTGGTCAGCAGTGAGTGCGGCGGCTCAGTGGTCAGCAGTGAGTGCGGCGGCTCAGTGGTCAGCAGTGAGTGCGGCGGCTCAGTGGTCAGCAGTGAGTGCGGCGGCTCAGTGGTCTGCAGTGAGTGCGGCGGCTCAGTGGCCAGCAGTGTGTGCGGCGGCTCAGTGGTCAGCAGTGAGTGCGGCGGCTCAGTGGCCAGCAGTGAGTGCGGCGGCTCAGTGGCCAGCAGTGAGTGCGGCGGCTCTGTGGTCAGCAGTGAGTGCGGCGGCTCTGTGGTCAGCAGTGAGTGCGGCGGCTCTGTGGTCAGCAGTGAGGGCGGTGGCTCTGTGGTCAGCGCAGGACGGGGGCTCTGTGGTCAGTGCAGGACGGGGCTCTGTGGTCAGCGCAGGACGGGGGCTCTGTGGTCAGCGCAGGACGGGGGCTCTGTGGTCAGCGCAGGACGGGGGCTCTGTGGTCAGCAGAGGACGGCGGGTCTGTGGTCAGCGCAGGACGGGGGCTCTGTGGTCAGCGCAGGACGGGGGCTCTGTGGTCAGCGCAGGACGGGGGCTCTGTGGTCAGCGCAGGACGGCGGCTCTGTGGTCAGCGCAGGACGGCGGCTCTGTGGTCAGCGCAGGCTAGGTGGGCGGAGCCACGGCGGGAGTGCCGCGAGGTGGGCGGAGCCAAGGCGGGAGTGCCGCGATGTGGGCGGAGCCACGGCGGGAGTGACGGGAGGTAGGCGGAGCCACGGCGGGAGCGCCGCGAGGTGGGCGGAGCCACGCCGGGAGCCGTGTAGCGGGATGGCGGCGGGGTAAGTATACTGGAGTGTGTGTGTGTGTGTGTGGTGTGTGTGAGTGTGTGTGTGTGAGTGTGTGTATGTGTGTGTGTGTGTGTCTGTATGTGAGTGTTTGTGTGTCTGTATGTGAGTGTGTGTGTGTGTGTGTGTGTGAGTGTCCCTAACGCACTTCCGTATGTTTGGCAGCCACATCCACGACGACGGAAGTGGTGCCGAATATGACGGAAGTGCGCTACGGCAATTATAGATTAGATAACATAACTCTCTGGTTTAACAGAATAAAAAAATCTAAATTTGAGAATTGCAAAAGTTTCAACATTTTCGCCAAATTTCAGATTTTTTTTTCAAATAAACGCAAAATTTAATCATCCTAAATTTACCACTAACATGAAGCCCAATATGTCACGAAAAAACAATCTCAGAATCGCTAGGATCTGTTGAAGCATTCCAGAGTTATTACCTCATAAAGGAACATTAGTCAGAATTGAAAAAAAATAGCCAGGTCAGTAAGGTCAAAATAGGCTGGGTGGTGAAGGGGTTAAGAGACAAATTAATTAGAGCAGATCTGAAGCCATCCATAACTCAACCCAGACAATGGTTTTGGGCCAACCCTTGACATAGACATTTTCTATGCTTAAAGGGATCCTGTCACCCCCAAACCATCTCCTAAGCTATTAAAAGCTGTCCCTAGAGCATAGTAACACTTACCCTACACTCCTTTTAGCTCCCAAATGCAGTAAGTGAAATTGAATATAAACGTTATAAAAGTTAAGTACCTCATTACTGATGTTAATGAGTGACTATGGTATTCATAGTCACTCAGCCAGGCTGCCCCTCTTCATACTATCACGCCTCAATAGGCGTGATCTTCATGATACATTCAAATGCGCGCCTCCCTGCGCGCCTCCCCCGCTCTCCTCTCGGCCTGGCGCTGCTGTGTGGGGGCTGTATGATGCCCGGCGCCGGAAATGACGCGAATCGCATCATACAGCCCCCACACAACAGCGGTCCGGAATAGGAGAGCGGGGAGGCGTGCAGGGAGGCGCGCATTTGAATGTATCATGAAGATCACGCCTATTACACCCCATGCAGCAGTCTTATATGCACTCTATGCACTCCTCCGTAGCTTCCTGCGATCCAATGACAGGAAGCAGAAAGTCACATGCTTCCCATAGTCCCGTCCACAGTACACATAACGAGCAGCAGTGCATAAGCTCTTTCCTCACACACATACAGTCTTCCTACAAAAGCAAGTAGCATCTTTAGTCTTTGCAGATGATGCAGTATACAGGCTAGAGCAGGGGTTTGAAACACACGGGCCAAGGGTTGTATGCAGCCCATGAGCTTCATAGTGTGGCCTGCGGCACCGTAGACATTGTAAGGATGCCGGGGTTCAGTGTGCAGGTGGGGGTCACCACGGTCCAGTGTGCGGTGGGCCACCGCGTTCCCGCTTTATTATGATTTCCGGCTGCCACTCAGACAAGCCCCTTTGCTCAGCTACATTAATGGAAGCCGGCAGGCCAATGAGAGACCCGCAGGTGACGCCATATGCTGACGTCACTTGCGGGTCTCTGTTAGTATTTCAAGTTAGCAAAGATCGAGCCTCATTGGCAGAGACAGTAAAAAAAAAATCCCTAAATATTCTTTAACTACATAATAAAAAAAAACCAACTAAAAAATGATGGTGTTGGCCCCCTTAAAAATAGTCTGGGTGAAATGGTGGATGAGGATGAGGAAAAAGGCAATATGCTAAATGACTTTTTTCAACAGTATTTACACAAGAAAATCCCATGACAAACAAGTGATCAGTGATAACAAAAACTGTCAATTAAAAGTCACCTGCTTAACCCAAGAGGATGTATGGCACCGTCTAAAAATCACTAAAATTGACAAATCCCCGGGCCTGGATGGGAAACATCCCTGTGAACGGCAGAAATTAAGTACTGTCATAGATAGACCATTATTTTAATTTTTTTTTAAATCTTTATTTAAGAGATATAACATTTACAAATAGTAAAAAAAAATAACATAAAAAGTAAAATCAACTGTATGAATGAGCAAGCATTTGAAACTATTAAGGACATACAATATTGTTGCTCTGGCCAGTGACATAAACGTAAATATAAAATCGAAAAGTAAATAGTCAATAAGACAAAAACATATTGCAACTGGTGTTGCAAAATAGAGAGAGAACAATTCCTCTTAACCGTGGAAATCTGAAGTATCTGTCTCTTGCATTTCCAGAAAAAGAAAAGCAGTAGAAAATGTAAAGAAGTAGAAGAAAGAGCAAGAAGGCTAGTGTATGGGGGAAGGGGGGAATAGAGCAGGATGGAGGGGTTTAGGGAGGGGTGAAAGGAGAAAGGTGAGACTAGGGGAAGCTTGGATGGGAGAGGTCAGAGGCCAGGGTCCAGCTCTTCACCCCCATCCAGCAGAAGCTGGTATTTATTTGCTTGCTGGAAATCATGCTCCAGAATTTGTGTGTCATGTATAGAGGCAGTCAAATCCTCCATATACATTAACTCATTGACTTTGCGAACCTACTGTGAAAGCCCTGGCGGAAAGGCCTTGCTCCAGAACATGGGGATGCATGCTCTCGCTGCGATTATGAAGAATTTTAACAGAGGGTTCCTATAAATGTCAATGGGAGTCTCAGTGAGGTGTAGCAGAGTCAAAGCTGGAGTCAGGGGTTCTACATGATGAGCAATCTGGTTTGCTATTTCCTCAACCCCTTCCCAGAAAAGCCTAAGCACCTCGCATTCCCAAAAAATGTGGGCCAGCAATCCTTTCTCCTTCCCACATCTCCAACAAGTAACGTCAGTTTCAGGATACATTACATGCAGTCTCTCCGGAACTCTATACCAGCAGGACAGAAGCTTGTATCCTGCCTCTTGGTGTTTGGAGCTTATGGATGTGTTATGAGCGAGGATGCAGATTTGAGATATCTGCGTTTCAGTGAATTTGACCTGTAATCAGATTCCCACCTAGCTAAGAAATTAGAAGGTTGCTGTCTTGGGGTAACAGCAGCATCGCGTACACCTGAGACAAAATGTGTCTTACAGGGCCTGACTCCATGCATAGCACCTCAAATTGTGTCTTTGGACGCTCATAGTATTGTTTCGGTGGAAGAATGCGCAGGAAGTGACGCAACTGAAAACATCTTCACCATCCCAGTGGAGCTGGGTCGTCCCATGTTCTGACGGTGGATAGAGAGGGCCAGTCATTCCCTCCCCCTAACTTCTCCACTTTGTCTCTTCCCGCTTCAACCCAACTGCGAAACACACATCATGGAGGGCAGCGGTAAAGACTGGATAGCTCAACACAGGCATAAGTTTGGAACAGTGAGGTATCATAAAAGGTCTGGTCCACAAAGCGTTATAGTATCCTACTCTAGATCCTATCATGGGGTGCGAGTGAAGACAGGCCGGGACTGCAGATAGTAGCCAAGGCAATCTGTCAAGGGAAATTGGGCAAAAACTTTGCTCTATATGGACCAACGACTTGTTAGCGGAGTTCCTGCACCAATCCACTATTCTCACAAAACGTACAGCAAGTTGGTAATATTTAAAATTGGGATGTGCGACACCTCCCTCTCCCTTTGGCCTGGACAGAGTCGATCGGTTTAGTCTGGCCGATTTTCCTGCCCATATAAAGGAGTTTTGAATAGGAGAGATAGTTTTGAAGAAGGCCATTGGAATTTAAATGGGCAGTGCTTGTGCATCGCCCTCAGGGCCGTGGGTTACTCGGGACCGGTACCTGCTGTCAGATCACAGGGCTATGTCACGGTAATGGCTGTGGACCGGTTCCGTGGCCCCGGAAGGACTGCAATTAAAAGGGGAAAAAATGTAACAAGCGATGAAAATAAAATTAAAGTTTGTCAGTGGCACCACCTGTGGTATGCAGCCAGATGTGACCGCCGCTGCTTGTCTCAGCTTTGGGGGATGATGAGGTGATGCAGCTAGGTGATGGGCCCTCCACAGGCAGGGCTGGTTTATCCCCTGGACCGGTAATAAGTGTCTATTGTGGGATGGTTGTGAGGTAACTGTGGGGGTGCAACTTAAACTTTCAGCTGTATTTCTCCAACTTTCAACTCCTCAGATGCTTCTCAGATGCTGTGGTCTGTAACCAAGGATGCTTAATAAATCTCTCTCACACAAGTGTCAAGTTCAACCGGGTACTTTACTCACTGCTTAGTTCTTGTTAGCACAGTTCAGTCCTGCAGTGAGCGGTACCGGTAGCCAAACAGTAGCTGAGATGGATCACCAATGTACCCCCTTTTACAGTCCTTTCAGGTCTCTCCTCAGAAGTGTTCACAACCTATGGGCCTACAGTAACAGACTATTTTGGGTATCCTTCCCTTGGATCCCTAGTCCTATGTGAGGCCTCTCCTTCGGTGTGACAGTCAGTTTGGTTTCGGGCATAAAGACCCTTCACCACACCGGTTAATCTGTGGCCGGGGCATACAGCAGCCAACCACCTTTACAGGGCCAGTACCCTGTCCTTCAACCCAGTTCCTCAGTGTCTCTGCAAATCCGGTCTTCCACCTTGGACACCTGTCAGTAGCCTCGGACCCGATCGACCATAAGATGACACCGGCCACCGGGTCCCGTTTTTTCTCATTTGTTGGTTTCTGTCAGGAGTCCTTCCCTCCTCTGTGTCAGGACTCAACTCCCTGAGGTAACTGTCACCCTTTCTCTCAGGTAACTGCGTTGCTCAGGTAAATCTAGCTCCTCCCCCTTTTCATCAAGTGTCCCCTCTAAGCTCCACCCACCACTCAGCTCTCTCCCACATCTCCCTTGCCTGGCATAAAGTCCTAGGTATGTTGGGTGTTTGGTTTGGGGTACATGGTTCACCATCCCAACCATTGTTTTATTCTGTGGCCACCAGTCCGCAGGGGTGCCACACTTGCAGCAGATAAGGAATTCGGGAGAGAACATTCATTTTGAATATTTGACACTGCCCAAACCAGGAGAAGGAGATCTTAGTCCATCTATCACAATCAGTTCGAATCAAGGAGAGCTGGAAAATTTTTCCTGAATAGTGAGTCTGGGTTGGCTGTCAATTTGACCCATTTAAAACTGAAAGCTGATTATAGGGAGGCGGTTAAAGGTTTTTGGGAAATTTATTTTGAAGTTAGAGAGTTGAGAGAATGTGTGTAATTCCGTCATTAGGTTCCGGAGCGAGGTGATAGGCTTAGTTAGAAAAAACAAGAGGCGTTCAGCATAAGCTGTCACCTTGTGAGTGGTGTTACCAGAAGTAATTTTTGAAATGTCAGGGTTAACCCTAATCCTAATAAGGAGAAGTTCAATTGTTAGGCCAAAGATCAGAGGTGAGAGGGGGCATCCCTGACGGGTGCCATTATGAATTTCGAAAGGCTCCGATAAGCAATCGTTTACCTGGCCCTGGCTGATGGGATTGAGTAGAGGGACATGATCCAGAGTATCATGTTTCCTCCCAGGCCCAGGTGCAGGAGGGTCTGCCTCATGAAGATCCAATTAACTCTATCAAATGCCTTTTCAGCATCCGTAGACAAGAGAAGCGAGGGATCTCTCCCACACCTAGCCTGATGCACCCAATTGATCGCCTTGGTGGTATTGTTCCTGACTTCCCTCCCCACCATAAAACCTGCCTGATCCGGGTGAACCGCCCCAGTAAGCAAGGGAGCCAGCCTCGAGGCCATGATCTTCACAAACAATTTTAGGTCTACGTTTAAGAGTGAAATCGGGCAGTAACTCGCACACTGCGCTAGGTCTTTGCCCAACTTGAGGATTACAGAAACATGCGCTTTCAGCGAGTGTGTGTGTGGTATATGTCCGTTTTTCAAATTATTAAAGAATCACAGTTTGTGAGGGGCCAGAAGATCCTTGCATTTTTTGTAATAGGCCGAAGAGAAGCCATCCTTACCAGCAACCTTGCTGTTTTTTTACGGACTTTATGGCTAAGAATAATTCCTGGTCGGTGATCAGATGTTCTAGTGCTGCCACATCCATCAGATAAAATTTAGGAAGATTGGCCAATTTGAGGTATTTTCTGATTCTAGGGAGGAAGGATGGAGAAAGCGTCAAGGGGTTTCTGAAAGCTTTGGCTATCATGTTAGAGGGTTGGGTGATGTTTGTCGTTGTTGAATCATCTATGTTCAAAATTAATGTTCTGGCCCTCTGTCGTCTTAAGGCTCCAGCCAGCATCCTGCCCGTTTTATTACTAAATTCTTAAAACTGACACCTGCACTTTGCCAACCAGTAGTTAGCCTTTTTGTTTATGGGTTGTCTCAAAATCTCTCAATTGAGAGAGCAGGAAGGACAATTCACAGTCCCTCTCCTTCTTCAGCCTCACCCCATGTTTAATAAGTTTGCCCCAGATTATGAACTTTCCCAAACGGTACTTGGTGAAAGCTCTGGGGTAGCATTGTCTGAGAAGTAGTCTCTCAATGCCTGCGTCACTTCTCGGAAGATGATCGGCTCCCCCAGGAGTGAGGCATTCAATTTCCACTCTCCCTGCCGAGAAATCAGAGTTGGCAAACAGAGCATAAGTGTACATAAGGCGTGGTCCGAAAAAGTAATAGAGCCTAGGTCCGCTGTCTGAATAAGCGGTAGGTATTTATGCCCTACAAAGAAATAATCGATTCTGGAGTAGGAATTATGTACTGGACAGTAATATAAGTAATATTTATCTTTTGGCTGGAGTAACCTCCAAGGATCTATCAGTTGATGCTCACGTATTCGTTTCATTCTACGCAGTGCAGCTAACGAGCATGCGTGCAAGCCCGATGAGGTGTCAAGGTCAGGGTCTAGGGCAACATTGAAGTCTTCCCCCAGCAACCGCAAGCCGTCAGCAAATTCCCCAATCATCTCCAGAAAGTCCGTCAAGACTGTCCCCTGGTTTGCATTGGGAAGATATATAGAGGCAAATGTGAAGAGCTGCGATGCAATCCGTCCCTTAACCAATAACATTCTTCCCTGTTGGTCACAGCGAGAGTCTACAAATTCCCAAGGTATAGAGCGAGAAATGAGGATGCTAGTACCCTGGGATCTCGGGTCAGGTGAATGGATGTGGTAGGTCACACACCTATAACACACACGAATACTCTTTGTTTTCACTACAAACAGATTTTATTTCACACTTTACACTTCACACTTCGATTTAAAAATATCTAATTGTAATCTTTATCCTGTTATTGGTTAACCGTGGGTCAGATGACTAAGAAGGAGTGATACAAATAACTAGCAGAATGGCCAATGATCAATTCTCCTGATGAAGAGGGGTGTGCCACCCTTGAAACGCGTAGAGATTGACAGCCAGACTGACCAACGATCACTAAGGACGTTTCCCTGCTAAGCCCCGCCCACCGGATGACATGACGAGTGATGCTGCTGTGATGCGGTGATGACGTGACCGCAAGAGAATCCAGGAAGTCTGAGAGACCGCAGGCCTTGACTTAACACACGCCGTCGCCGAGAGCGGAATGGGACTGAACGGACAGGAACTTGCAGGCACACAGAGGCGCAGGGAGCCCTGGAAACCTTCAGACCCACTAGTAGGTGACCATAACATCACACATAGACGTGCATAACATAGGTATACTGCGCACAAACAGAGGGTTATAAAAGGCAGACAACAAGTAAAACTGTACGGCACCTCCTGGTGGGTAGCAGCAACTGGTGTACCTTAGAGTTAGACAAATATAAATTACATTAAATCAGCCAGCTCCAGTCCAATTAAGATTAATAACTCCCCATCATAAACTTGGAAGGGTGCTAACGGTCCAACCCTTCTCCCAATATGTACGAAGTCAGTTGGGAAAGATATGGTAGGCTGCAGCCGACCACAATGCTAAGCGAGTGTCATTCTCGTAGACTGTCTAACGCTTTAGAAAGGCTTTGAGGAATAGTGATAAAATGAAATCCCGAGGAGCGTGGAGAAAGACTCAGGTGGGACTGCGTCAGCAGCCCTTGCCCTTAGTAGGGTCTTCACTAGGGCTTGATCGCCACTTTTCCAAAGGCTGGGAAGTCCATCTTTTCCTGTCTCCCTGCGGACGATGTTGAAGGAAGTCCATCAGTAGCCAATTGGGGGTCAAGACAGGAGTGTTCATACATTTAAATGGTTCTGGCATTTCCTCATGCTGTTTAAAGAAAAATTGGGCATCTCCCTTTTTAACAATGAGGTGGAAGGGATGTCCCCATTGGTATATGGCCTCGAGGTCTTTGATGCGGTGCAGGAGCAGGGCAAGCAGGCGTCTCATGGCTAACGTGCAGGCAGATACATCAGAAAAGAGCATCTACAAAGAGTCTACCATAGGACTAGGCATGTTGTAAAATGGCCTCTCTTTCTGTGAAGTAGTGCAGCTTACACAGAATGTTTCAGGGGCCAGAACACTGAGACGTTGGTTGATGAGATACTCTGTGGACTCAGTCAATCACAGAGACATGGTTCAGGGGTTTCTGTGACACCATATTGAATAGCTCAGAAACCTTGTGGTGTAATGAGGTCACCGAGATATCCTATGGCAGGGGTCCACAACCTTTTTTGCATCGGGGACCGACTTCATGCAAGACCATTTTTCCGAAGCCCGGGGAGGCTTTGAACTTATGGGGCGGGGCTATGGAGAAGTGGTGGGGTTTAGTACCCTGTTTCCCCAAAAAAATGCGCTATATCTTATTTTCAGGGACTGTCTTATTTTTCCATCCCTCAATATGGTATCCTCATCATCCCCTTGCAGTCAATAATATCCCCATCATCCCCTTGCAGCCCACAATATCGCCATCAACCCCATGCAGAACACAATATCCCGTAGCAGCCCTCCATAAAATATAATGCAGCGTCACAGCCCTCCACATTATGTAATGCAGCCTCACATCCCTCCATATAGTATAATGCAGCATCACAGCCTTTCATATAGTATAATGCACCGTCACAGACCTCCATATAGTATAATGCAGTGTCACAGCCCTCCATAAAGTATAATGCAACCTCATATCCCTCCATATAATATAATGCAGCCTCATATCCCTCCATATAATATAATGCAGCGTCACAGCTCTTCATAGTTTAATGCAGCATCATATTCCTCCATATAGCATAAACTCTCCCCCCACACACACACACTGCCCCCTGTATACCCCCACACACATACATTGCCCCTTGTATAACCCCCACACAGACATACTGCCCCTGAACAATCCCCCCCACACACAGACACACTGCCATCTGAATAACCCCCACACATAGACATTGCCCCTTGTATAACCCCTCACACACACTGACCCCTGAATACTCACCACACACAGTCATTGCACCTTGTATAACACCCCACACACTGATCCTTGAGAACCCCACACACATACTGACCCCTGAATACCCCCCCACACTGACCCCTGAAAACCCCCAAACACAGACATTGCCCCTTGTATAACCCCACACCCACACTGATCCCTGAGAACTCCCCACACACAGTCATTGCCCCTTGTATAATTGCCCCACAGTCATTGCCCCTTGTATAACCCCACACACACACCGACCCCTGAATGCCTCCCACACACAGAAATTGCCCCTTGTATAACCCCCCACACACTCTGGCTCCTTGTATAACCACACACACAGTGGCCCCTGAATACCCCCTACACACAGTCATTGACTTCCCGCCCCCCCCACCCCCCACACACACACACAGCTCTTTAGCTGACGCTCACCTCTCCTGCCGGCAGTACAACTAAGCAGCTGAGGCAGAGACGTGGACGGAATTTTTTCATATCTTGTGCTATTTCCAAGTGCATCACATGATGCGGAAATAGCGAGATATATGAAACTCCGGCCACGTCTCTGCCTCAGCTGCTTAGTTGTACAAGCAAATCTGTTGGCCAATAACAGCACAGCAGTAGGGGGCCAATCAGGGCATGGCTGCTGCACTGATTGGCCGACAGCTCCCCTTGTACATCTACACACGCAGCTGGGGCAGAGACATCAGCTCAGAGCAGAATAGTCACAGGGGGCGGGGAAGCCGGCAGCACACCGCAGACTGGCACAAAGACCCCCATGGCCCGGTCAGCGGACCGGTGGTTGGGGACCCCTGCGAGGCGGATGTTGTTGCACCTCCCACGGTTCTCCTGGTTGTCCAATAGCAGCACCATTTGCTGCATATGAGTTTGGGTGTCTGAGAGGTTCTTTTCCAATTTAGCAATTTTAGTAGAGAGAGAAGATGTGGTGTCTTCCATGGAAGATGTGCGGGTGTCCAAAAGATCACTACGCAGGGAGGACAGGGCTCTCTCCTGGGAGTGTTCTCATCTAGCCGCCATACCATCTAGGTCTTGTTTGGTGGGCAGAGCTTTTATTAAATCAAAGGGGGTTCTGTGAGCCAACAAAGGTGCTAGAGGTGGTATCAGAGTTTAAGGCTGTAGGGGCTCTCTTCTCAGGGAATGGTGTTGTCCCAATAGATCTTTCATATGCGTTCTGAAAGCAGGCAAGGGGCCTGGAACGCTGTAGGAATCCCCCTGCACCGCTGCTTCCTTATGGTCTATGGCACTAGCCTGCTTCCGATGTCTCCTCTGTGTGTGTGTTGTGCCGGGTCTGTTGTGGATGGAAGAGCCCTGCGGGAGGCTGTTGGGCTCTGTCCACTCTCCACGCTGCCACCTCTCCCCCTCACCTTCTCGCCTGCCACGCTGTGCACAGCGGGAACCGCCGCCGGCGCTATTACCTCAGGAGGAATAGCTGAGGAATAGCAGATCCAGCACCAATCCTCTCCTCTCCGCTTGTCCCGGTAGGTTTCTTCAGGAGGATGATCTTCTGCTGCTAGGCATTTTGTGGAGGTATGTGCCGCTCTGTGCCCCGGATTATGTGCTGGATGCGGAGGAGCTCTTGCAGAAAGTTGCCTCACACCGCCATAGCTAGGCCACGCCCCTCAGACCATTATTTTTAAAGATTACATAATAACAGGGTTTTTCCACAGGACTGGCGTATAGCAAATGAGGTGTCAATATTTAAAAAGGAGACAAAAATGGACCTTGGAAATTATAGGTCAGTACACTTAAGGCTGGTTTCACATAGCAATTTTTTTCCTGTCCACGGGATCCTACTTTTTGGACAGCATCGGAGGTGACCGGATCCGGACACAGAAAGCCCGAGCCGGGCACTTTCACTCCCGCACACATATCCCCATGGGTCTGGATGAATGCAATCACTTCCCCCATGAGTTTGGTAAACTCTGGGGGCCAACGAAACCCAAAGGGCAGCACATTAAACAGATAATGGACCGTCCCGCCTGCCCCGGAGATCGCGAATCGCAGAAAGCACTTGTGGGACGGGTGAATGGGGACATGATAATACGTGTTCTGGAGGTCCACAAACAACCTGGAGTAGCGCCCCTGGCCCTCCTCTCCAGGAGGAACCAGGGACCCCACACCCGAATCCAACAGGTCTCGCAGACCCGACAAGAAAAAAAGTAAGAGAGTCCCCCTGAGGAAGGGAGGGGACTCGAAGACACGGAGGGGGCTGGCTCTCGAATTCCAAGCGCAGACCCTCCCACATGGTCGAGAGGATCCAAGGGCACGAGGAGATTGCTTGCCACTGTGGCAGAAACCGCAGGAGCCACCCCGCAATGGGGAAGGCGGCCTTGTGTAGGGGGCGGCTGGTGATGCCGCTGCTGGGGGAGCAAGATATTACGGGTCTTGTCCCCTTTCTGGAATACCCAGTGACCAGACTTACCCTTCCCTTTAGACTGGGAGGGTTGGCTGCGCTCAAGCCGAAAGGACTGCCTCCGAAAGGGCTTCTGTTGCGGGAGACACATTTTCCGGTCCGACACCTTTTCCAGGATGTCATCCAATGCCGAACCAAAGACAAAAGACCTTTGAAAGGGGAGGCCACACAGCTGGAGCTTATCCAGGAAGCCCGTAGCATGTCTCAGAAGTGGAATGGAGTCCAAAGCTCCTCCCTGGGAGTACCCTGAAGGATGAATTCTTCCAGCTGGGTGATCCACTTAAAGAGAGACCTGGTCACACATGTAGAGGAAATGTTCACCTTTGAAGATATAGCTGCCGCCTCCCAGGAGTTTTTGAGGACACTCTCCATCTTACAATCGAACAATGTCTTATATGCTACCCTGGCCACCTGGATGTCCACCTTCGGGACCTCCCAGACAAACTCATCACCCTCCAATCCACTCGGATGGGATGAGCAGCCGATGTTCTGGAGACTCCCACTCCCGGCGGATGAGATCCCGGATGACCTCATGGACAGGGAATCCCAACTGCCGCTTAGCCTTCGGGCGTCTGAACATTTAGTCCAGCACAGAAGAAGGGGATTCCACCACCTCTACTCCCATGGTACTATGGACAGTGTCCACCAATTCACCCATGGACTCCATGGAAAAATAGTAGTGTCCAGATTCTCGTGGCTGGACAGAGGCAACAGAGGCAATATCCTCGCCGTTCTCTGACGCTGAGCTCTGGCCAGCCTCCATGAGATCCACAGAGTCACAATCGTGCGTAGGACGCAGGAAGGCCGGATGGTCCCACCACGGGAACCCCGAGAAGGAGGAGGCCGCCCCCGACGTCCATCCCTGGCCCGGCTGTAAGTACACCCCAATGCTGCCTCTGCCGGACCGACAGCACTGGAACCTCTCCATGCCCCAAGGAGGGACAGGAAGACACTGGAGTACTGAGGAAGGGGAGGGGCTTTTAAGCTCTCTGTGTTCCTGTCCCCCAATAGGGCGTGAACGACATCCTCCAATGCAGTCGTGGAAGGCGAATGGAGAAAATACCAAAAATACACGTTTGGTATAGCCACGTTCAGAATCACCCGATCTATCATCATATCAAATCCGTTAATGAGAGCCGTAAACTCCGTAACGAAATACATGGTCGAAATGCCAAAATTCCGTTTTTTAGGTCGCCGCAACATTGCTATAAAATGCAATAACGGGCGATCAAAACTGCAGATCCCCCAAAAATGGTATCATTAGAAACGTTAGCTCAATATACAAAAAATAAGCAGTCACACAGCCCCATATCCCGAAAAATGAGGGCGCTATGGGTCGCAGAACATGGCGCAAAAAGTCCGTTTTTGTTTTTTTGCAAACTTCTGAATTTTTTTTTCACCACCTAGATACCAATAAAGGTATACATGTTGGGTGTCTACAAACTCGTACCGACCCGAGGCATCACCCCGTCATGTCAGTTATACCATATAGTGAACATGGCGACTAAAATACCCAAAAAACAAACGTGTTATTGCACTTTTTTTGCAATTTCACTGCATTTAGATTTTGTTTTGCAATTTCCCTGTACACTATATGGTAAAATAAATTATTGCATATGAAAGTACATCTCGTCCCGCAAAAAACAAGCCGTCATATGTCTATATTGACGGAAAAATAAAAAAATTATGGCTCTTGGAAGCAGGGGAGCAAAAAACGAAAATGAAAAATGAAAAATTCCCCGGTCATGAAGGGGTTAATCTTGTAGGTTTTAACTAGGGATGAACGAGTACTGCAATAATCAGACTCGCTATACTCGCAACGAGTAGGTCACGGTACTCGGTACTCGTTGCGAGTCCAATGTTGATGAATGGGCGGGCAAGTACTTTCGCAGTGTATACACTGCGAAAGTGCACTAAAATTGAATAAAAGTTGTTAAAACAATAAAAAAAATCATACTCACGTATCCGACGCCTGCATCGGGACCGGCAAAGAAGACATCCGATCAAAGACAAGGACCTGTGAGCCTGACAGCCAATCAGATGGCTGGTAGCGTTCTGGCCAATCAGATGGCCAGACATCACAAACCACCTGATCGCTACCAGCCAACTGATTGGCCAAATTGCCAGGTCTTGAACGTACATTAATGACCTGGCAATCTGGCCAATTAAGTGGCTGGTAGCGATCTAGTGGTTTGTGACGTCTGGCCATCTGATTGGCCAGATCGCTACCAGCCATCTGAATGGCTGTCAGACTCACAGGTCCTTGTCGTTGATCGGATGTCTTCTTTGCCGGTCCCGGTGCAGGCGTTGGATAGGTGAGTATGATATTTTTTAACAACTTTTATTCACTTTTAGTGCACTTTCGCTGCTCCCAATTAATCACAGAAGCTCGGGGAGTAGCGAGTAGCCCGAATATCGTTACTATTCGTCAAGTACCGAATAGTAATGATTCTACTCGCTGATCCCTAGTTTTAACCAAACAGTGATGTGTTAAGTGTTTCTGAAGGTGTATCTATGTTGTCATAAATATGGGTCTCTATTATCATTTTATATAAAAAATCAAGTATATTGATCCTCTGTGATCTATTATAAATTATGTTGTGCTCAAGTGTGTAAACAAGGCTGTGTGTTTAAGGTTACGTTCACTCATTGCGCATTTTTGCATGCGCTTTTCAAAAATGCGCAATGTGCCTTGTGTCTGCCGGCAAAGTGAATGTGAAATTCACTTTGCCGTACAGATACAGCGTAAAAATACACAGCGCTTTTATGGGAGAAAGTGCGGGCGTAAAAAGAATTGACATGTCAATTAGTTACGCAGCAGCGCTGGCCCATTATTCCCGCTGGAATTACTCATCACCGTTCAGACGATGCATAATTCCAGCGGGAATATGCCGGCGGTAATGTCACACAGGGGAGGAAGAATCCTGTTCCTCCTCCCCTCTGTGACATGTGTCACAGCCCCATTTGATTTCGCAATGCATTATACACTGCGAAATCAAATGTAAAATAATTAAAAATAATAAAGAATTTTATACTTACTCGTCCGCCAGGTGTTCGGGAGTCTGGAGATCTTCAGCAGGTATCGACCTGCCAGGGCCTGTGAAAGCTGATTGGCCTGTGAATGCTGATTGGCCCGCTCGTGGTCATGTGATATGTGACGTCCTATGACGTACATATCACATGACCGCGAGCGGCCAATCACAGCGCCCGATGACATCACGCAGGTCTATGTAAAAAAAAGGTCGTTTGATAACAACACTGTTCTTAATGTCATAGGTCATCCTTGCAGATCTATACCGGCTCCCGACTCCGGAACACCAGGCTGGGGGTGAGTATAAAAATCTTTATTATTTTTAATACATTTGACATTATTTTACACTTGATTTTGCAGTGTATAATGCACTGTGAAATCAAAGGGGCTGTTACAGATGTTACAGAGGGGAGGAGGAACAGTGACATCACTGAAGAAGTTGCCCCGTAAAAACACGCGCTGTGTGAATGCACCACATTTTTTTACGGGGCTTTTTTGCGCAGGTGCAAAACGCTGAAAAAAGTACCCACACAATAAAAAGTGCTATGTGTGAACATAGCCTAATACTAAATCTCCCTATAGATTAGTAGTATTCTATTATCAGTGTTTTATTCCTCAAATATTGCCCAGTTTGGTTAAAGTTACTTTCAGTTATCTGCATTGACCATTGTAGTATCTGCCTCTTACCTCCTTCTCCTGTGGCTGTCTGTGCTGAGACTTCGGGTGGTTTCCTCTCTGCTAAGCCTCCTGTCTCCTCCCAGTGTGCTGGAAGCTTCTCCTTACCTGTCCCCTCCCAGTGTGCTGGAAGCTTCTCCTTGCCTGTTAGTATTGTGCTTCCTGGTTACCTACATCAGCCTGACATATCAGGGTGGGCAGGGCTTAGTCCTGGGCTAGGAGGGGTTGGTCGGAGCCCAGCAACAGAGCAGGGATTCACCAGTCTTCCTATCCTACTGCGTCACTAATGCATTTCTAGGGCTGTCGGCCCTCTTCATCAAAGTGTCCAGCAGGGGGGCAGTGTGTTCCTATTTTTATAGGGCTCAGTGGCTGGTGATTGGAGGATCGTTTCATGATGTCACTACACTGTGTAATGTACAGCTTCATGCAGAATACTTGGCTTAGCCAGACAGAACACTGAAAGTAATAAAAGTATGGGCAATTTTGTTATTGAACTCATAGTAATCATAGTCTTATCCCCTGATTTTTCTCACAGTTGTACCTGATATATTCCATTTTTGTGAGGAAGTTTTTATATGTAGTTACGGTATATCTTACAATTTATCTTTCTGTATACGGTTTCTCTGTGTGTGTGTTCACTCTGTGCAATAAACAACATTATTTTTCATATTCTTGGAGTGTCCTTGTCATTGTATTGTATATTGATACATTTTCCTCTGTGTACTTCTTCTGTGAATTCCTAGTGATTGTGAGTGTCATTGTGTCCAGTAACAGTGTCTATAGTGCTGTTATCGTATAATAGAATTTCTAAGGTATTTCCATAGAGGTCATGACTTTAACCTTCGGTTAGAAATCTATAATTTTAATGGTAGGGCTGTTTTCATAGAAGCTTTCAAATTACTGTATAACGAATTCATGATAAATTGTGATATTTTGGTTTCCCTTCTAGGCATCTATATAAACAGTGGGATGCCAATTGATAATTTTTGGGTTAGTTACAAGATAGACGAAATTACATTTAAAAAAAAAAAAAAAAAAAAGATATTTTGGGGTCTTCTCAAGGCCCAGTTACAAGGGGCAACATCTCCGGCAACATCGCCGGCAACTGATCGGCGTGGCCAAGTTGTGGCAACATTGCCGGAGAGTTGCCCTGTATAACAAGGTGATTTCAACAGCGACAGTTGCTTCAGCAATATCGCCTGGCTTCCCAACAATGTTGTGAAACCAGGCGATGTTGTTCAGGCGATCTGCCTGCATCGCCCGGTCTGACGCGGCAACAGCGATGTTACCGGCAACTTCCCCCATAGACTCCCATGTTATAGTTAGCATGACTTAATCAAACCCAAACAATTCTAGGTCATAGTTCAATCATATCGGGGCCATAGTGTCTAGTTGGAATATCCAACTTGATTCCAGGCAGAGACATTTTTGCAATGTAATTGCCACCTCTCCCGTCTCCTTCCACCTTATGGATGGAGTAGAAGCTTAATTCTTTACTGCTAGCTACATGTACTTCTCTGAAATGGTTAGAGAGCGGGTGGCCAGTGAAGCCTTTGTTGATGTTTCGGATGTGCTCCTTCAATCTAGTCATGAGAGTGCGGGTGGCTCTTCCCACATATATCTTCTTGCATGGGCATGTTATGATGTAAATTACCCCTTTGGAGGAACATGTTAAATATTGTTTAATCTCAAATTTTTTGTCTTTCTTGGAGTTAGAGAACTCTGTAATCCCTTTTTAGGGGGATTGAATAATCTGCAGTTGGAACAGTTTTTGCAAGGGTAGAATCTGTTATTTGCTTGTTGGAATCCTTTTTTTTTGGGGTGGGGGGGTTTACACTGGGTGCTAATTCTTGGCTCAAAGTTGTGGCTGTCCTAAAGATGGCCATCCGCTCTCTAACCATTTCAGAGAAGTACATGGAGCTAGCAATAAAGAATTAAGTTTCTACGCCATCCAGAAGGTGGAAAGAGACTGGAGAGGCGGCAATTACATTGTAAAAATGTCACGCCTGGAATCAAGTTGAATATTCCAACTAGACACTATGGCCCCGATAGGATTGAACTATGACCTAGAATTGTTTGGGTTTGATTAAGTCATACTAACTAAAACCCAAGACCCAATCAAAAAAGGCACTATTTTACACATACATCTAGATCCCATAACACTAAAAATTATTCATTATGACAATCTGACTGAAAATATCATAGATATCTATGAGAAGACCCCAAAATATCTTTTTTTTTTTTATTTTAATTTAATTTCGTCTAGCTTGTAACCCAGAAATTACCAATCGGCATACCACTGTTTATATAGTTGCCTATCAGGGCACCTGAGGAAGGTGCTGGGACAGCACCGAAACGCGTAGGTGTGATGAAATAAAGGACATTCTTATGGTAATAACCCTCTTGTGAAATCCTTTGGAAAAGAGCAGCAGCGCGGACCGTGGACACCATTTCCAGTTTTGTCTCAAGGATAAAATCATGACCTCTATGGAAATACCCTAGAAATTCTATTATACAGTAACTGTTACTGGACACAATGACATCACTAGGAACTCACAGAAGAAGTACATACAGGAAAATGTACCAATATACAATACAATGACTAGGACACTAGGACACTCCAAGAATATGAAAAATATTGTTGTTTATTGCACAGAGTGATCACACACACACAGAGAAACACAGTATATGGAATGATAAAGTAAGGTGATACCCTGTAGGGTATATATAAAAAAACAAACATGAGGCACCAATCTCTTGCCATAAGATTTCAAGCACATGGTTTTTCCAAAGCCTCCTCACACTTCAGATATTTGTCCGGGTCCGCTGCTTGCCGTGAATTGATCCTGTGTTGTGTCCTGCCACGGATTCCCACAGGCATAAAGGTTCAATAGGAGGTAATCCAATTCTATGGTGGTCGTGCTCCCCATGGTAATGATTTTAAGAACTTCTTGTCCACAAATAAAATTTATTGCTCAAAACATACGAAAATATAAAAAACGGAGATACCTGAGGAAGGCGGTTGTCCACGCCGAAACGCGTTGTATCCGTTTTTATTTTCGTATGTTTTGAGCAATAGATTTTATTTGTGGACAAGAAGGTCTTAAAATCATTACCACGGGGAGCGCGGCCACCATAGAATTGGATTACCTCCTATTGAGAAAGATAAATTGTAAGACATAACTACATATAAAAACTTCCTCACAAAAATGGAATATATCAGGTACAACTGTGAGAAAAATCAGGGGATAAGACTATGATTACTATGAGATCAATAACAAAATTGCCCATACTTTTATTACTTTCAGTGTTTTGTCTGGCTAAGCATTTATCCACTTCACCAAGTATTCTGCATGAAGCTGTACATTACACAGTGTAGTGACATCATAAAACGATCCTCCAATCACCAGCCACTGAGCCCTATAAAAATAGGAACACACTGCCCCCTGCTGGACACTCTGATGAAGAGGGCCGACAGCCCTAGAAATGCATTAGTAACGCAGTAGGATAGGAAGACTGGTGAATCCCTGCTCTGTTGTTGGGCTCCGACCGACTACTCGTAGCATGTCAGGATGGCATAGGTAACCAGGAAGCACAACGCTAACAGGCAAGGAGAAGCTTCCAGCACACTGGGAAGAGACAGGCAAGGAGAAACTTCCAGTACACTGGGAGGAGACAGGCAAGGAGAAGCTTCCAGCACACTGGGAGGAGACAGGCAAGGAGAAGCTTCAAGCACACTGGGAGGAGACAGGAGACTTAGCAGAGAGGAAACCACCTGAAGTCTCAGTACAGATAGCCACAGGAGGAGGCAGGGGCGGACTGGCCTACCGGAGGATCAGGAGAACTGCGGTGGGTCCCGGGTCACGATGGCCATGCCCCCAAACCCCGCCTCCATACCTACCTCAGTCCAGTAATATCGCTAATCATATCGGCAGCACTGAGAGCGATCTCCCTGCTCTGCCTGCTGCCGCCGCAGTGCCGCTCTGCCTCCTGCTGGCGCATGCGCAGGAGGTCAGTCTCAGGGCAATGACATCATCGCCTGAGACTGCTTCCTGTGTGCACTCCGGGTGTCGGCGCTCAGGGCGCTGTGGAGGACAGACCGCCCCAGGCAGCGGCTGCCTGCAGCGAGTGGTGAGTATGGGGAGTGAGGGGAATGCCCACCCTGGATGTCTAGTGGTGCCGGGCCCCTGGTGCTGCCGGGTCTCAGGTAGTGCCGGGCCCCTGGTGGTGCTGGGAGCCTGGTGGTGCCGGGTTACTGGGGCCTTGTGCTGCCGGATGCCTGGTGCTGCCAGGTGTCTGGGTGTTGCTGGGTGCCTGGTGCTGCCTGGGTGCCTGGTGATGCCTGTGTGCTTGGTGCTACTAGATGCCTGGTGCTACCGGGTGCCTGGTGGTCCTGGGTACTTGGTACTGCGGGATACCTGGTACTTCTGAGTGCCGCCGGTGCCGGAGATCGGGAGCCAGAGAGGAAGAAGCTGCCTGGTGCGGGTGCCTGGTGCAGGAGACCGGGTACCACATAGGAAGAAGCTACCGGATACCTGGTGCCAGAGACCAGAAGCCGCAGAGGAAGAAGCTGCCTAGTGCTGTGAGTGGGAGATTGGGAGCGGAAGAGGAAGAAGCTGCCTGGTGCTGGCAAGTGGGAGACCGGAAGCCGCAGAGGAAAAAGCTGACGGGATCAGGAGTGTGGCGTCAGCTAATGCACTGTTATAGCCGAAGATAGCAGCCTGGGGGGGACAGAGTGTAATGGATGGATGGATAGGGCGGCCTGGAAGAGGTGGCAGAATGGGATGGATGGGTGGTAGGGGCGGCATGGAAAAGGGGAGAGAATGGGATGGATGGGGGGGCAGCATGGATAAGGGGGGAGAATGGGATGGATGGGGGGCGGCATGGAAAAGGAGGAAGAAGATGGATGGATGGGAAAGAAGGTACATGGATGGATGGGGGAGAAGGTACATGGATGGTTTGGTGGATGAGGGAGAAGGTACATGGATGGATGGGGGGATAGAGGGAGAAGGTACATGGATGGATGGGGAGGAGAAGCTACATGGAACATGGGAGAAGCTACATGTATTACCTATACACACACACTGACACTATATACAGAGTTCCTGTGTATAATGTCAATGGTGATCTTTGCATTACCTGTACACTGACACTATATACAAAACTCCTGTGTATAATGTCACCGGTGAGCACTGCATTACCTGTACACTGACACTATATACAAAACTCCTGTGTATAATGTCACCGGTGAGCACTGCATTACCTGTACACTGACACTATATACAAAACTCCTGTGTATAATGTCACCGGTGATCACTGTATTACCTGTACACTGACACTATATACAAAGCTCCTGTGTATAATGTCACTGGTGATCACTGTATTAACTGTATAATGACACTATATAGAGAGCTCCTGTGTATAATGTCACCGGTCATCACTGTATTTATTACCTGTACACTGAAACTATATACTGAGCTCCTGTGTACAATGTCACTGGTGATCACTGTATTGCCTGTAGACTGAAACTATATACTGAGCTCCTGTGTATAATGTCACTGGTAATCACTGTATTACTTGTACACTGACCCAATATACAAAGCTTTTTTACATTTGTATTAATTTAGTATTATTTGTCACTATGTGGTGGCATTTTGTGCTTTGGTCATGACATGACAGTATTTGTCCCTTGTATGTGGTATTATTTGGTCACTATATAGTGCTAATATGTGGTCTCATTGTGTGGCAGTATTTATACCTTGTATGTGGTAGCATTTGATCACTATATGGTGGTATTATGTGCTTTGGTCATGGTGTGTGCGGTATTTGAGCCTTGTATGTGGCAATATTTGGGCACTAGGTCGTGGTAATATGTGATTTGGTCACGGTGTGGTGGTATTTCTCACTTCTATCTGGTATTATTGGTCTTGGTAGAGTGGATTGTGGTCGGTCATTTGTTTTATCAATAAGTGGAAACTTCTTTACTTCCAATGGATATTAAATACTTAGATGTTTAACCCCTCCCTGTACTGTGACACAGCAGCAGAAATGCAGTTACAGAGGTTCACCAGGGAAAGCAAGTTGAGCATTTGGTGAGATTTTCTCCTCAGTATTTATAAGAAAAAAACAGGAGAGGGTAAGAAATGCAGAAAACATTACCTCTGATTGCTCTACTCCTGGTTTTGTCTTACAAATACTGGGGTAAAAAAACTCACCAAATGCTCAAAGTGCCACATTTTTTTTCTTTTATCAATTGGTCTTTATTAAGGATTTTCAAAATAGTACATTGCAATGAAACATTAAGAACAGTAACAGAGGCCAACTATAATTGACCAAACGTGTAAAGAGCGGAGAAAAGAAAACCAAAAAAGGAGAAGTAGTAGGGGGGAAAGGAAGAGACGTGAAGGGAAAAGGATAGCGAAGAGTACTAGGGGAGAAGGGAAGGGTTAAAGGCATTCACAAGGTAATATCTGACAGCTCGGTTATAAACTTGGTTCCTAACAAACTGTAGAGGCATAGCAGTAATAAAGAAAGCAGAAGTGGCAATTATTCCCATTCAATCAAAGTGGGTAGGATCAATAGAGGAGTAACTACTATGCAGCCAAGGGTGCCAAATATTTTGTCTTTTTGTTTTGGCAGTCATGGAATGTGCCAAGGTGAGTTCATATTGGCAGTGAACATTAAGTTTATCAATTAGTTCCTGAATATTGGGAGAATTAGTGTCTTTCCACCTTGAGGCGACTAATAACCTGGCTGCTATTAAAATAAGTGATAATGTACCTCTAAGCATATATGGAATTTCCTCCAGACCTATATGTAGAATGGCCTGACTTGGTGTCAGGGTTAACTGGATCCCCAAGACCTGTGCAATTAAAAGGTCTATATCTCTCCACCAGAGTTGGAGAATTGGACACGACCACCAGGCGTGTTCCAAAGTTCCCCTGAGACCACATCCCCTCCAACATTTGTCGGACCCGGCGGGATCCTAATGAGCTATCTGAACCGGGTATTGATACCATCTAAGGTGTATTTTCTTCAATTGTTCCAGATGGTTAATGCAAGCAGATACCCGTAATACTTCACCCAGTCCCTCTTCCCAATCAAGAGGATCAGATAGGAAGCTCAGGTCCCTTTCCCATTTGGTCATATAAGGCAATTTAACATCCTCTGCTGGGTCGTTAAAAGCTTTATATAATATGGATATTCCTTTTGGACCAGAGTCGAGCAACAGAAAATATCCATTAACCCTGTTATTTGAATGGGAGTTGAAAAAGGGTGAGTCTGGAGAATTATGAATTAAATGACGTATCTGCAGGTATTGGTAAAAATATCTCCGGACATTAGGGAATTTAGAGGCCAGTTGGTCAAATGGTATAAGCCCATCAGTGCCGAATATATTTCCTAGAGTTATGATTCCTGCTTCAACCCAAGGTTGGAGATTAAGAAATGGAATGTGGATCTCGAGGGCTTTCAGGGATAAGGAGTCATGGGACAGTTTAATCAAGGGAGGGACTGATGTCCTCCAATAGTGGAGCGCGGTTTTCATGGTCGGTAAAGTAGGGAAGTAATCAGTGATTTTAATAGATTCAGCTTCTAGGATTATGCGAGTAGATCTGGCTTTAGCGTCGTAATTTTCTATTTGGAGCCATTTGTGGTTTTTATCCGCTTGCCACCAATCTCAGTCCAGTTATTATGGCAGCTTTATGGTACAGCAACAGGTTCGGCATTTCCAACTCACCCCTTTTGTACGGGTAATACATCAAGGTCCTAGAGATTCTAGATTTTTTGTGTGACCATATATAATTATATGACATAGTTTGTAATTTTAAAATCAAACGTTTGGGGATTCTTAATGAGATACACCTAAGGAGGTACAATATTTTAGGCAGAATCATCATTTTGAAGATATTGATCCTTGCAATCCAGGATGTCATCACCGTATGAAAATGGTCAAGTTGTGTCCTAACCTGTGTCAGTAATTAAGAAAAATTCTTCTCCACAATCTGTTCAGAGCCCATCAATATAACACCCAAATATGGGATACCCTCTCTCATCCATTTGAATGGAAACTTGGTCTCCAATTTCGACTTAACTGCGCACGGAACCGCCACCAGAAACAACACGGACTTCATGGGATTCAACCTGTAATACGACACTTTGCTGAAATCCCCGAGTTCCGAGGTAAAGGATGTAAAGGATGCCTCCAAGTTTACAAAGGATAGAATAACATCGTCAGCATATAAACCTATTCTGTGCTCCAGCCGACCAACCTTAATTCCGGAGATATTAGTAGAGGTTCTTATGCGTTCGGCAAGCGGCTCCATGCACAGCGCATAAATTATAGGTGAGAGTGGGCAACCCTGACGGGTACCATTCGTGATCTGGAATGGACCAGATAAAAATCCGGACGTCAGAACCCTGGCACAGGGAGTCAAGTACATAGCACAGATTGCTGAGAATATTGGGCCCGATAGTCCAAACTTCTCCAGTACTGCCCTTAGGTACCCCCAGTGCACCCTGTCAAAAGCTTTCTCAGCGTCAAGTGACAGGAATGCACTGGGTAGATCCGACAACTCGGCTATTTTTATCAGATTCAACATGCGCCGTACCCCATCTTTCGTCTCACGTCCCGCCACGAATCCCACTTGATCCGGTGAAACTATAGTCGGGATAATAAGCTTTAGTCTGGACGCTATGATTTTAGTGAAAATTTTGACATCCGAGTTGAGCAGAGCAATGGGTCTAAAATCACTAGGGTGTGTGTGAGGTTTCCCAGGTTTGGGTATGGTAGATATGGTAGCCTCTAAACCAGGAGCCGCGTTATTAAACCAATAGTTGCGGATTTGCATCTAGACAAAGTTGCACTGTCTAAAAAGTAATCAATGCGGCCGATGATCATGGCACCGGATCAGACGGGGGCTGTACATGGTATCTATGGCATTCTTTTAAAGAGAGGCCGAAGTTTGCAGATTGGTTGTTGCGATCCTCTCTTCCTTCTTGAGCTAGATTAACCAGGTTTCCCCTTCCCTCCCACCCCTTCCCCCCTTTTTTTTTTTTTTTTTTCTCCACCCCGTATTCCCTTCTGTTCCCTCCTTTCATGTCTTCTTTCATTACCTTTCCCCTTCTTTTTTCTCTTTTTACTTTCATGGTCTGTAGGGATGACAGAGATGTTTAGATGGCTACGGAATAGCGAGAACTGGCTTACACTTCGCTTCAAGCTTCATTTTGATGTGAAGCTTCATCTTGATGTGATGTAATTGGTGAATTATATGAATCAGGGCCTTTTGATACGGCAGCCGGCGTCTCGGCCTTGGCAATGGAACGTGTTTTCTGTCATACCCCAGACTATGTACGAATGTGTAATTCTTTATATAATAATAATAATAATAATAAAGCTTTATTTATATAGCGCCAACATATTCCGCAGCGCTTTACAATGTAGGGTTAGAGTACAGAAAATACAGTAAGTAATTACAGTAGAGAACAAATAAAGTACAATAATTGGATACAAAACAATAGGCATAGAATCAATGTAAAAAAGAAAATACAATAAATAAAGCAAGAAATGAAGGTGACCCTGCTCAAAAGAGCTTACAATCTACGACGGGATGGGGGTTGCACAAGGTGCCGGGGCTTATTGCACTGATGGTCCAGGCATCTTGAGGAAATGGGGCATAGGGCTAAGCTTACATGGATGGTCATCAGACAGTCTGTGTAGACCTTTATGGTTTGGTGGAGTTTGTAGAAGAGTAATGTCCAGAGGATAGGCCATTCACTGTCTACAGTACAATGGACTTCTATTAGGGAGTATGATAGGCCGCCTTAAAAAGATGCGTTTTTAGGGATCGTCTGAAGCCATACAAGTTATGGATAGTCCTGATTTCTTTGGGTAAAGCATTCCAGAGGTTTGGTGCAGCTCTAGAAAAGTCTTGGAGCCGGGAGTGGGAGGTTCGGATTAGTGCAGATGTTAGTCGAAGGTCATTTGAGGAACGTAGAGAGCGGGTGGGGTGATAGACAGAGATGAGGGAGGAGAGGTAGGGGGGTGCTGCTCTGTGAAGAGCTTTGTGGGTGAGAACAAGCAATTTGAATTTGATCCTGTAGTATACGGGCAGCCAGTGCAATGACTGGCACAGAGCAGAGGCATCTGAGTAACGATTGGCCAGATGGGTGATCCTGGCTGCTGCATTAAGGATGGACTGGAGAGGAGAAAGTCTGGTGAGGGGGAGGCCGCTTAATAGAGAGTTGCAATAGTCAAGGCGGGAATGGATTAGGGCCACGGTGAGGGTTTTTGTTGTTTCCAGGCTGAGAAATGGGCGGACTCTAGAGATATTTTCAGGTGTAAGCGACAGGAGCGGATGAGAGATTGCGTGTGGGAGGAGAAGGAGAGATCGGTGTCAAGCATAACACCCAAACAGCGAGCCTGCTGCCTAGACGTTATCGTGGTGCCACAAACTGAGAGAGAGATGTCCGATTTAGGGAGGTTAGTGGATGGGGGGAGCAGAAGAAGTTCAGTTTTGGAAAGGTTTAGTTTCAAATAGAGAGTGGACATGATATTGGAAACTGCAGCTAGACAGTCATTGGTGTTCTTTAATACCGCAGGGGTAAGGTCAGGGGCTGAAGTGTATAGTTGTGTGTCATCAGCATAAAGATGGTACTGAAAGCATATCTGAAGTGTTACCTTTTTTTCTTATGACCTTTTGAAAATTAATAAATACATTAATTGAAAAAAAAAAAAGTAATCAATGTGAGAGTACGAGGTATGTCTAGAAGAGTAAAAGGTATAATCCCTCTCAGATGCGTGCAAGTATCTCCAAAAATCATGCAGGTGGAACTCGCCCGTGAGAACATTTAAAGAGGACCTGTCACCAAACCAGGCATGGTGATCTAATTACAGCACTGGATGCAGCATGTCTGCAGCATCCAGGCAAGGGGTCACCCATCACTTGAGCAGCCCTGTACCCCGAGATAATACACTTAGAAAACTTACATGCTCCAGCCATTAAGGAGGTGGCTAGGGGCAGGAGCCGAAAGGCAGATTCACACCCCCTGCATGTTTAATCTGCCCACCACTGCCAATCATTCTCTCCCTCTTCTCCAGCATTAAACAGAGTTTTTTTTCTCTCCCAGAAATGTCAGTGTAGCCCCGCCCCCTGAGGGGCAGGGCCAAACGGCAAGTTCTGAAAACAAACAAACCTCTGTTTAAATGCTGCTGAAGAGGGAGAGAATGATTCAGGGTAGCAGCTGACAGATCCGTAAAAATCTGTAGATCTTTGAATTCAGAAGGTAGCTCAGGAGGGGTCCTGATTTGCCTCAGAAAAGTTTCTTTAGTAGTGTATAAATGAATCCGTGCAAGAATGTCTCTGAGAAGCGATGGATCCAGATGCTTGGGCTTGGCTCTTCTGTGTACCCTGTCTGCCAGCAGGTCTCTGGAGGAGAGAGAGGGCAGGACAGCTTGCATAAAATTCTGGAGGAAAGCAGCTAAATCTTTGTCTGCAATATCCTCAGGGATTCCTCTCACACGAATATTGTTCCTCCTGGATCTGTCTTCTAAATCATGCAGTTTGTCAAAAACCCCTGTTAATTTGCCCTTCATAGCTTGGTTCTTATCTACCAGAGCGTTAATAACAGAAACATGACATTTTGTTTTCCAAATGATCTGTGCGTGCTCCTAAAGAGTTAATGTCTCCTCTTATCTCCTTCAACATCTCCTGCATGTTCTCTCTTAATGAGGCTATCAGTGCTGCTGGTGGCGGTCGCGGGAGTTTAAGTAGCGGGGGGAGCAGGCTAGGGATTGCAGCTGCAGCGGTGCCTGTTCTCAGTGTACAGCTCGGCTGCTCTGGGCGCCGCCCCCTGCCACTCTGACGCTCCCCTGACGCTGGTAACTATGATAAACAGCGGGTATCCAGGCAGCTCACGCTGCCTGGACCAGCGTTCTCCCTGCTTAGCGCTGCCTGTAAGCAGGGAGAACGCTGGTAACTATGATAAACACCGAGTGTCTAGGCAGCGCGCACTGCCTGGATACCCGATGTTTATCATAGTTACCAGCGTCCTCCCTGCTTACAGGCAGCGCTAAGCAGGGAGGACACTGACATCGCCTTCAGCGATGTGGGAGGTGGCTCACTGGTCCCTGGTCGCTGGGGAGATCTGCCTGTTTGACAGCTCCCCAGCGACCAGGTAACGACACTCCAGCGATCCCGGCAGGTCGTTATCGCTGTCAGGTGCGCTGGCGCGGTAATTATATGAGACAGGGCCTTAACACATACCGTAACTGTTTGGTTAAAACCTACAAGATTAAATAGCAGATTTAACCACAAAACCTACCCACAAACAGAAGATCACTGCAACACCAAATCATCTAATATTTGTAATTTATAGATAAGAAAAAAACACACCAGCAGCAGACAAAGAGGCAGCAGACAGCAGACGTGACGCTACAGCCGGCAACAGATACATCTGTTTCCTAGCTCTGCTCGAAAACTGATGGCTACATCGCCGATGGTAGCGAGCTGTATCGGCGTGTAAAGAGGCAACGGAAGGGAACTCTGGACAGCCTGCAATGTAGCTAAGGCGTGACCCTGGCTCCGGGTTACCGAGCCCCATGTGCGATCATTGGTGGAAGCTGCTGCATGACGATTGGTAGTCGCTGCATAGGGAGGCATATTTAAGGAGCTGACGAGTCACACTACACAATCGCTCGAGCGTGCTGTATTACTCAGCCTCCTGCGTTGCCTGCCCAATCAGGATGTTATTGCTTCGTCCTATCAGCGTACGGACGGCTCGTAATCCACAATTGTGGCACGCCTATGTGCTGTCCCTGCTGCACCAGGTCCGCCCATAGTAGCTGGTTATAGCGGTGTGTAAATGAGCTACAGATGGCTACTTGAGACACCCGGCGATGTAGCTAGCTATAGATGTAGCGTGGCGTAGCGCACCTTGTGGCGGCGTGTAAAGAGGGTGCGTTGACCGTTTGTAACCGTTTGAGCGTGCTCGTGCACGTGAAGTAGCGGGATGTATCCAGCCTGCCGTCGCGGCGTGTAAAGGTACCTTCAGTGATAATTCTAATTGATATCTAAAATAGAACTTTAATCCTCACCAGCCAGCCACAAGATGGCCTGCAACTAATTCAATATTCAGAAGCTATCTTAAAGCAAAGAAAAACACTAGATAAGATACTATCAATATATGTAGTACCATAAATCACCCTGAGAAACTAGCGAAGATATTAACATGCTGTATATGTATATCCTTACAGGTCACAACAGACACCTGGAAGGAGAAAAAAACAACCCGAGACTGGGACCCCCCATGAGAACTAGTAATAAAACCATAGAAGATGTCTAATAGTCAACTAATTTTTATTTTAATGAATTTATTTTAATAGATTTTTAGCAACAGAAAACGTTTTTATAAGTGCTTTTATATTTTTACAAACAAATCAACATCCAAAATAACGGTTAAATGATACATATTATACTGTGCATTCCTTATAGTAATTAGCCATTGATAAGGGGTTAATGTTTAAGCGCTGGGCCTAATCTAATATATTTAGCATTTTTACCACTTCAGGCAGGATTATACACTGTAATCTCTCCAAGGTTTTCTAGCAGCTACAACCATACATAAAAAGTAATTTAGACTAGTCTGGTAGATTAGTCCAAATACCCTTGATAGACTAGCTCCAGTGTTTAACAATTAAAGTTCCTAATATGTTCAGCTCTGCTACATCTCTGTGAGCAGGAGGCTAGGAGAAATGCGGTCTATGAAGAACTGGAGGAGGTCACCAGAAGAAGGTAGTAATCCTCTGCTGAAACGCGTGGTAAACTCCCTTAATATAGGTTTGTTTATCAGGGTCCTTGTCCTCCTACGTTCCTCCAGCGCTCCATAGACCGCATTTTTCCCAACCTCCTGCCTTTCTCTGTGAGGGTCCTGTGGCAGTAGTAGCTACCGAGATCGGAGATCCAGCATGGACTTGAGGACCTGCGATGACATCACTTCTGATCACGTGACCGCCCGACTCCAGCATTCTTGACACTGCTGCAGCACCCGGAGACACAAGCTATGCCGGGGTTGTGCAGGGGTGCACAACCCGGCACATATTAAAAAACCTGGCATATATAGCCCCACCGGACCACCAGGCTTTACCCATAGCGTTCCTTTATCTCTAATTCTATTTTATATCTCTGTGAGCAGACACACATTTGTCCACAGCGACTAGCAGGCTGACACTGACAACCGGGTCCTGTGAAAAAGGTCATCTAAGTTCACTGCTGAGCCCTGTTAGCGGTGAACTCGGGTGACCCATGAACAGCATCACACGGCACACGGATCCCAGCTGTGAAGTTAACGCTTTTTTCGCTCACTTACGGCTGTTTACCATGTCCCATGATGCTGTTTGGAAACCAAAAATATAGCAAAGCCCCACGTCATTTTTTTATTTCATAAAATTCATCAAATAATTGGAAAAGTTTCCCTATATTTATGGTTTCCAACCAGCTGGGGGTAGGAAGCAGCCCCTGTACTTGCCCGCTGTACTTGGCTGTCATCCAAAATCACGGGAAAGCCTCAAGTCGATTTTTTTTTAATTATTTCAAGGAATACTTATAATAAAAGGGCTCAACTGTGTCATGGTTTTAGTGCTTTTTTTGGCAAGGAGATGCATAGGAACACATTGAACACAATGCATGCAGTTTTGTGCCTAAATTGCACTAAAAAAAGCAAGATAAACATAGCAAAAAAAGCATAGCGGTTTTGGTGCTTATTTTTTTTGTCACCAAAAAGGCAGGATGTGATGTCACAAGGAAGAATGTTCTCTAGTCAGATGAGACAAAAGTAGAGCTTTTTGGGCAAAGGCATCAACATAGAGTTTACAGGAGAAAAAAAGAGGCATTCAAAGAAAAGAACACGGTCCCTACAGTCAAACATGGCGGAGGTTCCCTGATGTTTTGGGGTTGTTTTGCTGCCTCTGGCCCTGGACTGCTTGACCGTGTGCATGACATTATGAAGTCTGAAGACTACCAACAAATTTTGCAGCATAATGTAAGGCCCGTGTGAGAAAGCTGGGTCTCCCTCTGAGGTCATGGGTCTTCCAGCAGGACAATGACCCAAAACACAGAGAAAGCACTGGAGACTTCTAAGGTGGCCAGCAATGAGTCCAGACCTGAATCCCATAGAACATCTGTGGAGAGATCTAAAAATGGCAGTTTGGAGAAGGCACCCTTCAAGTATCAAGGACCTGGAGCAGTTTGCCAAAGAAGAATGGTCTAAAATTCCAGCAGAGCTTTGTAAGAAACTCATTGATGGTTACCGGAAGCGGTTGATCGCAGTTATTTTGGATAAAGGTTGTGCAACCAAGTATTAGGCTGAGAGTGCCAATACTTTTGTCTCGCCCATATTTGGAGTTTTGTGTGAAATAATCAATGTTTTGCTTTTTGCTTCATTCTCTTTTGTGTTTTTTCATTGAAGACAAATTAAATGAAGATAATAACACCAAAGAATTTGTGATTGCAATCATTTTCAGGAAGAAACTGAGTATTATCTGACAGAATTGCAGGGGTGTCAATACTTTTGGCCACAACTGTACAGCAGCATCCAGTGATGTCAGCGCAAACTAAGCGCGTGACAGAGTCTAAATTAACCCCTTCCCGACCTATGAAGTAGGAGGACGTCATGGGCCGGCAAGGGGTGTTTGATGTGCGCTCCGGTGCGTAGCTCACATCAAAGCCCCGACATCTCAGATCCGGAATCCGTTCGGCGCTGTTAACTCCTTGGATCCCGCTGTCAATCACTGACAGCGGGATCCAAGGCGGCTGCGGCGGGGAACGCACTGTTCCCAGCCTGCTCCAGAGATCCTGCGATAGTATCGCAGGATCTCCGGCACTCACGTGACAGCCCGGGGTCTTAGCTAGACCCCGGATGCTGTCACTGAGCAGTTTACTGTTGTGGTTGGCAGGCGCTGCCAACCACAATAGGTCCGCGATTCTGGGAGATACAGATGAGCTCATCTGTATCTCCCAGAAGCGATCGGGCTGTGCAGCAAGGTGCCTCTTAAAGAGGCAGTGTAAAAATAAGAATGAATGAAAAAATAAAGTTTTTAAAAACCTGTAAAAAAGAAAAAAAATATAAAAGTTCAAATCACCCCCTTTTACCCCCAATCACAATAAAAGTATAAAAACAAACAAAAAAAATACACGTTTGGTATCGCCGCATTCAGAATCGCCCGATCTATCATCGTAATAAATCCGTTAATGAGCGCCTTAAACTCCGTAATGGAAAAAATGGTCCAAACGCCAAAAATTCCGTTTTTTTTGTTGCCGCAACATTGCTATAAAATGCAATAACGGGCGATCAAAATTGGGGATCCCCCCAAAAATGATATCATTAGAAACGATAGCTCAAGACTCTAAAATAAGCCGTCACCCAGCCCCAGATCCCGAAAAACGAGAATGCTACAGGATGCAGAACATGGCGCAAAAAGTCTGTTTTGTTTTTCTTTCAAACTTCTGAATTTTTTTTCACCACCTAGATACCAGTAAAGGTATACATGTTGGGTGTCTACGAACTCGTACCGAAGCGAGGTATCACCTCGTCATGTCGGTTTTACCATATAGTGAACATGGCGACTAAAATACCCAAAAAACAAACATGTCATTGAACTTTTTTTGCAATTTCACTGCATTTAGAATTTTTTTTGCAATTTCCCTGTACACTATATGGTAAAATAAATTATTGCATATGAAAGTACATCTCGTCCCGCAAAAAAAACAAGCGATCATATGTCTATATTGACGGAAAAATAAAAAAGTTATGGCTCTTGGAAGCAGGGGAGCAAAAAACGAAAATGAAAAAACGAAAAATTCCCGGGTCATGAAGGGGTTAAAAAGGTTGGAAACCACTCCCTTAGTTAATTGATTCAATGTTTGCTCTCTATTAGCATAGGGTTGCTCTATATTGTGAGTTGGATTGGCTTTAGTTATTCCTGTTTTAGTACTGCTAACTTCACATATTTTTTTTTTTTTTAAATATAAGAATACGTAAATAAAACACATTTGCATACATACCACAAACAGTATCTTAATTTAAAACAGGATCGATGGATCCCTGTAAAAAAGATATATATAAAAGAACATTCGTTCAATTAAAATATCCACATTTTCTTTCCATAGCGATGTTATTTTTATATATATAATTAATTTCCCTAGAGGGCAAGCAAAGTGTAGATTGATGTTATAAATTTGCTCCTCAGGTTGTTCTATTTAAATATAAAACTATTACTAGTTTTCTTTTTACTACTATAAACCAGTATTTTATCATAAATATGAACTACTAGCTGTACTACCTGGACATGCCCGGGTTAATAAATAACTGCTGTTAGCTATAACAAAATAGAATTTGAATATGTCATATTAATGACCTGTAGGAAAATAGAAGCTGAGCTGTGATTAATTGCTATAGGCAGCCTAATAAATCTCCAGCCAACAGTAAACCCTCCCCCCGGCCAGGCAGTATATATTACCTCACACATACACATAAAAGACAGCTCACGTGACTGACATCTGCCTTAATTCCCTATATGGCACATGTGTTACACATTGTCTGATTTTAATCAGATGTTTATTTTTGGAAATTAAAGGTACCAGACGTATGAGGCGAGTTGTGTGAGGCGATTTGTGCACATCTGTGTCTGTGTGGTGTGTGTGTCCCTGGGTGTGTGTGTCCCTGGGGTGTGTGTGTCCCACTGGGGGGGGTCCCTGTGGTGTGTGTCCTTGTGGGGGGAGGAGTGTCTCTGTGGTGTGTCCATCCCTATGGGGTCTGTGTGTTTCTGTGGGGTGTGTGTGTATGTCTCTGTGTCCATGTAAGGTGTGTACGTGTGTATGTCCCTGTGGTGTGTGTGTCCCTGTGGGGTGAGTGCATGTGTCCCTATAAAGTGTGTATGTGTGTGTGTCCCTGTGGGGAGGTGTCTATGTGTTGTGTGTGTCTCTTTGTGGTGTGTGTGTTTGTGTTCGGGTGTGTGGTGAGTATCCAATGTCGGGGCATCACCTTAGCTGTTACTCTTTGTGTGCATGTGGTGTGAATACATGTCCCCGTGCGCGGTGAATATTCCATGTCAGGGCCCCACCTTAGTGACTATATGCTGGTATATGCTGTTAGTCTTTGGTGCTGTCATTAAGCCCCTCTCATTCACAACTGTCAACTGGTAACTGTCACTTTCTCTCCATTATGTAGATAGGGCCAAAGTTGTTTGGTGAATTTGAACGTGCGGGGTTAAAATTTCGCCTCACAACATAGCCTATGACGCTCTCGAGATCCAGACATGAGACTGTGCAAAATTTTGTGGCTGTAGTTGCGACGGTGTAGATGCCAATCCTGGACATACACACACACATACACACATTCAGCTTTATATATTAGATGAAGTTGAACTATAAAGCTTTTAAACAGATGGGATGAGATAAAAGAAGGGTGTTTAAGCCGAAATAAGATTACTCCTCATCAAATCGCGTTTTCTCGATGTGGTTGCTTCTTGTAAACTTTCTTATAATACTACAACTGTTACAAACATGTTTATATTTTCCATAAGTGGACAACAGCAAAGGAACTATATTTCCCAAGCTTCCATTAGATGAAGGTAGGATTTGAACTCACAGGGCTCCGGTTGAGCTTTCTCTCCAAAATATTATATACCGTATATACTCGTGTATAAGCCAACCCATGTATAAGCCGACCCCCCTACTTTTGCCCCCAAAACCTGGGAAAACCTATTGACTCGTGTATAAGCCGAGGGTGGACCCCAGCACAGGTATACAGCCCCCAGCAGTGTGGTATACAGGCCCCCCCAGTGGTAGTATACAGCAGCCTCCCCGGTGGCATATACAGGCCCCAGCAGTATATACAGCAACCCCAGTGGTATACAGCAGCCTCCGCAGTGGTATATACAGACCCCACCAGTATATACAGCAGCCCCAGTGGTATATACAGACCCCACCAGTATATACAGCAGCCCCAGTGGTATACAGGCCCCAGCAGTATATACAGCAGCCCTGGGGGTATACCGCAGCCCCCAGGGGTTATACAGCACCTCCCAGGGGTATACAGCGCCCCCCAGGGGTTATACAGCAGCCCCCAGGGGTAATACAGCAACTGTTACAAACATGTTTATATTTTCCATAAGTGGACAACAGCAAAGGAACTATATTTCCCAAGCTTCCATTAGATGAAGGTAGGATTTGAACTCACAGGGCTCCGGTTGAGCTTTCTCTCCAAAATATTATATACCGTATATACTCGTGTATAAGCCGACCCGTGTATAAGCCGACCCCCCTACTTTTGCCCCCAAAACCTGGGAAAACCTATTGACTCGTGTATAAGCCGAGGGTGGACCCCAGCACAGGTATACAGCCCCCAGCAGTGTGGTATACAGGCCCCCCCAGTGGAAGTATACAGCAGCCTCCCCAGTGGCATATACAGACCCCACCAGTATATACAGCAGCCCCAGTGGTATACAGCAGCCTCCCCAGTGGTATATACAGACCCCACCAGTATATACAGCAGCCCCAGTGGTATATACAGACCCCACCAGTATATACAGCAGCCCCAGTGGTATACAGGCCCCAGCAGTATATACAGCAGCCCTGGGGGTATACAGCAGCCCCCAGGGGTTATACAGCACCTCCCAGGTGTATACAGCACCCCCCAGGGGTAATACAGAAGCCCCCAGGGGGTATACAGCAGCCCCCAGGGGGTATACAGCAGCCAGCCCCCAGGGGGTATACAGCAGCCAGCCCCCAGGGGGTATACAGCGGCCCCCAGGGGGTATACAGCAGCCCCAGGGGGTATACAGCAGCCCCCAGGGGGGTATACAGCAGCCCCCGGGGTATACAGCAGCCCCCAGGGGGTATATAGCAGCCCCCAGGGGGTATATAGCAGCCCCCGTATGCTGGCACTCGCCCCCCTTGTAAGGGCCCCCCCCGCTGCTTATCTTACCATCCCGGTCTTCTGCACAGCGCCGGTCCTCGGTGCTCCGTTCTCCATGCTCCGTCCTCGCTGCATCCGGGATCCCCGGCCGTCGCACGATGACGTCATATGCCTGCAACGGCTGGGATGAAGAACGGAGCACCGAGGACCGGCGCTGTGCAGAAGACCGGGATGGTAAGATAAGCAGCGGGGGGGACCCTTACACAGAGGGGGGGCGAGTGCCAGCATTTGGGGGCATATATGCACTGCTTCCCCCTGCCGCTGATTGACACGGGGAAGCAGTGCATTTATAATGAGCGGCCCCACGTGATGGGGCCGCTCATACAGCAGCCTCCCCCCGCCTCCTCCAGCCTCCATAGCTCCCACCACCGTATTGACCCGTGTATAAGCCGAGGGGGAGACTTTTCAGCCCAAATTTTGGGCTGAAAAACTCGGCTTATACACGAGTATATACGGTATACTCAATTTTATCGTTGAGTCCATCTGGATGTATACTACGCAGACGATACATCCAGAAGGACTCTTTCCTATTTAACATCTGTGTTGTATTGGTATTAGAAGCAGGTACAGATTCTACGGGGGTAATTCCGATTTCAAATTTCCCTCCGTGATATAAGGAGAGCTGACGGGATAGGCTGTGATCACACAGATCGCAAATTCAGTTTGGCAGGTGAGACATGATTTTATTGGAAACTTTTCTCCTGTACTATGTGAAATGATCTCTGTGGAACCATGCGTTATACACATACAACATTGGAATTGTTTCTTTCTGCACCTGTATACACCCAAGGTTTGAGGGGTATTTTATAATCCATATCGGGATATATTGTTATTAAGCGACTTGGAGCGATCATGTTTCAAATGGTTCTCCCTCTCCTAAATGTAATCCCAGGTTTGTCAGGGAGGGAGTTCCTCAATAAGTGGTCTTGTTGCAAGATGTGCCAATATTTCCCCAATATTGCCCTAATATTTATATTTTCGCTATTAAAAGCTGTTATGAAATTTAAATGCCAGTCTCTAGTTGTTTTTTTCAGAGTGGAAAATAGGTGATGTTAAGTGTCACTGGTTAGAACTGTTTCAGAATTATTTGTCTCATGGAGATGATCCCCTTTATTATTATTGGTTCAGTTTAATTTTTATAAAACATTCCATTTGTGTTTTTTTTTTATTTAATTCATAAGCTGATGTAATAAATTTCTTAGGGTATTTTTTAGTTTTAAAACGGTAATTTTTGATTGTTCGTTATAGTCCTCTTTCTAATACGTAGAAATTGACTGTATGGGATGTTTTGTTTCCACTTGTGATACTGTTGTAATTTAAATACCCTTTACAGTCTACAGTTTTGAAATGTGTTTTTGTACTTTTCCCATTTAAATTTGCATTTATTTCTAGATCCAAATAAACAATTCTATTTTTACTCATATTAAATGTAAAGTTAATCCCCCAATCATTGTGATTCAGTGCAGAAAATAGATGTTCAGCTTCTGTTTAATTTCCTTTCAAGATGATTATCAGATCGTCTATGTATCTACGATACATGACGATCTTATAGGTGAATAAGGGGTCTTTTAAAGCTGATAGGGACTCGAATCGCCCCATAAACAAATTTGCAAAACTTGTGGCGACACGAGTCCCCATCGTTGTACCGAGTCTCTGAATATAGATCTGGCCTTGGAATTCAAAAATGTTTCTTTTTAAAATGAACTCCAGGCCAGAAAGCAGGAACTGAATTTGGTTGGAAGGCATCTTCGTTAGTTTTTCTAAATAGAATTGTACTGGTGCGATTCCAAGTTGATAGTCAACATTGGAATAAAGGGATACAACATCAAGTGTATAAACCAATAGTTCTCGTTCCAATTTATTTTCTGGAGTTCCTCAATTAATTGAGTGGAATCCTGTAAGTAAGATGGTAAATTCTTAACAAGATCTTGTAGGTGAAGATCTATAAAACGTGATAGAAAGCTCATCCCTGATATAATTGAGCGACCAGGGGGTTTATTTTTGTCCTTGTGGACTTTGGGCAAATGGTAAAAGAAGGCTTGCGTATATTCCTTATTGGTAAGGAATTGCTTTTCTTTTTTATTAATAATTAATTTGTCATAAGCAGTGTTTATTATTTGATGGTATTCTTTGCAAATAGAGGGGGAGGGATCAGAATCTTATTGTTCATAGTATTTCTCATCTGATAGTATTTGATTGGCTTCTGATATATAATCCTCCCTATTTTGTATAATTATCCCTCCCCCTTTATCTGCCTTTCTAATAACAATTTTTTTTTTATTATTTTTCAGTATTTTCAGAGCCTGTAGTTCTTCTTCTTTTGAAATATTATTTCATACTTTTTTATTGAATTTTTTTTCTTCTGTTTCTGGATTTTTTTAGGTATATTTTTTTCATTAATTTTTCGGAATTCTTCCCCTACTAAGGATACGAAGGTTTCTACATAAGCCCCTCGATGATGGATCGGATTAAAATTAGTTTTACTTTTAAGGGAGAGGTGTATATTCTCATCCTTGTTAGGAACACTAATGTGAAACCAGCCTATGTTTAACATGGGAACGCATGGTACCTGCGTTTGGTTGCATTTTTTGTGGGTTCACGGGCGCTTGTTTTATCAGCAAGCGCACAAACAATGCATGGATCTCAATAGATCCGCAGTGTCTTCCGCATGATAGCGCAGGAGAACGCTGCGGATCACATTGAAATCTCTCCCGGTGGCCACCGCTGATCTCCCGGGAGATCAGCTAGAGCACAGGCGCCGCTAATCTCCCGCAGTGTCGGCGCGGGAGATTTGAAGAAACAGCTGCTCTCACAGCTGTTTAAATCTCCCGCACTGACATCACCTCTTTGGTGTCGGAGCGGGAGATTTAATCAGCTGTCAGATCAGGTATCCCGCTCGGCGAAAAGATGAAGGAAAACATATAGGGATGTCAGGGAACATCTGCAGGTGAGTGCAGGAGGTGTCCCTTTCCCCGTTCCCTACCAACATGGCCATTGCATTTGTCCCCCTACTTTGTAGTTTTGTGTTGTGTGCCAGACACTATTGGTCTGGGCACCACTGTCACACTCTCAATCTAGAGATTCCCTAGTCCATGGCGTAACATCTACCTTTTGCTATCTAGCAGCTCATGGCATCCAAGTGCTGTCCAATTTTTTCACAGACCTTTAGACTTGTATTGACAAGTTTGATCAGACACTAATAAATATCAAATTTTTTTATATAAATTTTGATTGAAAATTTTAACATGGTCATAAACAGGAACACAGTGTATAGCATTATAACATATTGTAGGCAATACACGGGCTCGTTGTGTATAGCAAAGTGCGGAGTATCATGTTGCTTCAGTTGTACTTTATTGTCTTATCTGTAATGACACTCATCATAACCATTTATACATATGAATATGACTACCTTGGAAAGAAGAAGAGGACAGAACGGTGGGGGAAAAAAAAGGGGAGGTGAGGTTTTTGACATTCAGTCATTATATGTGTCTTGAAAATTCAAGAAAAGGATTAGCTCCAACCACCTAATAATTTCCAGGACTCCCAGGTAAACCGGAAGGTGGCTTGGCAACCACCAGTAGCAATAGAATAAAGGTGTAGAATCCGGTGCCACAAAATTTCTTTTTATTTTAAAAACATTAAAAATCACACATTCTCCAGAGGAGCTTCTGGACGCATTTCGTGGGTCTAGCCCACTTAATCGTCAGTACAATGGCAATACAAACAACAGGAATATATACAATTTAAAAAGCAAAACCACCCCCCTCTCGCATGTGTGACAAATATACATCAATTATTTCTATCCAATCACATACCTGCAGACTTTAAAAGAGTAAAAAAAATTTAAAAAAAAGAGGGGGGGGGGGGAAGGGGAGAAGAGAGAAGCAAAGACCTGATACATTAGTAATGCAATTACATGATAAACTTACAGATGTAGAAATCAAGGAATAACTACAGCATAGATCGTTATTTCATATTGCAAGCTACCAACTACAAGGTTATTACATATTACAAATAGTATACTTCAAGAGAGAAGGTATAATCCTCCAACCACATAACAGTAGGGGGATCCCATAAAGATTTTATTCATGTAGTACATAAACATATACCTCCTTCCCCAATGAATTATTCATACATTATGTTAAACCATCGTATTGCAAGTGCACTCAATATGCAATACACAAAGGAGCAAATACCATAAAAGGATCAATATGGGGCGCAGGATCAATAAAAGTATAGCAAATCAGATTTATAGTGGAATCTGTGCATCAAGCCGCAGGATCCACAATTTTTCTTGATTATGTAGTGCTTTCTCCCAATTACCCCCCTATATGGACGGGGCATCCTCTCTATGCCCCATATCTTTAAAGTTTTAAGGTCCCCTACATGGAAATCCCTAAAATGGCGCGATAAACCTGACAGGCCCGTTCTGTTGGCTTTTGAATTGCGATTTGCCCCAGTAATGTGCTCTGACATCCTTACCTTAAGGGATCTGATAGAGCAACCTATATATTTATTACAGCTACTACACATAGTTATATATATTACGTGGGACGTGTTACAGTTTATATAGGTAGATATTCTATATTGCTTGCCAATTCAATTATTGCAAAAGGTTTCACCCATATCCACGTATTTACAAATAGTGCACCTATTTTCACCACATTTAAACACCCCCTATAATTCAACCAAGTCTTCCTTTGTGTTCTTTTTTCCAAATAAATACTAGGAGACAAGTAACTCCCAAAGTCTTTCCCTTTCCTAGGGACCACCCTACATCCTGAGTCCAAAATAGCTGATAATTTACTATCTTGATATAATATAGGGAGATTCTTTAGAAAAATGCATTTTATGTCATAGTACTGGTTGCTAAAGGGTGTTGAAAAGGTCGGTATTATTGATCCCAGAGGGGCTTCTCGTTCTTTCTGTAGCAAAAGGGATTCTCTACTCCTTGATTCTGCAATATTTACTGTCCTATCTAACATACATTTTTTGTATCCTCTTGATCGTAACCTTTTAGTCCTGACAACAGCTTCATTCTTAAAGGGAACCTGTCACCTGATTCTAAGCCCCTACACTATCTCTAGCTGTCCCTACACCTTCCTAGCAGCTCCCTATCTATCCCTTTCTTATCTAAAGTGTCCCTATTAAACATGTGTAAATAAAGTATAAACTTACTGCTAGTCGTGATATGGTCCCGTTGACTATGTGTGAAGGTGTATGTGTAATCACAAGGGCGTATGTATAATTACCCTGTGTGATAAGTGACTGGGTGACTCATAGTGGTGTATGGAAAAGTACCATATGATGTATCCAGGTGTGAAGGTCAGGCGGCCATAATCGCCATTGGGTCCGACTGGGTAGTCGTGAGAAGGACCCGTTGAAAGTGTAACATATATGATGGCTTATGCAAAAGTGCCATGTATGATGTGTATGATGCAGTATGGGTTGAGACTCCCTAGGAGTAGGTTGAGAATCCCTACAGAAGGACGGGGAAAGATCCCTGTCAGAGTGATAGACGGTGATAGCCGTCTTTAGAACCAGACTGAGGTCTGCAAGGGTCGGTGGCTGACGCCTTGAAGTTCTGTGGAAAACATAAGTCTAATGTGACTGTAAACATAGTGTAATGTCATATGTGAATGTCATATACTGCAATGTAATGATATGCATATATGTGAAAATGTAAAGGGTGTTGTGTGTTACCAGTGGTTTATGGCGTGAAATAAACTACTGTGTTATGTTTTCCGTTAAAAATGTAGTCACTAATGTCATTTCATTATGCTGCAAGCGAGTACCCCCAGGGGCGCTACCTCACAACATACATAGAAATGTATGTAATATGTATCTATAGATATGTATGTATCTAAGGAATATTAATATGTGTTCAAAAACTAAATCACTATTAATGTGATATAATACTATGTACATGTTATTGAGATTACTAAAGACCTAAATTAATTTAAAACATTTAAAAAAAAATACATTTTTAGTGAACACTTTATCACTACCATGTAACAACTGTCCTTGTAGTGGTGTATCTAAAACCTTGACATTGACATGGGAGTGTTGCTTGACTCTGGAGAAAGTAACATATAACTGCCCATGGCCAAAGGCTGGTTGAGGTAGATAAATACTCGATTTAGGGTCTGTCCTTGTGCCTTGTTAATTGTCATTGCGAAAGCTGGCTTAACGGGAAATGGTCGTCTTCGTAGTTTGAATGGTAACCCAGTTTCAGATAAATGCAAATCATTGTGTGGATAAAAAACAAGTCTCCTTCAGCTGATCCTGTGATGACTTTTGCATGTATTATATGTGGATTTAAGGATGTTACAATGAGCCGTGTTCCGTTACATAATCCTTTTTTTGTATTCAGGTTTCGCGGTAGCATGACAATTGTTCCTATCTTTAGTTGTAGGCAATGTGGTGGCATTCCAGATGGTGTCAGAGAATGTAAAAATTTGACTGGGTAGTGTTCAGTTTCATTAGCATCATCTACATCCACAGAATCATCACTAGTATATAGGACATATTGGCCACTTACCGTATATACTCGAGTATAAGCCGACCCGAGTATAAGTCGAGGCCCCTAATTTTAGCCCCAAAAACTGGGGAAACCTGTTGACTCGAGTATAAGCCTAGGGTGGGAAATGCAGCACTCCCCCGTCCTGGTATAAAATCCCTCATCACTGTAGATAGCCCTTCAAAATGGTGTACATTGCCCCTCATAATATCGTGCCTCCATCACTAGTATATAGCGCCCCCATACTGGTATATAGCCACCATCACAATACAAAGCTCCATTATTGGTATATAGCCCCCCATCCCTGGCACAGCTCCCCCATTCCTGGCACAGCTCCCCCATTCCTGGCACAGCTCCCCATCCCTGGCACAGCTCCCCCATCCCTGCAGGGTTTCCCCATCCCTGCAGGGCTCCCCCATCCCTGCAGGGTTCCCCCAACCCTGCAGGGCTCCCCCAATCATGTGACCGTGGTGCAGCGGCGATGACATCACTGAAGCGCCGGTCACATGATTAGAAGCCGGCAGACCGGAGGGAGGACGCTTGGAGCCCGCCGACAGTGCTGAGCGTCGGAAAGGTGAGTAAGAAGGTTTGTTATTTTATGGTGACGGCAGCATGGGGCACATAAAAATGGATGGGGGAGCCCTACCAGGGGGGAGGCAAGTAAATATGCACCGCTCCCCCTGCCGCTGATTGACAGGGGGATGCAGTGCATATTTAATGAGCGGGTCCACGTGACCGCCCGCTCACTCTGCAGCCTCCTCCCACCTCCTCCAGCCCCCGGTCACCACCCCTAAACACTCAGGCTCGAGTATAAGCCGAGGGGGCACTTTTCAGCACAAAAATTGTGCTGAAAAACTCGGCTTATACTCGAGTATATACGGTCAATAATTTGAGAATTGAGAAGTTCAACATCTTCATTTTTTGGACACAGTATTGTATGTGATGCAGCATACAAAACACTTTCATTGTCATTAACATTAATATGAATGTTTGTGCCAAATATGTCTGTGATTAAACAGGCAGAGGACAGCATGTCTGGAGGAATTTCAATAACGTCCTCTCCATGACTGTATTCGTTTGAGAGCTGACCATTGCCTAGTTTAAGTAATCAAGTGCTGAATTCTGCATCCCTGGATCACATGTTGTTGAATAGCGGGAGTCTTGTGAAGTGTTTCCAGAATTGACAATATTTAAGACAACAATCCACAATTTCAGTTCTGGTGGCATGCATAAATACAGGAAGGTATTGGCGGAAATCTCCTCCAAGTATGAAAACTTTACCACCAAAGGGAACATTATTTTTGTCATCAACATATATTGTCATGACATCACGTAGAAGTCTATCAATGACATTCAAAGAATGTTTTTGTGCCATAGTACACTCATCAAGTATAAAAAGTGTAATATTTTTCTAACTTGTTGCCACCGTTAGTGTCAGTTTTAATCCTGGAAACTGGATGTTTTATTAATTGGAATTGGAATGCCATACAGAGAGTGCATAGTTCGTCCTCTGGTACCAAGTTTGCAGCTATTCCTGTAATGGCGAGACCATATGTCCTTGTCATCTGACATAATGTATAAGTAGATGGTATAAGCATGTTTTTCCACTGCCACCTGGACCATCAATAAAGAAACACTTAGGTGTAGATGTGTTGTCTTGTAGAGCATCCACAATGGAATAGAAAGCGAAGAGTTACTCAGGATGAAGAGTTTTTATCTTTTCAGTAGCTGTAGCTGATTTATAGTCTTTATCATAGTCTTCTTGAGGCTGGCGTATGTTTATTTCAGGGCATGCTAAATTAAAATCCAAATAAGACTTTCCATGTATTATTAGCTCATCTTGAACATTTTTCATAGCATAGTTTCACAGTTGATGCACAGTTCAGTGTTGTTGTGGTATCGGTGACAGTAGTCTTGTATGAAATGTTGTTTAAATTCCTTCCACAATTCTACGTGTTCCAAAAATACAGATGTAAGCAAACATCTCCCGAAGTTGTGTAGGTATGTTTATAACAGTGGCATCCAGTATAGTATTTCTCCAGACACTATTATTTATTAATAATCCAAGTGCTAAGACAGCATCTCGAAAGGTTTCATGTGTAATACAATTGACAGATTTAAGGTCCTGAAAACTTGTTGCTCCTAAACGTAAATAATAGCGTTCTTGGTCTTTCACACTAACTGTATACATTCTTCCTAGTACAGTGTGGCCTCTTTTCTTTCTATGTTCCCATATGCCATTTTTCCAAATGTAGTGTTCTGGAATGTCCTTGTAATAATATTGATGTGCATTAGGGGCCATCTTATTAAGGCTAAAGTACGCCATGAGTGTTGAATTTTGAAGTAGGTTTAGTTGTATGTTGTCAATGGGCTCATCTTGATGAAAATATAGTGCCTGAGAGTTAGGTAGATGTACTGCAAGGTGAATAAGTGCATGAGATTGTCCAAGCATAGGAAAAGCAAAGATTCTCCGTGCAGCTTCGGGTGCACGGACGTACAGTGAATCAACAAATTGATTTGTTTCATCATGCTGGAGTTGTGTTTGAGCTATTTCAATATCAGCTTTGTCATGTCCTTTATATCGATATTTAAACAAATACTTGACACTTTGGATGCTAGCACAAATTTCCACATTAATATGGCAGTTGTATTTTTTTTTAGCAAATATGGGTTAAATGGGACAACCCATGCATTGTCAATTGTTTTAGAATTATATTGATATGTAGTGCCAATGTTTCTGCGGTAAATTGGATAGCCATCCATTTCCTTACAGGTATTTTGTTGACATTTTTTTTTTAAATCCTTTGGTGCAGTGTCCATGATCCATACACGGACAGTTAGGATTAGCCTCACCACAGGGACCGTGAATCATGTTTGTCAGAACAATGTTGTGGAGCTGAGGGTATGTTGTCTTGTCAGAAATTTCAGCCCACACAATAGTGTCTATCTTTGCTTCAGTTCTGATTTTCTATTGTTTGTCAAGTATCTAATATATAAAAGCCGAAGGCACTTCCGTCACTTTGTCCGCACTTCCGTCACTTTGTCCACACACCCACACACACTCCGCTATACTTACTACCGGCCCTGCGTCCGCTGCCTGGATCCTCAGTCGACATGTCGCCGTCCCCGAACTACTAGATCCAATATAGCGTCCGTGAAAGTCTCGCGAGACTTCCCGGACGCCATATTGGATCCAGTCGTCCGGGGGCAGCGACATGTCGTCTGAGGATCCAGGCGGCGAGAAAGACGCAGGGCCGGTGGTAAGTATAGTGGAGTGTGTGTGTGTATGTGTATGTGTGTGTGTGTTTGTGTGTGCGCTGACCACTCTGCCCACGGCACTGCGCTCACCACTCTGCCCATGGCACTGCGCTCACCACTCTGCCCACGGCACTGCACTCACCACTCTGCCCATGGCACTGCGCTCACCACTCTGCCCAAGGCACTGTGCTCACCACTCTGCCCACGGCACTGCGCTCACCACTCTGCCCACGGCACTGCGCTCACCACTTTCACCACACTCACTGCTAGCCACCGCGCAGTGCTAACCACTGAGCCACCGCGCAGTGCTAACCACTGAGCCACCGCGCAGTGCTAACCACTGAGCCACCGTATACTCTGCTACCCACAGAGCCGCCTGTATACACACAATTCATTTCACCGCACTCCCCTAACTATTAGTAAATAAACTATATATGGATTCCAGACTACCCGATTCTTTAGAATCGGGCCGCCATCTAGTGATTAAAATATGTGCATGTGTCAGGCCACGCTTTTGAAACTCGATGACATGCACGATAGCACAGACGTGTCCAAATAATCCATTGTTGATGTCAGATAACAGGGATTCAAGTTGAATTTTAAAGACCTGTGCAACTAAGTCTGGACCAGGGGCTTCTTCCAGCCAGCGCCCAAGTGAGGAGCAGGGATTTGCTGCTGTAGCGAGGCCAATTGAGGAGCGGGGGGGTCCTGCTTCACTCACCAGCCTCCACGCTACCGACCGCTGCCCGCCTGCTCCTTCCCGAGTCCCGCTGTGAGCTGCGGCCGCTATCACTATAAGGGGTGGCCCTAAACTGGGACTCAACCACAAGCCTGGGGGGCAAATGCCTCCCTGTCACCTGGGCCAGTCCGCCCCTGGTCTGGGCGATGTTCAACGCGTTGCCACTGTTGTAAATTTTCAGTAATTTCCCTCCACTTGGGATTACACGTCATGGTGACAAAGAGATCAAGGCGACCATATTTGGTAACGATAGCCGTAGCATCCTGATACTGCTGCTGCATATTTCGTGCACTGCCTTCGAAGGATGATAGTAAAATGACAGTTTTTCCAATGGGGATGCCCTTTTCAATAGATTTGTTGAGTAAATGTTCTTGTAGCAAGCAATAATCTTCTACTTTTAGATCTTTTTGATGCATACGAATGTAATTTAGTCTATTAGCTTTGATTTTGACATATGTATCAACCAAATATTGTTGTGGTAGTTTACCACCATTTAGTAGTGGATTAAAATCCTTTCTTAAGGCCCAGTCTCCCATAACGACGCATCAGCGATCCCGATAACGATGTGCAGAGATCGCTGGTGCGTCGTTTGCACATCGCTGGTAAGATGTCAAACAGGCATCTTACCAGCAATGTGAAAAACGACGCACTAGCAATCCAGAATTATACCGAGGTCGTTGTGAATTTTCACTCCATAGTGTTGCATTGAGATCGTTGCTTATTATCTGTCAAACACAACGATGTAGCATTCCCAGCGGGAGCACAACGACGCAGGAATGACCCAGAGCAGTGTGTAACAATCAATGATCTCACAGCAGGCGCCAGTCACACAGAACGACATCGCTATTGGGATCGCTGTTCCGTCATGAAATCCGTGACGCGTTAGCGATCTCTTTATGTGTGACAGGGCCTTTACTGATAAAACATATCTGTAAAACTGTAGTTGGGTAATCCTTCATTTACTATCTCCTTTGTGTTTTAGAGCGTCATGCCAGCCTTGTTGTCCATAAGGGAAAAAGATAGGATACATCATAGCATCTAAATTACTATTCAGAATACTGATTCTTAGGCTGTGTTCACACTGGGCGTTTTTGGGCTGTTTTTGCTCAACAGTTTTTGTAGCCAAAACCAGCAGTGGGTGATTAAATCCAGAAGTGGTGACGTGTTTCTATTAGACTTTTCCTCTGATTGCTCTACTCCTGGTTTTGGCTACAAAAACTGCTGAGCAAAAACAGCCCAAAAACGCCCAGTGTGAACACAGCCTTAGTGTTTTTGGAGCCAGAGGGCTTTGTGGATCAGGTTTTAAATGAATTAAGAGGTCTCTATGGAAGGGAGGCATACCATCAACATTCGGAAAGACAACTGCCACTTCACTCACAGTTGGTTTATTGTATCATCTGAGATCTTGAGTATGAGCTTGTTTAATAGCCATTGTGATGGTCGGCATGACCATTCCATTTTGTAGAGCTTTGATCATCTCTTGTTCTTCCACATCATTTTTTTTAAACAATAAATGTTTATTGAACAAAGTTTTCATACAAATCAAACAAGACATCAGTAATATACTATAAGGAGTCCATGTATAAAACAAGGGTCAAGAGGGGTGGGGGGAAGGGGAGAGGAGGTAAAAAGGGGGGGGGGGAAGTCCCCCAGGGGGAGTCACAAAATCACATTTGACACTTTCTGAGATAAGGCTATGAACATATAAAGCATTCAGACAGTTCCTGAACACTGGATCTGTTTCTGGGCTTATACTGAAGTCTAAACTCACATTCAGACTAAAATTAAACTTAAAGGTACCGAGTCTACACCACGGCTACAACATGTTCCATAGTACACCTTACATTCGGTATTAAGAAGGGATCAGTGTAGCAAGAGGATGAGAAGCCCATATGTGCCATGCATCCAAAGTCTGTTTTCTATTTGGCAGGTTTTGCGCCAGGTAATATTCATGAGCAAAAATAGAGTTTACTCTGTTCACCACTTCCGATAAATTAGGTGGGGTCTGTGCCTTCCAGTCAGACGCCAAGGCCAGCCTGGCAGCCACCAGGATATAAGTCAGGGTCCTCCACATAATGGGGGGATATAACTCCAGGCCAATATGTAGGAGTGCCAAATGTGGCGAAAGAGGGATCATAAAACCCGTGACCGACTGGATCAGGCGCCCGACCAGAAACCAAAAGGGGGTGACTCTTGGGCAGGACCACCACATGTGGGCAAGATTACCCCTCTGTCCACACAGTCTCCAGCACAAAGGGGAGGCATGTCTCCCAAATCTGGCCAAACGGGCTGGCGGAAGGTACCAGCGAAAATGTAATTTCTTTAAGTTCTCTAGATGATTGATACACCTGGTAAGTTTAGCCATGCGTTGGGACGCTTTCTCCCAGTTCTCTCTTTCCGTAGTAAACTGGAGGTCTTCCTCCCATTTCTGCATGTAAACCAATTTCTCCGGGTCGCCCCTGGCCAAGAGAGCCTTATATATCCGGGATAAACCCTTCAGATCTGATTGGGTGGTCAGAAGGAAGCCCAGGAAGGCAGAAGGAGATTGTCTCCCCGTCAACCAGTCTCTAGCCTCAGTGGCCATGAAATGTCTCAGTTGGAGGTATTGTAGGAACAAAGTTCGTAAGGATGGGTCACATTCCGTCAATGTGTCAAATGCCACCAAGTCTCTTTCCGTCATTAAGTCTGCTAGTGTGTGAATTCCCGCCACTTCCCATTTAGGAATCTCTAAGAAGGGTAAATGTAGGCGAAGTGCATTCAGAGAAATGTCAGAGGCCGGTAATCTAGTCCAGGATTTTGGTAGACCCCTCCAGTGGAGAAGCAGGGTACGTGTCGTGTCTAGTTTAAATTTCCTTTTTAGTTTGGTCAAGGATTCTGCCTCAAGAATAGTCCGAAGTCCCTGGAGTCCGACCCCGTCAACAAAACTCTCAATCTGCATCCAACCTAGGTCTCCAGAAGACACCCAGAACCTCTTTGCTTCCTCTAATATGACTGCCCCATGATAAGACTTTAAGTCTGGGACCCCCATCCCTCCTTTATTCATGTGAAGTGACATAACTTTTTTGGGGACCCTCGGTTTTTTGTCAGCCCATATGTATCTATTAGTCAGGGACTGCAGTTTGTTCATTAACTTGCCAGGTATAGCAACAGGCACACAGCGGAAACAGTAGAGAATCTTAGGTAAAAGCATCATCTTAAAAGCCTGCGTTCTCGCCATCCATGTCAAGGCATGTAGGGTGTGTTTACTCATGCCATCCGACAAAGCTTTCCACAGGACCTCAACAATAGCTTGTACTATATGAGAGGTGGGGCCTAGAATGATGCCTAAATATGTTATGCCACCCGGGCACCATTGAAAGGGGAGTCTCTCTGATAAGCTGGAAGACAGAGACAACGGGACACATATTGGTAGTACCATAGATTTTGAAGCGTTTAGCTTATATAGGGACACTCGTGCAAATTTAGTGAGAGCCGACATAGTCGCAGGGAGAGAAATTTCAAGGTTCGTGCAAGCAATTATGATATCGTCTGCGTACAGGCCTATTTTATGGTCCAGTTCTCCAACCGCGATTCCCGATATCAGCGGGTCAGCCCGGATCAGGGCCGCAAGAGGTTCTACCACCAAGGCGAAGATTACCGGTGAAAGCGGGCAACCCTGCCTCGTGCCATTGGTAATTTGGAATCTTCTGGACAGGAACCCGGAGGCGAGGACTCTGGCATTCGGACGGGAGTAAAGGCCAAGGATTGCCGACACAATCAGTCCCTCAAAGCCAAACTTCCCTAAGACAGCCCGAAGGTATCCCCAGTGCACCCTATCAAAGGCTTTTTCAGCATCAAGCGACAGGAATGCACTGGGGACCCCCCTAAGCTCTGCCACTTTACCAGGTCCACCATCCTCCTGGTGCCGTCCTTAGCCTGCCTCCCCGACACGAAACCCACCTGATCCGGGTGAATTAAGGAAGGTAGAACTCGAGCAAGTCTGGACGCCAGTAATTTTGAGAATATCTTCAGGTCGCAATTTAGCAGAGAAATAGGCCTGTAGCTAGTAGGAGAATCATGTGGTTTGCCCGGTTTAGGTATGGTTGGTCGCCTCCAAGGCAGCGGGTGAGATGGCTCCCTTCGCCTGCCACAAGTTGAATACTCGTAAAAGATACGGGGACAGCTCGGCTGCAAAGGTTCTATAATATGTATTGGAAAAGCCATCTGGGCCCGGGGCCGAGGAGGGTTTAGTGGAGGAAATAATTTTGGCGATTTCTTGTGTCGACATGGGCCTATTTAGTTCTGACAATTGGTCTTTAGTCAGTGACGGGAGTGACAGGGTCTCAAGAAAGGCATTAACCTCGTCCAAGTCAGGCTGGGGCGTCTCTCTACAGTCTCTCAGGTTGTACAGGGATTCGTAAAACACCGCAAACGTCTCCGCTATCTCCTCTGGGCTCCTCACTACCCTGCCATCTACAGTATTCATAGAGTCAATCATTGTCATAGCAGATCGTTTTTTTAGTCTCCTGGCCAGGAGCGCCTCAGCTCTGTCTCCAGCTGCATAATGTGACGTTTTAACTTTTCTCAAATGCTTCTCATAGTCATGGAGCATCAGGGCTCTAAGCAAATTTCTGAGCAGGAAGATCTGAGCGGAGTTGTTTGACCTCGGGTTTGATTTATTTAGGTCTTCCAGGACCTGTAATTGAGTCAGCAAGTCCTCTCGAGTTTTTTCCCGGGACCTTTTCAGTTGAGAGGCCTTCTGTATCAGCGTGCCCCTTATGACGGCCTTGTGGGATTCCCATAGGACATCATCTGCCACATCTCCCGTATCATTGAGGGCAAAAAAGTCTGACAGTCCCTTACCAATCGCCCCCACCACCGCCTGGTCTGACAACAAGTTGGCATTAAGTCGCCATGTACGCGGAGGGGGATTCCCTCCCGTCAGGGCCACCTCCAACGACACCGGCGCATGATCCGACCAAGTGATCAGACCCATTTCCGCACAGGCACAGGCCCCAAGAGTGTTATCATCGACCAAAAAGAGATCAATTCTCGAGTAGGACCTGTGCCTGTGGGAAAAGAATGAGAAGTCTTTCTCTGATGCATGGAGGTAGCGCCAGATGTCGTGGAGGCGAAATTCCCTAATCAGGGGGCCCAGCTCCTTGCCCCTTCCCACGGACGGGGCAGTACTATCCATGAGTCTGCTGGGGACCAGGTTGAAGTCTCCACAGACAATCACCTTGCCGACTGCCACCTGCTTCAGACGTTCAAACCAGGACCTAAGGAATATAATTTGCCCATTATTAGGTGTGTATACATTTAGCAATGTGTAAACTGACCCTGCGATGTTACATATCACCATAAGAGCACGACCCATAGGGTCAGGGATAACCTGAACCATTTGGAATTGCACAGAGTTTCTAATGAAGATTCCCACCCCTGCTTGCTTCTTGTCAGGGTGGTTCGCAAAAAACAAATGGGGAAAAAGTCGGTGGCTCAGTCTAACATTATCCGCTGCTAGGAGGTGGGACTCCTGGACACATAGGATATCCGCTTTAGAGCGGAGGGCCTCTTTCCAGAGGTAGGAACGTTTGATAGGGGAATTCAACCCCTTCACATTAAGTGAAACACATCTCATAGTCATAGTTTTGTGTCCACAATTCACAGTGCCAGTATGATGGAATCAATGTGGAAGAGAACCCCCAGGGGGCGGGAGAGGGACAGGGAAAGAGAGGAAGATAGGTGGATAGGGGGACAAGGAAAAGAAACAATAGATATGGGGATAGAAGAAGAAAACAAAAACACTGAACACAAATGTAAACTTAATTCAAGGCAAATTGCCAAGAAGCAGGGGAGAAAAGGGGGACTATACAACCCCACCTCAATGGATTTAAGGTGGAACGGTCCCCCTGAAGGAGCTAAGGTCCAATACGACCTCCAAGGAGGTCTCAGAGCCTCCTGCTATTCAAGAGATCAGTCACAACCAGCCCTGTATGTTCATAGTAAGTTCACAGCCCTTCAGACCTCTCCATCTGTTGTCTCTGGGCCTCGCATCTCCAGCGGGGCTCTTTTCGTTGGGGTCGCTGTGGCAGTCTTGGGGAAGTTCCAGTCTTGGAAGGCTTTTCTCATTTTAGAAGGGGAATTAAAGTATTGTCTCGAACCTCTGTAGCGAAATATCACCGACACAGGGGAACCCCAAATGTATGAGATCCCCTTGTCTCTCAGAATGGCACAGTAGGGGGCAAAGTCTCGTCTTCTGGCCAGGGTTCCGGGGGACAAATCTGGGAACACAGAGACTGCCCTGAAGGGGGAAGGGAGCTCCGGATGATTTCTCATGGCGGCCAGCAGCTTTTCCCGCGGTTTTGTAGAGGAGAAACAGACTAAAATGTCTCTCGGGACTTCTCTGTTCAGTCTTGCAGGTTTAGGTAGCCGAAAAAGTTTATCAATTTTCCTTTCTGTGGCAGGCATATCAGGGAGAGCCACCTCCATAAAGGTTGTTACCGTGGCCATAAGGTCTTCCTCCTCACACCCCTCTGCAACTCCTCTCAATTTCACATTCTTAATACGATGTTTGTCCTGTAAATCACAGACAGCCGCCTGTAACTGCCGGACCTCTGAGTCCTCCTCTGCAAAGTCATCTGCGAGGATGTTATGGGCTGCAGCAAAGTCCACCATTTTATGTTCTATGTGTCCTGTTCTTTCACTTATAGATGATAGATCTGCTCTTAAATCAGCAATCATGCCCCTCATATCCTCCTGCAGGGACCTGCGCAGGGATTCCAGGAAGCCTCTCAGACATCCTTTTGTCACTACAGCCTCATCATTCTCTCTGGCTCCTGGGCCCCCTCCTCCATGCTGAGAGCGAGGAGAGCAGTGAGGTGTTGATTTTCCCGCCCCCTGTGCCATGTTGGAAGAAGATCTCAGTGTCCTTTCTACCCCAAAGAAATCTCTCACCGAGTGCTCGGTATCTCTGCGTCTGGAGCCGCCTTTAGACATCTCAGTCTGTTACTGAGGTAATCCGATCTCACCCAGCAGGTTTTGGAGATTGTAGTTGCTGTTATGTGCCGTTATCAGGGCTTAGTGGGCAGAGCTCTTCACTAAGCGTCCTGCTCCATCAGATGCAGGACACGCCCCCGTTCTTCCACATCATGTAGCATTCTATAGGCAGCAGTGAAAGGATTTTGTGTTTGCATTAGCTCAGCAATAATGGTCATTAAAGTAGGATGATATTTTTCAATTTCTTTACATTGCAGTCGTTGTTCATTAGCATGGGTGGTATCTAGTATGTGAAGTTGTGCAAATTTAGGTGGTTCTTCGTCAGCTGGATGCAGTGTGCCTGTTCGATGATAGATCTGTACATGAATTCGAAAACAGTATGGGCCATAGCCAGGAGGTGGTGAAACACTTGCTCCCATGGACGCAGAAGCAAAAGAACTGTTGATAAAGCGAATATTGTCCATAAAATTTTTGCTGTATTCATGTTCTCCTGTCATCAACATTGTCAACACATGGAAATACTGTATTATGAGTAAATGTACTTTACCCTTCTGACAGCACTGGGTAAACTTTTATCCAGAGACATCTCATTTGCAAAATGCAAAGCTTGGCAATTTTCACATGCATGGGTAATGTTACCACAGCTGTGTTCTTTAATAGTGTTTTCATCTTCAGTAAAATATTGTTGTTGTTGTTGTAGAAGTAGTAGTGGAGTACTTAAAGAGTCAATGGGTCTTGTTTGTCGCCAAATGTTAATTAGTCATTTGTTTTGTAGTTGCAGTACTGTAAGCATTTGCGTTTCAGCTTGTGGGTGCACAGAGTGCGGTGCTGTATTGTGTAACACTGGCACTGATATGGCTAGTGGAAATAGTTGCCGAGAGGTCATAGACCTTACAGTGGTAGAATCTGTGGTGTGGGGGACAGATTGTGATGCCTTATCTTGTGATTGTGGTAGAAATGTAGAGACAAAATGTGTATTTTTGCAGCATTTTCTTTGGCAAATAGCCAATCTATTAGCTTTAAAGTGAGACGACTTGAGTGAGTCGTTTACGTTGATATGCATTATCTGTGTCCATACGATGGCGTTTTTGTTGAGGAGTCTCATTAGCATGGTGTTGTTGTTGAAGTAGTGCCTGGGCCTTTTTTATTTCATCTTGATTTCTGTATTTTTTATGAGAAGCCATGTTTGGTAGTTGGAGTAGTGTGAGGGTTTGTGTTTCAGCTTTTGGCTGCACAGAGTATGGTTCAGGATTGTGTAACAGTGGCATTGATGTGGCTAGCGGAGATAGTTGCCGAGAGGTCATACACCTTGAAGTGGTACAATCTGTGGTGTGCTGTTCATATTAATATGCAAGTTCATAATAAGATGCAAAAAGTAATCTGGGTGAAATGGTGGATGAGGATAAGGAAAAAGCCAATATGCTAAGTGACTTTTTTTTCAACAGCATTTACACAAGACAATCCCATGACAGACAATATGATCAGTGATAACAAAAACTCTCAATTAAATGTCACCTGCTTAACCCAGCAGGAAGTACGGCATCATCTAAAAATCACTAAAATTGACAAATCCCCGCGCCCGAATGGGATACACCCCAAAGTGCTGCAGGAATTAAGTACTGTCATAGATAGACCATTATTTTTAATATTTAAAGATTCCATAATAACAGGGTCTGTACCACAGGACTGGCGTATAGCAAATGTGGTGCCAATATTCAAAAAGGGGACAAAAACTGAACTTGGAAATTATAGGCCAGTAAGCTTAACCTCTACTGTGGGTAAAATCCTATAGGGTTTTCTAAGAGATGCTATACTGGAGTATCTGAAGAAAAATAATCTCATGACCCAATATCAACATGGGTTTACGAGGGACCGTTCCTGTCAAACTAATCTGATAAGCTTCTATGAAAAGTAAGTTCTGGACTGGACCAAAGAAATGCAGTGGACGTGGTGTATATGGACTTTTCAAAAGTTTTTGATACGGTGCCACACAAAAGGTTGATACATAAAATGAGAGCAATGGGGATAGGGGAAAATATGTGTAAGTGGGTTAAGAACTGGCTAAGTGATAGGAAACAAAGGGTGGTCATTAATGGAACACACTCAGAATGGGTTACAGTTAACAGTGGGGTACCACAGAGGTCAGTGTTGGGCCCACTTCTTTTTAATATATTTATTAATGACCTTGTAGGGGGCATACAGAGTAGAATCTCAATATTTGCAGATGACACTAAACTCTGTAGGGTAATCAATACAGAGAAGGACAATTTTATATTACAGGAGGATTTATGTAAACTAGAAGCTTGGGCTGATAAATGGCAAATGAGCTTTAATGGGGATACATGTAAAGTCATGCACTTGGGCAGAGGAAACAAAAGGTATAATTATGTGCTTAATTGAAAAACACTGGGCAAAACTATCACTGAAAAAGACCTGGGTGTATGGGTAGATGACAAACTCACATTTAGTGGTCAGTGTCAGGCAGCTGCTGCAAAGGCAAATAAAATAATGGGATGCATTAAAAGAGGCATAGATGTTTAAGAGGAGAACCTAATTTTACCTCTATACAAGTCAGTAGTGCGACCGCACTTACGGTAGAATACTGTGTACAATTCTGGTCTCCGGTGTATAAGAAAGACATAGCTGAACTAGAGCGGGTCCAGAGAAGAGCGACCAAAGTCATTAGAGGACTGAGGGTTCTGCAATACCAAGACAGGTTATTAAACTTGGGGTTATTTAGCTTGGAAAAATGAAGGCTTAGGGGTGATCTTATAATAATGTATAAATACCGTATATACTCGTGTATAAGCCGACCCGTGTATAAGCCAACCCCCCTACTTTTGCCCCAAAAATCTGGAAAAACCTATTGACTCGTGTATAAGCCGAGGGTGGACCTCAGCAGAGGTATACAGCCCCCAGCAGTGTGGTATACAGGCCCCCCCCAGTGGTATACAGGCCTCCCCAGTGGTAGTATACAGCAGCCCCAGTGGTAGTATACAGCAGCCCCAGTGGTAGTATACAGCAGCAGCCCCAGTGCTGTATACAGCAGCAGCCCCAGTAGTATATACAGCCCCAGTGGTAGTATACAGGCAGCCCCAGTAGTATATACAGCCCCAGTGGTAGTATACAGGCAGCCCCAGTAGTATATACAGCAACCCCAGTGGTATACAGCAGCCTCCCCAGTGGTATATACAGACCCCACCAGTATATACAGCAGCCCCAGTGGTATATACAGAAGCCCCAGTGGTATATACAGCAGCCCCAGTGGTATATACAGCAGCCCCAGTGGTATATACAGCAGCCCCAGTGGTATACAGGCCTCAGCAGTATATACAGCAGCCCCCAGGGGTTATACAGCACCCCCCAGGGGTTATACAGCAGCCCCCTGGGGGTACCCAGCAGCCCCTGGGGGTACCAACAGCCCCCTGGGGGTACCAACAGCCCCCTGGGGTACCAACAGCCCCCAGGGGGTACCCAGCAGCCCCCTGGGGGTACCAACAGCCCCCTGGGGGTACCAACAGCCCCCTGGGGTACCAACAGCCCCCAGGGGGTACCCAGCAGCCCCCTGAGGGTACCAACAGCCCCCAAATGCTGGCACTCGGCCCCCTTGTAAGGCTTCCCCCCCGCTGCTTATACATTACCATCCCGGTGTTCTGATCCGCGCCGCTCCTCGGTGCTTCTTCATGCTCCGTCCTCGCTGGCTGCATCCGGGATCTCCATTCTCCGGCCGTCACGCAATGACGTCATATCGCTGCGACAGCCGGAGATCCCCGTATGCAGCCAGCGAGGACGGAGCATGAAGAAGCACCGAGGAGCGGCGCGGATCAGAACACCGGAATGGTAATGTATAAGCAGCGATGGGGGGGGCCTTACAAGGGGGGGTGAGTGCCAGCTTTTGGGGGGAATATATGAACTGCTTCCCCCTGCCGCTGATTGACAGGGGGAAGCAGTGCATATATAATGAGCATATAATGCAATTACCACGGTCTGGTGGGCGCTCTAAAGTAGATCCAGGATCTTGTTAAGTATGAAGTCCTTTATTCTAAAAACCTCCTTCCCCACAACATGTTTCGACGGTATAGTGCCGTCTTTCTCAAGTGGAATGGAGGTGATACACTGATTACAACAATATAAAGGGCGGCTTACATTCCCATTGGTCAGCAATTATCTAAGTAAAAAACAACTAACTGTTAACCCATTAGTGTCAAATGAAATTTTTTTTTTTTTATTTTTTTTTTTTTTTATTTTTTTTTTTTTTTCCCCTAGTAGCATGATCTCATCTAGCTATATAAAGTATAATACATCTGCTGTATCTAATACATAGTAAAAAACCTTATAAAAAAGCCCCATTCAATATCATAAACATTACGCACATCTATAAAACCATTATATATATAATAAAACCTCACACATGTATACACATATATATGCACACAATTCAACTACACAACAAACTATATATACAGATATAAATATTAATATTATATTAAATTATTATATTAAAACAATATACATATTATATATATATATATATATACACACGCATATTTACTACCAAAAATTGATTAAATATGAATAAAACAGTATTAAATCATCACATTTGAGTTAAATCTATACTAAAAGGACGTCATTAAATATTAAAAATTAAAATATGTGTTGTGCTGTAAACAGATATAGATTTTGGGTTACAATAATAATACATAACAATCTAATTTCTTGATACTTTCTCTATTGTTAAGTTGAGGCCCTCTGGATATAGGGTCCCCAATCTATAGATCCAATAACTTTCTTTTTTGATAAGCCTATTTAATCTTCCTTGGCCTCCTTCACGTATATGGTCAATCACGATCAGACTCATCTTGTTAGGATCTCTTTGATGGTACCTATCGAAATGTTGAGAGACACTGTGTTGTTGAAAACCAGACTTAATGTTCTGCCTGTGCTTGTTTAAACGGTTGTGGGTTGCCTGTATTGTCCTCCCCACATATTGTAACCCACACGGACACTCCATTAAATAAACAATGTAGGAGGATTGGCAGGTCAATCTATGTCTAATGTCGAAAGTCTCCCCTGTAGTATTTGATCTAAATTGCTTAGTTCCATCATGTATTACTTTGCAGCACATACACTTTTTATTATTACAAGAATAACAACCCCATTTCCCGATTACAGATGGGGCCGAAGCTCCTAAATTATCTGCATTTCTCCTGATGTCACTAGGGGCTATTAAATTCTTTAGATTCCTATTTCTTCTAAAAACAATAGTCGGTTTCTTGGGTATCCTTGTCCCTAGAAGGGGATCTCCTTTTAAAATAAACCAATATTTGTTTAAGATAGACCGTATAAGGGTCCGGGGTTGGCAATAGGTTGTAAAAAAACTCCACTTACTTCTATCATTAGTATTGGTCAGTGTTGCTCTCTTATCTGCCATCCTACTTAGACATTTCTCTTGTGTCATATTTCTAGTCCTAAAGAAGGCATCCCTAAGAATTTTCGTAGGATAACCTTTTTCTTTGAACCTATTCTTAAGGATGGATGACTCTAACTCAAAATCCGAATCTCTGGAACAATTTTTACGGATCCGCCAGTACTGGCCGTAAGGGATGTTTTTCAGCCAGCCAGGGAGGTGGCCACTATTAAACTCTAAGTAGCTGTTTACATCAACTGTTTTGAAATGGGTGGCAGTATACAAACCACCCTCCTCATCAAACCTAATTAATAGATCTAGATACTGGATTTCAACCTCTGAATACGTCCCAGTAAAGGTGATGCCCCATTGATTTTTATTAAGACTCTCAGTGAACCTTTTGGCTTCGGGCACTGTACCTCTCCAAATGATGAACAAATCATCTATATACCGCCTGTAAAAGACCACCCCTTTCTTTTCAGATAGTTGAGAAGGATCTAATAAGGCTGGCTGTGCAATGAGGACAGACTCGATCATACCCATGAATAGGTTAGCATAACTGGGTGCGAATCTGGTCCCCATTGCACAGCCCTTTTCTTGTTTGTATATTTCTCCATTGAAGGAGAATACATTACTCTCCAGTATAAATCTAATTGCTTTTAGTAGGAATTCTTTCTGGGGTTCCAGTAAATTCTTATCATTATTAAATGCCTGTTGTATTGCGTCAATACCAAAGGTATGTAGAATGTTATTATAAAGTGCCGTCACATCTAGTGTGACTAGGACACACCCTATCATCTTTGGAAGGGACCTAAGTTCACTAATTAGTTGGGATGAATCCCTAAGATAAGAATCCAATTCGACAACATATCCTTGCAGAAAAAGATCCACGTAGTGTGAGAGATTACAAGTGACCGAGTCACACCCTGATACAATTGGACGAAAGGGGGGGTGGTTAGGTTCCTTATGTATTTTGGGAAGGAAATATATTATTGGTAACCTATATTGGACTATATCTAAAAATCTCTTCTCTTTTTTATTTAGAATGCCTCTATCGTATGCTTCTTTGATCATGTGTTTGTATTCCCCAAAGATAACTATACTCGGATCCTGTGCCAATTTTTTATAAAAAGCTATATCGTCCAATAGTATTTTCCCCTCCTCTATATACCAATCCCTATCCATAAGGACTATCCCTCCTCCTTTGTCTGCACTCTTTATCACCAATTCTTTATTATTCTTCAAGGTTTCAATGGCCCCTCTTTCACCCCTACTTAAATTGTCCCTTATTTTTGGTTGTACAATTGTCCTTAATTCTTTCAGAACTAGTTGTTGAAAGGTTTCTACATGGCTACCTTTGTGATAGATAGGGTAGAATTTGTCATTATTATTCTTGATATTGACATGTATAAACTCACTAGCTAACTCCTGATTTGTCATGTCTTTGTCATCCTCTTTATTGCCAATTTTCCTTTCTTCAATCAAAAAATGTCTCTGGACCGTCAATTTTTGAAAGAAGTCATTCAGATCCAAGTACAATGAAAAAGAATCAAGTTTAGTAGTGGGGCAGTAAGCTAAACCTTTTTTAAGGAGTGATTTCTCCTCTTCAGTGAGGACATATTTAGATAAATTGAATATTCCAATTTCCTTATCTGAGATCCCATCTATGATATTATTATTATCCGATATTATACAGGCACTATTTTGGATTTTTTCTGTACAGTTTCTTTCTCCAGCGATTCTTCCCTTTCTTTTGGTTGATCCACTACCTCTTCCCCCTCTTCTGATCTAGGGACAAGGATACCCAAGAAACCGACTATTGTTTTTAGAAGAAATAGGAATCTAAAGAATTTAATAGCCCCTAGTGACATCAGGAGAAATGCAGATAATTTAGGAGCTTCGGCCCCATCTGTAATCGGGAAATGGGGTTGTTATTCTTGTAATAATAAAAAGTGTATGTGCTGCAAAGTAATACATGATGGAACTAAGCAATTTAGATCAAATACTACAGGGGAGACTTTCGACATTAGACATAGATTGACCTGCCAATCCTCCTACATTGTTTATTTAATGGAGTATCCGTGTGGGTTACAATATGTGGGGAGGACAATACAGGCAACCCACAACCGTTTAAACAAGCACAGGCAGAACATTAAGTCTGGTTTTCAACAACACAGTGTCTCTCAACATTTCGATAGGTACCATCAAAGAGATCCTAACAAGATGAGTCTGATCGTGATTGACCATATACGTGAAGGAGGCCAAGGAAGATTAAATAGGCTTATCAAAAAAGAAAGTTATTGGATCTATAGATTGGGGACCCTATATCCAGAGGGCCTCAACTTAACAATAGAGAAAGTATCAAGAAATTAGATTGTTATGTATTATTATTGTAACCCAAAATCTATATCTGTTTACAGCACAACACATATTTTAATTTTTAATATTTAATGACGTCCTTTTAGTATAGATTTAACTCAAATGTGATGATTTAATACTGTTTTATTCATATTTAATCAATTTTTGGTAGTAAATATGCGTGTGTATATTATATATATATATATATATATATGTATATTGTTTTAATATAATAATTTAATATAATATTAATATTTATATCTGTATATATAGTTTGTTGTGTAGTTGAATTGTGTGCATATATATGTGTATACATGTGTGAGGTTTTATTATATATATAATGGTTTTATAGATGTGCGTAATGTTTATGATATTGAATGGGGCTTTTTTATAAGGTTTTTTACTATGTATTAGATACAGCAGATGTATTATACTTTATATAGCTAGATGAGATCATGCTACTAGGGGAGAAAAAAAAAAAAAAAAAAAAAAAAAAAAAAAAAAAATTCATTTGACACTAATGGGTTAACAGTTAGTTGTTTTTTACTTAGATAATTGCTGACCAATGGGAATGTAAGCCGCCCTTTATATTGTTGTAATCAGTGTATCACCTCCATTCCACTTGAGAAAGACGGCACTATACCGTCGAAACATGTTGTGGGGAAGGAGGTTTTTAGAATAAAGGACTTCATACTTAACAAGATCCTGGATCTACTTTAGAGCGCCCACCAGACCGTGGTAATTGCATTATATTCTACATCTCCCTGGAGGACACGGCAGGCGCTGCTCATTTTAGCTAAAGGACCTTTAAAGGACTGGTCACGTGGACGCGAGGGGGCGGAGTCCGGAAAACTACACGAGGGGAGCGAGGACGCTGCGAGTGTCTGGAGCCGCAGCTCATCGCCGCTGCATCTAATTACTCGGGTCAGGAGAGGACGTATAAACCATTAGGCTCACACCAGAGTTGTGCATGGGTAGCACAACTAATATAGGTTAGTAACTACGTTATATAAATCACCCTTGCAATATACTTGTGGATATCGCACCATTGCGCCCCCTATCTACTTTTTGTCTTCACATATATAATGAGCGGCCCCATGTGATGGGGCCGCTCATACAGCAGCCTCCCCCCGCCTCCTCCAGCCTCCACAGCCCCGGCCCCACAGCCCCCACCACAGCACAATACCGTAGTGACTTGTGTATAAGCCGAGGGGGAGACTTTTCAGCCCAAATTTTGGGCTGAAAAACTCGGCTTATACACGAGTATATACGGTATATGAGGGGACAGTACCGAGACCTTTTTAATGATCTCTTTACTCTTAGACCTGAGATGGGGACAAGGGGGCATCCTCTGCGTCTGGAGGAAAAAATGTTTAATCATAATCACAGACGCGGATTCTTTACTGTAGGAAAGTGGAACTATGGAACTCTCTGCCACATGATGTTGTAATGAGTGACTCACTACTAACATTTAAGAAGGGACTAGATGCCTTTCTTGAAAACTATAATATTACCAGTTATATACCGTATATACTCGCGTATAAGCCGAATTTTTCAGCCCAAAATTTGAGCTGAAAAGTCCCCCTTATACGCGAGTATACAGAACTTCAGGCTTCCCCCGGAGGTATACAGGACCCCCATCAAGATCCAGGGCCCCCCCCCCCTTGCGCGGCAAACCTGTAAAGTAAAATCATACTTATCACTGTCCTGTCGCGCCGTCTCGCCGCTGCCGACATCACGATCCCGGGCGTCATTCCGCGTCTTCCGCCTTCCTGTGGTCGCGGGCAATGACGTCATTGCCCGCGACCACAGGAAGCCGGAAGCCGGAAGACGCGGAATGAAGCCCGGGATCGTGATGTCGGCAGCGGGGACGGCGCGACAGGACAGTGATAAGTATGATTTTACTTTACAGGTTTGCCGCGCAAGGGGGGGGGGCCTGGATCTTGATGGGGGGGCCTGTATACCTCCGGGGCTGCTGCTGTATACAGCCCTGGGGCTGCTGCTGTATACATCCCTGGGGCTGCTGCTGTATACAGCCCTGGGGCTGCTGCTGTATACACCCCTGGGGCTGCTGCTGTATACAGCCCTGGGGCTGCTGCTGTATACACCCCTGGGGCTGCTGCTGTATACAGCCCTGGGGCTGCTGCTGTATACACCCCTGGGGCTGCTACTGTATACACCCCTGGGGCTGCTGCTGTATACACCCCTGGGGCTGCTGCTGTATACACCACTGGGGCTGCTGTATACTACCTAAGGGCTGCTGTGTATACCTCTGGGGCTGCTGTATACACCACTAGGGCTGCTGTATATACCTCTGGGGCTGTATATACCTCTGGGGCTGCTGTATACTACCACTGGGGCTGCTGTATACTACCACTGGGGCTGCTGTATACTACCACTGGGGCTGCTGTATACTACCACTGGGGCTGCTGTATACTACCACTGGGGCTGTATATACCTCTGGGGCTGCTGTATACTACCTCTGGGGCTGCTGTATACTACCACTGGGGCTGCTGTATACTACCACTGGGGCTGTATATACCTCTGGGGCTGCTGTATACTACCTCTGGGGCTGCTGTATACTACCACTGGGGCTGCTGTATACTACCACTGGGGCTGCTGTATACTAACCACTGGGGCTGCTGCTGTATATACCACTGGGGCTGCTGCTGTATACTACCACTGGGGCTGCTGTATACTACCACTGGGGCTGTATATACCTCTGAGGCTGCTGTATACTACCTCTGGGGCTGCTGTATACTACCACTGGGGCTGCTGTATACTACCACTGGGGCTGCTGTATACTAACCACTGGGGCTGCTGCTGTATATACCACTGGGGCTGCTGCTGTATACTACCACTGGGGCTGCTGTATATACCTCTGGGGCTGCTGTATACCACACTGCTGGGGGCTGTATACCTGTGCTGGGGTCCACCCTCAGCTTATACACGAGTCAATAGGTTTTCCCAGGTTTTGGGGGCAAAAGTAGGGGGGTCGGCTTATACATGGGTCGGCTTATACACGAGTATATACGGTATACTAGATTCTTTGATGGGGCGTTGATCTAGGGAATTAGTCTGATTGCCGTACCTGGAGTCAGGAAGGAATTTTGTCCCCAATGTGGAGCTTAGTGTTGCCATATGGTTTTTTTTTTTCCTTCCTCTGGATCAACATGTTAGGCTATGGGTTGAACTAGATAGACTTAAAGTCTTCCTTCAACCTTAAAAACTATGTTACTATGTTACCTTGTGATTGTGGTAGAAATGTTAGTACGGAATGTGTATAGTGGCAGCGTTTTTGTTTGGAAATTGCCAATCTAATAGCTTTAGAGTGAGGTTCTCCTGAGCCAGACATCTAGGTTTACATGCATTGTTTTTGTCCAGACGATGGCGTTTTTGTTCAGGAGTCTCATTAGCGAGACAATGTTGTTGACGTAGAACCCGAGCCTTTTTTTTTTTTTTTTTCCCAAGTTCATTTTTGTATATTTTTGGAGAAGCCATGTTGGCAGTGGTGAGGAAGTGCAGGAGCACTGATATGCAAAGAGTATGCAGGTGCTGTAGAAATAGCCGCTGAAAAGCAGAGTCCTTTCTCCAGAAAGTACTTGTGTACCTCAGAGAGTATACAGGTATACAGATGGCTTACAAATAGCCACTGAATAGTAGAGTCCTTTCTCCAGAAAATACTTGTGTACCTCAGAGAGTATACAGGTAGATAGATGGCTTACAAATAGCCACTGAATAGTAGAGTCCTCTCTCCAGAAAGTACTTGTGTACTTCAGAGAGTATACAGGTGGCTTAGAAATAGCCACTGAATAGTAGAATCCTTTCTCCAGAAAGTACTTGTGTACCTCAGAGAGTATACAGGTATACAGGTGCTGTAGAAATAACCCCTGAGTAGTAGAGTCCTCTCTCCAGACAGAAAGTACTTGTGTACTTCAGAGAGTATACAGGTATACAGGTGCTGTAGAAATAACCCCTGAGTAGTAGAGTCCTCTCTCCAGACAGAAGGTACTTGTGTACTTCAGAGAGTATACAGGTATACAGGTGGCTTAGAATTAGCCACTGAATAGTAGAATACTCTCTCCAGAAAGCACTGTGTACCTCAGAGAGTATACAGGTGCGGTAGAAATAGGTGGTGAATAGTAGAGTCCTCTCTCCAGAAAGTACTTGTGTATCTCAGAGACTATACAGGTGCGGTAGAAATAGCCACAGAATTGTACAATCCTCTCTCCAGAAAGTACTGTGTACCTCAGAGAGTATATAGGTATACAGGTGCCTGAAACTGCATCACTGTGAAGTAATTTGAAACTGTTTATTGCTGTGACGTAGACGCTATTGCTCTTGTGGTAACGTAACCGATTCAAATTCCCTGCCAAAGCCGCGCGGCAGGGGCGCTCAGCCAATGAGCGGTGGCGTGCGGCTTTGGTGGGGGACTTGAATCCCGCGCCGCTTATTGGCTGACTGCCCCTGGCGCTCCGTCAATGAGTGGCGAGGGATTCAAATCGCCCGCCAAAGACCGCACGGCACCGCTCATTGGCTTAGCCGGTGGCAGCTCAGCCAATGAGCAGTGCCGCGCGGCTTTGGCGGGAGATTTGAATCCCGGCCGCCATATAGGAATACCCATAACTTGGGTGTTCCAATATTGCGGTTGGCGTACTTCCAATGCGAGGAGCCAGGAGATGAGCAGCTGGTGCAGCTCATCTCCTGGTGACAAACACATCACCGCCACCTTCGGGAGATCAGCGGCGCTAGCCGTTGAACACCCGATGGTAGCCACAGCTCATGTCCCGCCTCAGGCAGGCAAGCTGCGACGCAGCCATTAAAGCCCCAACCATATGCTGGATAGTAATGATGAGGCAATATCATTGCCTGATCATTACAGTTGCTGTGATTGAACAGTTGCGGGGTGGGTGAGCCTCCCTGGGAGGTCAAGCTCCGGTATCAGGTGTATAGAATCAAAGAATACCGGAGATATCTGTTACTGCGGCAAAGGTGCTGTGATTTCAGCATGACAAACTGGTACGTCATAGGACGGTAACTATCACCAACCTATAACGAACAGGTACATCAAAGGTCAGCAAGAGATTAAAGTGCCACCCCAGTTCAGAAAAAAATAAAATAAATAAAATACTGAAGTGATGCTTTAAACACTTTACCCCCCCAGCCTGATTTCACCTTCCTGCCCTGGCCAATTTTTTCAATTCTGACCAATTTCACTTTACGAGAACACTTCAACGGATCCCAGTGATTTTGAGATAATTTTAGTGACACTAAGGGTACCTTTACACGCCGCTACAACATGGTGGAAACAACCGGGTGCTTCACGTGCACGAGCACGCAGCAACGGTTACAAACGGTACCCGCATCGCCTTTACACGCCGCTATAAGGTGCACTACAGAAGGTTGAATCTATCTCTGGATGCACCGCCGGGTGCCTAAAGTTACCTTCTGTAGAGCACCTTACCTCATTTACACGCCGTAACAGAAGGTAATATGGGCGGACCTGGTGCAGCAGGGACAACACATAGGCGTGCCAGAATTGTGGATTACGAGAATTTCGTACGCTGATAGGACAAAGCAATAGCATCATGATTGGGCAGCCAGCGCAGGAGGCTGACTAATACATGACGCTCGAGCAATTGTGTAGTGTGACTGGTCAGCTCCCTAAATATGCCGCCCTATGCAGCGACTACCAATCGTAACGCAGGAGCTTCCTCCAATGATTGCTGAAGGGGGGTGGTTTCCCGGAGGCTGTGTCACGCCCCGGGGAGTTATCTAGGTGACGAATAAACCTTACACTACCGTATTTACACGCCGTTACCACCAGGTTAAAATCAACCTGTTTTAGAGCTCGGCTCTGAAACAGGTGCCGCAAGTGACGGGTGGAAACAACCGCCTCTACACGCCGCTACCTCGGGTTGATTTGGCGGTGCAAGATACATTTGTCTCATCTACCCGGTTGTTTCCACCATGTTGTAGCAGCGTGTAAAGGTACCCTAAGTGTTTCAAGTCAGTGGTAGATTTAGGATGTTATTTTTTGCAATGACATAAAAATATTGAAAATTTGGGGAAAATTGCACAATTTTCAAGCTTTTCATTTGTATGCACTTAAACCAGAGTACTGTCACACAAAATGCATGAACATTTACCATGTGTCTACTTTACATTAGTACCATTTTTTTTTAAACATAATTTTTTTTTGGTAGGGAGTTAGACATGATAAAACTTTACCAGCAATTACAAAACCAATTTGTTAGGGACCACACCACATCACATTTGAAGTCACTTTGAGAGTAGAGATGAGTGAACCTTTTGAAGTTCAGGTTCATGCGGTGCAGCCGAGCATTTTGGCGAACTATTCGTGACCCCGATCTTGACCCGAACCTCAATGGCATCCAGAGGTATTGGTGGTCATATGGAGGGTCCCCCGTAAATCTAGGATTCATCTTGGATCATCCTTTTCTATTTATATCAGAATTGGATGTTATGATGTTTCCAGTCTAATAAGACGCCCTAATGAAAGCCTCACATATAAGGCTTCAAAAATGCCCATTCTCTGGATGATCACTGCTGTATGACATCTATGTCATATTCTGGAAGAAGCTTATGACCATTTCATTTGAGTATTCTCTTCCACATGGTCTTCTTTATCCTACTGAAACTCCATTTGTTTGTTGATCAATAGAATCATGAGACCAATTTTTACATTTGTACCCCAATAAGACTTCTGATGAGCCTTCTAACATTTGGAAAGGCGAAACGCGTCAAGCGTTGGGTGTTTCATTGATACTACTTTGGGAATTCATGAAACTAAAGGAAGGTTAACAAATTTTGCTGTCTTATGATACTGTCTAATCATTATATCAGACCACGTTATTGTATATATTGCGTTTTATATATGATTATTGTTTTGGTGATGGACATCTATCTATGACACTGGAACATTCATATAAAATAAAATTTCCTTAATGTGGCATACCCATAATTTATTGTGGGATGAGGTTGACCTTCCTTATTAAAGCAGTCTCCATCTGCATGTCAATATGTTTCTGATCCCCATTCAAGTGTGCTAAGTTTGTCTATATTTGTAGGTGTGACTTTTAACTTTGATTCTAATAAAAAGTTTTTTTAATCAATTAAGTTGGTATCATCTGGTCTTGATAAAAACATTATAGTTACCTCCTAGTATTTGAAAAACAATTCCTATTTTCTCAAATTTAAAGCACCCAAACTCCAAACCCAAACAGCTTTGCTCATCTCTATTAAAATTTCATGTGACAGAAAATACCCAAAAGTTACACCATTCTAAAAACTGTACCCTTTAAACTGATCAAAACAACATCCAAGCAGTATATTAACCCTTGAAATGCTTCACAGGAACTAAAGAAATGATGACGGAAAAAATGAAAATATAACTTTTTCTCACATAAATGATACTTTAGCCCCAAATTTTGCATTTTCACAAGAATAACTGGAGAAAAAGCATAGAATTTGTTCGTTATTTGTTTGTTGCATTTACAGAGCCCTTGATCTGCCTAAACAGTGAAAGTCCCCCACACAATGACCCCATTATGGAACTAGACCTCTAAAGGAACTTATAAATTCCCTCCAATGCCTTGTTCATTGGAGGGGATAGGGATTTAAGGAGAGATTCTGGCTCACTCTGTGAAGGCCGACCTTTTGGGCCTTCCATCGTATGTTTCCTGGGAAACCTGGGGGTCAGGTCGCCCCCTAGAAAAGGGGGCACTGTCACAATTCCACCACTCAGTTAGACCAAAATGTACCTATGGTGAGTCACAAACATCAAATGTAAATAATTACAGAATGTAATATTCTAAAATTAAGTAGTAGTATTCAGTACCTTAATTTCACTGTGAACTGAACACCAGTCTTTAAAACCAAGGGCCGCTGTGGGTGTGTTGGCATACATGGCTGCCTCTCAACCACAAATGAGCTGTAGGGAAACAAAATATATAAGTTAAATAGACCCCAACATAATGTCCTTGAAAATTATAACTCCTCTCACATGAAAGCGCTCATAGAGGAGATAAAAAAAAACATGGCTTTTGAAAAAGAAGAATGAATATACAAGAAACTTAAAGGCTTAACACTATAGTTCACAAGTTACAGTCTAATATATAAGGAGGCCAAGGGAAGACAACAATCTAAAATGCCAAGTGAAGACTGGTGCGTTTCTTCACTTTCACTTTCCTACATGAAATAATTACAAGTGCAATTCAAGAAATTATACACAAAAACATTAGGGGAAATAATAAAGGGCATAAATAAATATGTCAAATAGAGTTCTAAAGCTCATAATCATAAACATTCATCATTTCTAAAAAGGTTATTCTTCAAAGAAGTGTTTCGACGGATCACCCGACAAATCGTCTTATCCCTTCCTTAGTACAGGGCTGCTAGTATAATTCCCCCATTGACAAACATAACATTCCTGGTCTTCATGCACGATATCTTGCTCGACATCGCACGGGACCAGAGTTGTTTGCTTTTGGAGGACATGGCTCAAGCTCATGCTTGTCTTCATGTCCGCAGTGTCCCTGAACAACATCGCAAGACTGCACCCATTGATCTGGTGTTATGTCACGGGATACACCCACCGGAGATCATATCTTCTCTTCAGTCCTACTAAATAGAATTCAATTATTGTGAATTTTACATATAAGACTTAAAAGCTGCCTTTGAGTGAAGGGACAAGGGAAAAGGTTTGAATTGGCTGCAACCACACAGGCAGTGGAAGCCTGCCATCTATACAGCATTGTCCGCAGAATGCTCAACACACGGAGACTGTTAACTCATGTTTATAACGCCACTGATAAACTCTGATGGTGACATATAAAAGAGCACTGGTATAAAGGAGCATTATTCTATGCGCTAATTGGCACCCTTGTGACACAATTGTGGAGCAGTGATTAGTTGTTTTTAGATATGAGCAAATCTTTTGAAGTTCGATTCAGTCCACTGGACTTTCAGATCTTCTCAGAATAGTTCAGTGAACAGTTCGCTGAACCTCCCCAACCCCATTGGATTCAATGGGAGACAAAACCAAAGGCATAGAAAACATCTTCAAAAGCTGTCAAAACAGCTCAAATTAGTAGTAGACACCAGGAAAAGTGGCAACTATTTCCCAGAGTTAAATGCACTAAGACGCACTATGGATGCCTGAGATGAGGCCTGGTCCAGCATTTCAAGCGTCAACATTGATCAGGAACAGGAGAATGAGGAACAGCTGTAGGTATCATGCTCGGAGAACCCTGTTAAATTCAGGAAACACACAACAAAGAGACCCCAGGAAGAGTCTCTACAGTTCAGAAAATTAGGGCCAAACAGCACAAAAGTTGCATCAATTGACCCAGAATAAAAACTGTTTAATGGCAAGATCAATGCAGCACACTGAAAAGTACACCATTACCTAGTCTGTCCAGTCTGTGACTGGGGTGGTAAAGTCCTTGAAGATCCATGACTTGTTCATCTTAATGAAAGTTAAGTGGTCTATACTTTCAGGGGACAGCTGGATGTGCTTATCTGTCAGGAAACCACTAGCAGCACTGAAAACACATTCTGAAAGAATGCTGGCTGCCAGGCATGACAAAACCTCCAAGGCGTGACTTGCGAGTTCAGGCCATCCTCTCCAGTCGCTCATTATGTGTCAGACATGAACTCAGTTGTGCCAGTGGATGGGCTGGTTTAAAAAAATTGCTCAAGTGACTCCCAGAAATTGCTTCTGACCGTTAAACTGCTGCTAATGTTTCTGTGCTGACGACTCAACGTTTCCTGCTTTGTAAGTGTAGATACGCGATGCGTACTGTGTCTCTCACTGCTGTCTTGGGGAAAACCAGTCCTAAGATTATCTACAAGCTACTCCAGCATGTGCGTGTCCCTGTTCAAGCCAGGAAACATCTGGCTTAAAGAGGTACAAGGTAACAGACAAATGACAAACAAAGTATAGGAACACAAAGTATTGGACAAAACATTTCCTATAAAGACCCTCGAATCTCAGTTCTGCCTACCAGTGGAGGTTTTACGCACCCTAAATCATGGTGCCTCTACTCCCCGATGGCTTACCCTGAGCTTGCCCTAACTGGCAAATTAAAATTAGGTGATTGAGATGAGAGTCCTGAGTTAGACTTAACTTGGTTTAGTCCGGAATTTACTGGGTAGTCCTCAGGAGTATCTCTGCGGATCCATACTAGGTTCCAAGTATTGAATGAGTTTCTCCAATGCTTAATGCGTTTCCCCAACAACAAAAAAAGAGGATATACTACAATATATCTTTCCTCTTAATAGGATGTTTGTTTTCATTCTATATGCATGTTTTCCTTACTTAGATTGCTCCTTTCATTTTCCATCAGTGCTCCAAAGTATGGCAAAGGTACATTAATCCCACTGATTGACCTAGTCTTACATTAACATCCTCTTTACGCCTCTTCTTCCTCCTTATTAGGAATCTAGAGGCTCTTGTCAGATTTTTACCTGCTCACCGCTGCTGTATGGCGATGGTAATGATTAAACACTCTAAGGCTGCTTTCACACTGGGGTTTTTTAAAAAAATGCGGCAGTTACGGTAAAAAAACCCGCATCTGCCGCATTTACAGCATAACGGCCGCACTTGCGGCAAGCCACATGCATTGTCTATGGGGCTTGCGGTAAGTGTGCAGCAGCTGCGGCAAGTGTGGTTTCTGCAGTTGGGCCGCGAAAAAAACAAACGCGGTCATCCGATTCTGCCGCAACCGCCAAAACCGCACTTGCCGCGGCTGCCGCACACTTACCGCAAATCCCATAGACAATGCATGGGGCTTGACGCAAGTGTGCCACAAGTGCGGCCGTTATGCGGTAAATGCGGCAGTTACGTTTTTTTTACCGTAACTGCTGCAATTTTGAAAAAAAACCAGTGTGAAAGCAGCCTCACATGGCTGGGAGCATATATTATGGTACGGGTACATTTACCGCTGTTAACTGTGACGTGGTTCACGCGACACCGCTAAAATCCTTCCTGTGCATGCGCAGTGTTGTCCTCCGGATCAATTCCGTATTTGGAGTGGAAGCAGCGCCTTAATTGGCGGTTTTTGATTATGTTGCGTTGTGCAACATCATAATGGGGCGCACAACAGTAGGATGTATACACACCATCTGTCCCTAGTCACACTTGAATAGAAGGGGATATAAAGGAACTACTTTCACATTTGTATGCACTCCATCTGGACCTGGCAACCACCTAGGACGGTTAAGTATATGATAGACCATGCTACAGATATCCTGTTGATCCCTTTCCCCTGATATATCCCTTTATGTGTGTTAGTAAGGTTATAAGCTCCTTTATGAAAAGTCTTAAAATGGTGAACATTGTCCTATAAGTACCTTCTTAATTATGGACTGACTTTCTTATGGATATGCCATTATTTGAAAACTCCCTCAGGAAACATTAGTGCATATATGGAGATATGGATATAATATGAGCACTGTCTTGCGGTTGCCCTTGTTCCTTAATAACACTCTTTTGAATTCCACACATCTTATTGGTGGTATTTTGTTTTTTGATGTTTAGCCTTTACTGATATTCCTATCCTGGGAGTTTTAAAGTGATTCTGACCCCATAACACCACCCCACATCCCCTTCTTACCTACCCCTGCAGCTTGGTATCCTCATGACATCCATCCCTAGTTCTGCACACATCGCGCTGGCGATCTTTATAAATCAGTATTTTATTATATGATTACTGCAGTTTCCTAGGCTCTTTGGAAGCCGCAACAGGAGGGGCTGTGTGCCGCTCTCCCCCGCCTTGACGGTAATTATGCACACCCCCATGTGCGTGGTAAACATCCAAGAGGCTGCTCGCCTCATAGTAGGGGCGGGGAAGCCGGTATGACACGTATTACGTAAGTAAGGGGATGTGGGGTGGTGTTATGGGGTCAGGATCACTTTAACCAGTGATGCTTTTGTTTGGTGCTCATTAATGCACCGTTGGCCTCTATTTCTACAGTGACAGCTCCTTCAGTAAGATTTTTTTCATTATTTTCATATAGAACTATACACATTTTGTTGTAATGGAGTTTTAATAGTGTGAATATTGACGTTCCTTCCTCCCTTATAAGGGTGCCTTCACACTTGTGTTTGCAAGCGCTGCGCATGTTGCGTATCTGAAAATCTAAATCCACAAGCATATTGCGGACGAATCTTTAACATGAAGTACGCATTCGTACGCATTGACATGCATTTGCATGCGTATGTCTGCGTATGCGTACCTGCGCGTGGAATTACCGCGCCCTTCGAACGCAACATGTTGCATTTTTTGGCGCTCAAAAAATCTGCAAACATCCGCATGCGTACGATTGCGATTAAGCAATGCATTATTGTCTATGGGTACGCAAACGTACGCAAGGTCTTGCGGATGTCTGCATTTGATACGCATGCGTACAAGTCATCAGCCCAGAAACAGAATTGCAGTGCCTCCCATTGTCCGCCCATATCCCAGCCCACAAACCGCCTGTATAAAAGTGGATCTGTCCATTCTATGGTGAACTCTGTTGATCTCCATGATAGACCTGTGCCTCCTGGATCTCTGACTACTGGATCTCGTGACTACTGGATCTCGTGACTACTGGATCTCGGGACTACTGGATCTTGGGACTACTGGATCTCGGGACTACTAAATCTCGGGACTACTGGATCTTGGACTACTGGATCTCGAACTACTGGATGTCACTTTGCTGACTTTAAATCAGCTTGATCCTCTCCCTGCTGTCTTGTCTGCATAAAGTTTGAGGGAGAAAAAGAACCACTGTATAACGGGGGGTGCACTCTTAGGTGAGTTATTTTTTATTCATTTTTGAAGCATTTGCAAGTGACAGTGTATAACAGAGACAATAAAAACATTTAAAAACAGTTACTAGGTAACTTGTCACCAATCCACACATACCCCCACAAAAGTGGTCAGTGGGGGGGGATCAATTGTGGACAATAGGCTAGGTTATCAATAATTAAAGCGTATTCACAGGCAGTGTTTGAGTGCTACAATGATATACACTTTTAAACATCATTTTTATTAGATTTTACGTGAATATTAAGATTACAAAAATGACAATAATAAACGGTCCACATTACATTGACTTTGCTGTCTGTGGTTATTGAATAGTCATAACGCCTCAACAACAACAACACTCAAATTTTAGAATACATTCAAACTCAATAGAGACAATAAGGATAACAAACCCTTCCCTCCCCTTCCCTGAGAGAAACATAGATTCATCTAAACAAAAATCTCAAGTACCCACGTTAAGCTTCACACTTTAGCTTGCCCAATGTCCCTTTAAGGTCTTCCAATGCAAACCATTCTGTTTGTTTGTACGGAGTCATAAACGCTCTGAGTTCTGGGTCTGTCAGTGCATTTTCAATGAATGGCCTCCATTTAATAAAGAATTTCTTTGTTAATCTTTTTGGATTTCTAAGAGATTCGATGGATTCTAGCATAAGGGTTTTTTTCAAATTGTCCCGCATTAATTCAGCATCCGGTGTCCAGTTTTTGAGCCAGTGCTGTAGAAGTAATCTCTTGGCTATCAGAGCTATTGTGTGAAAAAGAGAGTGTGATCCGTAAGAATCAACTGTGTCACTCCGATAGTGAAATAGCCAAAGGAGTGGATCCAAGACAACCTCCATCTTAAATATGTCCGAGGACAACTGTCTAACTGTATCCCAATAAGCCTGTGATTTCGGACAGGACCACATCCCATGCTCTAAATCCATTTTGTATGTCTTGCACTTAGGACAGTGTACCCATCTTCCCTGGTTGTCTGATGTGGGTGGGATATTAAATCCCTGGATGGCTCCATGCATAAGCCGGAACTGGGTATCCCTCCACTTTTCATTGGTAACATATTTTCTAGTCGTTTCCCAACCTCCCAATATTTTTTGTGTTAATCCCCCCTCCGGAAAGTGTTTTTTCCATTAACTAAAGATTTTCTCAGTGTTACCTGGTCCCAAAGAATTTTGTAATATTTTGTAGAGACTCGATATGGACACCTCTCCCTCTCCCATCCCTATCACATCATCCCAAAGAGAGTGGGTCAGTTCTCCCGAGATATCTTTTAATCGACACATAAGAGAGTGGCGAATTTGATGGTATTATAAAACATGTACTTTAGGTAGCTCATATTTTGCCAGGGTTTCATCACACGTCAACCACCTCCTTTCTCCCCTGTGCATTAGATCACCCATCGTAAGAATACCTTTTGCTCTCCAGGCTCCAAAAAGGGGGTTCTCACAGCCCAATCTGAAAGCTGGGGAGGCCCATGGATCCAGCCCCCTGGAAATCTGCCAAGAGAGCTTCATGCTTTTCCTGACATTTTTCCAAGTCGCAATCGTGTCTCTACAAATAACAGTGTTTTTGACCTTGGTTGGTAGCAAAGAAAGTGGGGCATGAAGTAACGCAGATAGTTTCCATGGTTTTGTCAGTTCACCCTCCACTTCAATGTCCGAGAAGTTGTTGGTTTCTTTTATCCAGTCGAGAACATGGCATAGTAAACATGCTTGATTATATCTCCTGATATCTGGAAGCTGGATACCTCCCTCCCTTCTTGGCAGCGTAAGTGTGGCAAGGGCTATCCTAGGTCTGCTACCCCTCCATAGGAATCTAGAAAAAGCACGGTTTATCCTATTAACGTCCACATGTTTCAACAATAGAGGAATTGTCTGGAGGGGGTATAGCAGTCTTGCAAAACTGATCATCTTAATAAGATGGGCACGGCCCAATAAAGATAGGGGTAAGGTGATGTATCAATTACTTCGTTATATGCCAAAATACAACAAGTCCTACGTCCGCAAAGGAGGAGAGGGTTCTTCAACAAGGGGCGAAAGCACATCAAAGACCCTGAACTCACCAGAAAATTTTAGAGGGGTGGGGACTTATGAGACGATACATTAGTAATGAGAGATGGAGGGATTCCCAATTCAGGATTATGCATGGTGCTATTCAGGGCTTTAATGTTCCCCCCTCCCAAGCCAATCAGGGGAGATGGATTCACTGCCCAAAATGTAGAACTGAGATGACGGACCTGGAACATGGTCTCTGGTCTTGCCCTGAGTCAAAAGATTACTGGAGAAAGGTGGTTGCTTGGGCGACGGAGCTGTGTGGGGATATGGAGGGTCTAGACCCGTTGCGCTGGCTCTTCCACTATCAGAAGGATACTGGAGCCCACAGGCAGCCACATGTCCTATGGCATTACATTGCGATACTTACTAAAAGACTCCTTCTCCAACACTGGCTCAATGACAGACCCCCAGACCTGAACCAGACCAAATCAATGATGCGCCACACTCTGACACTCGAATCGATGGATGCGCTACGCAGTCCAAATAAATTAACCAAGAAATTTTTCTTCAAATGGCAAATGTTTATTGAAAAGGAATTCACAGATGGTGACATAACCAATTTTATGCTACCCTTTCGTTCGACGGTCTGGTATGCAGAGGGGGAGCTAAGTGGGACACTTGGTAGACTGAGATGTGATGTTTGAAAGACTAAAATGAATGTTGAACTGGTATATATATAGCATATTTAAGCTATTTTGAGAATATAAGACATGAAAGAAATAAGGGATAATTTCCGGAGTGGGAGGGGAAGGGTTTGTGGAAAGTTTTAAGCCGGATTTGCAACTAGATGATTACTGTTAATTTCAGTTTCAGTTATTTGTTACGTGTAAATCAATGTTGGATATGCTTATCCTAATAATTTTTACTTGTGAAATGTTTAAAACACAATAAAAATATGGTTCAAAAAAAAAATAAATAAAGATAGGGGTAGGTTCTCCCATCCAGACAATTCCCTCTCGATCTTGGATATAACCGGCGTGAAGTTTAAACCATAAATCTGGCCAGGAGTCCTAGCCAGGTGTATCCCCAAATATTTAACACTATCCCTGGCTACCTTTATCCCAAGAAATGATTTGTGTCTACCGTCACCTCTATTTCCGCTCATAAAGAGAATCTCACATTTATCTCTGTTTAGACGAAAACCAGACATTCTACCCAGTCTGTCAATGTCATCTAGTATGGAAGGGAGGTCTCTTCTAGGATTACGTACATACAAAATGATGTCATCTGCGAACATGGACAGTTTTATCTCTCTGGATCCCACCTTCAGACCCTCGTATTGATGTACTGATTCTAGGTATATTGCCAATGGTTCTATTGCTAGATTAAACAGGAGGGGAGATAAAGGACACCCCTGTCTCGTCCCCTTTTCCAGGTTAAATGAGTCCGAAAGAAAACCCGGTAAGCTAACACAAGCTTTAGGGTTGGCATATAAGGAGCGCAGGAACTGACGAAAAGGACCTCCCAATCCTATGATGTCCAAGACCCGATCCAGCCAAGACCACCTCACATTATCAAATGCTTTTTCAGCGTCCAAGGTGATCATGGCCGGATCAGCCCCCTCCCCTCGGGTCTGCCTACCTATTACATCTAAGAGATGCATCGCCTTTCTAACGTTAGTAACCGTTGATCTCCCCTTAATAAAGCCTGCTTGATGAGGTGAGATGATTCTGGGCAGTATCTGCGCAAGTCTATCGGCCAATATTTTTGAAAGGAGTTTAAGGTCCTGGTTAATAAGCAATATGGGTCTGTAGCTCGCCGGGTCGATTAGGGGTTTGTCTGGTTTAGGGATTAATTTTATATGGGCCATCTTCATCCTATCTGGTATCGGTGTACCGCCCAGGAAAACGTTAAATAGGTCTTTTAATACGGGGGAAATTTGGATTTGTAAGGCTTTGAAGAACGCCCCATTGAAGCTGTCGGGGCCAGGCGCCTTCCCTGGGCTGCTAGATTTGAATGCCAATTCTATTCTCTCCTTTTCTCTCCTCTGACCCCTCCCCTCTATATACCTGGCCTATTATATGCTGCCCACAAGAGGTATAAATTGCAGGGCACAAGGCCTATGTGCCTTGGCCTGTGTGCGTTTCCAAAGTGGGATTTCCGAAAGTGGGCGGCAGAGATGTTCCAGAGATGTGCCAGAGGTAACCAGAAGGTAATAACTCTACCCTGCTACTGTCATAATTGTAATAGTAACCACCATATCCAAAAGTCCTTCAGTTTAATGCCTTTTTAGCTTGTGCATTAGTCATCCACTTTTACTGCCCTATTCCTCCTCCATCACTCTGTCTCCACTTTAGCCCCTCTCTACTCCCCTTTCCTAAGCCCTCAAGACTGCATAAGTATCCCCGACCAGTCGACCCCACACAAGGCTAGGACCTGCACCACAGACATTACTGCTCCTGCACATGACCAACCCCAACGGGGAATAACCCAACCAAATACCCCCCAAGCCCCAAAATAATGCGTAAAAAGTGAACCTTAATAAGAGAAACTAAGCCAAAGCCAATATCACATTTAGTCCCACAACGCAAAAAATCCCACAGCCCACGAAAAGCCACGCACCCAAGCAACCCCACCAAAGCAGGGAGACCCCACCAAAAGCCCCCAACAAACTGGAAGCAGCCCCCACACAAAATGCACCCCCGATGGGTATGAAGGAACTCCTGATATACATCAAAAAGACCTTCAGGACCGAGCTCTCCACCGCGGTCGACAATTTCACACGCCAACTTCAAGACATCACTCAGCGCACAGACGATCTAGAAAGACGAATGGACAACACAGCTGATGCTATAGAGACCGACAGGAAACTACTCCAAGAACAAGACGCCAGAATTGAATACCTGGAGCTGAAATGCGAGGACATGGAAAATCGATCAAGGAGAGGAAACATTAGAATTAAAGGCCTCCCCGAAATTGATACAAACCTATAAGCAACAGTCCCAAACTCTTCCAATCTCTTCTTCCTCAAGCAGACCCCAATCTCTTCCTGATAACCAGAATACACGGAGCTTTAGGAAAACCCAGATCAGATGCATCACCAAGAGACGTGGTTCTTAAACTACACCATGAAGAATCAAGAGACCTGATCCTCACAGCCGCACGCAACAGACCTACTCTGCCAGGACTACCAGACACAGTCGCTCTATTCCCGGACATCTGCCCAGTGACCCTAATGAGAAGGAGAGCAATGAAAGGCACCACAACGGCGCTACTAAAAGCACACATCAAATACAAGTGGGGCTTTCTTCACGCCCTGATCTTTCACTACAAGAAAAAACCTACTCACCAAGAGCAGAAGAAGAAGGCCAACAAGCCATGGAAATGGCAGGTATCCCTCCGAATGACACCAACGCACTACCACAACGACCAAGACCCAATAGGGAGTGGACAGAGGTTCGTCGCTCAAAAAACTCTAACCCCCAATCCCCCCAAAAACCATGACCAAAACAATTAAAAATCTTAGAACACCAAATAAAACAACACAACCCCTCCCCCCCGCACACCAAACGCCCAATCCTACCTACTACTAGACGACTCCAAAACAAAGCCACAAACCTCCAACCCCTACCCCACAAAAACCACCCTATAGAGAATGTACTGTCGCTGGAACCAGATGATTCCTGAAAAAGACAACAAATCCCCAACCCATACCCCACACAAACCACCCTACAGAGAACTCAACACCTCTACATTAAATGTGCTACCCCAAATTGGGCCAACGCTACCCATGGTCATAACCTCAAAAGACCTGAACACTCGGGTCCCAAAAAACACTGAATATTGCTCCTGTTGTACCCGCTGTGTCCACCTGCCCATCCGCAACCCCTACCCCCCCACAACTCCAAGGTCACCTCTCCCCAAATCAATACCCAAACTGACCATCACCACACAACACGGAGACAGACCCCACACAACTATCACACAATGTCAGAGGACTGAACTCCCCGTTTAAGAGAAAACGTGCGTTCATAGACTACTCAAAACATACACCGGATATCATACTACTACAGGAAACACACATTACAGACCGTTCCTTCCCGAAATTCTTCCATAAGTCATACACTAGATCCCACCTAGCATCCCATAATAATAAACTAAAGGAGTGGTCATCCTATTCCACAACTCCTTCCCATTCGTACAGGAACAAGTGACTGCGGACAAAGAAGGTAGATACCTCATAATACATGGGACAGACCAATCAAAACGAATCTGTATCATAAATAGCTACCCCCCCCCCCCGTTGATGCAAATTAACATGATCCTTACCATAACGAAGCTGATAGGGGACGCAACCTACGACCTCCTACTCTGGGGAGGAGATTTCAACATAACCATTGACGTCACATTGGATAGCTCCACCCAAAAACGATCCGATATCACTAACACTGAGAGAAAAACTCTACAAAACCTACTTAAATCCCACCGACTACTAGACACATGGAGAGAAACCCACACGCATTCGAGGGGCTACACCTACTTCTCCAAGGCCCACCACTCGTACTCCAGAATAGACTGGATACTAACGAACTCCGGCAACCTAACCTCCCTTCTCTACTCTAGACACATCCCATCCTCCTGGTCAGACCACGACTGTGTACTATCAGTATTTAAAACGGATACTGAGACATTGTCTCTTTACAGATGGAGACTAAACGAATCCCTACTGACAAACCGCCACACTAGAATGCAGAGAGAACAAGAACTCAAAACTTACTTTGCCACAAACAATCGTCAGAAGTCTCAGAAGGCAACATCTGGATGGCCCACAAAAAATACATGACAGGCGTCCTTATATGACTGGCCTCCAAAAAAAAAAGAGAGACAGACTAGAGACACAGGCGGACCTTGAAGACAAGCTCAGTAAACTGGAATTTGCCAACCAATCCCACCCCTCCAAATATCTCACGAAGAAAGCACTCGACACAAAACTACAACTCAACACAATACTGACAACCCGCACTAAAAGATCCATTAGGTGGACACAAGCGACGTTTTATAAATCTCTATACATAATCGTCAGTTTAGCACTTCCGGCCACTGTGCCGTTATGGTGCAAGGGCGCCTGCGCTAAACTGTCGATTATGCCTGCCTACCCCGGAAGCGCCGCCATATTAGGACACCCATGCCGCTGCCTGCCGCCGCCGCTTCCCTGCAGCCTCCCCTCACCACACACCCCCGCACGCTGCTGCCTCCACCACCGCTCTGATGCTGCCGCCGCCGCCGCCCTCTCTTTCCAGCCCGCCGCCCGCCGCTGCCACGGTAAGCAACATTACACATGCGCCCGCCGCCACCATCTGCGGCCCCCTTCAAGCCCGCCGCCCGCCGCAGCCCGGGGGAACCCTCTTACTGCAGGGGCCGCCGGCTCAATCAGCGGCCCCCTTCATCACACAACCTCACCGCCGCTGCGGCCCTCGCTCTCATGCCGCCGCCGACCCCAGCCCCGCACTCTCACTCCAGCCTGCAGGCCCGCCGCCCTGCAGTCTGCTACCACCACCACCCCTCCTCAAACTAACCTTACATGGCCAGCGGGGCTCACATCTGCAACACTGCCCCTCATTACCCCCCAATCACCCACACTCACCCTCCATAGCCCTCCCAACTCACCCACACTGCCCCTGCTCACTCCTCTTCCCCCCCATGCCCTCACTCACTCCTCACACTGCCCCTCATTACCCCATATTCACCCACACTGCCCACACTCACCCACACTGCCCACACTCACCCACACTGCTCCAGCTTACCCCCCCACTCACCCATACACCAACACCCTGCTTACCCCTCTCACCCCCCCTAATGACCACAATCACCCACACTGCCCCTCATTACCCCCCACTCAGCCACACTGACCCTGCTCACTCCTCTTACCCCCTCTATCTCATCACTCCTTACCCTCCTCCCCCCCCCCAACTGCACACAATCACCCACACTGCCCCTGATTACCCCCACTCCAATCACCCACACTGCCCCTCCTCATGCCCCCACTCAACCCACACTCCCGCTCTTTATCCCTTTCACCTCGCCACACTGCCCCTGCTCACCCCTCTTACCCCCCCCACATGCTCTCACTCCCCACACTGCCCCTGCTGACACCCCACAGGGTCAAGTCACAGCTAATGGCCCCAATGCCAAACAGCCCGCCCCCCATCTTCATCTCACCCCACTCCCGATGCGACAGCATTGGGCCTTTTTACTAGTACTCCAATAAGATGGACAGAATGCTTGCACGCAAACTCAGAGACAAAGAACGCCTAAACACAATTTTCTCAATTAAAGATGAACAATCACATACCACCCACAACCTAAATAAAATCTATGCTGCATTCCACAAATTCTACCAGAATTTATGTAATGACAACCCACACTCCACCAAACCCAAAACTGACGAATTCCTAGCCACTACACCACTACCATTCCTAACCCCGAACTACGCGGCAAAACTACACTCACCAATAGCAGAAGAAGAAATACTGACCACCATCAAACAACCAAAAGCAGGTAAAGCAAGAGGCCAGGACGGACTGACCGCATTATACTACAAAAAATTCCAGGACATACTAATGAACCACATACGCGCATATTGCAACAACTTACTCTCAGGGCAAACCATGCCCCAAGAATTTTACACCGCACATATTGCTGTTATCCCAAAACAAAAAAAAGACCCACTACTCATCAAGAACTACAGGCCCATTTCCCTATTAAATATAGACCATAAAATCTTCACGGCCATACTAACCAACAGAATAAATACCTGCCTCCCTAACCTTATACACAAAGACCAAGTGGGTTTCATACCTTCGAGACAAGCACCAGACAACATGCGTAGGAACCTAATATAATACACAATGCCAACAAATCCAACTCACCCCTAACTGTCCTGGCTCTAGACGTAGAAAAATCCTTTGACTCAGTTGCATGGCCATACCTATTCCAAGTTCTAAACAGATTGGGGCTACCTCAACAATTGATAAATGCCCTTAAACTCCTCTACAACAACTCGATCGCATACCTAAAACTCCCATCCACCTCGCCGCAACCAATACTCATAAAAAGTGGCACAAGGCAGGGATGCCCCCTATCACTGGCCTTATTCGCTATGATAGTGGAACCCCTAGCCCAAAAGATACAATCCCATCCAGATATCACAGGCCCAAAAATAGGGAAACACACCTATAAAGTAAGCCTCTTCGCAGACGACCTATTGACCCTAACAAACCCCCACATATCGCTTCCAAACTTGATAGCCACCCTCAAACAATTCGAGGAGATTTCAGGACTGAAAGTAAACGTGGATAAATCGGAAATAATGTTTATTAACACCCCAGCCAATGACCGAAACCGAATTCTATCCAACTTTAAATTTACACCCAAAGAGCACTACATTCCTTATCTCGGAACCAACCTAACATCACATAAAAACACCCTATACAAATATAACTACAGCCCCATATTGCAAAAACTAGAACAGAATCTAAACAAATGGTCAACCCCAACACTCTCCTTTTTAGGGAGAGTTCACACGATAAAGATGATCACACTACCCCAATTCCTATATCGCTTCCGCTCACTACCAATACCAATACCAAAGTCCATATTCAAAACGATCCACTCCCAAATCAACCGATTCCTATGGAATCATAAGAGACCACGCATATCCATGCAGACTTTACATAAACACAAAACAAAGGGAGGTGTATCGCTGCCGAATTTCATACACTACTACAGGGGAGCACAAATGGCACAAATGGCAACAATACATGCAGAGCAGAACACTCCCCTATGGATCCACATAGAGAACTCACAACTAGTCCCATACACCTTGAGAGGTCTCCTCTGGGCCACGGGGACTCTACGAAAAAACTTAAAACACGTACTCACCATACACCCTTCACACCCTCCAACTATGGAGATCCATAAGATTCCAATACTCCCTCCAATCCCACCCGTCACCACTATTGGAGCTATTTAACAACCCAATGTCTCAACTTGGGGTCTCTTCCAAAAACCACACATGGTGGGAACAAAACAATGTACGCAGACTACAACATCTCCTTAACCACTCAACACTTATGCCCAAGCACACACTCATTACAAGATATAAAATCCCACCCATAAAAACATTCAGACTAAAGCAAATATACCACTTCATACATTCCATACTCAAAACTATAAACACACCCAAAAGTCACAGCATTTGAACTCAAATGCATGCATGATCCCCTGGGAAAAGGATCAACATCCCAAATATACACCACGCTTAACCACCCAAAGGATAGTCGTAAGCTAAAAGCTATGGAGCAATGGGAACTAGACCTGGGAATCACGTTCACACCAGAAAAAATGGTACCGATGTCACGAAAGCATCATGAAGGCAAGCCGCCAGGTATCACTAACTGAAACTCACTTTAAGCTTCTCCACAGGACGCACCGTGTCCCCAGCTTCCTACACAACATATACAGCTCCAAGCCTGACAGATGCTTCAGAGGCTGTAATACAGTAAGGGACACACTCCACACATGGTGGACATGCCCCATCATAAAATCCCTTTGGAATGACGTCATAAAGTTAATCGACTTCACTCTAGATGACAAACTCACACTCACTCCACCAGCACTACTGTTTGGGGACAAACCACCTAATATGAGTAACAAAGCATATCGGCTACTCACCTACATAACCATGGCCACCAAAAACCACATAGAAAGTCAGTGTTCCATTGTTTGGCTATCACTAGAGCAAGTAAAGCGCCATATCCACTCCATAATGCTCTTCGAAAAAATAGAGGCAACCAGAAATTACACCATGGACATTTTCAGGGCTATATGGGAACCCTGGATAACCAAAAACGAAGACCATGACCTTCACAGAGTAATGTCACTATCAACGTAAAACACACAATAACACTAAGCTCTATAAAGAAAGTGAAGCACATTGATGACCAGATCAATCAACAACCCATAGATACCTACACGCCATCCCATAGAATTACCCCCCCCAAAAAAAAGCTAACACCTGTTGAACTGCTACGAACATGCCGCTTCCCCGCTACTCAAGATACGCTCTTCTCTTTTTTTGTATTACTCTCGCTTCTCTTAGCTTTAAAGGGATTTTGTCACCTACACAACGCCTCCTAAGCTATCAAAACACATCCCTGCAGCATCCATTCACTAATCTCACACTCCTTTTGTCTCCTAAAAGCATCCTGTGAAATGCATAAAAACGTTTTAATACTTACTCATTAGTGATTATAATTAGCAGGGGCTATATTCTTTAGTCACCAGGGCGAGCTGTTTTGCAGCCTCGAGGATCCACCCTCTCTCTGTCTGTGCTGCTGTGATGTGGAGCTGAAGGCAGAAATAATGATTTGCATTCTGTGAGTGATAGAGAGGGGGGAGGGTAAAGTCTGCACAAGCAGAGCACAAGCAGAGCAAACAGACAGAGAGAGGGTGGAACCTGGAGCCTGCAAAACAGCCCGCCCTGGTGACTAAAGAATATAGCCCCTGCTAATTATAATCACTAATGAGAAAGTATTAAAACGTTTTTATACACTTTCACAGGATGCTTTTAGGAGACAAAAGAAGTGTGAGATTAGTGAATGGATGCTGCAGGGACATGTTTTGATAGCTTAGGAGGTGTTCTGGAGGTGACAGGATCCCTTTAACACCAAATTATAAAGTACCGTATATACTCGTGTATAAGCCGACCCGTGTATAAGCCGACCCCCCTACTTTTGCCCCCAAAACCTGGGAAAATCTATTGACTCGCGTATAAGCCGAGGGTGGACCCCAGCACAGGTATGCAGCCCCCAGCAGTGGTATACAGGCCCCAGCAGTATGATATACAGCAGCCCCCAGTGGTATATACAGCAGCCCCCAGTGGTATATACAGCAGCCCTAGTGGTATTGCACTCCCTATATACAGCAGCCCCAGTGGTATTGCAGCCCCAGTGGTGTATACAGCAGCCCCTAAAACAGCAGCCCCAGTGGTATTGCAGCCCAGTGGTATTGCAGCCCCAATATACAGCAGCCCCAGTGGTATTGCAGCCCCAGTGGTGTATACAGCAGCCCCTATATACAGCAGCCCCAGTGGTATTGCAGCCCCAGTGGTGTATACAGCAGCCCCTATATACAGCAGCCCCAGTGGTATTGCAGCAGCCCCAGTGGTGTATACAGCAGCCCCTATATACAGCAGCCCCAGTGGTATTGCAGCCCCAGTGGTGTATACAGCCCCTATATACAGCAGCCCCAGTGGTATTGCAGCCCCAGTGGTGTATACAGCAGCCCCTATATACAGCAGCCCCAGTGGTATTGCAGCCCCAGTGGTGTATACAGCCCCTATATACAGCAGCCCCAGTGGTATTGCAGCCCCAGTGGTGTATACAGCCCCTATATACAGCAGCCCCAGTGGTATTGCAGCCCCAGTGGTGTATAAGCGCCTATATACAGCAGCCCAGTGTATTGCAGCCCCAGTGGTGTATACAGCCTATATACAGCAGCCCAGTGGTATTGCAGCCCCAGTGGTGTATACAGCCCCTATATACAGCAGCCCCAGTGGTATTGCAGCCCCAGTGGTGTATACAGCAGCCCCTATATACAGCAGCCCCAGTGGTATTGCAGCCCCAGTGGTGTATACAGCCCCTATATACAGCAGCCCCAGTGGTATTGCAGCCCCAGTGGTGTATACAGCCCCTATATACAGCAGCCCCAGTGGTATTGCAGCCCCAGTGGTGTATACAGCAGCCCCTATATACAGCAGCCCCAGTGGTATTGCAGCCCCAGTGGTGTATACAGCCCCTATATACAGCAGCCCCAGTGGTATTGCAGCCCCAGTGGTGTATACAGCCCCTATATACAGCAGCCCCAGTGGTATTGCAGCCCCAGTGGTGTATACAGCAGCCCCTATATACAGCAGCCCCAGTGGTATTGCAGCCCCAGTGGTGTATACAGCAGCCCCTATATACAGCAGCCCCAGTGGTATTGCAGCCCCAGTGGTGTATACAGCAGCCCCTATATACAGCAGCCCCAGTGGTATTGCAGCCCCAGTGGTGTATACAGCCCCTATATACAGCAGCCCCAGTGGTATTGCAGCCCCAGTGGTGTATACAGCCCCTATATACAGCAGCCCCAGTGGTATTGCAGCCCCAGTGGTGTATACAGCCCCTATATACAGCAGCCCAGTGGTATTGCAGCCCCAGTGGTGTATACAGCCCCTATATACAGCAGCCCCAGTGGTATTGCAGCCCCAGTATACAGCAGCCCCAGTGGTATTGCAGCCCCAGTGGTATTGCAGCCCCACACAAATGCTGGCACACGTCCCCTCCTGTTGTAAGGTTCCCCGCGCGTCGCAGAAGCAATGACGTCATCGCGTCGGCGACGCGCGGGGAACCCGGATGCAGCCGTGGAGCGGAGCACAGAGGACGGGATCGCGGAGGACCGGAGCACAGAGGACCGGTGCCGGGGTGCTGCTGAAGACCAGGGATGGTAAGTATTCAGCAGGGGGGGCCTTAAAACAGGGGGGACGTGTGCCAGCATTTGTGGGGCATTATCTACTTATATGCACTGCTCCCCCTGGCGCTGATTGACAGGGGGATGCAGTGCATATGTAATGAGCGGCCCCACGTGACGGGGCCGCTCATACAGCAGCCTCCCCCGCCTCCTCCTGCCTCCTCAGCACCCGGACAGAGCCCCCACCCCACTCACCCCGTATAGTGACTCGTGTATAAGCCGAGGGGGGGACTTTTCAGCCCAATTTTTGGGCTGAAAAACTCGGCTTATACACGAGTATATACGGTATATAACAACGCCTTGCTATATGAACCTGAACCCCCCTACGATGGGGCCGCTTCATTTGTTTGATCTGTCTTATTTGATTTATTTCCTATTTTTTTTTCTCACATTGCATTGATTTACAATTGTTTGTACGCATCTACTTTTCTTCTGTCACAAGAAAATTTTGTTGAAACTAAAAGAGGAGATGCAGTTTTTGGAACCTAGAGTGTACAAAAAGGAAGGACTTTTAAGTACAGACCTTTTTATCAAGAAAACAGATCGTAACAGTACGTTACATTTTACAAGTGAGCATCCGAGAAAAATGGTAGAGTCACTACCATGGAGTCAAATGATTCAAATAAGACAAGTGGTCTCTGAGTCAACAAAAATTGATCAAAGGTTACAGGAGATGTGCAATAGGTTTCTAAAGGGCCTGTCACACGTGTCAATGTCGCCCGCGATATCGCTCATGCGTCACAAATTATGAATCGCCTGAGCGATGTGGAATTATCGCAGGTAAGATGTCACACGCGTCAATATGACCCAGCGATGCGGTGATGTCGCCATCTTGCGAGCAATTTTATTTAGTCACTTGTACGTTGTCAAAATAGAAAATACGTCGCTGAGTTTAGTGTCACACGCAGCCATGCACAAGGTCTACTGAGCGATGAGTGACAGGTTTTACATCTGGCAGTGAAACCTGCGATCGGCGATCAGCGACATATCGCTGGTTGCATCGCTTGGTCACAACGCTTCAATGTCGCTCCTGCGTCACTTTTACGTCGCTTGAGCAACTGAAAATCTGTGACGTACGAGCGACATTGACAGCGACATTGACGCGTGTGACATCCCCTTAAAAAGAGGTTATACGGGTGATAAACTGGAGGAATATAAACAACGGGCTTTGAGTTTAAACCGTAAGGATTTATTATGAACAAAGGACAAGTCTACAACAGAAAAATGTATTCTACATAATGAATTGGTTAGTTCGGACATAGGTAGCTCAAAACGGGACCTACAATCTACCCTTAGACAACCAAGTTTAGGGAATTTCCCATGCTTGGGTTGTGCTAGTTGCAGTAACTTGATTAATGGACGGGAGTTCTTTCATCCATAGTCTGGTAAAAAATATCTTGTACGGAAATGATTCACATGCTCCAGTAGTTTTGTTGTGTACACCATCAATTGTCCTTGAGGTCTCCTCTATGATGGGGAGACCACAATGGAAGTAAGAGCAAGAATCAGCAGATAAGAGCACTATTCGGACTGGGATAATGTTTATAATACAAAAATAGTAGAGGTGAGTGATAAATTGACGCCCGGCGCTTGTTCAATCACAGGGGAGCTCTTCTGACGACGGATATGACGCGGCTTATTGGCGGGCAGTACTTTTTGAATGGCTGTGTATTTAACAGCCAGAAATCACTTTGTGAATCAGCCCCTGCGACCAAGCAGTGGCAAAACGTCAGTTAGGGGCGCGCTGCAGGTTAGGGCTCTGTGGGGCAGTATCTAGGACCAATCGCCAGAGTGTGCTATGGGTGAGTGATTCTGTTAGCTTATGCTGTGTCATTTATACATATGTGTGCATTCTGTTATTACTTGCGATTTGTACCACTATGAGTACTATTGTACCCATGGAGTGACTGCCTACCTGCAGCCCTTGGAGTTTTCTCCCAATATGTACTTCATTCATAACGTTAACGTGTCTGCTTTTATATATAATTAATAAAGGTGATATTTTATGTAACAGCAACTCCATAGTGGTTTCCACTTATTCTAATGTTTATGGGAGTGTTACTTATGGTCCAATGAAGATACACCATAAAGACAATGTATTTATAAACATGATACTGTTTAATGGTGAAAGGTGTGTGGTGATTTTGAAAATTTACATTATATGTATATGTTTGTTAGGGTAAGTTTGTTTAAATACGTTTCTAACTGATTTTTTCTCTCCTTCTTTTGTCCAAATATGGCTCTAATTGTTTTTTCTCCGTTTTATGAGCTCTTTTGTCTCCTTTTTCACTCTTGAATTAGGGAGTGATACGATGGCAAGTTATAAGGCATTAAGGGTCTGTTTGACCTCGTGATATACAGGATATGACATTATGAGATATAATGTTGTAGTAGGATGTAATTATGCTAATACACTGGTTAGAGCCATATGGTAGCAATATGGTATTACCTATTTTTGTTAATGGGATTTATTGTTCTGAACCTATAGGTGTTATTCATGCCTGTATATAATAATGTAATCTGGTTATTCATAAGACTCGTAGATAATGGTAATGTTAATAAGCCTATATGTAGTGTGAGGCACCGCCGGCATGATCCTCGTGGCCGGGGCGCATCACATGCAGGATCAGGAGGATCCTGTTCACACTGGCCGGTTTTTCCTGTGATAATGCTGTGTGAACCAACTTTGAACATGAGGTTTAATGTGACTAATGAGTGGCTCATGAAATCAAGGAGGCCATGAGGAATGGGATGTAATGAGTGATTGCTGACGGCCCAGGTGGGTGTGTCAGGTCTGTGTGTCCGGAGGAATAGCAGCCCAGCTGGATGACTCAGTGTGGGTGTGGCAGGCACGATAAGAGGTCAGCCAGCTGAGTGATTGGGAGATTCATTCTCAGCCAGACATCAGCCTGAGAGGATGTGGGCTGATTACCAGCCAGAGAGCTGAGGAGAGTCAGTCTGTGAGAGAAACCCAGCGAGTGTGGGTGTGAGATCGGAGGAATTCCGTCCCGTGGGGACGAGAGGGAGGCTTGGCCTGCTGCGTGCGGCGGGTACCTGTCCCTCAAACCGTCCTTCGATGGTATGTGTGAACCTGTGGCCAGATGCGGGGGTAACGAGGGCTCCTGGAGTGGGGAACCGAGGCTGATCCTGGAAGGCGCTCGACTCAGGCGTGGGCACAGTCGTCGACCTGGAGACTTGCCACAGGGTGGAGGTTTGGTGGCGGCTGTCGGCCTAAACACGTGGTGAGGAGGCCTTGGTGACGCTCGGTTTGCCCGGTGACTCAGGTAGGCCAATCCCTGCTATGGACACAGGGGAGCCGCAGTCCATGGATATCATATGATGGGCTGTGAGCGTGTGTGAGGATGTATGTGATCCATAGATGTGTTAGGATGGATCACATACGGTGTGTAAGAACCTGGTCAGGCTGGAGTCCTGATGCCAGGGTAGTATGAAGATGGGGAAATAAAGTCAGGCGGGCATAGACCGCCTTTGGGTCCGAGTCAGAGTACTCAGTTAAAGGACCTGATGAACCGGAATGTATGTGGAATGTGTAGATAGGCCGGAGGCCGTAGCCACCACGGGAGCTGTTGGTAGAGCTCCAATGGGGAGAGAGATGGTTACAGGTCCCGGGTTACTATAATCATTATGTGCAATATAAGTGTTATGTAATGTTATATGTAAATGTATGGTGTATTTATAGAAAGTGTTTATAATCCATGTGAAATGTGTCAAACATGCTACCCGGGTTATGTTAATATGTGAAAAATAAACGGGTAGACATTGGTTAAATTATGAACACGTGTGTTGTTGTCGTTATGCAAGCGGGTTCCCCGGGCGCTACCTCGCATATGGTGGAGAATGCGGGCATGCCAGCCCGCTGAGTGAGAGCAATGATAACTCGGGGGTGGTACAGCCGAGGGCTGTGGTATAGTGGCATCTGATATGGACATTCTTATATGGACAATTCTGTTGATGCACTTTATATGGACTTGGTTGCTATGGGCGACCGCACGACGCACCCTAGCATCTGGCCGGTGACCCGGCAAGGTCACGAAGAAGTCGCACTCAAAGTACCGGGAGGCCTTAGGGGTCCCGAAGTCAAAGTCGGCGTGATCAAGGTTCCGGTGGCCTGAGGGGTCACGAAGTTGCCAAGACAGCGCCACATCCGGATTCTCATAGGACTCTATGAACTGTGTTTGCCCTGCTGGTTTAAGCAAGGAGGGGGGAGGTTGGACAGGAGTCACAGGTATACAAACCGGGAGCGGTGCCACAAGGTGTTGTGTGGTGGCCCGACTCCTATGGCAGTGTGTTTAACCCCTACTCACGGGTGTAAACAAGGAGGGGGGTATGTGAGGCACCGCCGGCATGATCCTCATGGCCAGGGCGCATCACATGCAGGATCAGGAGGATCCTGTTCACACTGGCCGGTTTTTCCTGTGATAATGCTGTGTGAACCAACTTTGAACATGAGGTTTAATGTGACTAATGAGTGGCTCATGAAATCGAGGAGGCCATGAGGAATGGGATGTAATGAGTGATTGCTGACGGCCCAGGTGGGTGTGTCAGGTCTGTGTGTCCGGAGGAATAGCAGCCCAGCTGGATGACTCAGTGTGGGTGTGTCAGGCATGATAAGAGGTCAGCCAGCTGAGTGATTGGGAGATTCATTCTCAGCCAGACATCAGCCTGAGAGGATGTGGGCTGATTACCAGCCAGAGAGCTGAGGAGAGTCAGTCTGTGAGAGAAACCCAGCGAGTGTGGGTGTGAGATCGGAGGAATTCCGTCCCGTGGGGACGAGAGGGAGGCTTGGCCTGCTGCGTGTGGCGGGTACCTGTCCCTCAAACCGTCTTTCGATGGTATGTGTGAACCTGTGGCCAGATGCGGGTGTAACGAGGGCTCCTGGAGTGGGGAACTGAGGCTGATCCTGGAGGGCGCTCGACTCAGGCGTGGGCACAGTCGTCGACCTGGAGACTTGCCACAGGGTGGAGGTTTGGTGGCGGCTGTCGGCCTAAACACGTGGTGAGGAGGCCTTGGTGACGCTCGGTTTGCCCGGTGACTCAGGTAGGCCAATCCCTGCTATGGACACAGGGGAGCCGCAGTCCATGGATATCATATGATGGGCTGTGAGCGTGTGCGAGGATGTATGTGATCCATGGATGTGTTAGGATGGATCACATACGGTGTGTAAGAACCTGGTCAGGCTGGAGTCCTGATGCCAGGGTAGTATGAAGATGGGGAAATAAAGTCAGGCGGGCATAGACCGCCTTTGGGTCCGAGTCAGAGTACTCAGTTAAAGGACCTGATGAACCGGAATGTATGTGGAATGTGTAGATAGGCTGGAGGCCGTAGCCACCACGGGAGCTGTTGGTAGAGCTCCAATGGGGAGAGAGAGATGGTTACAGGTCCCGGGTTACTATAATCATTATGTGCAATATAAGTGTTATGTAATGTTATATGTAAATGTATGGTGTATTTATAGAAAGTGTTTATAATCCATGTGAAATGTGTCAAACATGCTACCCGGGTTATGTTAATATGTGAAAAATAAACGGGTAGACATTGGTTAAATTATGAACACGTGTGTTGTTGTCGTTATGCAAGCGAGGTCCCCGGGCGCTACCTCACAGTAGGTAGTGAATGAGTTAACCACGAGGGAGTATATTCCAAGATGCACAGGAAAAGGAAGTGTCAATGTCTGAAAGTGTGCCAGTCAATGGCTTACGCTGGTGCATGCGCAATGTGCAAACATCGACCGAACAATGAGAAAGGACAATTCAGCGCATGCGCAGTATGAGAATTGATACTATTGGCTGTGGGTGACACCCATTGCATTCTGGACGTTGTGATGTGGTAGATCGCTATGGCGACACTGTAAACAGTGACTGTGATTAGAGGATTCTCCTGTACTGGAGTCTATGGACTTTCAGAATAGGAGAGCGATCGTGGCTTTTCTATGGAGCTATTGAATTGGATTTACAACAGGATGATGAGCCATCATGTTGATCTTGGGGACAGCAACAGAGAGGGTATTTTTAACTTTTGTAAACTGTTTATTTATGTTGATTGATGCACTTGATTTCGTATTGGTTGTAAGTTAATTAAGGGGTGTGTTCAACACTATTTAAGGCTGATAGTTTCTGTGTATGTTGTACTTGAAAAAGGACACGTATTGTCCGAAACGTCGCAAGGGGGAAGAAATAAAGGCAAGTTGAAAAGTTCCACCTTTTGTGAGACGATGTATTGAACCAGAATCTCCAGGGAAAATGACAATAAACCTCAGCGGGTCATCGATAATGCTATGCTCCTCAGAGTCAGTTGTGATTTGTGAACACTCCAAAAGTTTTTAAGATTATAACAATTTTTAATAAAAAAAATAGTGATTGATAGAAATAATAAATAAACAGGGATTTTTGTGTACTCACCGTAAAATCCTTTTCTCCTAGCTCATCATTGGGGCACACAGGACGATGGGTGTATGCTTTTCTGCCACTAGGAGGCGACACTAAGTATAGAAAAAAGTTAAGCCCTCCTTCCTGCAGTATACACCCGTACGTGGGCGTAGCTAGTCAGTTTTGGTATTAAAGCAGTAGGAGAGCACGTTAACGTAACAAGGTACAAAAGGCGTGAGACGGGGTCTGTACAGACTATTGAAGTTTTAGAGGGTGGGTGCTGTGTCCCCCAATGATGAGCTAGGAGAAAAGGTTTTACGGTGAGTACACAAAAATCCCTGTTTCTCCTTCGCATCATTGGGGGACACAGGACGTCCTAAAGCAGTCCCTGGGTGGGAATTAGTTGAATTATGCGTCAGCCGCCTACAAATGTACGATTGACTGTTGTAAAGTTTTTTTTTTATTTTCTACCTAGGCTTGCTTCTGCGAAGGCCCGGGTGGAAATGTTTTAGTAATAGGCAAAGGTATGCCAGCCGGGCTAGGTTGCGGTCTTGTAAACCTGAGTTACCTGAAGCCTGGTGTTGGCTGACCTAGTTGAGTGAGCCCTGATCACTACTAGGATTGTCATGCATTTGACAAACAAGGAATCTTGGATTGCTGTGCGAATGTACACTGGCGATATGGGTTTAGGAGCAGCTATTGTTTTTCTAGGTGTTTTGGGGACGACAAACAGCGTTTCTGCTTAATGGACAGAGACTATACGGGAGCTGTAGCATGTGAGGGCCTTTACTAGGTCCCGGGTATGAAGCTGCGTTTGAGGTGGTGTGCCGAAGCTGGGTGAAAGGCTGGTAGGATAATGCCCTGATTGAGGTGGGGATAGGACACTACCTTGTAGGTCCCAGACGGCCAAGGGTGTTTTGTCTGTGTGTGAGTCCTTGGGTGAATGTTTTGCCCTGTTGTTTAGTTGCCGTCTTGCGTTGGAATAGGACGCAAAGGGCGGAGGATTGGCCGTTGATGGAGCTGAGTGCTAGGCCAGAGTTTAGGGGTTACAGTTGCGTTTTTTACCCGCAGGGGAATGTTGTGTAGGTGAGTCGCTAGACGCGTGAGGACCTGGCGTTAATTATGGTGGTTATGACCTCCGTTGAAAAACACGTGTTTGTGTCCGAGGGACGGGGACTCCCCGAGCTCCTGTGGCAAATGGGGCTCTGGGTTAGAGGGTCCAGTCGGATTGGGAGTGCATAGGACGCGTTGGTGATAAGCTGTACGGCTTTACGTACTATGCCCGTCATCGCTATTCTGGGTCGGTGAGTACTGTTTGACTCCTATTTACTTTGATCTTCTTGACCACCTGCAGGGCCAGCGGCAGAGGGGAACAGGTTGAGCCCCAGCACGCTGGGGCATGCAAAAAATTGTCTTGAACTTAGCTTTGCCTTTTTTCTACGAAAATCTTTATCAAAAGGCAGAGGAGTTCTTGAAGAGAAAACTTGAGATTGTCTGGATGTTGGGATTCACGCCATGGTACGGCCAGCGAGTCCGCTGTGAGTGCTAGCGGGTCCTGGAACCTGGCTACGAAGTTCGGGACCTTTGAGTTCATTCTGGATGCTGTGAGGTCTAGGAAGACTTCTGGATGTAGATATCATCTCACTGAGGACAGTCTCTTGCGGTTTAGGAAGTTTGGTGGCTAGCTGTCCACTCCTGTGATGTGGACTGGTGACCTGGCCATGGCCGGTCCGTTCAGCGACCTAACATAGTGATCATTGCTCCAGGTATATTGTGAGGTAACCACAGTTCACTTCACAGACTGTGGAATGGCTTCAATTGGTTTCAAACCTGTGTTTTGATGCTGCAGTGGTTTCTGTTACCACTGCGCCACGCTCACCCTGCCCGGGTGAGATTGGGCGGCTGGAAGGTGAAAGTGTTGGATCGCTAAACGAACCTTGTAGCTTCAGAATGTTGATTAGGAGGTGTGGCTTTTGGGCTGTGCAAGGGTCCCTGGGTCGTGTATTGACAATAGGCAAGCCCCTAGCTGAGTAGGCTGGTGTTAGTGGTTACAGGTAGCCACTGAACTGTGAGGAATGATTTGTCTTGTGTTAGAGAGGGTGGTCGTGTCCACCAGATGAGCGTCTTTTTAGCTCGTGTGGGTAGGCGGTGTCTGCGGTCGAGACTGCAGAGGCTTCTAGCTGAGAGTGGGGCCAGTGTTGGACGTGTAGCTGAGCGTAGGGAGATGTTTCCCTTGCCTCTACCGCGTTTTTTTTTTTTTTTTTTGGGACTTCCCTGCTAAAGTGAATGGCTTGGGGAGCTCCTGTGCGGTGTCTGAGTTCATCTTTAGAAAGTTTATAGTTTGTAGCCGACAAACAGCTTTGAATTGAAAGCTTTTATACTATTAGGTCTCCGGTACTGGTGCTATGACCCCGGTCAGAGTAGAGAGTTGGTGGCCATGAACAACAGATGTCGTTTGTCTAGGTTTTGGCTGAGATTGGTGCATGTCGGTCTCCTTGGGTGGGCCGCACTGGGACTGTGTTAGCGGGTGATGAGGGCTATCCCGATTTTCCATGAGGGATGCACGGTCGCGACTACAGCTATGGGTAGCAATAGGACCGCTTGAGCCCTTTGTTGGGAAGAAGTATGCCCTCTTCCCTTCCCTCCATGGCTTTGGGAATTAGCTGGATAAGCTTTTCATCTAACAGGTGACCACCTTGGTAGTCTAGCTTTATGAGGGACCCTTTAGATGCGGAGTCCGCGTGCCACCCTCTGATCTATGGGGTTCAGCGTATTGAGATGGAGTTCGCCGCTGCTAACGTATAACAGTTGGCTTGACTATGGACGTACAAAGAGGTACTCCATGGCCATTTAGGGTTGGTGTAGGAAATCAGTTGTCTTGTGAGTGGTTGTGGATTTGTGATAGTGTGCGTAGAGCACGCAATTTAGGACACCACTGCTTTAGCGACCTACGCCGCCGCGAAGGAGGGTGAGAGGGGCGGCGCTGAGGCTCCAAATACCGAGCGTTCCAGGCTGTTTAGTTGGCGGTTGTTAGGGTCTTTGGTAGACGAGCTGTCCGAGAGCGCCAGCAGAGCTTTGTTAGCTGGGCACGACGCTGGAGAGTCGACAGCTGGCAACTTGGCACGTTACTTATGACGGTCTGCGGCGACGGGGTATTTGTCTTTGAAAGTCTGCGATTTGCTAAGCGCTTGTCTGGCCAGTACTCATTACGTCGGGTTATGTTCTTACAGTCGACGTGAGTATAGAAGTAGAGAGGGGGTTTTTCCCTTATAATGAACACTGGAACGGTGGCCTGGTGGTATTTGACCAGTAGTGTTTTTTTTTTTTTGTAAATATATCTTTATTGAAAGTTTTCCATTTAAAAGATGTACATAACAGTACAGTAAAAAATGCAAAACAATATAATTCCAGTAGAGAGTAACATGAATAAGGTTAGTAATCCACGAATCATACATTACGAGTCCATGTATTTTTGGATTAAAAAAACTCTCCTAGATATATGAAGAAGAAAGTCTTCATAATAACAAAGAACCAACAGGTTAGGTTCCATCTCTCATCATTAAAAATGAAAAAAGATAAACCATAGAATGAGAAGAACCAAGATATTAATTCAAATACAACTAATTTATAACTAAAGTTAATCCAACAGGAGGGGGAAGGGGAAGTTACCAGAGTGTAAGTCAAGAGACCAGAGGAAGGAAACAAGAATAAGTAGAGAATAGAGACAGTATAGAGGGGAAAGCGTAGACGAGTAGATCAAATAATGGTAGAGGTAGAGAAGAAAAAAAAAAAAAAAATGACTAGAATGTATAAGGTGTTTTGGAGTGTTAAATAAAGGGAGGAAGTAGTTCGGAAACTGTGCAGGCGTTCCACCACTCAGGCAAAGAGGTCACCAAAGTTAGGAGCATCCTTGAAAAGGATCCATTCTGTCCATGTATAAACATACACTGCTTGAGTTTGAGAAAAGTCGGCACAGATTTCCTCAAGCCGTCTGAGGGATTCCATCTCGGAGAACCATTCAACAATAGAAGGAGGTAGTTGCTCCCTCCAATGTCGGGGGATCACATTGCGTGCTGCACAGAGGCAGAACCGAAGAATGTCTTTCTTCTGTCTTTTCCATGAACCAGGGAGCAGAGAGAGCAGGGCCATCTCGGGGGTACCCTCCACATGCCTGCCTGTGACAAGATTGTAGTTACGGAATACTTTCGTCCAAAAGTCACTGATCAGGGGACAGCTCCACCATATATGAATCATGGTACCAACTTCAAGGCCACATCTCCAACAGAGCGGGGAGTTGGCCGGAGAGAACCGATGCAGCCTGTCCGGAGTGAGATACCATCTAAGGGTGCTTTCACACAGCGTTTTTCTGTGATCCGTGGCTGTCCGTTGTAAAACGGACAGCCACGGATCAGATTTTGGCCCCATGTTATCCTATGGGCACGGATCACATCGGATTTGGCCTTATTGGCATCCGATTTTGGTCGGATCCGATCCTGGCCGATTTTTTGCTGTGCCCAAAATCGCAGCCTGCTGCGATTTTTGGCACAGCGGGTCAGATCGGACCGAATTGGATCCGACCTGATCCGCGCCAAATAACATGGGGCCTATGGAGCGCGGATCCGAGGAAACAGCTCATGTCTCCTCGGACCCGATGTTAGTGCACTGAGCATGCTCAGTACACTAACACCGCTCTGTGCCATCTAATATCACTTCTGCAATGTATATTCATACATTGCAGAAGTGATATCTCCTGAAAATAAAGGGTTAAAAATAAAAAAAACTTCATTCTCACCTCTCCACGATCCAGCGATGCCTCCTGCGCTCTGTGCTTCTAGGACCTGGCCTGACGTCACAGTTGAGTCACATGGCCGGTTACCGCGGTAACCGGTCATGTGACTGTGACATCACGCCAGGTCCTGTTGATCAGAAGAAGCTGGAAGCAGCGCGGGTGTCGCGGAGAGGTGAGAATGAAGATTTTTTTATTTTTTAAGGTCTGCAAACAGGGGAGCAAAGAGGGGGGAGATAGAGGGGGACAAAGAAGGGAGACACAGGGGGACAAAGAGGGGAGACACAGGGGGACAAAGAGGGGAGACACAGGGGGACAAAGAGGGGAGACACAGGGGGACAAAGAGGGGAGACACAGGGGAGTCACAGGGGGACAAAGAGGGGAGACACAGGGGAGACACAGGGGGACAAAGAGGGGAGACACAGGGGGACAAAGAGGGGAGACACAGGGGGACAAAGAGGGGAGACACAGGGGGACAAAGAGGGGAGACACAGGGGGACAAAGAGGGGGTGCAAAGAGGGGAGACAGAGGGGGACAAGGAGGGGAGACACGGGGGGACAAAGGTGACAGGAGGGAGAGAGAAGGGGGACGAGATGACAGGAGGAGCAGGGACAGGATCCAGCTGATGCTGCAAAATATCGGGATCGGATGCCTATTTGGCATCCGATTGCAGACATCAGTTTGGATCCGATGCTGTCCGAGGGGAGCAGCAAAAAGTCTGATCCCCTCGGACAGCATAAAAACGCTGTGTGAAAGCAGCCTAAGGCGTATCTTGTAACACTTTTCCAGTGCTTCACAAGATCCTGAGGTTTTATGAGACATCAGGAAACACCTCTCCCAGTCTTGAGCGTCCATCGTCCTTCCCAAGTCGGTCTCCTATACCCGCTGATAACTATGAGCTCCTGTCACTGCTGCTCTAGAGATGGTGGAATATAAGACAGAGATACCTCTAGTAGGCCCCTGCTTGGAATCAAATATCTTCTCAAGGGGAGATAATGTATCATCCTGGTCACGTCGGAGTGATAGAGATCGCACAAAGGAGCGAAGTTGGAGATATTCCCACCACTTCAGCCTCGCGGCTGGGGAAGACGCCTGCAAGTCAGTAAACGAAGGGAATTCACCCCTACAAAGAATCTGGCCCACACAGGAGGAGAGCCTGATGGGTCATGCCCGGGGGAAAAGCCGGGTTGAGGAAGATAGGGGTCAGGGGACTAACCAGTGTTTTCCCGTACAGTTCACCCCATGCCACTCGCCACACTTTCAGCAGTTCAGCAGTCAGGTAGGTTAATTGGTAAGCAGGAGTCAAGGACTCCACTGGGATCCACTGTAGGTGGCATAGAGGAACAGGACCACCGGACTGCTCAATCTGAATCCACTGTTTCACGTCTGCCTTGAAACGCCAATCGAGTAGACGCACAAGAATGGCGGCTAAGCAATATCGTCGCAGATCCGGTAGCCAACCCCTCCATTCTCCCTCAAGGAGGCCAGAACCCCGAAGCCCACACGCGGTTTCATACCATTCCAGACGAATCTAGAGATCAATCTACGAATGGTGCGAAGGTACACCCCGCCCAGCCAAACAGGTACCGCCTGGAATACATATAAAAATCTCGGAAGAATGTCCATCGTCACAACATGAATTCTTCCCAGCCAAGATGTCCTCAAGGGTCTGTAAGATTCCAATAAAGCCCCCACTCGGTCCAGAAGAGTTTTGTGGTTCAAATGAAAGGCCTCATGCACATCAGCAGGCAAATTAATACCTAGGTATGAGATATGACCCCGTCTCCACCGGAAGGAGAACCCCCTTGAAAGAGATACCACCTCAGGCGCAGGCAGGGAGACATTCAACGCCTCGGATTTGGAATAGTTCACCTTAAAATTGCTAAGGTCTCCAAACCTGTTGAATTCGTGTAACAAGGCAGGAAAGGTTTCCAAAGGGCGAGTTACATACAAAAGGACGTCATCAGCAAACAAAGCCGTCTTGTGATGGGTGTTTCCCACTGGAATCCCGTGGATGCCTCCATTGTCCCTAATGGTTTTCGCCAGGTGCTCCATGACGATGACATAAAGCAAGGGAGATAATGGGCAACCTTGTCTTGTCCCATTCCTGACCGGGAAGGAACCCGAAAGGCTACCATTAATGCGTACCTTGGCGGACGGACAGGAGTACAGTGAGGAAACACCATTCATAAATTTACTACCTAGGCCGATGTGCCTCAGTGCCTCCCACAGAAAGCCCCAATGGACCCTATCAAAGGCCTTTTCTGCGTCTATAGAGAGCAGACATAGAGGGGACTTCCACATCCTAGCCTTCTCAATCAGGAGAAAAGATCTAATGATGTTGTCCCCCGCCTCTAGGCCTTTAACAAAGCCCACCTGGTCAAGGTGGACAATCGAGGGTAGCCTCAAAGATAATCTATCAGCCAATATCTTGGTGAACATTTGACATCAATGTTTAACAGAGATATCGGCCGGTAACTTGCCGCCTTCGAGTGATCCTTATTTGGCTTGGGTAGCACACACATGTGTGCCTCTAAGGCTTGCGGCGTTAGGGTGCCTCCTTCCATGAGCGCTTTAAATGCCGAAAGCATGTGAGGTAACAGGTCCTCAATAAGGGTCTTGTAAAAGATGGGAGTGTAACCGTCTGGGCCAGAACACCTAGATATAGGGGATGACTTGACCACATTCGTCACTTCTTCCTCTGTGATGTCACTCTCCAAAGACGAAATATCGTCTTCAGACAAGGATGGAAGACTAGTAGTGTTTTGATAACGGCCTCGACGAGGTTGTCAACCATTGACTGGGTGCCTGTTGTCTGACTGTCTGGGGGCGAACCCGGCCGTGAGCGACCCTGTTTGGAAGGTGACTCTGGTTGTGTTGGTGCAACGAGGAGTGAGGTGTGTCACTTACAGGAAACATGTTAGGGGATCATCTCTGGGCTGGACCTGTATGAGATTGTCTTCTGGTCGGCAGGGGGACTGCTGGCTGGCAGCATCCCATAATGTCCCTGTATGGTTTAACCGTCATTATTTATGTTCCGTCCTTGTTCTGCCCTCACACATGTAAAGCGCCATGGAACCAATGGCGCTATATAAATAATAAATAATAATTTCCTGTCAGAGTAAGGGCAGTGACATTTCTTGTCACTGGCTATATGTGCACTGGGAAGCGACTGCATCTTTTGGGCTAATGAGTTGGCCTCTTGTGTCAGTGCCAGGGTCCGGGGGGGGGGGGTGTTAAACACACTGGGTACTGTGTTAGCGGTAGGCTCAGTGGGGCATTGGGGTTTGGAATTTAGGCAAAGTTGAGATCCGTGGTTCCATGGGAGCGGGATCTGACTGGTGGTGCCCGATGCCTTCCGTCTTGTAGTGCCTTGTTATTTGTTTTGGTTAAAGAAACGCTCAAGTGCCGCGTTCTCTGCACGCTATTCAGCTTTAGCATATGTGCTGTGTCACACAACACTGTCATAGTCAGGGGATGTGATCGCCCCCGGGCCCTGCAGCCTATGGGGGGCCCAAAAGTCCTTTTGGCCTATAGAAAAGGACTAATGCCATTAGAGATTTGCCATAATTGGGGGGGCTGTGTTGGAGCTTTTGTATCGGGGCTCCTGGGCCTGAAGTTACGCCACTGGTCATAGTGTATGTGATTACAGCGCAGCCGGGTACTGGCGTGTACAAACGGTTCGCTTTGAAGGCAGGGAGCTGACACTGGTCATGCTGTATGATGTAGTGCTGGTCTGAAGAGCTTCTGTGTCAGATGCACAGACAATGGAGGGATGTGTTGATTTTAAAGTTGAATCGCCCCTGTACTTAATCTCACAACTTTCAGTTGAGTGAAAGTATAGTTATAGTTGCCAGAGCCTTTGCACTCCCATTACAGCCACTTATTAGAGCTTACTGGTTTGGCTGCTTTGTGCAGCCTTTTCTTGTTGATGGAGGAGGGGAGGGTCAGGTAACAGGTTGCAGCATTGTGTTTGCTTATAGCCTGGGGCTGCTGCTGTGCCCCACATGCAGGCTCTTTGTTGTATTTCGCGCCAGAGTGGGGGCGTGGCGATGCAGCGTGGCCTTGGAGTGGTTGGCTGCTTGCCTAAGGGGGGCGTGTTTGCCTTTTACTGGCCCAGCTCCCATCGTTGGGCGTGTGTAGCCGTGATTGACAGTAGCAGCTGCCAATCGCGGCTATCTGTGCCCCTCCGCGTCATCGTACCCGCCCCTATGACGCTGGGCGGTCACATGGGTATGTTCGGCCAATCACCGGCGGCGCCAACGTGTCGGCCCAGACTGGGGCCTACATTAATGCGCCGGGGCCGCAACAGGCTGTTGTTCCTCCGTCCCATGCATCGGACGCGCACCCCGAACTTACTGGCGGTGCGCGTCCAGCATGGAGCCGCCGTGGAACACTGAGGGTGGGGGCTGTGGAGACTGAGCACCAGACCCTTTGAGGCTGGGTCGGTGCTAATGTGGCCAGAGTGTCCTCAATCACCCTCTCCTTGGTTGGAGAGGGTGAGAGGTGGTGGCATGGGAGCTCTGAGGGGAGCAGGGAGTGCAGAGCCCTTTGTGGGTTCCGTCTTTCTTCCCCGGGGGGACGCAGCGAGAGCGGGGTCTTGCGGGGTCCGTTGCCCTTCCACAGCGGAGAGGCTTCGGCCCCGTGCCCTGAGCTTACCGGTGGTGCGCGTCCTGGCCTGGGCCGCCGCGGGGGAAATGGTGCCCTGTGTGTGCAGGCTGCTGCTGTTGTTGCTGCCTTGGATCCCTTGGGGATGGATCGGTGCGGTGACTGGGCACCCTGGTGGCCCCAAACACATGCTCTGTGTGTGCAGGCTGCTGCTGTTGGTGCTGCACTGGATCCCTTGGGGATGGATCAGTGCGGTGGCTGGGCACCCTGGTGGCCTCAATCACCTGCTCCTTTGTTTGAGGAGGTGAGAGGTGCTGCACTTGTGCTCCCTTTGCTATGGGAATGCACAGTGACTGGCAGGCTGTTTGGTCTGGGGTAGTGAGAGCGGAGCCCCTCTATGAGGATCCGTCGCCCCTCCAAGGGTGGTGTGCGCTGCCTTGGGATCCCCCATGCTCTTTGGCGTATAATAAAGAGTTAAATAAGAATTAAGTAGTAAAAAGTTAAAGTAAAAGTAAAAAATGGTAGATGTGGTCTGAGCTACAGACAAACGTGCCTCCAGCGACACTAAGCAAAAAACTGACTAGCTACGCCCATGTACGGGTGTATACTGCAGGAAGGAGGGCTTAACTTTTTTCTATACTTAGTGTCGCCTCCTAGTGGCAGAAAAGCATACACCCATCATCCTGTGTCCCCCAATGATGCGAAGGAGAAAAATGATTTTTTATATATATATGAACAATGTTCCCTCACAACTAAAAAAAAATAGGCAGACAAAAAATTATTTTATAACCGTGATTTTAACAAATGTTTTATTCAGTGACAAGTATAATAAAGATTGATATTTATTCCAATTCGAGAACTAGATTATAATCATAGGAAGTGTTTATAATAATAATATATGGGTACTGATTCAATTATTTATCATCAAACAAGCAGGGAAACTACATATTCTTTATGAAAAACAGCTTTATATTAAGGATATACATAGAATAGCTATGTTTTAGAATGTACCCCATGGAATTATTTTTGATTCATATGTCTGTCAGATAACCTTGATAGCTGAAAGGATTCAGCAACCTGATACAAAGGAATGAAAAAAACAATCTGAATCAGCCTGATATCAGGTTCTAAACCCGAATTAACCATTTAACAGGAACATTTTTATTTTTTGATCTTATGGGACTGGATTGTGAGAAAAGCTTCTTTGTTTTATGTTTTAAATATAAAGATTGTAAATAACTGATAGAGTAATATAATGATGGGTTATAAATGTCTATAACAATGAGTCAACTCGGTTACATTTTTTTTGTAAGATCTGCATCACAGGGATCCTCCCCTCTGACGTCACAGATGACGTTGTAGTTTTTGGAAATCAACATCCATTGTAAAATGTATATAAAGCAATTATCTATGACATATGTAATGTAACCCTGAGGAAGGTGCAATGCTTGCACCAAAACACATTGGTGAGAGGTAGAATAAAAGAGCAGTACAATTCAAGCATTGTCTTCTTGTGCATCATTTTGGGCAGCAGCGCGGATCAGAGGCACCACTCCTGTTTGGATTTCTGGATCTTTTCCCACAGTACACGTGGCGGTGTGGGTCCAGCACCAGCTGCATCTCAGGTATTCAAGCTGGTTCTGGGTGATCACAACCTGACTAGGTGAGCAAGCAACCTATTGGGGCCACCTCCACCTGTCATAAGTGATAGGACACAATCTGCGCCTCTTTGTCTCCTTTGTATATTTTTTAGATGCACACAAACATGTAACAGATAGCAGCAAAGAAATTGCACTGGGCAAAATGTCCACCATACTTACCTGAGGGGACAACATGTAAAGTTCTGTGTTTTACATCCAATCAATATAACAACAGAGGAGGCAAGTGTGTGACCCATCACCAAGACACCAAGAGTAGAGTTTAAAGACCCACGGGATTGTAGCAGAAGGAACTTGACAGCACACCATGTGAGAACTACCACCAAATGATACAGATACACTAGAACATTACAATAATCTATCTCCTGTGACGGAGCGGTGGCTTCGGATGTGGCCCTGGTGTCAGCCAACTCCCTGGCAAACTGTAAACCTCAAGGAACCTTCTGGTCCAGAGTGAAAGTGAGGAGGTCATAGTACCACAGTTGTGGCACATGTACCTCATCACTTCCCATCCTAGAATGCTGGGACCTGTGGACTCGCTTGTGTTCCTTTCAGAATATGGTGCGTAGGTGCTAGATTTTATTCTTGACCATCGCCTTGTCCCACCTCGCACTAGGGTTGTGCTCCTGGGGGAGGGTGACAAGGCGGCCATAGGCCACATCCTTCACCTGATTGTTCTTATAATCAGGTGCTTGCAGCCGCCACAGGCATTCATGCTCCTGGTACATGGCCAATAATGCCATGAAAAATCCTGATTGTCCGCCATCTGCAACATAAGCACTAAGCACATCAAAAACCACACATAGATGTATCTATATTCACATAATGTCCCCAGATTGATGTGCACATGATTACAACCGGTCATTAATATGACATAATTTGAGCAAAACATTTATCGTAAAATGTCAATACCTAGCCTAACCCTGGCGAAAACTACTACCACCTGTCGTTTCATAAATGGCTACAAAAACCACTATTCTACATTAGGTTAGGATACGTATAAATGTATTAGCAAAGGCACTATGTCTCAACAGCACAACAGTTGTATGGCACTCTTGTTTGTTGTATGGCAGCAGTACAGGTTTAGCTGTTCTTTGCAGCATAATGTAGACAAAGTGCACCACAGTAGATATAGGCGCTGAAATGTGTAGACCCACATGATGTCACACATGACATTGACATCCAGAACATGGCTACATAAACCAGAAAATCAACATCCATGTTCCGCTACATAGCCAACATTATTGTATAAAACATTTGATATGGGCCACAAAATGGTGGTAGGAGCCAAATACACAGACATGTGGAGTTGATGAAGGCACGGACAGCGCTATACCTACCGTCTGACCAGCAGAGTGTGCTTGAAGAGACGCTACCAAGATGTTGCATATGACTTTGCATCACACAAGTGCTTTCAACACTGCCTTTTTTCAATGGAGCAGCAACCAGTCAAAACGCACCTGAGTGAGCAAATCATATGGCTCGGGCATGGTTACGCCGAGGCGAGTGCGTGCATTGGATGACACCACTGCACTGTGATTGGCTGAGTTGCATATAAAAAAACCATGCAAGTGCCTGCTCAAGCTAGCTGGCCAGAGTCATTGGGTAAGTTGCGCTGTTCAGACGTCCCATCTACGATGCTTGAGTGTGTTTTGTTGTGAGCCTACTAATTTAACATACATGTATACTGTCTGGACAAGCACAAAAACACCTCCAGGTGTGTGCAGGGCAGACTCCAGATGTGGGACCTTGTCTTAATAGTTTCAAAGATGTGTATGCATGGTTACACAATGTTGCATGTCCCCTACTCATTCTGCTTAGATGTTGTGATTTACCGTATATACTCGTGTATAAGCCGACCCGTGTATAAGCCGACCCCCCTACTTTTGCCCCCAAAAACTGGGAAAACTTATTGACTCGCGTATAAGCCGAGGGTGGACTCCAGCACAGGTATACAACCCCCAGCAGTGTGGGATACAGCAGCCTCCCCAGTGGTATATACAGGCCCCAGCAGTGTTACAGCAGCAGCCCCAGTGGTATATACAGCAGCAGCCGCAGTGGTAGTATACAGCAGCCCCAGAGGTATATACAGCAGCCCCAGTGGTAGTATACAGCAGCAGCCCCAGTGGTAGTATACACACAGCCCCAGTAGTATATACAGCCCCAGTGGTAGTATACATACAGCCCCAGTAGTAGTATACAGCCCCGGTGGTAGTATACAGCCCCAGTGGTAGTATACAGCAGCCCCAGTGGTATATTCAGCCCCAGTGGTAGTATACAGCCCCAGTGGTAGTATACAGCAGCCCCAGTGGTATATTCAGCCCCAGTAGTAGTATACAGCCCCAGTGGTAGTATATAGCCCCAGTGGTAGTATACATACAGCCCCAGTAGTAGTATACAGCCCCAGTGGTAGTATACAGCCCCAGTGGTAGTATACAGCAGCCCCAGTGGTATATTCAGCCCCAGTAGTAGTATACAGCCCCAGTGGTAGTATATAGCCCCAGTGGTAGTATACATACAGCCCCAGTAGTAGTATACAGCCCCAGTGGTAGTATACAGCCCCAGTGGTAGTATATAGCCCCAGTGGAAGTATACATACAGCCCCAGTAGTAGTATACAGCCCCAGTGGTAGTATACAGCCCCAGTGGTAGTATATAGCCCCAGTGGTAGTATACATACAGCCCCAGTAGTAGTATACAGCCCCAGTGGTAGTATACAGCCCCAGTGGTAGTATATAGCCCCAGTGGTAGTATACATACAGCCCCAGTAGTAGTATACAGCCCCAGTGGTAGTATACAGCCCCAGTGGTAGTATACAGACAGCCCCAGTAGTGGTAGTATACAGCCCCAGTGGTAGTATACAGGGCCCCAGCAGGGCCCCCCTCATAATTTGGCGCCCCCACCTCAATTTGGAGCCGCGATCCGCCACCGGAGGGTGACAGCTGCTAGACAGGTAATGTATATGCGCAGCGCTGCATGCGGGGGGGCCCAGAAAGTGAGGTGGGGGCGCCAAACTTTGAGGGGACCGTATGACTCGCGTATAAGCCGAGGGGGGACTTTTCAGCCCAATTTTTGGGCTGAAAAACTCGGCTTATACGCGAGTATATACGGTACATATATTATCAAGATCCCCATTAAATAAATCTATAAATATTTTAGGAATATCTTAAATAACTATAGATTATAATATTATATTTAATATAGTATGTAATAATATCAATAGTATTGATATTTAATAGTATGTAATAGTAATTTAATAGTACTTAATAAAGTATTCAATAGTTATTAATAGTACAATAGTATTGATAATATTCACAGTATTAACAGAACCAACACTATTATAATAACAGTATAATAATAGTATGTCAATATGATTTAATATAGTATTTGATAGTATTAAATATTAGTTAATAGTAATTTAATAGTATTTAATATAGCATTTACTCTATACAACATACCACTTATATATACCATCCACAGTACTCTATAAGTTGCAATAATATTAAGTATGAGCACTGTACTCATCAAAGGAATATAGAATAATATCATGCAGAAACCCTCACAAATATAACCATCTAATTTAACACTGTGTGCATAGTATGCTCCTCCTCAGACAGCAGTCTATGAATCCAATTGATTGACAAGCAGGAGGAGTGGTAAGCTCAGCAGCAGCGGCTGCATAAAGAAGAAGCAGGAAGCTGGAAATCACAGCCAGCGAGCAGAAGGAGAGAGCCTCCAGATGATAGAAAAACAGGATCCACAGCTCCAAATTAGGTAATCTTCTTCCCCCAGGACAGTTCTGCGAGGCTTGAGATCGGTGGGAACCCGCCAATTCCACATGACGGGCAGAAATCCCCCTCAGAGCCGCAGTATAGACTGTATAGAAATGTAGAAAGCCGTACGCAAGTTGCGTATGGAAAATACGCAGAAAGCTACTACGCAATGTTCTTAGGCATTATGCAGATAGGACCGGTATGCAATCAATGTACGCCAATAGCGTAAATGCCGATTTCAGTGCTAGAAACTGACTTTACCTCACAAAACTTCAGTAAATGTGTGGAAAAGGTTTTAAACACCTGAACAAGTCTCCAATATACCTCCAAAACATATATGTAAAAATGTAAATGTCCGGTTCTTCTCTAGTTAGATGTCTCAAAGCAACTGTCACAAGATGGCGGTGTATAAGTGCCAAATCATACAAAATGGCACCAGGGCATCTCCAAACACCAGAAGAGGACAGTCCACTGTTCAATTTGATGAACAAGAGAGATGAAGCATAGTTGTAGAGAAGCAAAAGACAATTCTCCTCTGACTTTGCACCACAGATGTAACTGTCACAAAATGGCGGTATCTGAGTACCAAATCACACTAAATGGCACTAGGACATCTTTAATCACAAGAAGGCAGTTCACTGTTCAATTTCATGAATAGGAAAGATGGATTATATTTTTAGAGTATAAGGTGTTGAAATTTGGCTGACAGACCACAAGATCACATTGCTTGATATGATCATATAAAATGGCTGCTCACCACAGGTATCACCTCAGGTAACTACCTGACAGAATAATTAGCTGAAATCCTGTCACAGAATGGTCATCTTGGTCTCAAAATATTCCAGAAATGTCCAGGAATCTTATAGGTAGCTTCTTAAAGGGAATTTACCGTATATACTCGTGTATAAGCCGACCCGTGTATAAGCCGACCCCCCTACTTTTGCCCCCAAAATCTGGGAAAAACTATTGACTCGTGTATAAGCCGAGGGTGGACCCCAGCACAGGTATACAGCCCCCAGCAGTGTGGTATACAGGCCCCCCCGATGGTATACAGGCCTCCCCAGTGGTAGTATACAGCCCCCAGCAGTGTGGTATACAGCAGCCTCCTCAGTGGTATATACAGGCCCCAGCAGTGTTACAGCAGCCTTCCCAGGGTATATACAGCAGCAGCCCCAGGGTATATACAGCAGCAGCCCCATGGTATATACAGCAGCAGCCCCATGGTATATACAGCAGCAGCCCCATGGTATATACAGCAGCAGCCCCAGAGGTATATACAGCAGCAGGCCCAGAGGTATATACAGCAGCAGCCTCAGAGGTATACAGGCCCCCCATCAGTATACAGGCCCCCCATCAGTATACAGGCCCCCCCCATGGTATATACAGCAGCAGCCCCATGGTATATACAGCAGCAGCCCCATGGTATATACAGCAGCAGCCCCATGGTATATACAGCAGCAGCCCCATGGTATATACAGCAGCAGCCCCATGGTATATAGCAGCAGCCCTGTTACAGCCCCATCAGTATACAGGCCCCCCATCAGTATACAGGCCCCCCCCATGGTCTGGAAACCTGTAAAGGAAGATGATTATACTTATCGCTGTCCAGCTGCCGTCCCCGCTCTGCATCGCGATCCTCCATCTGCATCGCGATCCTCCATCTTCATTCACGGCTTCCGACTTCCTGTGTTCTGCGCCGAATGACGTCATTGTCGGCGCCGACAGGAAGCCAGAAGATGGAGGAGCGCGATGCAGATGGAGGATCGCGACGGATAGCGGGGACGGCACCGGGACAGCGATAAGTATAATCATCTTCCTTTACAGGTTTCCGGACCATGGGGGGGGCCTGTATACTGATGGGGGGCCTGTATACTGATGGGGGGGGGGGCGCCCGTATAGTGACTCGCGTATAAGCCGAGGGGGGTACTTTTCAGCCCAATTTTTGGGCTGAAAAACTCGGCTTATACGCGAGTATATACGGTATATTGTGTAATGTGTACAGTAGTAGTGTCAATGATGTTGTGTGGCCAACATTTACAGTGATGCTGAATGTATCTGGACTTGGCCACACAAAATGGATGTGTAGTGTTGATGCGCCACCTTGACTGTGTTTGCACTATTGTGCATGTGTGAGGGCCATTAACCAGTGTATTAAAATTGAACAGGGATGTAGTTTGGTTATGGTGACTCATGCAGTGTGTAATGTTGCCTTGACATGTCTCTGTTTATACTCCATGCATGTTGAAGGTGGTGGCATTATGGATTTGGTTGTTGTGGTGTCCTACAAATGTACATGTATGGGCCATAATTGGTAGTATGATGAATGTAGTAATGCAATTTCCAGACATGATCGTCTACAATATGTTTGTGGTGTTATTGGCAATATTCATTTGGTATGGTAAAGTAGTTTATGTGGATTGTATTTTTTGTGACCATATTGTTTGTGTGTGGTTTTGTTGGCCTAACTATGTTATTGTATGTTGTGTGACTGTTGGGTATTTCAGAGGGGTCTGGCCACTACTTTTGAACCTTGTATTTGATCCTTGTATGTTTAGCATGTATGTATGCAAGTCAATATTATGTGGCTTAGAATAGTTGTGACATGTAAGTTAGGACTTATTTTTTCTACATTTTCCCAGGGGTTGGTTCATCTGCTCATCATGGATACTGAACGGAAACTTCTCGTGGCTCTTGCCTTGGTGGATGAGGACTTGTGGATGGAGGTGAGAGCTGAGAGATTGCGGGCTTGTAGACCATGCCGTGTGTGGTCTCGGGAGTGGCTTTTGCAAAGAGACAACCTGAGCCACATGCGGCTGCTCCGTCAGCTGGAGGACAGGAGTCTGCATGACGTCAGGAACTATCTCCGTATGTCCGAGGACTCATTCAAGTTCCTATTGTACGGCATTCGGCCATGGATAGACCGGTAGGATACTGTGATGCGTAGAGCTGTGCCACCTGAAGAGCGGTTGGCTGTAACTTTGAGGTTCCTGGCAACAGGTCGATCGATGACGGACCTGCAATACTCTGCAACTGTGTCGCAACCACTGCTGAGCCTCCTCTTAGCCGAGACGTGTGAGGCCATTCTGAGGTGCCAGCCTTTTTGCATTTACCAACCACCCCTGCAGAATGGATGCACGTTGCCAGTGGATTTGCTGATCGCTTGGCAATTTCCAAACTGCAGTGGGGCATTGGATGGTATCACGTGAAGATCACTCAACCCCCCAACAGCGGGTCATTTTTATTTTTTATAACTATAAAGGTTATTTTAGTGTGATACCCATGGCCATTGTGGATGCTCACTATGAGTTCCTCTATGTGGATGTTAGCAAGAACGGGGTGTCTCAGATGGGGGGGGGGTGTTTGGGCACAGCTCCTTTGGCCAAGAGCTGAGGAGAGGTGCTCTCAACTTGCCCTCAAATGATGAAACAACCGGTCATCTCAACTTTGCTTTTGTGGGGGATGAAGTCTTTCCACTTCATGGTCACCTACTTCGGCCATATCCCCAGAGGACTGTTACTTCTGAGCAGCGCATTTTCAATTATCGGCTATCCCGGGCACGCCGTGTGGTTGAAAATGCATTCTGGATCATGTCCAATAGATTCCGCATCTTTCATACGCCTTTGAATATGAAACTGGAATCTATGGATATAGTAGTGCTGGCATGCTGTGTGCTACATAACTTCCTGCATCGTAGGGATACTGCATCCTGCACGCCGGAAAGTTATGTGGATTCGGTGGCCTCCACAACAGGGGAAGTCCGTCCCAGGGCATGGCGTGCAACCGACCCTGGTCTGGCGCCACTCCAGCCGCTGAGCTACTGCTCCTACTTCAATGGCCCTGGGGCAGTGGCCTGGCAGCAAGAACAGGTGTAGTGTGGCTGGGTTTGTCACCCAGCACCAGTAGGAGGAGGATGTAGTCAGCAGTGTGTCTGCACCATGAATTTGTTTGTTTTTCGTATGTTTTCACCTTTTAGTTTTTTTTGTTTTTTTTTACATTTCATATCAAAACATGTTGATTGCACTCAGTGTGAGAAACAAGATAAAAATCTTGTGGTTGTGATACCTTTTAATGGCTAACAAAAATTAAATAAATGATGTTATAAGGCGAGCTTCCGAGACGACTCAGGTCTCTTCATCAGGCATGGTATTACAAGATATTGAATGAAACTCAAAATATATGCATGCACAACTAAAATGATTGGACATTTGACTGAATAAACATTACAAGGACTGGACATTTGGCAAAATAAACAAAGCAGCCTTGGAGAGGATCTTCAATCTGGTAGGCCTAGTGGTCATAAAGTCTTTAGGACACTAATTTATAAGAAAACCTGGTGTCTAAGATTTCCATGTCTTTGAAGAACATTGTTTAGACGTGGTAATGAGCCATAAAACCATCAGTGATGTTCAGTCCGTTCTGTATACAATTGAAACTTCTAATTAACCTTGGAGCCACACGCTCTTCGATGCTTTTGGGATTTGAAATTACCTCTCAAAATTAAAACCTTCATATTATCAATGTTATGTCCCTGGCCAGAAAAATGCTCCGCAACTGGAAAATGGATTTTTTTGTGTGTAATTGTGTGACGATGAGACCTCATCCTTGCTCTTAGATGTTGCCCAGCCTCACCAACATAAAAAGACCCCACTGGGCATATGGTGCACATAATTAAATATACCACATTGGAAGAGGAGCATGTGAAAGTCCCAGGAATCTTATAATCCTGCTGTGTATTGGGGATCTGTATCCTGTCTCTGGTCTCTATGTGAGCACAGGTTTTGCAGCTCTTCACATTGCATGGATAAGTTACTTTTGGTGTATCCGAGGGCATCAAACTTCGGACCATGATGTTTCTTAAATTGGGAGGCTGCCTGTAGCACAGCAAGGGAGGGTCTTTGAATATTATTTTTAGTCGGACATCCTTGTGTAGGATGTGATGACGTTTCTTGTCAGTTTTCCTTAGTACCTCAAGCTGTGGGTTGTAGGTCACCACCAGAGGAACACGATGGTTCTCTTCTTTTTCTCTGTATTGGAGTGCTTTACTTCTAGGGATCCTTGTGGCTTTAATGATCTGATCCTCAATGGAGGTGGGGTGGTAGCCCTGGTTTAAAAATGTCTTTTTTAGCTGGTTTAAGTGTTCATCCCTTTCCACTGGGTTGGAGCAAATACGGTTATATCTGAGGGCCTGGCTGTAGACAATGGACTTTTTGATGTATTTCGGGTGGAAACTGTCCCATATGAGGTATGTGGGACAGTCAATCGGTTTCCAATATACCGATGTCTGGAATGAACCATTTAGAATTTTTAAGGTGGTATCCAGAAAGTTGATTTCTATTTTTGAGTGGTCAAGTGTCAGGTTTATGCTGGGATGAAATTTGTTGAATTTGTCATGGAAACTTATAAGTTCATGTTCAGTCTCAGTCCAGATTATTATGATGTCATCAATGAAACGGAAGTATGCCAAGGGTTTGATGGGGCAGGAGGCTAAAAAGTTATTTTCCAGTTTAGCCATGAAGAGGTTGGCATACTGGGGGGCCATTTTGCTTCCCATGGCAGTTCCGGTGCGTTGTAAATACAGTTCTTCACCAAAAGAGAAAATGTTGTGGGTGAGGAGAAATCTGGTGAGCTTTAGAACGGATTCAGAAGGGATCCCATTGGCTTCAAGAAACAGTCGGCAGGCAGTAAGTCCATCTTCGTGTGGGATGTTAGACTATAAGGACTCCACATCCATGGTGGCCAAGATGTACTCTCGGGGAGGGGACCTACTGTAGAGAGCTTATTTAGAAGGTCCGTTGTGTCCTCTATATAGCTGCCTGTCCTCCTTACCAGTGGTTTAAGGACATTTTCCACCCACCCAGAGATTCTTTCAGTGAGTGTTCCCACCCCTGAGATGATTGGTCTCCCTGGGTTACCTGGTTTATGAATCTTGGGAAGCATATAGAAAACTCCAACCTTGGATCCTCGGGAATTAAGTCCAGAAGGTTTGTGGAATCCGTACCTAAACATTTGATGAGTCTTCTCAACTCCCTCATATATTTTGGAGTTGGGTCCTCGTCCAGTTTGGTGTAGTATTCTATATCCACCAGCTGTCTGTGTGCTTCTTTGACGTAGTCCTTTGTATCCAGGAGAACAATACCCCTACCTTTGTCTGCAGGCTTAATAGTGATCACCCTGTTGTTCTTCAGGCTGTAAACAGTCTGTGGAGCCGTCGAAGAGTAACATACTCTAAACGGAGCGCCAGTAGTCCCCCTCTGCCTCTCCTCCCTCCCCTGCACTACTGTAACCCCATTCCTAGATGGAAAAAATAAAGAGCACTGTGAAGAACTCAGAAGGGTGAGTGCCGTCATTGTTTCTCTTTTTATACTGAAAACTGTGTTTCTGGCAAGATCACCTCCCAAGGTCTGGAGATTCATGAGCCCAATCATTAGACCTGTGAAGACCCACCAGTGCCTGGTGTTTTCTATTTAACCTATCCATGCACATATGTCCAGAGTGTTGTTTTGAGCTTACCTACGTAAACAACAGATGCACACATAGTCATTCATGGTGTACTTCACAGTGCAACAGACAAGCCATCCTGTGTGGCATTTTTGCAAAGGCAAAGTGTTTTCTGGAACCCGCAACACATGACAGGAGCGTGCAGTAGCGAGATAGTATAAAGGGCAAATGCGTCATGTAGTGGGCAGACTTCCTGACAAGGCTGACCAATGGTGACGCAGTTGTGTTGGCCAATCGGAGTCATAGGGGCACGGTGTACAACACTCTGGCACGCCTGTCTCCTCGCCGCTCTCACACTCTACGCCCACATCGCTGATGAGGTGGTGGTGTGTGACACGGCGATTTGGCGGCGAGGTAGGAATGTGAATTTGCGCCAGGTCTGCGCCAGGCGATTTTCGGAACGCAGGATCGCCGAACATCGCACGCGAGATGTCTATGTGTGACAGGGTGACGGCGATGTGCAAAAAAGTGGCCGGAATGTGCGAGCTCACATCAAATTGCCCGCCAAATGGTGGCGATATTGCTACGTGTGACGGTACCTTAAGAGTTTTGCAGATATATACTGGGCACTGCTGTGTTGCATGGACTGGTGCTACTTGCATATATAAGGGTGCGAGTAAAGCAGGTTCATGTGCCCGGGTGCACGCTCATTAGACAGCAAATAGCAGTGGATAAGAAAAAAATGCGGCACTCACCGAGCAGAGCTTTTTCCTTTTTTATTTCAGAGTCCTCTTTACATAGTTTCTCTGAGATGGGGGAGGGAGTGAGGAGACACATAGGTGACGGATTCCGTTTCGGAGCACCTGCCCCTTCTACGGACCTTGTTGTCTTACCTTAAGAGTAAACTGTCCGGGCGATTCTTCTTGAGATTGTCCGCGGCTGTGCAGTTTTAAAAGCAGTATGGGTAATGTAGTTTGTTAACCCGGGCATGTGCAGATGAGATACCGCTGTGGGTTGCGACGCCACTGGCTTCTAAGCGCTATTGCGGAGCCGCGGAAGTCGGGGCATTATGGGACATGTAGTTTTCCCCACACAAGCATGCGCAGTGGGTAATGGAGGACGCCAGGATGTAGCGGCGTCCATTAACAGTGTACAAATGTGAGTGATCTTTTTTCCTTTTTAAGGATCCACACCTGTATGTCTCTTATTAAAATTTAATGTAAGGGTACCTTTACACATGGCAACTTTTCTAGGAATTTCACTGCAACTTACTGGTTGAAGTGAAATCATGGACACATTGTTCTATCTTGTTGCTGTGTACAAATGGAACAATGTCTCCATGATTTCACTGCAACCAGTAAGTTGCCAGTGAAATTCCTAGAAAAGTTGCCGCGTGTAAAGGTACCTTAAAGGTACCATTACACGTTGCAACATCGCATGCAATATCGCTCAAAAGTCACGGGTTTTAGTCAATTGCAGTTGATATCGTTAGTGCATCGTGTCGCATTACAGGGCGATGCGACTGCAATAAATCTCTGGAGCGACATCGCTAGGTTTTTGCTCACGCACTTAAACCGGGCGATATTGCATAAGCGATGTGGCATGATCGTGCTATGTGACGTTTGCGATTTCACTGGTTGCGCCACCAAGGCCGTAAGCATGCCTGTGGGTTGTGTTTTCCGCGCCCCATCTATGGTGATTGGCGGCTAGTATTGTATGGCCCTGGTAAAGGAGCCATCTTTGATTATCTGTGCGTACACCACTACATTCATTGACTTCTGCATCTTCTGAATTATCTGAAAATGCATGTATACAAGGCGAATCATTTTAAAAACCTCCTTTACTATTCTGGATTACCTAGGTGTGTACTGATGACGCTAAAAACATAGCGTCTTAACCAACAGTGTACAGTATGTACTGGCAAAAAGTGCTATGCAAGTCAAATCGTCATTGATGCTAGCTGCAATCTTCCATCCTACATGTCACACATGTCTGAAAATGTAGATACATGTCAAACCCCTAATGATAATAATTGGCAGATATGTCTGCCATGTCAGACGCATGAGCGTTGCGGTCTTGCATTTAATGTGACGCTGTGGCGTTTAGTGGGTTTACCCACTATGTGCGGGCGACTCCTTTGTGGACGTAGAAATATCCAGAGAGTACATACTGTGCGGCGTGACGTCAGTACGTCGTTTGACGTCAGGACCAGCCTTCTAGGTGCTTTCCAGTCCCCTAAAGATGGCTGCTGCACAGCGCTCTGCAACATGGGGAGAACTAGGGCTCGTCATGCTTTTTGACTATCTGGATAGGCTGGACTACTGGTGTGAGTTACCGCATCAGCACCCACATCTGCATAAGATGTGCATCGTGCGCAAAGTGCAGAGGACCCTGCTTAGGAGACTGGAAGTGGTGCGGACGTTTAAGCAGCTCATGAGGAAGGTGGCGGACATGAAAAATAAGGTGAGGGACCGCATTGCCGCCATCCGAGCCCGCATCCAGACACTGCGTGGTGAGTATTATTTCACACCACATACACACGTTTACTCACAGCACAATATACATGATTTTGTCTACATGGAAGTGCACCCTGCCAGTGTGCCAGAAGTCATGATGCTGATGCATGATGACTGTTCATGTGCTGGCCCTGCAGATACATGCTTGAGGGCCATCACACAGTAATGTGTGTCGCATGCCATACACTCAGCATTGTTGCTGACACTTTAGAAACACACATAGGTGTGTATAAAGTTTGAAGGCAGCATGTGCATATTCTCTGTGATGTCATGGACTATACATCACACAAAATGTTAAAGTTCCCACAACCCCTACATATAGCACCCCATAGCCTTCTGGTTATTGGACACATAAGTATAGTCCCCATAACTTCACTGTTGTGTGCGTCATGTCCAACAAAACACCCACTCACTGTTACCTCATGTTCTTCATATGTTCTGTTCCTCTCACTAATTATGGATTACTATGTTGGCAAATATCCTGTCAGTGTGGGGCTGTGATTGTGGCAACATGTGTATTCTAAAGTTAAAGTAAAAAATTGCTGATGACCAAGCTTGATGGCACAATTGTGTGTCACCACAACGTATTGGGCCGACAGTAAAAACCTGTGTGGACTGCGTGCCAATGACACTCCTAATAGTTGTGGGAGGAAAGGGTAGGGGGTTTGTTCGTGCTCACCAAATTCCAACGGACCGGATGGTGCCAGAAGGAGACGTCCCGTACGTCCAAGAAGATTATATGTAGTAATGGATCCGGCACCGGACACTTCTCCAATATTCAAAATTTATTCAGTAATATTCATAAGATCATAAAATCAGCGACCTAGGGAGCGCAGTCCCGCTGGACGCGTTTCGTACACAGTACTTCATCAGCAGCTTAAAACCAAATGAACAACAATTCACATATATACCATGTGAAGCCCCCCCCCCATTACTGATTGATAATTAGTATTCAGCTGGTAGGCTGGAGAAGCCTGTATCAACTACTTACAGGAAAAGCCAGACCAAATCTATGACTTCTAACATCATGCAAATACATGAATCGTGACAAAAACACTGTGTGCCAACATACCTACAATAAAATTACATGTTTTTATATATATGTACATGCTTCGTATGTCACACTCAACGAGAAACTGAGTTCAATAGAAATAAGAGCAATCCGTACGGTAGTTTAGTCCCATAGGGACCCTTATTTCTAGGTTCACAATCCAAAGAAATGTATATGTTTTTATATGTACATGGTTCGCATGTCACACTCAACGAGAAACTGAGTTCAATAGAAATAAGACCAGTCCGTACGGTAGTTTAGTCCCATAGGGACCCTTGTCTCTAGGTTCACAATCCAAAAAAATTCTCTGTTTAATACCGCACGACCCCAATCTCCGCCTCTCTTATTGCGGTTAACTCTTTCTATTCCTTGCACCCTAAGGGTAGAAAGGTCACCATTGTGGACATCTCTAAAATGTTTAGAGAGATCTGATAAATTTCTACCCACGGATCTGGGGTTAGGAATTGAACCTGTCATATGTTCCCCCAACCTTTTCTTTAGGGGCCTTGTAGTACACCCCACATAGTTCTTTCTACATGACTCACATGATGCCATGTATACCACATGGGTTGTGTTGCAATTGATGTACCCGTTGATTCTATGATCCCTGTTACTAGTGTACCCTTGAATCAATTTGGTTTCACCATGTACTTACACAGGCCACATCTTATTCCCCCACAAGGATAATTTCCTTTAGTATTTAGCCAAGTCGGATGGGCGGTGTTCAAGGAAAATAGTGATGGAGACAGAATGTTACCAATGGTCTTAGATTTTTTAGGGACACATCTGTATCCATTGTGCAAAATTTTGTGCAGTACAGGATCCTCATGTAATATGGGGATATATTTGTGAATAATCCCCACAATAGCATTGAAGTCCTGACTGTACGGTGTGGAGAATGTGGGTATATACATGTTGGAATGTCTTGCCATGACCCTCTGGTATTGTGATCCACCGGGATGTGAAGGGTTAACGTGCATCTGCATCATCACTGGTTCCAAAAGGGACTCTCTTGATCTCATCTCTACCTTCCGTAGGGCGTCATTCACATGGTGTAGTGAATAACCGCGGCTGCGGAGGCGTTTACTGATGTTAACAACCTCGTCCTGGAAAGCATGATTATTTGTGCAGGCCCTTTTTGCCCTTATCAGTTCCCCTGTTGGCAGATTTCTCACTACATGACGTGGGTGACTGCTCGTTGCATGGAGCAAAGTGTTACCCGCAATCGGCTTGCGGTACAGAGACGTAATGATGTCTCCTAATAGTGCCACATACATATATGACCATGCTACCATTGTTCAGATGATATTGCAGTCCCCTTGTACACAAACAATAAATGTGTAAACACATTCTGTCATTGGCCCCCAAAGTCCATTTGCCTGACATTTGCACATGTGTATTTTAGTTTCCACATCAAACAAACTGTAATGTCTTAACCAACAGCTGAGGACGACCTGGCAGAGGCACCACCACCAGCCTCACCACCAGCCTCCCCAGCTGCCTCACCACCAGGCTCACCAGCGGCCTCCCCTCCTGGCTCCCCAGATGCCTCAACTCCTGTCTCACCCTCTGGCTCCCTTCCTGGCTCCCCCTCTGGGTCAGCTGCACACACCCCACCACTCTCCCCACCAGAAGTAATGATTGCCTCACCAGGCCCAGTGGCGGCCAGAACACCTTCACCACAACCAAGCCTGCCGCCAAACCTGGAACCACCGGGGCCAATACACATAGCTCAGTGGTCCCCAGGGACCCCCATTGACCATGCTGGGTTGGTTGTTTCTGGTAAGTGAATGAACAAAACAAAGTAGTTAGTTAATGTGATTGTGTTGTTGGGCAATGTGTAAATGCTTTGATCCATCATGTGTATGTGTTTTATTTATTTATGTGTAGGCCGAAGAGCTGCTGCACTGGGGTGGCCCCTAAGCCCCTCTCCCTCCCGGGATAATAATGTAGAGGAGTTTGTAGGTAAGGTTTATTGTGGCGCACAAGCAATTTGTCTCACCCACATGTTTTATGTTGGTCCTGATGGGTTTATGTACCACTATAGGTGTACCATCATTGAGGGACCTGATGGTGGCCCACCAAGAGGCCCACAGACAGCTGCGATACGGAACCATACACCTACAGCGGCTTGGTGGCCTTATCCAAAGGGTCTTTCAGAACCGGGAAGGCCATGGTTCTGGGGGCCAAAACTAATGTTTTTAAAAGTTGTTCAATTTAGTTTACCATTAAATATTTGTTTTTGTCATGTTGACAATATTTAAAAAAAAAAAAACCCAGAAAATGGTGGTTAAGGGCCCTTTCACACTTGCGTTTTTTTTCCTGATTTGGAAGAGCAGGAAAAACCCGATTCTTACTGTATTTTGCCCATTCACTTTAATTTTGTCAGGTAGAATCTTGTTGCTTCATGTTTTCCCCTGAAATCATTAAAGAGAATGGGCAAAAAAATGAATCCTGTAAGAATCAGGTTTTTGCCTGATCTTCCAAATCAGGAAAAAGCGCAAGTGTGAAAGGCCCCTAACAAACCCAAACACAAAATGTTTGAGAAAAAAAAACTCTGCAAGGGTTTTGACAAAAAACAAAGAAAAACCACAACCAAAAATTGGGATCTGGAAAAATAAATGGTTCCACAATCCCAAAAATGTTGTACTTGCCTAATTCACAAACAAACACACGCTAATGACCTGTACAATCAAATATGGTTTGGTCATGTACGACACAAACACTAGGAAACACTGTATGTGGGACTCTACACGTACATGTGTGCACTGCAGGGCTCCAAATACACAGAACAAGGAAAACACACAGTGCATGTATGGTGACATACATACACAATCGAAACTTGGTGTTTAGAAGGTAAAATTACCAAGCCTATGTCTACACGACACAAAATCTGTGTGTCACACACTCAACGTCTACTTGTGGCCGTGGTCCAGGTTACAACTTCGACACACATGTAGGATGCAGTGAACATCTCAATTAACCTCCCAGAGTACAAAAGATAACCTGGCACTGACCTGTTTTTCCTCCTGGAACCAAGCGATGAGGGTGGAAGCACGTTGCTCTGCTATTCAGCAAAAGAGCACATAATAAAACAAAGAGATAAGCGGCACTCGTGCTCTAGTAGAGCCCGTAGAAGCGGATATCCCCGCGAAACGTTAGCTGTCGCCCTCAGCTTCCCCCTCCCCACGAACACAGCTCCAGTGTTATGCCTGCACGTTAAATAAACACCGGAATTACTTAAGAAGCACGAGTGCCGCTTATCTCTTTGTTTTATTATCTCAATTAACCTGTAAAGGCCACCCATGAAGTATAAATGTAACGTCATTCATATACCTCAGCATGTCCTAATGTCAATGTGCCCTGAGAAGGTCTCACACATCTATGTGTTGTATGAAACACACATAAAAACCCATTTACACAATTACCCATTAGTAGCTGCAAAATAATACACAGTTGTAACCAACAAAAAAATGTTTATTACACACATCGTCAAACACAAAAATACATCATTTGTGCTTGTGAACAACACATTCTGTGGCACACATATTGCCACATCACACATTTGGGTAGCGTCTCAAATAGTGATGATATGCATCTGCAGAATCTGACGTGGCTGGTTGACCCCCATCCCCTGCGGGAACTGGGTCTGCTCGATGCAGAGGGTAAGCTCTTCCAGTATCCCTTGGCACATCAGGAGTAAGTCCGGGCACAAACCTAGCCGTCCGAGGGTAGTGGGACACTGACGGCTGCTCTGGGGCCTGAGCAAAGATTGTACGGGAGTTCAGTGTCCCAGCCTCGACCGCCTCCAGGGCAAGGTATATGACCCTCTCGACATTTCGACGCTGTTGAGGGCCCAGCTGGGACACCCGTTCACTCACTAGCTACCCAATCCCAGTGCTAGGTATTTTCTCTAGGTTAAGCAGCACCCTCTTTGCCCAGTCGCCCAGCTGTGTAGGGGGTGGCAGTGGTCTGTGGCGCCTAACCCCCTCACTGGGCCTAGGGCGCTGCTCCGCGGCACTGGGATCAGGCTTCCCCCCAGATTTTGATGGGGAAGGGTCGGCAACAGATGTCCCCCTCCAAACTGGACCCAAGGTCTTGAGGGTCCTGCAAAATTAAACATAAAAAACAATAAACCCATTGCCATATCATCAATGCATTAGTAACACACAGCTATTTGCTTGCGTTGGGTGTGAAATCCAGTGTTAAAGGTATGGCCATTACCATGGTATATTGATCCATCTATGTGTAACATGACACAGTGAATACTCTACTCACATGAGTAACCAACATGCTCATGCATATGTGTTAACACAACTTCAAAAGACTATATATAACAACATTGTGTCAAACAACACCTAAACATACTTTGCAGTGTGTCAAACAGCAGATGCTGATATGTTAGTCATATTCTACACACCACAAGTGTATACTACCAATATTGAAGGCTGTGATGACACTACCAACTTATCAAGTACCTCTTGTGACGGAGCTGTGTCTTGGGGAGTGGCGGAGGAGTTTCAGGCTAGGTCCCTGTTGCACAGTGTTGTCCGAGGGAGATGCTGGTCCTGGAGGAAATGGAGGAGGTCATAATACCACAATTGTGGCAGAGACCTCCCCCGTTCCACTCCCGGACGGATGGATTTTTGAACCTCATTAAGCTCCCTCTTAAACACTGTGTGTAGGTTCCTGATTTTATGCACCACAAAACTCTTATCCACCCTCTCCCCAGGGTGGTGATGCTGGGAGAGGGTGATGAAGCTGCTCATAAGCCACTACCTTCACCTGCTGGTTCTTGTAGTCAGTTGAGGTAGTCCGCCACAAAAACTCTTGCTCCTGGTACATGGCTATGAAGGCCCGGACAAACTCCTGGTTCTCAGCCATCTGAAACATTAATAAACATTATGTCAGGAACACACACACATCTATGTATGATGTTGGCTCAGCTATGCAATCATGGCGAAGTTTGGTCCTGTGTCCACATCAATTGGATACCACACATTTAAAAAAATATGAACCATTACACAGGCAAGTAACGACACATTTATAACATTGGTCACACAGTACGTACATATGGCTGGATGGTACTCCAGCATGATAATGTGAAGTTAGGGTTCGTATTCAAAGGCCTCACATGCAATGGCCATTGTTGTATGTATGATGTCTCAGTTAACACTACCATATCAAATAATTATGTCTGTACACATTAAAATAACATTCCCTTTTTAACTACATTCATCAAGAGTCTTTAGCCACACCACAACATACATGATGTTAACTGTGGGGGTGTACATTATGAGAAATATGCCATTCAGCGGCTGCACAGGGCAACTCAGAATACAAGATGGCCCATTATAACACATACCTAGCAGAAGCTAACAACAACATTACCATATGGTAGTGGAGTGAGTGCTAATATCAGGCCATACAGATAGAAGAGATGAAGAGGATGAGCAGTCATCAATACATACCGTTACTCCTGCAGTGCCAGAAGAGGAGACGCTACCACGTTGTTGCATGTGAACATCTGCAACAGGCTGGATCTGCCACATCCATCTTTTAAAGGGCGCTAAACCAATGAGATCGCTGAAGAGTCTTCCAATCCGCGTTGTCAGGTGTGGCAATGCAAAAGCACAAAACACAATTGGATGACGCTAGCGTCCTGTAATTGGCTGCTTCCCCCATAACAATGGGGAATACCTGAACAATGTCGTGTTTGCTGCACAGAGTCATTGAGTAAGTATTGATGTGCACACCTGTTTGTGTATATGCGTCCGTTTTAAGTGAGTTGTGTAAATATTAAAGTACCTCTACTTTGATGTAATGGCCACTGTTAACAGTTCCTGTAGCCTTTATCGTCCATATTAGGAAGAGTGTGGGTGGTTTCAGCATGCTGTATTGTGTGTGCTCAGAGAACATCCATTTTGTGTAGTTAACCCTGGCTTAACCACAACAGTGTTAGCATGTGAAAATATGGCCTATATACGAATGCCATGCAATGTAGTCCCACCGGTTGACCACACACATTTGATGCTAAATGATTCCAGTCCATGCAGCATTGTTAACTGACCATGTGTCATTTATATGTACAAACAAATGCATCTGCAAGCATGACCCTCTTGTGATGTGTAATGTAGTTTCCACAATTATCTGATTTTCTGGACTTTAGCTTTCTTTGGTGAAATACATAATGAGTGTTGTCATTCATGGGAGCCATATTCTTCTTCTAATGGCTTTCTGTATGGGTTAACATATGTGATATAGGTGTTATCTTGACAGTCACACTGTAGTGGCTTATATAACCAAGGAAGCAAATTTTTCTATGGGGTGCAACGTTACCGGCCAACCATGTAAGTGTGTATTTGACGGGTAACACGGGACTATGTACATGGGGTAGTTGATGTTATTTTGTCTTGCAATGCCTCCATATGCTCTTACTATTTTTTTTTCTTTTCACATTCACAAAGCCTTGCTAACAGACATTTGACGTCATGCATCATGCAACGTTGGCAGTAGTGGCTGTGGCCTTGGTGGAGGATGCCTTGTTGACGGATGAGAGAACTGAGAAACTGAGGAGGCATAGACGACAGCGTATGTGGTCTCGGGATTGGCTCCTGCAAAGGCGCCACCTTAGTCACATGGGCCTGGTCCGTCAGCTGGAGGACAGGAATCCGCAGGACTTCAGGAACTATCTCCAGATGTCCGAGGACTCTTTCAAATTCCTGTTGGACTTGGTTACACCACATATTGCCCGTGAGGACACTGTGATGCGTCAAGCTGTGCCAGGGGAGCGTTTGGCTGTGTGTTTCCTGGCAACAGGACGCTCGATATTGACCTGCAGTTTTCTGCTGCTGTCTCACGCCCGCTGCTGAGCCGCCTAATCCCTGAGACGTGTGAGGCCATTGTGAGGTGTCTGTTGCCCTTATATATATATGCGGTTTCCAACAGCCCCCGCAGAATGGTTACAAGTTGCCACTGGCTTCCAGGAGAGGTGTCAATTCCCAAACTGCGGTGGGGCATTGGATGGCAAGCATGTGAGGATCACACAACCCCCCCAACAGCGGGCCGTTTTACTATAACTATAAAGAGTATTTCAGTGTGGTCCTCATGGCCCTCGTCAATGCCAACTAGGAGTTCCTCCTCGTGGATGTGGGGATGAACGGGCGTGTGTCTCATGGGGGGTTTGGGCACACACCTCCTTTGGTCACGACCTTCGGAGCGGCCGCCTGAACTTACTCCCAAATGATGACACCACTGAACATCTTAACTTTGCCTTTGTGGGGGATGAGGCCTTCCCATTTCATGCCAACCTACTGCGGCCATATCCCCAGAGGACTATCACCCCATAGCAACGTATTTTCAATTACCGGCTATCCCGGGCATGTCGTGTGGTTGAAAACGCGTTCGGGATCATGGCAAATAGAGTCTGCATGTTTCATACTGCTTTAAATATGAAACAGGAATTTATCCAAATGGTAGTGATGACGTGTTGTGTGCTGCATAACTTTCTGCATCGTAGGGATGCTCAATCATACACGCCAGAAGGTTTTGTGGATTCTGTGGACCCCTCAACTGGGGAACTCATGCCAGGTGTGTGGCGTGCAAACGACCCTGGCATAGCGTCACTCCAGCCGCTGGGCCCGGGCCGACATCAGCAGGATGCCAGGAGCAGCAGAGACAGCTACTACTCCTACATTAATGGCCCTTGGGCGGTGGCCTGGCAGGACCACCAGATGTAGGGTGTGGGTCATGGGTCAACACAGTGGAATGTGTGTTGATTTGTGTTTTCACCGTATGTTTATGCTTAGGTTAGTGTAGTAGATGTTTTTTCTCTTTGTTTTTTTACAAAACATTGTTATGTATATTATTTTCTGATGATGTATTTTGTGACAATTGTGACATATTGTGTGATGACAACACTTGTTTTGTTGTGTGTTTGTTGTCGATCTTTTTATTTGTGTGGCCACAGTCATAATATTATTTCTGATCAGACAAACGTGTGTGAGTATTCAATTTCTACCTGAGAACAGTTGAATATAGCATTAGGCTGTGCTCAGAGGTGTGACACTACAATGTTATTTAAGGGACTAATAACTGACAGTGCACCATTGTGTGCACTTGTACAGTACACAGATGAAGAGGTTTGCCGCACACTGTATGGTGACTGTGGGTTTCCCTATCCAGATAGCTGCATGTAGACATGAACTAAGTAAAAGTCCATGCAGCACACAGCTACCACCAATGATGCACAGTGCTAACAAGCCATATGTGTTTGAGGAAAAAATTCAAAAACTTACGTTTTTTCAAAAAACTCAATAATCTTTCTTTTAATCTGGAGTTCTTAGTACATACATTGGCCAATGTCTGCTTGCTCATCAACTACGACAAAGTGACTCCAGGTATGATGAGCCCTATCTGACATCCCTGCCCTCCTTGTCCACCCCCCACCTCGTGGTGGGCAGGCACCATCTATACCCTCCATCACCTGTAGGTTTAATGAGGGTGCAATTACATTGCAGCAAAGGAGTCTGCAACTCCATATAATATATAGTTTAGAAAAGCTGCACAGCACTCAGCAGACCAGTGTGAACTGGTGCAAGCATAGGACGCAGAGATTAAACAAACTAAGTAAAAGTCCATGCAGCACACAGCTACCACCAATGATGCACAGTGCTAACAAGCCATATGTGTTTGAGGAAAAAATTCAAAAACTTACGTTTTTTCAAAAAACTCAATAATCTTTCTTTTAATCTGGAGTTCTTAGTACATACATTGGCCAATGTCTGCTTGCTCATCAACTACGACAAAGTGACTCCAGGTATGATGAGCCCTATCTAAACATCCCTGCCCTCCTTGTCCACCCCCCACCCCCAATCTCTGCGTCCTATGCTTGCACCAGTTCACACTGGTCTGCTGAGTGCTGTGCAGCTTTTCTAAACTATATATTATATGGAGTTGCAGACTCCTTTGCTGCAATGTAATTGCACCCTCATTAAACCTACAGGTGATGGAGGGTATAGATGGTGCCTGCCCACCGTGAGGTGGGGGGTGGACAAGGAGGGCAGGGATGTCAGATAGGGCTCATCATACCTGGAGTCACTTTGTCGTAGTTGATGAGCAAGCAGACATTGGCCAATGTATGTACTAAGAACTCCAGATTAAAAGAAAGATTATTGAGTTTTTTGAAAAAACGTAAGTTTTTGAATTTTTTCCTCAAACACATATGGCTTGTTAGCACTGTGCATCATTGGTGGTAGCTGTGTGCTGCATGGACTTTTACTTAGTTTGTTTAATCTCTGCGTCCTATGCTTGCACCAGTTCACACTGGTCTGCTGAGTGCTGTGCAGCTTTTCTAAACTGCATGTAGACATGGGTATGTGTACACAAACATGGACACTTGCATTGTGTCCCATTTACACATATGTACATATCTGTAAACACATACATGTATGCACACACATAGTTCATACATGCAATGTAATGTGCATACACATGTACATACTTGTTGTGTGTAGCTTACCAACTTCAACAGAAGACATACACAATGTCCATGCATATTTGCAGTAAACACTGCACTACACTAGCGTTCCTGTCTGCCAGTTTGGCGACGCAGCAGTGTCTTGCTGGGGCCGCTACACATGACAAATGACATCAGTAGCGAGATGGTAGAATGGGCAATTGCATCCATATTGGCACCATGTTGTCTGAGACGGCTGACCAATGGTAATGCTCTTTCATCGTCCAATCGGAGTGGTCTGGGTGCGGTTAAGCAAACTCAGGTACGCCTATGTCCTAGACTGTGTCAAACAGTACGCCCACATTGCTGATGTGGTTGTGCTGTGTGACGCCGCAACTGCGAACGTCTTCTTCGACTCTGCAATTTGTCAGGCGACTTCCGGGACGCCGGATCGCACATGCGATTGCTACGTGTAACATATCCTAGGCAATCTTGGAAAAGTGCCAAAAACGTGCGCGCACCTATGAAATTGCAGGCGATATTGCAGCGATGTTGCGATGTGTAACGGTACCTTAAGCGGCACTTTATTGTATGTACCATCACTATTAACAATATGTATGTACTACGTACATATATGTTGTCCTGTATGCACCTTTATGCACTACGCACTTATAAGGTATGATGTTCATATCTATTTAATGAGTTTATGTAAATTGATTGATTATTGGAAATCTTATATTCACTCTATAAAATCCTGTGATTTGGTTAAGGCCCAGTTACACACACACAGATAATTGTGCAGAGATTGTTCGCAGATCTCTGGTTGCAGTGAAATCATGGACACATTGTTCCATTTTGTGGCCGTGTACAAATGTAACAAAGTGTCCATGATTTCACTGCAACCAGAGATCTGCGAACAATCTCTGCACAATTATCTGTGTGTGTAACTGGGCCTTTAGACCCACTGCTTGAGAAAGATTTTACATCCGAAACGTTGCCATGCCACTGGGCAATAAAGTCCACATCATTTTTTGGTGCTGAATTTCTCTTTTTTCATTTATTATCAATGGACACTAGGTTGATGTTTTGAAAAGCGTGCATTTTCTGAAGGTAAGAATTTTTGTGCTGTTCCTATTTTTCACCATATATATATCTATAATATAAAACCTGAAGGCCACTTCTGGAAAACCCGAAGGTTACTTCCGTGATGGCCTCCGGACCATGGTGGTGACGTCACCAGTGCGGGGTAGCCGGGCGGCGCCCGGCTACAGGGACCGGCGGAGTAACGTTCCGCTCTCGGAAGTTCCGGCGGTTCTCCCGGCGCCGCCCGCAGACGACCGGCATCAGCCGGTTGTCTCCCGCCCGCCACACATGCGGTCCCCCGCTCCTGGGGCCCCCCTGCGGGTCCTCCTGCCCCCCTGCAGTTGCTCCTGTCCCCCCGCGGCTCCTGTGGGCCCCCCGCGGGTCGTCCTGCCCCACGCGGCTCCTGCAGACCCCCCGCGGGTCATGCTGCCCCCCCTGAGGCTCCTCCTGCCCCCCCGCGGCTCCTGCGGCCCGTCCTGCCCCCCCACGAATCCTGCGGCCCCCCCCTGCTTGCTTCTACTAAAAATAAAAAAAGCCTCATAGAGGATACTCACCCGTCTGCCGGCGCGCTCCATCTACCTCCTCTAGCTCCATGGCTTGAGGACCTGCGGTTGCCTGGGAAACCGATCAGCTGATCGGTTGCCTGGGAAACCGATCAGCTGATCGGTTTCCCAGGCAACCACAGGTCCTGCGAGCCGCCACAACGGTTGAGTATCCTCCCATCCATCCTGCCCCTCCCCCTGCCACCACCATCCTGCCCCTACCCCCCACTGGCTCCAACCTGCCCCCCCTCCGCTTCATAACACACCACCCCGCCGACTCCATCCTGCCCCCCCCCTCCATCCTGCCCGCCCCCAAGCCCGCTGCATCCTGCCCCCCACCGCCTCCATCCTGCCCCCCGCCGGCTCCATTCTGCCCCCCCGCCGCCTCCATCCTGCCCCCCCCCACAACAGTTCCATCCTGACCCCCCCACAACAGTTCCATCCTTTCCCCCCCGGCTCCATCCTACCCCCTGCCCCTGCCGGTTCCATCCTGCCCCCCCCGCCCGCTCCATCCTATCCATCCTACCCCCCCGCCGACTCCATCCTGCCCCCCGCTGGCTCCATCCTGCACCCCCCGCCCGCTCCGTCCTATCCCCCCCACATCAGCTCCATCCTGCCCCCCACCGACTCCATCCTGCCCCCCGCCGACCCCATCCTGCCCCCCCGCCGACCCCATCATGCCCCCCCCTGCCGACTCCATCCTGCCCCCCCCTGCCGGCTCTATCCTGCCCCCACCACCCGCTCCATCCTATCCATCCTACCCCCCCCGCCGTCTCCATCCTGCCCCCCCCACACAAGCTCCATCCTGCCCCCTCGCCCGCTCCATCCTCACCCCCCGCTGGCTCCATTCCACCACCCGCCCGCTCCATCCTGTGCCCCCCTGCCACCATCCTGCCCTGCTTGCTCCATCCTGCCCCCCCGCCACCATCCTGCCCCGCCGCCTCCATCCTGTCCCCCTGCCACCGTCCTGCCCCGTTCGCTCTGGTCTGCCCCGCTCGCTCCATCCTGCCACGCTCGCTCCATGCTGCCCTGCTCGCACCATCCTGCCCCGCTGCCTCCATCCTGCCCCGCTGCCTCCATCCTGCCCCACAGCCTCCATCCTGCCCCCACCCCTGCCACCATCCTACTCCTCCGGCTCCATCCTGCTCCTCCGGCTCCATCCTGACCCCCCCCCCTTCGGGTCCATCCTGCCCCCCGCTCCAACCTGCCCCGCTCGCTCCATCCTGCCACCACTCCACCCCCCGTCACCATCCTGCCCCCCTAATCCATCCTGCCCCCCTGGCAGTTAGAGGTCATGTGACCGATCAGCTGAATGGTTTCACAGGCAACGACGGGTCCTAAACCCCTGTAGGACCTAGAAGACGAAGGTGGAGCGAGCCGGCGGACAGGTGAGTATCCTCACTGAGGATTTTTTTATTTTTTGGAGGGAGGAGCGGGGAAGAGCGGAGTATGGCCATATACCATAGTGCTGCTATACATGTAATGTAATGTACCACCATATACCATAGCGCTGCTATACATGTACTGTAATGTACCACCATATACCATAGCGCTGCTAGACATGTGCTATAAAATACCCCCATATACTATAGTGCACCTGTACACAGGGCCGCACCGTCCATTGGACAGTGTGAGCCCTGTCATTCAGGCGGCAGCCGGCAGGGGGAGCGGCTGTGCAGAAGGCGGCGGCGCCTCAATGCAAGCAGCCTCCCCCTGTCATGGCGGCCGGCCGCTCACCCCGCGCACCGAGGTAAGCGGCGACCGGGGAAGAGGCACAGAAGGGGCGGCAGGGGCCCCAGGCATCACTAGCACCCCCCCCCCCCCCGTGACTCACGGCCGCGGTCACTGCCGCGGATCAGGCGGCAATGGCGAGCCGGTCATTATTGTAGAAGGGGCGGCAGCCCCAGGCTCCAACAGCACACCCCCCCCCCCCCCCCCGTAGTCAGTGCTGCTCAGGCGGCAGTGGGGCTCGGTGCACCCCTGCCTGTACATATACTGTAATATATTGCCATATACTATAGTGCTGCTATACATCTGCTATACTGTACCGCCATATACCATAGTGCTGCTATATCTAATATATAAAACCCGAAGGCTCACTTCTGTCACTTTAGCCAGCACTTCCGTCACTTTGTCATCGCCAAAGTGACGTCACCACAGCGCTACACCCGTCCAGGGTGGACCAACATGCCGGCCCTAAGCGGAGCGGGACTCAGGCAGCCCTGCCACGCTTACGGCCGCCCCTACACTGCTTAAAACACACATCACGGGCGGGAGACGACTGCCGTGATGTGTGCAGCCTGGAGGAGCAGAGGTGTGAAGAACGGTCATGTCGCCGCTCCAGCCTCCTCTCTCCTCACCCCTCCAACCGCATCTCTCCTCACCCCTCCTGCCTCACCTCTCCTCACCCCTCCAGCGCCACCTCTCCTCACCCCTCCAGCCTCCCGCCACATCATACTCTGCTATCCACAGAGCCGCCTGTATACAGACAATTCATTTCACCGCGCTCCCGATGCAATTGCATCGGGCCCCTGAACACTGCACTCTGGCCCAACTACTGCACTCTACCCCCACCACTAGACTCTGCCCCTGACCACTGCACTCTGCCCCTGACCACTGCACTCTGCCCCTGACCACTGCACTCTGCCCCTGACCACTGCACTCTGCCCCTGACCACTGCACTCTGCCCTAAAGCAGACTATGAGCCACTGAGCCTCCGTATACTCTGCTAACCACTCAGCCGCTGTATAGTCTGCTAACCACTGAGCCTCCGTACACCCTAATAACCATAGGCTAAAATACCAGATTCTTTAGAATCGGGCCGCCATCTAATATATATATATATATATATATATATATATATAATATATATATATATACTAGCTGTGAGCCCGATGCAAATGCATCGGGATTCTAGAATGTGCATTAATTTGATTATAGTAGTTATAGGTGGTGTGAGGACTTTTCGGGGGGTGTGAATAGTTTTTGGGAGTCCCATACTTTTTTTGGGGGGTCCCATACTTTTGGGGGGGGGGGGTCACATACTTTTTTGGGGGGGTCACATACTTTTTTGGGGGGGTCACATACTTTTTTTGGGGGGTCACATACTTTTTTTGGGGGGGTCACATACTTTTTTTGGGGGGTCACATACTTTTTTTGGGGGGTCAGATACTTTTTTGGGGGGGTCACATACTTTTTTTGGGGGTCACATACTTTTTTTGGGGGGTCACATACTTTTTGGGGGGGTCACATACTTTTTTGGGGGGTCACATACTTTTTTGGGGGGTCACATACTTTTTTTGGGGGGTCACATACTTTTTTGGGGGGGGTCACATACTTTTTTGGGGGTCACATACTTTTTTGGGGGGGTCACATACTTTTTTGGGGGTCACATACTTTTTTTGGGGGGTCACATACTTTTTTGTTTTGTCACATACTTTTTTGGGGGGTCACATACTTTTTTGGGGGGTCACATACTTTTTTGGGGGGTCCAATACTTTTTTTGGGGGTCCAATACTTTTTTTTGGAGGTCACATAGTTTTTTGGGGGGTCACATACTTTTTTGGGGGGTCACATACTTTTTTTGGGGGTCACATACTTTTTTTGGGGGGTCACATACTTTTTTGGGGGTTCACATACTTTTTTGTTTTGTCACATACTTTTTTGGGGGGTCACATACTTTTTTGGGGGTCACATACTTTTTTTTCGGGGGTCCAATACTTTTTTTGGGGGGTCCAATACTTTTTTTTGGAGGTCACATAGTTTTTTGGGGGGTCACATACTTTTTTGGGGGGGTCACATACTTTTTTTGGGGGGTCACATACTTTTTTGGGGGGGGTCACATACTTTTTTTGGGGGGTCACATACTTTTTTGGGGGGTCACATACTTTTTTGGGGGGGTCACATACTTTTTTGTTTTGTCACATACTTTTTTGGGGGGTCACATACTTTTTTGGGGGGTCACATACTTTTTTTGGGGGGTCCAATACTTTTTTTGGGGGGTCCAATACTTTTTTTTGGAGGTCACATAGTTTTTTGGGGGGTCACATACTTTTTTTGGGGGGTCACATACTTTTTTTTGGGGGTCACATACTTTTTTTGGGGGGGTCACATACTTTTTTGGGGGGGTCACATACTTTTTTTGGGGGGTCACATACTTTTTTTGGGGGGGTCACATACTTTTTTTGGGTGGTCACATAATTTTTTTGGGGGGGTCACATACTTTTTTGGGGGGGTCACATACTTTTTTTGGGGGGTCACATACTTTTTTTGGGGGGGTCACATACTTTTTTTGGGAGTGCAATACTTTTTTTGGGGGGTCTAATACTTTTGTGGGGGGTCCAATACTTTTGGGGGGGGTCCAATACTTTTTGGGGCGCGTTCAATACTTATTGGGGCTGAGTGCTCACAATGGCCGCTTATTATTAGCATTAATCTTATTATTATTAGCATTAATAGCATAATTATTAGCATTAATAGCATAATTATTAGCATTATTAGCATTATTATTAGCATTAATAGCATAATTATTAGCATTAATATCATTATTATTAGCAGTAATATAATTATTATTAGATTTTTTTTTTAATTATTATTTTTTGTAATATTTTATAATTTTTAATTTTTTTTTTTATTATTTTTTTTATAATTTTTTAATTATTTTTAAATAATTTTATTATAAAATGTATTATTTATTTTAACTGAGACAGAGTTCTCCTTCTGGTCCGCTAAAAGGGCTGGGCTGATTAGCATATATTTATTTTTTTTATTATTATTTTTATTTAATTTTTTATTATTTTTTTATTATTATTTTTTATTATTTTTTAATTCTTTTTAAATTCTTTTATTTATTATTTAATTTATTATTTATTTTAAGTGAGACACAGTTCTCATTGTGGTCCGCCAAAAGGGCTGAGCTGATTAGCATATATTTATTTTTTTATTATTATTTTTATTTAATTTTTTATTATTTTTTAATTATTATTTTTTATTATTTTTTAATTCTTTTTAAATTCTTTTATTTATTATTTAATTTATTATTTATTTTAAGTGAGACAGAGTTCTCATTGTGGTCCGCCAAAAGGGCTGAGCTGATTAGCATATATTTATTTTTTTATTATTATTTTTATTTAATTTTTTATTATTTTTTTATTATTATTTTTTATTTTTTTTAATTCTTTTTAAATTATTTTATTTATTATTTAATTTATTATTTATTTAAAGTGAGACACAGTTCTCATTGTGGTCCGCCAAAAGGGCTGAGCTGATTAGCAATATATTTATTTTTTTTATTATTATTTTAATTTAATTTTTTATTATTTTTTTATTATTATTTTTTATTATTTTTTAATTCTTTTTAAATTATTTTATTTATTATTTAATTTATTATTTATTTTAAGTGAGACACAGTTCTCATTGTGGTCCGCCAAAAGGGCTGAGCTGATTAGCATATATTTATTTTTTTTATTATTATTTTAATTTAATTTTTTATTATTTTTTTATTATTATTTTTATTATTTTTTAATTCTTTTTAAATTATTTTATTTATTATTTAATTTATTATTTTTTTTAAGTGAGACACAGTTCTCATTGTGGTCCGGCAAAAGGGCTGAGCTGATTAGCATATATTTATTTTTTTATTATTATTTTTATTTAATTTTTTATTATTTTTTTATTATTATTTTTTATTATTTTTTAATTCTTTTTAAATGATTTTATTTATTATTTATTTTATTATTTATTTTAAGTGAGACAGAGTTCTCATTGTGGTCCGCCAAAATGGCTGAGCTGATTAGCATATATTTTATTTTTTTATTATTATTTTTATTTAATTTTTTATTATTTTTTTATTATTATTTTTTATTATTTTTTAATTCTTTTTAAATTATTTTATTTATTATTTAATTTATTATTTATGTTAAGTGAGACAGTTCTCATTCAGGTCCGCTATTTTTGCCATTGACATACATTAGCGGTGTGTCGGCGATTTTATGGCCGGCCACCTGGTTCTATTTGTCGGCCGTAAAATCGCGGACACACCGCTAATACATGTCTATGGGCAGTGAGCCCGATTTCGGATTGGGCGCGGACCAATCAGAATTCGAGCTCAATGAGGGGCTCTTCTGATTGGCTGAGGGCAGTACACAGCGACCAATCAGAAGAGCCGCTCATATCTCATTGAGATACAATGGCGGATTTGTCGTCCATTGTACCTGAATGAGAAGAGAAGAGGACGTCGGAGCTGGAAGAAGACAGAAGATCCCCGGGGCCGGACGAAGAGGACGCCTGGCCGGACGAAGAGGACGCCTGGCCGGACGGACGATCAGATGACTAAGAAGACATGTAAGTATGTGCGGACATGGGGGGGACTGTGTGGACATTAGTGGGGGTCGGCTGTGCGGACATGGGGGTTTTTCGGACATTGATGGGGGCGGGCTGTGCGGGCATGGGGTGGGCTGTGCGGGCATGGGGGTCGGCTGTGCGGACATGGGGGTGGGCTGTGCGGACATGGGGGTGGGCTGTGCGGGCATGGGGTCGGCTGTGCGGGCATGGGGTCGGCTGTGCGGGCATGGGGGTGGGCTGTGCGGGCATGGGGGTCGGCTGTGCGGGCATGGGGGTCGGCTGTGCGGACATGGGGGTGGGCTGTGCGGACATGGGGGTGGGCTGTGCGGCATGGGGGTCGGCTGTGCGGGCATGGGGGTCGGCTGTGCGGGCATGGGGGTCGGCTGTGCGGGCATGGGGGTCGGCTGTGCGGGCATGGGGGTGGCTGTGCGGCATGGGGGTCGGCTGTGCGGGCATGGGGGTCGGCTGTGCGGGCATGGGGGTCGGCTGTGCGGGCATGGGGGTCGGCTGTGCGGGCATGGGGGTCGGCTGTGCGGACAGGGGGGTGGGCTGTGCGGACATTGATGTGGGCGGGCTGTGCGGACATGGGGGTGGGCTGTGCGGGCATGGGGGTCGGCTGTGCGGACATGGGGGTGGGCTGTGCGGACATTGATGTGGGCGGGCTGTGCGGACATTGCTGGGGAAGGGCTGTGCGGACATGGGGGTCGGCTGTGCGGACATGGGGGTCGGCTGTGGGGACATTGATGGGGGCGGGCTGTGCGGACATGGGGGGGGGGTGGCGAATTGTGTGTAGCGGGGAGCGGAGTCGGCAATGCCGCCTCGGCTCCATGGTCCCCGGGGAGCGAATTGCGGCTCAGGCAGCGACTCGCAATGGCCTCGCGGCCATTGCTCGCGCTACCTGAGCGGTAAATCGCTAAGGTTGTAGCCGGGGCTGTGGATGGATTTTGGGCCAGCGGCTCGCAATGGCCGCTTCGCGGCCATTGCTCGCCCTGGGCCAGCGACTCGCAATGGCCTCGCGGCCATTGCTCGCGCAGCATTGGGCGCTTCGCGCCCAATGTTAATTTCGTATCCACATGACCACGCCGGAAGTAGCGCGCGGAGGGGCGCTTTTCCGATTCGCGATTATATAATAGATATACACACAGTTGTGGCCAAAAGTATTGACACCCCTGCAATTCTGTCAGATAATACTCAGTTTCTTCCTGAAAATGATTGCAACCACAAATTCTTTGGTATTATTATCTTCATTTAATTTGTCTTCAATGAAAAAACACAAAAAGAATTGTCCTAAAGCCAAATTGGATCTACACCATGTTCCAAATTATTATGCAAATGTTCTTTTTCTCTGATTTTCCTAAATAATTGGTGCAAATGACAGTCAGTGTAATAAAAGTCATCACCCGTTAGATTATACATCAAATTTTATTGAAGAAACCTCCCAATGATAACAGTATAATCTTCAAAATAACTCTAAATGCACTGTTCCAAATTATTAGGCACAGTGGAGTTTCTAAACATTTGATATGTTTGAAAGAACTGAAAATGCTCATTTGTTGAATTTGCAGCATTAGGAGGTCACCTTCTCTGAAATAAAAAGCTATTTAACTACAAAACATCCTAACAGGCCAGTTACATGTTAACATAGGAACCCTTCTTTGATATCCCCTTCACAATTCTTGCATCCATTGAACTTGTGAATTTCTGGAGAATTTCTGCTTGTATCATTCTTTGCATGATGTCAGAATAGCCTCCCAGAGCTGCTGTTTTGATGTGAACACCCTCATAGATCTTTTGCTTGATTATAATCCAAAGGTTGTCTATAGGGTTGAGGTCATGAGGAGATGGTGGCCACACCATGAGTTTATCTCCTTTTATGACATTAGCAGCCAATGGCACAGAGGTATTCTTTGCAGCATTAGATGGTGCTTTGTCATGCATGAAGATGATTTTGCTCCTGAAGGCACGTTTCTGCTTTTTGTACCATGGAAGAAATTTCTCAATCAGAAACTCTATATACATTGCGGAGATCATTTCAACACCTTCAGGAACCTTAAAGGGGCCTATGAGCTATTTCCCAGTGATTCCAGCCCAAAACATGACTCCTCCACCTCCTTGCTGATGTTGCAGCCCTGTTGAGACATGGTGGCCATCCACCAACCATCCACTACTCCATCCATCTGGACCATCCAGGGTTGCTCGGCACTCGTTCAGTAAACAAGACTGTTTGAAAATTAGCCTTGCTGTATGTCTGAGCTCAATGCAACCGTTTCTGCTTGTGAGCACTGTTTAGGGGTAGCCGAAAAGTAGGTTTATGCACCACAGCAAGCCTTTGAAGGATCCTACACCTTGAGGTTCGAGGGACTCCAGAGGCACCAGCAGCATCAAATAACTATTTGCTGGTTTGTAAAGCCTTGTTAGCAGCTGCTCTCTTAATCAGATGAACTTGTCTTGCAGAAACCTTCCTCATTCTGCCTTTATCTGCACGAACACGTCTGTGCTCAGAATCAGCCACAAATCTCTTCACAGTATGATGATCACACTTAGGTTTTCGTGCAATATCTAATGTTTTCATCCATTGTCCAAGGCATTGCGCTATTTGTTGCATTTCGGCAGCAGAGAGATCCTTTTTCTTTCCCATGGTACTTGAAAACTGTGGCCTGCCTAATATTGTGGAACATCCAGTTTTCCTTTTATTGGGCTCACCTGCCAAACTAATTATCACAGGTATCTGAGATTGATTTCAGTGATCCAAAGAACCCTGAGACACAATACCACCAATGGGTTTAATTGACAAAATAAAAAATAAAAAAACCCTATGACACATAAAACCAATTTGCATAATAATTTGGAACCTGGTGTAATTCCACACCAAACATAAAAAAGGGGGTGGACAAAAGTATTGGCACTGTTAGAAAAATCTTGTGATGCTTCTCTAATTTGTGTAATTAACAGCACCTGTAACTTACCTGTGGCACCTAACAGGTGTTGGCAATAACTAAATCACACTTGCAGCCAGTTGACATAGATTAAAGTTTACTCAACCTCTGTCCTGTGTCCTTGTGTGTACCACATTGAGCATGGAGAAAAGAAAGAAGAACCAAAGAACTGTCTGAGGACTTGAGAAACCAAATTGTGAGGAAGCATGAGCAATCTCAAGGCTACAAGTCCATCTCCAAAGACCTGAATGTTCCTGTGTCTACTGTGCGCAGTGTCATCAAGAAGTTTAAAGCCCATGGCACTGTGGCTAACCTCCATAGATGTGGACGGAAAAGAAAAATTGACGAGAGATTTCAACGCAAGATTGTGTGGATGGTGGATAAAGAACCTCGACTAACATCCAAACAAGTTCAAGCTGCTCTGCAGTCCGAGGGTACAACAGTGTCAACCCGTACTATCAGTCGGCGTCTGAATGAAAAGGGACTGTATGGTAGGATACCCAGGAAGACTCCACTTCTTACCCCGAGACATAAAAAAGCCAGGCTGGAGTTTGCCAATACTTACCTGAGAAAGCCTACAACGTTTTGGAAGAATGTTCTCTGGTCAGATGAGATAAAAGTAGAGCTTTTTGGGCAAAGGCATCAACATAGAGTTTACAGGAGAAAAAAAGAGGCATTCAAAGAAGAGATCACGCTCCCTACAGTCAAACATGGCGGAGGTTCCCTGATGTTTTGGGGTTGCTTTGCCGCCTCTGGCACTGGAGTGCTTGACCGTGTGCATGGCATTATGAAGTCTGAAGACAATGTGTGTGTTTTGGGTCATTGTCCTGCTGGAAGACCCATGACCTCTGAGGGAGACCCAGCTTTCTCACACTGGGCCCTACATTATGCTGCAAAATGTGTTGGTAGTCTTCAGACTTCATAATGCCATGCACACGGTCAAGCAGTCCAGTGCCAGAGGCAGCAAAGCAACCCCAAAACATCAGGGAACCTCCGCCATGTTTGACTGTAGGGACTGTGTTCTTTTCTTTGAAAGCCTCTTTTTTTCTCCTGTAAACTCTATGTTGATGCCTTTGCCCAAAAACCTCTACTTTTGTCTCATCTGACCAGAGAACATTTTTCCTAAACGTTTTAGGCTTTCTCAGGTAAGTTTTGGCAAACTCCAGTCTGACTTTTTTATGTCTCGGAGTAAGAAGTGGGGTCTTTCTGGGTATCCTACCATACAGTCCCTTTTCATTCAGACGCTGACAGATAGTACGAGTTGACACTGTTGTACCCTCGGACTGCAGGGCAGCTTGAACTTGTTTGGATGTTAGTCGAGGTTTTTTATCCACCATCGGCACAATCTTGCGTTGAAATCTCTCGTCAATTTTTCTTTTCTGTCTACATCTAGGGAGGTTAGCCACAGTGCCATGGGATTTAAACTTCTTGATGACACTGCGCACAGTAGACACAGCAATATTCAGGTCTTTGGAGATGGACTTGTAGCTTTGAGATTGCTCATGCTTCCTCACAATTTGGTTTCTCAAGTCCTCAGACAGTTCTTTGGTCTTCTTTCTTTTCTCCATGCTCAATGTGGTACACATAAGGACACAGGACAGAGGTTGAGTCAACATTAATCCATGTCAACTGGCTGCAAGTGTGATTTAGTTATTACCAACACCTGTTAGGTGTAAGTTAAAGGTGCAGTTAATTACACAAATTAGAGAAGCATCACATGATTTTTCTAACAGTTCCAATACTTTTGTCCACCCCCTTTTTATGTTTGGTGTGGAATTGTATCCAATTTGGCTTTAGGACAAATAATTTTTGTGTTTTTTCATTGAAGACAAATTAAATGAAGATAATAATACCAAAGAATTTGTGATTGCAATCATTTTCAGGAAGAAACTGAGTATTATCTGGCAGAATTGCAGGGGTGTCAATACTTTTGGCCACAACTGTAGCCATGTTCCGGACGTCCATGTAATGTGTCACACATAATGTGGTGCTACACAGTACATTGCATAATGTACGATGGTCCCCATTGTCTACATCATGGGCCAAACACCTTCCAAAGCTGAAATGTAGACATACGGCAAACAAGACTGCCATACAACTGGCTTGCTGCTGCTACATAGTGGCTTTGGTTATACATGTCTACCTACACTACCGTATGTAGAATAGTGCATCTTGAAGCCTTTCTAAAAACTTCATGTGTTAGGAGTTTTGTGGTGACTTATCATATGTCTAAACATTAAACAATGTCAGGCTTTATTGAAAAGAGCTTCCCGAATTATGCCACAATGATTACCAGTTGTGATGATGTACCCATTATTCATGGGACCTTATGTGAACATACAGACATCTATGAGGTTTTGATGTGCTTTCTGGTTATGTTGCAGATGGGGGACAATCAGGATTTTGTTCGGGCCTTGTTGGCAATGTACCAGGACCACGAATGCCTGTGGCGGCTGCGTTCACCTGATTACAAAAATAATCAGGTGAAGGATGTGGCCCATGGCCGCCTTGTTGCCCTCGCCCAAGACCACCAACCTGGGGTGAGGTGGGATAAGGCGAAGGTTAAGGCAAAGATCAAACACCTGCGCACCGTATTCAAAAAGGAGCACAACCTGGTCCAGAGGTCCCAGCATTCTGGGATGGGAAGTGAGGAGGTACGTGTGCCACAACTGTGGTACTATGACCTCCTCACTTTCAATCTGGATCAGGAGGCTCCTCTGAGATTATGGTGTGCAAGGGAGTTTGATCACACCAACACGGCCACATCCGAAGCCAAGGCTCCATCACAGGAGGTATGTTTTATGAAGCTTCTTATGTATTTAAATCACTTGCTGGTAGCAGTCACGTGTTGTTTTTGCAAGTTTTTTCGGGCACAATCCTGTGGGTGTTTTTCGAAAACTGTGTGTTTTTGGTGATGGGTCACACACTTGGCTCCTCTTTTTTTTTTTTTTCCGGTTGGTTGTCAACACACATCACTTACCATGTTGTCCCCTGAGGTAAGTATAATAGACATTTTTCACTGTTTCTTCTTGTTGTTGTTTTATGTTGAATGTTTGTGTGGCTCTAATGCAATGGTGTCGTACTGGTGCTTGTGCAGTAAATCTGCAATGGCTAATAGACTTTTTGTAGGACATGACAAGTGATTCCCTTTTTTTTCCCCATTCTTTAAAGGATCCGCAGGAGCAGCAGTCCACGCTGGAGGGGTCACCCGCTCATGATCCTCCTCCTACAACATCTGCGGGGGAGGTTGTGCCTGGTCCCAGTTCGGTGAACCGGCACCCTGGTCCCAGCTCAGGAATCTCCCGAAGATGGGCACTCACACTGCCCAATGCTGAGCTGGGAGCATGGGCAAACTGGGTGCTGGTTCACACAGAAAACCAGCCAAATAGTGGGATTGGGCACCTAGTGAATGAGCGAGTGTCCATGTTGACAGTACCTCAGCAGAATATTGCCGAGCGGATCATAATTCGGGTCCTGTAAGTGGCCAGTGGGGATATGGGGATTTTGGGGCTCAACCCACGTCTGATTTAGTAGATGATTACACCCATGAGGAGAGACGCTACCAATGACTTTGTTTTGTTGTTTGTATATACCTTTTATTTTAATGATTAATTCACACGGTGTGTGTGTTTTTTTTATGTTTGGTTCCAATAAATTGATTTTGTTGAGCACAATATCATGCTTGAACTTGATGTCTCATGTATGTGTAAATATGTATAGTGATGTAGTATGACACGCCAAGGCTGTGTGTCACTTGTATAGCCCACATAACCAAGATAACATGGTCACATACATATTTGGACATATGCTACATCCCTTTGTCCAAGGTGTCCCAATGCATTTGTTGGAGTTGTAAAGGTTGATCACCTACATAGCTTAACAATTGTGTACAAGTCACCCACAAAATGCTTGTGTTGTTTGCCATACAATGCTGATGAGTAGTGTTTACCCATTGTTTTGTTAGGGATGTTCCTTAAATTGGGTCAGTAATGTAGTGTAGTGCTTAGAACATTGATGTTGTCCATTCATGCTGCACACCTGGAACTTGGAAAAAATGTTTGCACCATCAATGCTAATGTGACCCCTCACAAATTTGTTTTTGGCATCAAGATGTAGCCTTTAGTAAAGAGGTTTCAACTCCATACTCAAGCACCTCTGTGTATATAGTCATGAGGTCAAAGACAGTAGTGGGATTTGCACAACAATCTTATTGTTTAAATCCCTTTTTTTGGGGATTGGTGTTATTGGCCTTTTTGTTAAGGTTGGCCAAGGTCAATCCAAACTTTTTTTTTTTTCGCTCTTCAAAGCAAGGTGTTTTTTTTGTGTGTGTTTTTTTGTGTGTAAAAGTCCAAATAGCCAACATATTTGCCGTGGTGACCGTGGAGTCACAGCCATGTTGAACAAATTTAAAATGTCAAGTAAAGACAACTTTAAACCAATCATGGCAACATGCTACACCCTAAAGACACAAGGGTGATGTAAAAAGAGGATGCTACAAATTTAAAAACATTAGGCCTCTGGCACAAACCCAGGATGCTCCCCAGCCTGCCCATCAGTGAGACGCTGGATGATGGCCCACATTCAGTTGAGAATGGCCTGTGCCTCACGGTGGACAGCAACCAACTTCTTGATGGTTTATTGCCCTGTAGGGTAAATATACAACATTAATATAATGTAATTCTGTGTTCACCAATGTTATGTGACTGTGTTACCAAACTTACGATTCTGGACAGCATCCGCAACTTCCCGTTCTGGTGGTGTGGATGACGTTCCTGGCAACATGTGCCCAGCTGCTGTAGCATCTGCATTAATTAAAGGGATACAATAAAAACAGGAAGGCAATCACACCGGGTCACACAGGGGACATTTAAAAAAACAAGCTTGTTTCATATGGTCGACACGTACCATCAGGGCCAACTCCAACAGGCTCACTTTCACCCTGTAGTGACCATTCCCCAACAGGGCTCACAACTTGGTTGCCTACATCGGGTGGAGGGGTGGCAGGAGGTGGTGGTGTGTGCAGCCGCCTGTGTGTGGGGCCTGGGTCAGGCGTTGGGCCTCTTTTTGCCCTTCCAGGGGGTGTGGCGGTTGGGCTGTGCGGCCCTGAGGCTGGGCTGGCAGCTGCAGAGGGGGGGCTCTGAGGTTTCCCAGAGGCAGAACTTGCTGCAGGTGTTAAGGCAGCCCTTCCAGGAGAAGGTGGCGGCAGGCTGCCAGATGGTGTTGCTGGGGAGAATGGACATCTGGCGGGTGGTGGGCTTGCCGGTGGTGATGGCTGCCCTTCAGAGCTGTCAGCATCCTCTGTAAGATTGAACATTACAATTATCAAACCATGTACACCATCCACAACACATATGCCAACATACATGTCATTTGTATGTGTGTCAGTAATGATTGCCGTCAACATGTAAATGCTTGTTGTTTGGCCCATAGTGATGTGATGTGAGCTGAGTGTGCACATATCTACATGGGCATGGCCAAACCCACTGTTTTGTGGCCATGCCGTACACACAACAAAATAGTGTTGGCCATGACAGACTTTGACACACACAATTGGGCCATTCATGTTGTGTGTGCAGACATATGCTGTAGCTGAAGGGGCTACATGATGGAATCTTGCCCAGTACAACACAGTGTGACAAATGTTACCAACTATAGTGACACATCCATATCGATATCGAGTAATGTACAAATGCACATGACCACACAGGGCTAAGGTGGTGTAGTGGGCATGTGGCAATATACATTTAGGATCAGGGTAATGGATATCTTGGAAATCCAAACAACATTGTGTCACACAGTATGCTGAGACTTACTATATGTGTCATGGTGGGCAATACATGACGTACATGTTAACTTCAGCCTTTTTACCCAGCTAGGTGTCTTGATATACTGATATGCTGGCAATGTTGACATCAACAACGGCAACATATAGTAGTGTAGTCTGCACTTTCATGTCGCATATTGCAGACCCTGCAGATGCAGAGGGATGAAGCCTCAACATCAGGTGATCAGGGTACCTATCTGACAGGTTACACTTCCATGTGTTGCTAAAGCCTTGTTTTTTGTTTGGATGAGGTATGTGTGTATCACAAGTACTCACCACACAGCATCCTAATCTGGGCCCAGATGGTGTCAATGCACCCTAGACACTTGTATTTAAGGTCCACCACCTTCTTCTGTATCTGCTGGGTGGTGCGCTCCACACCCAGTCTCCTCAGCAGTGACCTCTTCACTTTACGCAGGATGGCCTGCTTGTGGAGACATGGGTGCTGTTGGTGCTGGTGGCAGCAATAATTCCAGCTGTCCAAGATGTTAAACAGAATTAGCAGCTCTGGCTCGCCCATGCTGCAGATCTCTGTCCTGACGCCATCGCTACCTCTGTAGGGGAAGGAAAAGCACCTGGAAGGCAGCGCCCAACGTGACACTACGACATGACGTCATTGCGCACGCTGGTTACGCCGAGACTTGAGGGACTGCACAAGTTAAAGCGCAACAGAGTTGTGTGCCTTTGTGGGACGCCGTAACGTCACCTCAATACATGAAGAAGGAACTTCAGGGTGACGGACATGCGTGGCAGATGGATGAAATACATGCGTTACAATTTCCTTGCTGGTAACATATGCATTGTGATTTGTGTATGGTGAACATGTTTCTTTTCACATTTCAGCCAACAGCAATAGCAGTTGGCTTAGTACACATATATTTCAGGGTTTGTTTGCATACACCAATGTACATTTTCGGCCTTTTTACATTTCGTCCGGACAGCCAATCAGCATACACGCAGTATCGCTATGATAGGGTGCTCGATGACACTCGTACTTTGCCATTCAACACACTTGTGAAGAAGAAGATGACGAGTCTGGTGAAGAACGCAAACATCATCAAATATGGCGCCTTAGCCATGGCCAGCCAATGGGAACGCAGGAGCGGCCACCAATCGGGGCACACGGGGCGCGCCTAACAGAACGCTCAGGCACGCCTCTGGAATTGCTTTTAGATGGTCTGAGCTAGCTTTCTATATCACTATCACCCAGTCACATGCCATGATGCGCAGAAAACGTCTGGTGGTTATTGCCTGATTTCACTGTAGTGCAGGGGGATTAGGCGACGCTCCACCGGCGATTTGTCGCCGTTAAATCGCCCTGTCTCACGTCACTACGGACAGGCGATGTGGTTTCCACATTGCCGAACTATGGAATTGCCAACGAAATGGCAGGCAATATTGCCGCGTGTGACGGTACCTTTACAAATCCTGCTTGTTGACCCTCAATTAATTTGGACATAACCATTGCCAGTCTATTTGCCAGTATCTTAGAAACTAGTTTTACGTCTAAGTTTATCAGAGAGATAGGGCGATAATTTGTAAGTACATTTGTCGAAATGAGCAGAGTCATAACAAGCCCCTGAAGGGGTATCATCAAAAGTCACATTTCAGGAGAAAGAGCGGCGTTAGCAAACATAGAATAACATTAGCACATTAATGCGGTAGTGCAACAGTTTATCACAGTACATGAGGAGTCAATTGAAGTAGGTGGACATTCATAAATAGTGCAAAATGAACCATGCTAGGGACTCCGCTCAGGAATCCCAGATAGAATCAAATAGGAATGTCACCGCTACAAAACATGCGGCTCTAATCCACCCATAATAAACAGACTAAAACAAAGTCACGACCAAGCCCCCCGTGGGAGCCCGGCAACAATGAGGGACAATGTAGGCGGCAAGAAAGCAAAAAGAGAAAAGGGGCGGTAGTGATCATAAGGTCTGAATTAGGTGATCAAGTGTCATCAGCATGAGTAATGGAGGCACGTCTACTGCGGGAGCCCCATTTCCTCTTTCCCAGCGACCCGGCCAGGGGTCCTCCAGCACGGCGTGGGCCCCATAGGTCAGACGCAGTAAGGCGAGGCCAGTCTCCCAATGTGACCATGGGTAGGCCCAGTTCAGCGGTGAAGTTCTGGAGATCTGACGGGGATCTCAAAATTATCAATCCTTTGTCACTGCGTACTTATAATTGAAATGGATAACCCCAGCTGTAGGGGATCTTATTTTCCCGCAACACCTCCAGGAGGGGGTGCAGAGCCTTCCGTTTAGTCAGTGTGAAGCGTGAGAGGTCAGACAAGAGAAGAACATCAGACCCATTAAAGTCAATAGCATCGTGGTCCCTCGCCGTACGCATGATGTCATCCTTAATTTGGAAGTAGTGAATCCTACAAATGACGTCCCTCGGCTTAGATGTATCGGGGTTCTTTGGGCCGAGCGAGCGGTGGGCTCTGTCAATTTCAATGTGTTCAGTGGGTGATCTCCCTAAGAGAGAATTGAAAATGCCATGGAGGGCTGAGGAAAGGTCACGTGGGGCTACGGACTCAGGGATCCCATGGGATTTATTGTTTTTCTGTCATAAACCGCTTTCATCACATAAAACATACCACCGTATTTACAATTTCATATGACATAACTTCCACATTAGTACATCACATGACATTACATTACAGGACATTCACATATGACATTACACCATGTTTACAGTCACATTAGAATTAAGTTTTCCACAGAACTTCAAGGCGTCACCCACCGACCCTTGCAGACCTCAGTCTGGTTCTAAAGACGGCTATCACCATCTATCACCCTGACAGGGATCTTTCCCCATCCTGCAGTAGGGATCCTCAACCCACTCCCAGGGAGTCTCAACCCACATTGCATGAGTAACGCTTCTCAACAGGACCCTGCTCGACATACCAGTCAGCCCCACGTTACATCATACATCACACATGGCACTTTTACATAAGCCATCACATCCATCACACATGGCACTTTTACATAAGCCATCACATAGTCAACGGGACCATATCACGACTAGCACAGTCAGTCCCAAAGTCGGCTACAGCTATGACCGCCTGGCCCTTGAGCCGTCCTCGGTCTCTCATATCACACATATGACCGCCTGGCCCTTGAGCCGTCTTCGGTCCTCATCTCTGGCTGGCATGCACACATCAGGTGCACCGGCAAGGAGCTGGCAGGCTACCTTCACTTCCCCCACTGGGGACGGATCACTTTCAGCACATCCTCACATGGCAGTGGTCTGGACTGCTCTGATTCCCATCCTCCTCTCTCACTTAGACACCTGGCAGGTTCTTATCCAGGCTTCCTCTCGCACAGCTGCAACACAGTGAGTCAATCAGCACATCTCACTCACACACAGACCTGAGATGCGATTAACCCCCTGTGTACCATTCAGGTTTAGCCCAGCAAAGCACTCATACACAGGTTCAGACACAGCTGCTCATTAGGCTCATGAATTAACCCATTGTATACCGGATCACATGTTTAACACCACACACACACACAAACACACACACACAATTACATAGGCTGATCTGAACAGGATCCTATGCTGTTAACCCGTGTGATGCACCCGGCCATGGGTCACATCACCATAACAGGTAATAAAAACTTTTATATCTGCTTGGAAGCAGCGTTAAAGTTACATTCAGAATATCGGGGCTACTCATTCACTGGGATAAGTCGTGTGTTCTGACGATAGATGGAGAGAGTGACTATACCAGGGAAGTGGACCTATATACCAAATTAAAGATGGTCCAACAATTTAAATACTTAAGTATTCATACAGCTCTTCCATTGACGACATTTGAGGAGCTTAATTTATGCCCTTTATTACAAAGACTGAGAACTAAAATTAAAACCGTGGAATAAGTTGAATTTATCAGTGGTGGGCATAGTGAATCTCCTTAAAATGATTCTGATGCCGCAACTGCTTTATATACTGCATAATTCCCCCATCTAGATCCCAATGAGCAGGTTTCGACAGGATAAAATCACTATTTAGAGAATTAGTGTGGGGTAAGAAGAGTCCAAGACTTAAACATGAAACACTGCAGAAACCTAAGTACGAGGGAGCCCTAGTGCTGGCAAATCCCTGGTTATACTTTCTTTCTGCTCATAGCCAACACCTCAAGGGATGGGGGAGACTGTGGGAAAGGGACAGGCACCTGTAAGTTTGGAACACTTAATAAAGGTTTCGCCATTGAGTATGGGACTGGAGGCGGGACATTTCAAGAAATGGGGATCACATTACCATACCGTAAATCTAACACATAAAATGTGGCAGAAAATCAAGCAGATTAGGGGGGTAACTCACTTCACTAGGTTTTCGCCTATCTGGGATTACATCTATTTTCAGGAGTTCAGTAATATGAAGGGGTTTGGTGAGTGGAAAGAAATGGGTATTGGTCTGATCTATAAGTTGATTTATAGAGGTAAGCTTAAATCATATGTAATGCTACAGGAAGAATTTCAATTCCCAAGGCTTAACCTCTTTCAATATAGACAGGTTCAGAACGCATTTCAGACACAGGGCAGAAGAGGGCCTATAGCAGGGGTTTCAAACTCAGCTGGGTTGGTAGGCCGCACACAGAAAAAAATTGATATCGGGGGGCTGCATTCATTGTAGGACTAAGTGACATTTTAGCAATACCAGAATTTTTTGCTCAATGTAGTAAAGTACAAATCCTGATCTTTGTTTTGTAGGAATGTCCCCATCCTGGTCCCCTTCTTGTAGTAATGTCCCCATACTGGTCCCCATCGTATATATATGTATGTCACCCATCCTGAACCTCATCTTGTAGTAATGTCCCCATCCTGGACCTCATCTTGTAGTAATGTTCTCATCCTGGACCTCATCTTGTAGTAATGTCCACATCCCGGTCCCCAACTTGTTGTAATGTCCCCATCCTGGTCCTCTTCTTGTAGTAATGTCCCCATCCTGGTACCCATCTTGTAGTAATGTCCCCATCCTGGTCCTCTTCTTGAAGTATTGTCCCCATCCTGGTTCTCTTCTTGAAGTATTGTCCCCATCCTGGTTCTCTTCTTGAAGTAAAGTACCCTGTTGTGAATTCATTGGAGCTCCCTCCGGCGGTTGTTAATGGTGATGCAGCTGACTGTGTGGGCTTCACAGGTGATGGGGATTGGCTATCTGGTTCTTGGAGCATTTAATGGTTGGAAGTGGATCATTCCTTGCCAGTTGTCTTTTGTTCCTGGAGGAGTTCACATCTCTCTGGTTTCTTCTGCTCTGTGGAGATCTTTGCAAGATAAGTGAATGTTTTTTTATATTTTGTGGCACACTTTTGTGTGCTTAAGGTTCTGCTTATGTTTTGTCTTACTCTGAGCTGTGAGTTTGCTATTTAGTTTGTATATTTGTTTATCTGCTCTCAGATAGGAAGTTTTCTTCCTAGGAATTTTACCATTCACTATTATCTGTTATTTCCAGTTCTGCTGGCATTTGATTTATTGAAGTCTGCAGATATAGCTTTCGCCGAGTCTTAGTGACCCAGGGTAATTTTTGTAATATCTGCTGATGGTGGTTTTTGATAATGTTTTATACTGACTGTATTTCCTATATAGCTAGTGTGACCTCTTTTGCTAAACCTTATACTCTGCCTGTGTTTGTTTTTCCGTCTATTGTTCCCCAGTTAATATCTGTGGGGGGCTTGCTATTCTTTCGGGGTTCTGCGCTGAGGCAAGATAGCTTTTCCTACATCCATCTTTAGGAGCAGTTAATTCTCTGGCTGTGCAGAGGTGTCTAGGTCTGGTTAGTTACATCCCACGGCTATTTCTAGTTGCAGTGTGTAGTCAGGGATTGCAGTCAGTACAGTTACCAATCACTTCTACGGAATCTGAATGTTACTCCTGAATCATCGGTTTATAACAGTCCCTATCCTGGTCCTCCTCTTGTAGTAATGTCCCCATCCTGGTCCTCTTCTTGAAGTAATGTCCCAATCCTGGTCCCCTTCTTAAAGTAGTGTCCCCATCCTGGTCCTCGTCTTGAAGTAATGTCCCCATCCTGGTCCTCTTCTTGTAGTAATGTCCCCATCCTGGTCCTCTTCTTGAAGTAATGTCCCCATCCTGGTCCTCTTCTTGAAGTAATGTTCCTCCCTGGTCCTTATGTGTAGTAATGCCCCATCCTGGTCCCCATTATAATTTAATGTCCCTTATCCTGGTCCTCATCATGTTCCATGGTCCTAGTAATTTTCCACCCTGGTCCCTATGTGTAGTAATGCCCCATCCTGGTCCTCATCATTATTTAATGTCCCCTATCCTGGTCCTCATTATGTAGTAATGTTCCACCCTGGTCCCTACATGCAGTAATGCCGCAACCTGGTCCTCATCATGTAGTAATGCCCCATCCTGGTCCTCATCATGTAGTAATGTTCCTACCTGGTCCCCTTGTAGTAATGCCCCCTTCCTGGTCTCCTTCTTGTAATAATGCCCCATGCTGGTCCCCATCGTATATTAATGTCCCTCATCCTGGTCCTCATCTTGTAGTAATGTCCCCATTTTTTTAGTAATGTCACCTCGCAGTAATGTCTCCCATATAGACGCCATTTTGTAGTGATGTCCCCGCATCCTGATCCGCTTTTGCGGTGATGTCCCCACAACCTGGTCTCTGTTCTTTTTGTTCTCTCTCTTACACACACACACACACACTCACACATAGACACACATACACATACACTCAGACATATACACACACATACAAGCTCACACATATACATATACACTCACACACATATACACACACTCACACATACACTCAGACATATACACACACACACACACATACACACATACACACACATATACACACTCTCACACATATACACACTTGCACACACTCAAACATACACACATACACAGTCACACATACATATACACTCACACATACATATACACACACAGACATATTCACACAAAAACATACACACTTACACATATACACACATACACACACTCACACATACACACACACACTCACACATTTACACACATGCATACTCACACACACATATATACACACTCAGACATTCACACACACACTCACACAGACACATACTTACACATATACACACTCACTCAGACATATTCAAACAAACATACTCACATAGACACACTTACACAAATACACATACATACTCACATACAAATACATTCACACATATTCACACACACACACACACATACATATATACTTACACTCAGACATACTCATACACTCTCTCTCACTCACACACACACCTGAACGATGCCTCGTTCCATTGTACAGGGGGCTCGACACAGTACCCGCTTTATTGTGACTTCCAGGTACTGCTCAAACAAGCTCAGAGTCCCTCGCTCCTGTACATCTATGCAAGCCGGCGCACCAATCAGAAGATTGTAGCTGACGTCGGCGTATGACATCAGCTGCAGGCTTGTGATTGGTCCGCCAGCTTGCATAGAGGTTCAGGAGCGAGGGACTCGGAGCTTGTTTGAGCCGTACCCGGAGGTCACAATAAAGCGGGTACCGCGGCAGCCCCCTGTGCAATGGACCGGGGCATGCTTATCTTTCCGTGGTGCCTCGGACCGCAGTGTGAAGGCTCACGGCCGCATGCGGCCCGGGGGCCGCGTGTTTGAGACCCCTGGCCTATACAAATAGACCTCACGTTAGATATTATGCTAAAATATAGTGGAACAAAAGGGGCAATATCTGAAGTGTATAGAGCCCTGCTGCACGCCTTTCTAGGAGGACACCCTATAAAAGCTAGAAGGAAGTGGGAGATAGACTTGGAAGAGATAAACGACGATAGGTGGGAGTCTATATTAGAATATGTACACAAGATATCTATGAGCAAGCCTGGGAGACTGTCACAGCTGTATGTGATCCACAGGACGTATAGAACCCCTGATATGTTATTTAAAGCAGGGTTGAAGTATAACTCCGACTGCCCAAGGTGCTCGCAATCTCAGGCAGACATACTGCATATGCTTTGGCATTATCCCAGATTGTCCTCTTTTTGGATCGAAGTGTTGAACCATATTGGAATGGTGTATGGATGCATTGTCCCTGGGAATCCACTGACATGTATATTAGGATATGTTGGAAGTAAAAACAGACAACATGACCAAAATAGCAATTGCGAGATTATTGTTTATTGCCAGAAAATGAATTGCAAAATATTGGATCAGAGAGAAGCCCCCATCCAGACGCAATTTATTGCTCAAACGAAACATATAATTCAACTTGAAAGAAGTATTTGCACCAAGAGGAATAAACAGGAATATTTTCATAAATTATGGCAGCCGTGGTTGGATAGGATTAATTAGAGTAACACCTCTATATACTATTGTAGTGTAAAACTCGCAGTAAACTGTATGGCGTTGTGTAGATATTTACGATTTAAGGCAATAGTTAAATATTGTTGGATACTGTTAATAATTGACAGTGTTGATTGCATTGGGAAAGGCCTCCGGAGGAAGGATGTTAAGATAAGGGGGGAGAATTTACTTTAAAATTGTAAAACGAGCATTGTCATATAATATCTGTTCTATGTTTTGCTAAGTTTAATAAAACTGTATCTGATTATAAAAAAAAAAAAGTTAAATTTACTGCAAAAAGGACAAATTGGGTTTACCAGCATTGAAAGAACAAAGGAGATGTCAAAACATAGCACCTCAGTTCCAGGTACTGTGAGCTTCAAAGGGGCATTTAAAAAGCTGAGTTGCACAAAAGAAACTTGTTCACATGTGGGGGTCAGCCAATGCTGATTGTGATGCATAAAACCCCTTCTACTCCACCCCAAGGAAACAGAAGATAACTGCAGACTGGAAAATTTTAGGTATTTCTGTTATTTCCCCCATTTTATGTTATAAATTCTGTATACTTTTGTGTCATTTTTATCTTTATCTCTTATACTTTTTTAATGTAAGCACTGTATTTTTTATATTAAAGCTTAAAACTTGAATAAATTTGATCCTTGTATGCACTAAAGAATCCATAGCCTTAAAGAGAGTCTGTAACCCTGTTGATTATCAGACAGTTGTATATTTTAGGGACACATCACCCTATGTGTTTGATGAGGGTGGCAGCAGGTGTTGTGTAACTGGGCTGCCTAGACCATGTTGTGTGGTTTATGCTCACTTTATAGCCTATAAAAGGTTGTTGAGTTGTTGGTTGAGTGAGAAGAAATAAATTAACCCTTGCAGGCACACCCCACATCACGTACTGAGAAGAGTGTATGTAACACTCCTTGTACTCACAACATGTTCTCCTGGTATTGTGAACCCAGACCGCGACATCACTATGCCTATCCTGACTCCGGATCATTACATGACTATTCTGTTTTGTGGTGCTGTTGGCCTGCATCCCTGTGCTCTGTTTGTTCTGATTATTGCTAACTGACCCTGGACCGTTACCTCACCACTCTTCTGTTTGCTCCCTGGAACAATGACGTGTTCTCCTGGTATTCTGACCCCTGACTGTGAGCGGACTATGTGTCAAGTTTACTTCCCTGTATCCACGATGTGGCCTCATAGTATCTTGACACCAGACCTTTGACTATGTTTCAGTTTACTCTGTACCCACTACAAGCTCTCCTGCTATCTGACCTAGGTTCATCCAAACACCCTGCCTTCAGACTTGTCCGTAAGCAAGTGGCTAGCATCACAGGTGCATCAGCATACTTAGAAAAAATGGTTTACAATTGTGGATTGCATTTTCTTCGGCTACATTTGTGAAAAGGCAACACTTTTGTGGAACAAAATGTCATTTTTAATTTTTACATTTCAATGTTATAAACATTCTTGGAGCCCATGTGGCTTCAATAGGTTGTAGGCCAGGTACTGTGCATTACACGCACTTGTGTGACTGGTGCCCTATGCAAGCATCTTCTGTGTGCATTTAATACAATGCAGCCACACCCTCCATGATTTGGCAAGTATGTGAGTGACTGCTTCATCAGTATTTTGCACTTGTGCTGCCCCACCTTTATCATGGAGTGTTGCATTCTAATAGTGCATTGGTTATCTGAAGTGATATTGGTAAATTTGAATCTTTTTCTGTGAGATACAAAAAATTGTTGAAACAATGTAATTTTTAATTTTTTCATTCCATTTGCATTAATTCCTGTAAAGCACCTGAAAGGTTAAACTTCCTGAATGCACTTTTTGAATAGTGCAGTTTTTAAAATGATTTCACTTTTGAAGGTTTTGAGACATCTAGACCCCCTCAAAGTTACTTCAAAACTGAAGAGGTCTGTAAAAAATTTAAGTTTGTAAATTTTGTTGAAAAATGAAAAATTGCTGCTACACTTTTAATCTGTCCAGGATCCTAAAAAAATATAATGGCATATCGAATGCCGACATAAATTTTGTATATCAGAAATGTGATTTATTTTGTGCGGAATGAGTGTATATAAAGGCATAAAAACTCAAAAGTTTGAAAACTACAAATTTTTAACGGTTTTACCATGTTTACGATATTTTCGTATATGAATGCAAATCTTATTAGTCTAGATTTCCCAGTTATGTGAAGGACAATTTGTTATAAAAATACAATTGTAACAATTCTGAAATCATTACCACATGAAGTGACACTTTAGAATTTTATATTGGGAATCTGTCAGGAAAGTCAAAAACTGGCTGCAGCGGGGTGCACTTTTATTCTATCAAGGAGGCGATCATGTCTGCAGCGAGGCAGCAAGGCCAAATCATCTTCATGGACTCTAACATCCTCCTGTTGCCTGACCTCGCCAGGCGCACCTTACAGCAGAGAAGAGCCCTGAGACCCCTGTTGTCGCTTCTGAAGGAGAGAGACCTACCATACAGGTGGGGATTCCCCTTTCAACTGACTGCTGCTAAGGGAGGGAAGTATGTCTCCTTCCGCAGGCTCGGTGATCTTCCTGTGCGTGCTCCTACGTGCCTTCAATCTCCCTAAAGTGGACTTCCCAGATTGGCCAAGTAACCCACGTCTTCCAATGCTGCCGTCCAGATGGCAGGAGACACGATGTGAGGACACCTTGATGAGACTCTTCACCTTGAGAGACGACCCTAAGAGATTGTCTACCATTATCAGTCTGATGTCCAGTCAGTTTGCTCGCGGAGCTTCGGTCTGTTGGACAATGACCCGGACACTAGACTGAGACGGTTGTATTGGAGTTATTTTGATTTTGCATTTGTATTCTGAACTGGGTGCCCCTTCTGGGTCAGCCTTTAGGGTACCTTTACACGCTGCTGCGACAGGATGGATACAACCCGCTACTTCACGTGCACGAGCACGCTCAAACGGTTACAAACGGTAAACGCAACACCTTTACACGCCGCCACAAGGTGCGCTACGCTACGTTACATCTATAGCTAGCTACATCGCCGGGTGTCTCAAGTAGCCATCTGTAGCGTACCTTACCTCATTTACACACCGCTACAACAAGCTAATATGGGCGGACCTGGTGCAGCAGGGACAGCACATAGGCGTGCCACAATTGTGGATTACGAGACGTCCGTACGATGATAGGACAAAGCAAGAAACCCATGATTGGGCAGGCATCGCAGGAGGCTGATTAATACATGACGCTCGAGCAATTGTGTAGTGTGACTGGTCAGCTCCTTAAATATGCCTCCCTATGCAGCGACTGCCAATCATAACGCAGGAGCTTCCTCCAATGATCGCTGAAGGGGCGCGGTATCCCGGAGCCTGTGTCACGCCCCAGCTACATACCAGGTACTTAGCCTGGTGTGTAGACATCCCTTCTGCTCCTTCTTTACACGCCGATACAGCTCGCTACAATCGGCTTTGTAGCCATCTGTTTTCGAGCAGTGCTCGGAAACAGATGTATCTGTTGCCGGCTGCCTCCTACCGTCTTCACACGCTGCTACTACGGGCTATATTGACGCTACAAGCTACATTTGTAGCCTGTAGCGTGTTGTATCCATCCTGTCGTAGCGGCGTGTAAAGGTACCCTTAAGGAGATGTTTTACTGTGCTTTTGACAATGGCGCTGAAGATGTGTCGCGGAGACACCTTCTCCTTTGGCTCCTGCGCACACCCTCAGGTGCTGGTTAGAATTTTTCTACCCATACTGCACGCATTACTATTGTAATTGCTTTTTGTCAGACCCTAGTTATGTCTTTCCCCCTTCCCCTTTTTTCCTCTACCCCTCTCTCACCGTCCAACCTTCTCTAAGGCGAGCGGGTATGGTCTTCCAGAATCTATAGGTCGCAATTTCCACCCTGACTATCGATAAAGTGAAAATCTGTTCCATTAATGTAAAAGGAATAAATAAACCAGAAAAAAGGAGACAGATCTCCTACTCGGCACATAGGACTAAGGCCCAGATTTTAATGCTCCAAAAGACTCATATCAGATCGGATTCCATTCCACGCTGTGAGTCTTATTACTGTCCTACATGGTTTCAGAGCTCTAATCCACTGTCCAAGTCTGGAGGAGTCTCTGTGGCATTCCACAAATCATTTACCCCAACAGTCATTAAACATTTATTAGACTCCTTAGGTCGCTACGTCTTCCTCCAGATATCTTCGGGCCAATTTGTTCGTGTCATTGCTAACGTCTACTACCCCAACAGGAAATTGAAAAGATTTGGCGCTAAGGTCCACAAGCAGCTCGAGTCATTCTCCGGCACTCCTGGGGGGAGATTTCATCTTCACCCCTGACCCGAAGGTAGACGTTTCTACCAGTAATGGTACCTTTACACGCCGCTGCAGAAGGTTGGAAACAACCGGGTGTCGGAGACAAATGTATCTTGCACTGTCAAAACAACCCGAGGTAGCGGCGTGTAAACTCGGTTGTTGCCACCCGTCACTGTCGACACCTGTTTCAGAGCAGTGCTCTAAAACAGGTTGGTTTCAACCCGATGGTAGCGGCGTCTAAATGAGGAACAAGAAGGTTTATCCGACACCTAGTTAACTCCCTGGGGCGTGACACAGCCTACGGGAAACCGCCCCCCTTCAGCGATCATTGGTGGAAGCTCCTGCGTTACGATTGGTTGTCGCTGCATAGTCGGCAAATTTAAGGAGCTGACCAGTCACACTACAAAATTGCAATAGCATCATGTATTAGCCAGCCTTCCTGCGCTGGCTGGCCAATCATGATGCTATTGCATTGTCCAATCATCGTACGAGCGTCTCGTAAACCACAATTCTGGCACGCCTATGTGTTGCCCTGCTGCCCCAGGTCCTCCCATATTACCTTCTGTAGCGGCGTGTAAATGAGGGACGGTGCTCTACAGAAGGTAACCTGCACCCGGCGGTGCCTCCGGAGATAGATTAAACCTTCTGTAGAGCACTTTGTAGCGGCGTGTAAAGGCGGTATCAGGTACCGTATGCAACCGTTGGAAAGTGCTAGTGCACGGGAAACACCCGGCTGTTTCCAACCTTCTGTAGCGGCGTGTAAAGGTACCATAAGTCGTACCTCGCCTCTGCATCTATCCACCACCTTAAGCAACACTGGGAGACCCTACCTCTTGTTGACGCCTGGCGTTTTATATACCCAGAGGTCAGGGACTACACTTTCTACTCCCCTGTACACTCCTCATACAGTAGAACTGATCATATCTATATTTCCTATTCCCTCCTAGACTCAGGGGTTGAGGCTGAAATAGGTCAGATTCTCTAGTCAGACCACGCCCCAGTCTATCTTTCTGTGTGCATTGGTTCGAACGCAGTCAGAGAATTTACATGGCGGCTCAATGACAATTTGCTGACAGATCCGATATACAGGTCTGATCTTACAAACGCGATCCAGCATTTCATAACTGACCATGCTCAAGATACAACACCCCTCCCAATGAAGTGGGAAACCCTGAGAAGTGTCCTCCGAGGGGTCCTCATTTCACACAGGACGTGGCTCAAAAAGGAGAGATCTAGAGAGATTTCTTCCCTTCTCCAATTAATCTCACGTCTAGAGACCAGTCATAAACATGATCCGTCCCCAAATGTATTAGCCCAACTATCGTCAGCACGTCATTCCTTACTCTCTCTTCTTGACCAGAAAGATAGGGGTGCCAGGAATAAACTGAGATCCCATTTCTATGCTCAAGGCAACAAGAGCGGTAAACTTTTAGCCAGGGCCCACCACCCTAAGTCCACACAAAATTTTATCCCCTATCTTTGGGACCGCACCGGGAAAAAATAGTTTAAAACCAGCAAAATTTGATTTGATCTTCAGAACTACTACTCATCCCTGTATAACATAAGAGGACATTTTCATGACCTGCAACCCAACAGACTCAAGAAAAAAAATTCAGGAGTACTTAAGTGGCCTTCCCACCCTATCAACTCCTATGTTAGAAGACTTAGCAGGGGATTTCACATGGGATGAACTGGAAACTTTAATCAATGGTTTGAAACCTGGGAAGAACCCTGGCCCTGATGGCTATACTGCTAATTTTTACAAATCGTTCTCAGACCTACTAGGCCCGGTGTTCCTGGGGGTTTGCAACCATGTAGCTGCAGGAGGATCCTTCCCGCCTCAGGCCCTTTTAGCACATATAGTAGTGATCCACAAATCAGGGAAGGACCCAACACTATGTAGTAGCTATCGCCCGATTTCACTCATAAATCTAGATGTTAAATTATACACCAAGCTAATTGCTAACAGACTAAAGGTATATCTCACAGACTTGATTCATCCACACCAGGTAGATTTCATCCCTGGGCGGGAAGCCAGGGATATCATCATCCGCTCCATTGACTTCATTGATAAATCTAAAAGAGGGGGTGATCCCATGTGCATCCTGTCCATTGATGCAGAGAAAGTGTTTGACGGGATGCACTGGGAGTTCATGTTTGCGACCCTCAAGACATATCGGACTGATGGATATCATGCTTCATGGCATACGCGCATTATACATGGGCCCCTCAGCTAGAATTAAAATTAACGGTTCACTTTCGACCCCATTTACCATTACAAATGGTACACGACAGGGATGTCCTTTGTCACCCCTGGTCTATGTACTTTGCATGGAGTTCCTGGCATCGACCCTTTGAAGTAACCTTTCCATCCATGGGATCACTACAGATAAGACTACCCACAAATTGGCGCTTTTTGCTGATGACCTGTTACTCTACATAACCAACCCCCTCATCAGCACCCCCAACATCCTTGAGGACCTACATACCCTATGGACAACTTAGAAACTTCAAGATCAACACCGCTAAGTCGGAGATGATGAACATCTCTCATCCAGGAGTAGTGGTTGGCCTCTTAAAATCCAATCATTCCTTTGGTTGGAAGGCTCACTCCCTCCAATACCTGGGAATTAGTATACCACGAGACCTCTCCCAAATATATTAGAATAACTACATCCCCATTCTTACTCGGTTGGAGGCTGACCTTTCCAGGTGGAATAGGCTATCTTTGACTTGGCTGGGTAGGATAAATATCATCAAAATGGACATTCTCCCCCGCCTGCTGTACTTTTTTCAGGCGATCCCAATTGGTCTCCCAGCCTCTTTCTTCTCCAGACTGAAAACCATGCTCTTAAAATTTATTTGGTCTCACAGCAGACCACAAATAGCTATGAGCCTTTTGAGCAGAGAGGTGGAGTCGGGGAGGCTGGGACTACCGGACCTGCGCCGTTACCATTCCGCTGCTCCAAGTAAATGCATACTAGATCTTTTCTGCTCTGTGAGAAGGGGAACATGGGTTGAGGTGGAGATGTCACAAATACCTACCAATCCCCTGGCAACAATCTGGTGCCCAGTTAGGCAAACAGAGATTGCCCTCCCACTGATAACCAGCCACTTACAACTTTTCCTCAAACAAAATAATAATTCTCTTAACCTGATGACCATCCCGGGCTCACTGACTCCAATATATGACAACCCCTCCTTTCAGGTGGAACCTGACAGAATGTCTTTTCTAAATGTCCCAAAAACCTCCTACCCCTCCATACTCAAATACATAACGTGCTCTTGACCCAAAACTCTATCGGAGCTATACTCCGACACTACGATAATCCCTGACTCGTGGCTCCTACATCATAGAATCACGAGTTATATCAACTCTTTACCCCCGAGCAACATCTTCCGTGCTTTGACAGAGTTTGAGCAGATGTGCGTGGAGGGAAGACCCATAGAACATGTAATTTACATATTATATCAGAATCTTAAGAATAGATGGATGATTTCATCCAGAGAGCAGCCCGGGTTTATCAGTAGATGGGAATTGGACTTGGGGAGACGGTTCACCCCAAGAGACTGGGAGAGGATATTCCTTTTTACGTACAAGGCGGCAACATCAGCGGTCTCCCAGGAGCGTAATTACAAGGTGGTGGTTAGATGGTGCAGGTGTCCAGCTGAGGTCAGTAGAATCTTCCCAGGGGTCTCGGTGCTGGAGTTGTCTTGAGCACAGAGGTTCCTATATCCATGTGTGGTGGCACTGCAGACCTATCTCCCTATTTTGGAGAGAGATGGGGGACCTGTATCAATGAGTCACCTCCGACCATGTAAACCTCAAGGCTGAACTGGCACTGTTAAACCTTTCCGATATATCCATTTCAACATACAAATCGAGCCTGCTTCGCTTTTTCCTGACAGCTGCCAGACGCCTAATAGCCAGACACTGGAAACAGTCCACCCGCCTGAACGCAAAAAGATCATTGCGGAATTAAAGGACATCTGCAGACAAGAGGAGCTAGCGATCGTCAGTTCCCTCGATCCACGCTGTATGGATTGCCATTGTAGATTATGGACTCCGTGGATTATGTTTAGAAAAACTAGAGATCTAGGTTACTGGCTGACCGGTACCCCCATTTAACTCTAAATGGATCCTTTTGAGATCTGATCCAGGGATGGTGTATAGACAGTCCGCGCTGCTTTAAGTAATCAGTCACAAGTCTTTAGGTAAAAGACCCCCCTTCTTTATTTCCACCTACGCGTTTCAATGTCACTCCGGGCACCATCATCAGGATACTCTGATGACGGTGCCCGGAGTGGCATTGAAACGCGTAGGTGGAAATAAAGAAGGGGGTCTTTTACCTAAAGACTTGTGACTGTTTACTTAAAGTAGCGCGGACTGTCTATACACCATCCCTGGATCTGATCATCTTTACACGTGCTACGTGGCGTTGGAAGTCCTGCAGCAGCTTATAAACTACATGCAATAAAAACTAGTTGTTGGTGCACACAACTAGACCAGGTGAGTGCACCTCTTTTTGATCTGAGTGTGGAATCAGTGTCATATTGATAGAGCACTATTGCACCTCGCTTGTCTCCTTTATCTTTTTCTATCCATTTGGGATCTGACCTTCCACCGACTCTTTGGGGTCGGAGGCTGTAAGAGGAAATGTACATGCCCGTGAGGGCACTACCACCCGTTCGTCTTAGTCTTCTTACATACCTATCTAAACCTCCCCCACCCTTGTTCCTTACCTTGCTTTCCTTCCCCCCTCCATCCTCCCTTTTTAATATGTTAAAACCCATTCAATTTCTTCTATTGTTTCGCACATGGATCGCCTTGACATGTTGCTATCTCTTTATCATGACCCAGCGATTTGGGCCATTGTCTTATTCCCCTATATGTACGGAATATTGTTTAATGGAACACCCCAGACATGGCCCGCTATAAGTACGTGTGCTTGTTATTCCCTAGCTCACTAGGCCATATCTAGCTTCTTTATTATAAAAGTGGACTAAGGGCCCTTTCACATCAGCGTTTTTTTCAAATCGTGGCAGATGCGGTGAAAAAAACGCATCTGCCGCGATTACCGCATACCGGCTGCACTTGCGGCACGGTTGCGGCGCGGTTGCGGTAAACGCCATACAAGGTATAGGTTATTGTTTTGCAGATTTCTACATTTACACTAGAAATTGATTTGACTTACAGTATGTAAGTTGTCATATATACCCGTGTAAAGTTGTTTACCTTGTAATGACACCTTTTACTTCCTAAACAAAATCTGATTTAACAAAAAAAAAATTGGCTGCAGCGGTAAGAGGTTTAAATAACATACCTTTGTATCAACTGCCTAAATAAATTGTGTGTGCGCTCTTGGAAGGTTTGTTTGTTTTTTGTAATAGGGTCTTCACCGTCAAACATAAGTTTCTGCTCCAACTCCTCCAATTTCTTCAGCTGTTGACGAATTTGTTGCAGGCTCTTGGCAATTGAGGTAAACCTACAAGGATACATAAATACAATATTATTAGGGTGTATAATTTAACCAACCAGAGAAATAGGTACCTAAAGTTAACATTGTTCATTTTTATTTTTGCTACAAGGCACTTGATGATGTGGCAATATCTATCCTACTATATAATAGTCTTATCGTGTCTGTCTCTCTGTAACGGAAATCCTGCGTTGCTGATTGGTCGCGGCCGGCATTTCACAATTAGACAATTATACAGTAGGATGGCACCGCCCCCCACCGTCGCCCGCTTCACCTCTTCACAGTTCACTCTTCGCTTCTTCACTGTGATTTACTGAAGGCTTCAGGACCTGCAGTGATGTCACAGTCATTTGATTAGTCACATGACCGGCACATCTCCACAGCTCCCGCATTTACTATGAAGGTAATTCACTGCAGCCAGAGGGGTGAGCAGAAAGAGAATACAGGGAAACAGAGAGGGGGGCACAGAAAGCATGGGGGAAGGCAGAAAAGAGAGCATGGGGCAGAAAGAGACCACTGGGGGGCAGAGACAGGGAGCAGAAAGAGAGCATGGGAGGCAGAGACAAGGGGCTGAAAGAGAGCACTGGGGGCAGAGACTGCCCCACATACACGGGGACAAGAAAGCACAAGGGGGAACCTCAAAGGAGACAGCACAGTGGGGAGAAGACAGCACAGGGAGAGACAGGGATAGAGACGACATACAGGGAGCAGAGCACACGGGGAGGCAGCACAAAATAGAGAGCAGATGAGGGGAGAAAACAGCGCACAGGGGTAGCGGCAGCTCCCAGCACCACAAAGCTCCCCCCATCATAACATCACTGCCCTCCCGATGCGATAGCATCGGGCCTCCATCTAGTATTACATAATATGCCAGTTTGTGAGAAAATAAAGCTGTAAGTTGAAATCCAGAATCACAACAGGGAGGGTGTTGTGATAGGAAAAACAGAAACAATGCTTCAAGACCTTTATTACAAGCTATAAAAACTGGATAAAGGAAACAAAAGCATGACCCAGCTAAAAAGTTTTCATTTGAAATAACATAAAATTATTTAAAAAATGAAATCTAACATGGAAAGTGGAAAAAGGCTTTGGTTGTTCACAGTCAATTTAGTAAATTTAGGCTCATAAATAAAATAGAAAGGTTATGAAAGGAAAACATATGAGCAGACCTAGGAAGACAAGAAATGCGAAGCAATATGCCTTGAAAATACTAAATGTACAACAAAACTGATGAGCAATAATTGGTTAGAAATCGGAGTAAAAAATGCAGGTAATTTTTGTGGTGTAATTCTAAAAAAAAACACATACAGATGTTTGCCGGAAGAAAAATTAATTTCACTTTTTATTATCATAGACAGACGCATGTCAGGAATAGCCAGTGAAGATGGCATTACAGACAATGCTAGTGTACATGCACACTCCTCTCATTCCACTGATAGAAAACAGATTTTGATGAAGAATAACGATTTTTTGACTGACAACACTGGTCTGCAAAAAAAAAAAATTGTTTGAAAAGAGGTGATTTTTATGTACTTTCAACCACTGTACTCAGTAAAAATATCAAAATTCCATCAAGTACAGTTTTTTCATTGACTCCATAGGCTCTACCGAAAGAATGAGAGACTTTTAAGTTCTGTATTTTTCTGAATATATAACATACTTTTCCTCCCCAAAATTTGGGTGTAAAATTGTGAGATACCTCTTATAATTCAGTTTTAGCTTCCATGGGGGGCAGGGGTGTGTGGTGGAGCGGGTTCACAGGAGGCATTGTGGCCACTGCATGGGTGTCACAGCGATTCATGAGCTATCCGAGCAATGCTGCAGGAATTGCGAGGCAAGAACCATCCTTGGTTCTATGCCCTTATAAGGGCTTCAAATAAATGGCATCAGAAGTGACATGTTTGTAGATTGAGCTCTAAACTCAATAAGGAAACAAGACCTCAATTTGCATATGTGCTGCCCCCGGGTGCCATTTTCCTTTTAAGTCTGCTGCTAGGAGATCAATGACATAGAGAAAGTGTGTTTGCGCATATTGAGATCTCGGCTCATCATTGAGCTGAGAGCTCAATCTACGCATGCACCACAACTGACTTTTCTATGAAGCCTGGGGATGGCACCCGACTAGCAATGCCTGCAGCATCCCAGGGATGGCTCCTGCCTTACACCTCCGCAAAATAGCCAAGGACATCCACCACACTACAGCATCACCCTACTCCTAACATCACCGGCAACCTCGCTCCACCACCCGGCTGCCGCCCCTCCTTACATACAACTGGATTGTAAAATTGACCCCCATTTTCACCTAAAAATTTTTTGTATTTTCTTACTCTAAATTTGGGGTGATTTTTATTATCCTGTGCATTTTATGAATGTTAAATACAGTAACTGTGTACCAGGGACTGTCCAAAGCAAAACTGAAGGAAGGCATTTTTTGGGTCTAGATATTCGGAAACTCAAGAAGGACAATGTGTTCGAAACAAAAATGAAAGCTGTTGAGAAAAGGTCTTGGGATTTTTTTAAAGAGTTTGTGAAGAAATTTCTAGGTAACATCAAAAATCCAAAATGTAAGTCCATGGTGGAGAACATGCTGAAATGTTTCAAAGCCTTGGGTTGTTCGATGATTTTGAAGTTACATTTGTTACATTCCAATTTGGACTACTTGACAGAAAACCTTGGTGCAGTTACTGAAGAGCAAGGAGAAAGATTTAATCAGGATATCAAGGAGATATCTTAACTAAATAGGCTGTCAAAAGCAAAAGGTTCGTTTGTCGGGTTAATTGATTTTTTTTGTTTACCTAAAAGGAGTCAGTCATCCAAATGGCAATTAAATTGCACAAACATGCATATAGGGGATGTAGCCCTACAAAAATAATATACAGTTTAGCTTAAAGGGGTTGACCTGTCTAGCATGACAAATCTGCACTCCCACTGTGTCATTGCAGACTTTTGAATCCTCCCAGCGCATTCATTGTGTGCTGTGAGGATTCGTCGGTGTCTGCACCAGGAATGGCGGGCAAGTATGAGATATACATACTCCTGGTTAGAACTTGTCTAGTGGGTGCGGCCTCGTTCAATACATTTGTAAGTCAGCAGCATTTGGATGCCACAGCAGATTGGAACAGGGAGAGGCTTTATTAGATATCTAACGGAGGGGAGGTAAAATAATAAATCACTGTCTCCTTTGGTGACACCCTGCAGTCCGTCGCCCTAGTGGCAAATAAAAGCCTGCAGACACACGTGTATAAACCATATACACAGGAGTTACATACAGAAACTTGTATAAAAGAACACTTACATGAGTACACACATATACACACATACAGACATGTTTACATAGTACATGTATGCATACACACATGTATAAATAGAGCACATACAAACATGTATACAGAGAGGACATACATACAGAAACATTTATACTGTGAGGTAGCGTTTACTAAGTGTGTTGGGGGACACTCACTTACTGTGCAATATTCAGAAACACAACAGTTCTTATAAAACATAGTACATAATGTTTTATTATCAGTCATAAACCGCTTGGTGCAAACTAAACCATACGCCAACCTTTCTAAAGAAAAAGGTAGACAAGGGTGCAATGGGTCTAATCTGTTTGGTGAAAAAATGTACGCAGTGTATGAATTGCTCACGTTGATCGTTTGTGCGACCCACAACCGGTTATAGCGTGTCAAACAGCTGCCGCAGGATCCCCACCTCGAGGGTGGTTACATAATATCCAACAGAACAACGATAATTCGATCCACACTAAGTGTGTTGGGGGACACTCGCTTACTATGCAATATTCATAAAGACAACAGTTCTTAGAAAACATAGTCCATTATGGTTTACTAGCTGTGAGCCCGATGCGATTGCATCGGGATTCTAGAATGTGTGTATAGTTTACTCAGTATATTTCAAATATGGCAGCATAGCGGCCGCCACTATTCCAATTATTTGGCGCTCTGAAGGCGGCAACCAATCAGAAGAGCGCCGCGCTGTATGGCGCCATACTTCAAATACATGGAATATTTTGAGTTTCACATTTACCGCTGTAAGTGAGGCGCTATTCTCATTGGTCGCTGTGTGCTGCCGGTGACCAATGAGAATAGTGCCTCACTTTCATCGGTAAATGTGAAACTCAAAGTCGTCCATTATACGTCTATGGGAAGTGAGGCGCTATTCTGATTGGATGCAGGCAGCACACAGCGAGCAATAAGAATAGCGCCTCACTTGCCATAGAGATATAATGGACGACTTTGAGTTTCAAATTTACCACTGAAAGTGAGGCGCTATTCTGATTGGTTGCCGGCAGCACACAGCGACCAATGAGAATAGCGCCTCACTTCCCATAGAGATATAATGGACGACTTTGAGTTTCAAATTTACCGCTGAAAGTGAGGAGCTATGCTGATTGGTCGCTGTGTGGTGCGCTGACCAATCAGCATAGCGCCTCACTTCTCATAGGGATGCATAGCGGTGTTTAGAGGAATTTATGGCCAGGCCCTTGGTTCTATTTTCGGGCACGGCGCTCGGCGCTTGTCGGTCGTCGCCGGGGCAGGAGCCCCTGCAACGGCTCGCAATGGCCGCTTCGCCATAGATAGATATAGATAGATATAGATTGATATAGATAGATAGATAGATATAGATATAGATAGATAGATAGATATAGATACATAGATAGATAGATAGATAGATAGAAATAGATAGATAGATAGAAAGAAATAGATAGATAGATACATAGATAGATAGATAGAAAGAAATAGATACATAGATAGATAGATAGATAGATAGAAATAGATAGATAGAAATAGATAGATAGATAGAAATAGATAGATAGAAATAGATAGATAGATAGATAGAAATAGATAGATAGATGGATAGATAGAAATAGATAGATAGATAGATAGATAGATAGATAGATAGATAGATAGATAGATATAGGTACATAGATAGATAGAAATAGATACATAGATAGATAGAAATAGATAGATAGATAGATAGATAGATAGCGACCGTAGAACCACCGACCACAGCCGAGCCCCGTGACCGAAAATAGAACCAGGGGCCCGGCCATAAATTCGATGAAACAGCGCTATTATTCTCTATGGGAAGTGAGGCGCTATTCTGATTGGTCGCTGTGTCCTGCCGGCGACCAATCAGAATAGCGCCTCACTTCGCATAGAGATACATAGCGGTGTTTCGGCGAATTTATGGCCGGGCCCCTGGTTCTATTTTCGGCCACGGGGCTCGGCTCTGATCGGTCGTTCCACGGGGCCGGAGACTCGCTTCGCGGCCATTGCTCGCGCCTTAGCAATGGCTCGCAATCATTGCGAGCCGTTGCTGATGCGCGAGCAATCGCCGCGAAGCGGCCATTGCGAGTCTCCGACCCCGTGGAACGACCGACCAGAGCCGAGCCCCGTGGCCGAAAATAGAACCAGGGGCCCGGCCATAAATTTGACGAAAAACCGCTATGTATCTCTATGGGAAGTGAGGCCCTCTTCTGATTGGTCGCTGTGTGCTGACGGCGTCCAATCAGAATAGCGCCTCACTTCCCATAGACATATAATGGACGACTTTGAGTTTCAAATTTACCGCTTAAAGTGAGGCGCTATTCTGATTGGTCGCCGCCAGCACACAGTGACCAATCTGAATAGCGCCTCACTTCCCATAGAGATATAATGGATGAAAAATCGCCCATTCTATCTCTATGGAAAGTGAGGCGCAATTCTGATTGGTCGCTGTGTGCTGCAGCGTATATGCTATGCAGAGTATAGCCGGGCCCTTGGTTCTTGGAGCAGGAGACTCGGCGACGACCGACGAAAGCCGAGAGCCGTGGCCGCAAATAGAACCAAGGGCCCGGTTATAGTTCACTTGAAACACCGCTATTATTCTCAATGGGAAGTGAGGCGCTATTCCGATTGGTCGCTGTGTGCTGCCGGCGACCAATCAGAATAGTGCCTCACTTCCCATAGACAATAATAGCGGTGTTTCAAGCCAACTATAGCCGGGCCCTTGGTTCTATTTTCAGCCACGGGTCTCGGCTTTCGTCGGCTATCTATCTATGTATCTATTTCTTTCTATCTATCTATCTATTTCTATCTATCTATCTATCTATCTATCTCTATATCTATCTATTTATATCTATCTATTTATCTATGTATCTATTTCTATGTATCTATTTCTATCTATCTATCTATTTCTATGTATCTATCTATCTATTTCCATCTATGTATCTATTTCTATCTATCTATGTATCTATTTCTATCTATGTATCTATTTCTATCTATGTATCTATGTATCTATTTCTATCTATCTATCTATCCATGACTGCAACTTGCACCCTCATCACCCACAGGTGGTCTTAGGTTGAGATGGTGTCCGCCCACTTGAGAGTGGGATAGGGAGGAAAAGGAGGACAGGGATGTCAGCGTTAGGACTCATCAGACCTGGGGTCGCCTTGTCGCGGCTGATGAGCAAACGGACATTGGCCAATGTGCGTACCAAGAACCCCAAGAAAATAAAAAAATAAGATTTTGAGTTTTTTGAAAAAAACGTAAGTTTTTAAATTTTTTCCTCAAATATATACAGCTTGTTAGCATGTTTGCACATTGGTAGTAACTGAGTGCTGCAGAGAATTTTTTTCTAGTTATCTATCTATCTATCTATCTATCTATCTATTTCTATCTATCTAATAGATAGATAGATAGATAAATATAAATAGATAGATAGATAAATAGAAATAGATAGATAGATAGAAATAGATAGAAATAGATAGATAGAAATAGATAGATAGATAAATAGAAATAGATAGATAGATAGATAGATAGAAATAGATAGATAGAAATAGATACATAGATAGATAGAAATAGATACAGATAGAAATAGATAGATAGATAGATAGATAGATACATAGAAATAGATAGATAGAAATAGACAGATAAATAGAAATAGATACATAGATAAATAGATATAAATAGATAGATAGATAGATAGAAATAGATAGAAATAGATAGATAGAAATAGATAGATAGAAATAGATAGATAGATAGAAAGAAATAGATACATAGATAGATAGCCTACGAAAGCTGAGACCCGTGGCCGAAAATAGAACCAAGGGCCCGGCTATAGTTGGCTTGAAACACCGCTATTATTGTCTTTGCTAGCACCAGTTCACATTTGTCTTTGAGTGCTGTGCAGTTTTTTTTTCTTGTTGTTTATCATATGGAGTTGCAGGCTCCTTGCTGCAATGTGCACCCTCATTAACCTACAGGTGATCGAGGGTCTAGATGGAGTCTGCCCACTGAGAAGTGGGGGGTGGACAAGGAGGATAGGGATATCAGAGTAGGACTCATCAGACCTGAAGTCACTTTGTCGCAGTTGATGAGCAAGCAGACATTGGCCAATGTATGTACCAAGAGCTTCAGAAATAAAAAAATTAGAATTTTTGAGTTTTTTTGAAAAAAAAGTAAGTTTTTAAACTTTTTCCTCAAACACATATAGCTTGTAGCATTTGTACATCATTGGTAGTAGCTGTGTGCTGCAAGAATTTTTTCACATTATCTATCTATCTATGTATCTATTTCTATCTATCTATCTATATCTATCTATCTATCTATTTCTATGTATCTATCTATCTATCTATCTATCTATCTAGATAGATAGATATATAATGAGAAAAAAGGGGTGAGCAGCGTCTCTTGGTTGGCATACGCCCAGTGCTTAGCAGTCCTTTAGAGTGGTATCCAACCACTATCTCCAGACATATAAATAACAAATAAGGCTGCAGCACACAACTTTGGAAAGATTACAGCCTTTAATGGCTTCTTAAGGCATTAGGTAAGCGACGTTTCGGTCCTCAGACCTTCCTCTGGCAGTCACTACAAGCAAATGCTGAGGGTTCTTATACATCCTCCTATATCAAATCACATTATTCAATTAACAGCCTAATCATCATTTACGGTGCATATACAACTTACAATCATGTTAAATGTTACATAGTGATTACTGCTTGTGCCCTTACATTCAATGTTTACATTTGAGGAATATTAAATCCCCTGCTTCCTGTAGATTACATGAGTATGATCACTTATAGCTCAGGTGCCCGCCTAATTACCTGTAATTGTCGTATCCTGCTGGCCCAGCATGTCACTCGCCATGTGCGGCCGCTATCTCACTGCGCGCCGCCATTACAGCGTTGTTTACATTTCTCTGCGCATGCGTGCCAGCTATGCGCGTCCCTAGTTACTAAATGCAGCCGGAATCACTTCCAGCGCCATCTTCTCTAACTCGCGCATGCCCTGTGAAACCACAGCGGCTGAAAATGGCAAAAAAGAGGTCATTATAGATACCGTCCTAATAACAACAGCAATAGAAACTCTGTGTTAATGAATAAACTGTTTAACCTTCATCCATGTAGACCCAGACCAAAATCAGGAGGACGTAGAGGAGGGTGGAAGCAACATCGCCAGCAGAAAAAAGAAAGAAAAATTGAAAGGCCAGCAGTACAAAAATCGGAAGAAGGAACACAACTAGTGGTCAACCTTTCCGGTAAAGAACTTTCACTGAATCAAATAGATATCTTGGAAAAGGGGTTGTCCTATTGTATGACCACACATGTGGACTGGTTTGTAGTAGAAAAAGAGATACAAAAATTTTTTAGAAGTGTACGGCTAAAGTATCATTTTCATGACAAAGTGGGAACAAAAAGTCAACCAGTCAGTGAATTAGAACTAAAAAGATTGGGCATACAAAATAAAAGTGATTTTATGCCCAGTGATGATGTACCAGTAGTGGAGGCCTTTGAGCGAGTAGTAAAACAAGAAATCAAAGAATTGAGAGACACAACCAAAAAAGAGTTGTTAAAACCTAATGTAACTAAGGAGCAGTTTCAGGCAGTGCAAGAACTTGTCCATGATGACGGTTTGATAATAAAGCCAGCTGATAAAGGTGGAGCAACCGTCATCATGGACAAAGTTACCTATTTAAAAGAAGCCTATAGGCAATTGGAGGATATAAAGGTGTACAAAAGGTTGCAGAAAGACCCCAAATTTGAGATCCAAAAGAATATACAGAAATTATTAAGCACTGCTGTAGTGGGAGGGACTATAGATCAAAAAATGCATGATTTTTTGTTTGAAAAGAATCCTGTAACACCAGTGTTTTACCTGGTTCCCAAAATACATAAGTCTTTAATTGATCCGCCTGGAAGGCCAATTGTGGCAGGAATAAACTCAGTATTTTATAATATTGGAATCTTTTTAGAGAAAATCATGAGTCCCTTTGCAAATGGAGGCAAGTCATATATTAAGGATACGGGGCATTTCCTTGATAATATAGCAAGGTTTAAGGAGCAAACCAAATTTATGGGGAAAAACGAATATATATTGGCATCCTTTGATGTAACATCATTATATACCTCTATAGACCATGAGATGGGCATAAATGTAATTGCAGATTTCTTGAAAACGACAAATTATACAGAACCTTGCAAACAATTCATCATTGATTTACTAGAGGTCGTCCTCAGACAGAATTATTTCCTGTTTGGAGATGACTTCTTTTTGCAATTGATAGGCACCGCGATGGGGGCTCGAATGGCGTGCTCGTACGCAGGAGCCGTCATGGTCTACCTAGAAGAGAGATTCGTCTACACGTCCCACCACTTCTCCCATGTGGAGAGGTGGTGGAGATATGTGGACGATATCTTTATTATATGGAAGGGAACTGAGACAGAACTTTTGTCCTTCTTTGATTACATGAATACGATTAATGACACGATAAAATTTACAGAAGTACACTCTCAAACGGAAATGCAGTTCTTAGACGTTCGGGTATTATTGCAGGAAGGTGGTATGAGCACCACTCTGTATATAAAGCCCACGGACAAGAACAAACTACTGCACTATACTAGTGGACACCCCAATAGCCTTAAGAAAGCAGTTCCGCTTGGCCAAATGACTAGGGTAAGCAGAATTGTGAGTAATGAGGATGAGAGACATCTAGAGATAGAAAAGTTGATGGATAGATTCAAACAGAGGGGCTACCCAGAGGGGTTCTTAAAACAGCAGAGAAACAAGTTAGGATGTACAAATGGAATAAATAAAACCAAAAAGAAGAGAGTCCCATTAGCATTAACGTATGGGGAGGAGACAAAAAGTGTAGTCAACATCATCCATAAGCACTGGGGAATGCTGGAAAGATGTCTTCCGCACATTGAAGAGTATAGCAACCTACCATTAGTGTCATATAAGAGAAGTAAAAATCTAAAAGATTGGTTGGTCAGGTCAGACATTGGCACATTGAGCAATAAAAGACAAACAACATTGACAGGAGGGAAAAGAACAGGCTGTTATCCTTGCATAAATTGCATTAATTGTTCCTACATGATAAAAGGAAATAAGTTTTCCCACCCAAAAACAGGTATTGAGTACAAAATCAACCATTTCTTAACGTGTAACTCAGATTTCATTATCTACCTCCTTGAGTGCCCTTGCCAATTATGGTACATAGGGGAAACAACCCTTGATTTCAAAATAAGAATTAGCCATCATCGGTATACTATACGTAAAAAAATCTTGAATCTGCCCGTATCTAAGCACTTTACGGAAGCTGGGCACAAAGAGAAGGATTTAAAGTTTAGGTTGATCGACACCGTACCTATGCCTAGGAGGGGTGGTGATAGAATTGGATTACTTAAAGCAAAAGAACTCGAATGGATACATAAACTACGTACTTTGAAGCCGGAGGGACTTAATATAGATTTTAAATTACACACGGTCCTTTAAAGTAGATATCTCACTCCATGAAACTGTGTATTTTAGTCACTTTTATTTGTGTGTTTTAACCACTGTAATGCACTGTCACACTAATGAGCAAAAACGGTCTAAAAATTGTCTGCGCAAACATACCTTAATTGTTGTTGTTTACCCTTTGTTTGTAGGGGGAAACCATGAGAGATTGGACACTTGTATACTGGGTGCCTGCCAAAAATTTACCTGTGGAAGAACTGCAATAAGGGCCACAAAAAGCAATTGTCCTCTAAATAGATTTACCCTATCATATAAAAATTGTTGTGATAATTGTAAAAAAATACTTTTTGCACGTGGAAAAATAATTTTTATATTAATTTATACACTAATTTTTACACTAATTTTTACACTAATTGAATAATATTCTTTGTATCGATCAAATTGAATGCACTGTAAATGCACTTTATAATATATTGGAAAAATAATAAATAAATATATTTCAAATATTTTTTCTCCACTTTGGCCTCGTTGTTGAAATAATACATTATTATGGAGTAACACCAATAACAGAAATGTAGTAAGATGTGGGGAGTCCGTGGTTTCCCTGGGCAGGGGGTGCAAAGGGAGAGACCTCCTTAAGACACCGTACTGACAGGGGAGTGCTACAACCCAGTAATGGGATGCACTCAAGACTGGGAACCCAATACATTGAAACACGTCAAAAGAAAAAAGAAAAATGATTTTGGTGTATACAAGCATATATGCAAATAACATAATGATTGGTCTACAATATGGTTCCTTGTGTATAGGAAACCAGAGGCTAAAGTTGGTGAAAAAAATGTCCCCAAAAAACCCCTTGGGGAAATATATACACACATATATATAAAGCACTGTCACTTTAAGCACAAACTGAAAGATCATTCACTAAAAATAATATGTAAATAATAAATCTTACAAAGACACTATAAAAGAGTTAGTTTGCATAAACTTTTTAAGGAATTTTAGTAGCCATGATAAAAGTATACAAAATCAAAGGGTAAGCTGTAGAATCGCGCATTGACAGCCGCTGTGGTTTCACAGGGCATGCGCGAGTTAGAGAAGATGGCGCTGGAAGTGATTCCGGCTGCATTTAGTAACTAGGGACGCGCATAGCTGGCACGCATGCGCAGAGAAATGTAAACAACGCTGTAATGGCGGCGCGCAGTGAGATAGCGGCCGCACATGGCGAGTGACATGCTGGGCCAGCAGGATACGACAATTACAGGTAATTAGGCGGGCACCTGAGCTATAAGTGATCATACTCATGTAATCTACAGGAAGCAGGGGATTTAATATTCCTCAAATGTAAACATTGAATGTAAGGGCACAAGCAGTAATCACTATGTAACATTTAACATGATTGTAAGTTGTATATGCACCGTAAATGATGATTAGGCTGTTAATTGAATAATGTGATTTGATATAGGAGGATGTATAAGAACCCTCAGCATTTGCTTGTAGTGACTGCCAGAGGAAGGTCTGAGGACCGAAACGTCGCTTACCTAATGCCTTAAGAAGCCATTAAAGGCTGTAATCTTTCCAAAGTTGTGTGCTGCAGCCTTATTTGTTATTTAGATAGATAGATAGATAGATAGGATAGATATAGATAGAAATAGATACATAGATAGATAATGTGCAGACCGCCGTGCGCACCCATTCACTCCTATATGTGATCTGTGCGCAGGCGGATGCCTGCGTACAGATCACACACTCTCGTCCACACCAGGGACGCGACATGTTGCGTCCCTGGTGCGGGCGAGAGTGTGTGATTTGTGCGCAGGCATCCGCCTGCGCACAGATCACATATAAGAGTGAATGGGTGCGCACGGCGGTCTGCAAGCATCTGCAGACCGCAGTGCGCTTGTTACCCCTCGGGGGTCTGCCGCTCGTGCCCGCGGCCTGCTGCCCTTACTCCCTCTGCTGGAGCAACACTGCTCCTCTCACTTCCGGTACCACTGCTTGTGCTCCTGAAACCGTCTCCTATTCAGTTTCTGCTGGAGAGGCTGCAGGGTTCTGGCTCCTCCCCTCAGCCAATCACCAGGTCTCTGTGCCCTGCCAATCAGGACTGCCCTGCTCTGATATAAACCTCCTGTTTTCAATCAGTCGGGGCCAGGGCAACTTCGACCTTCACCTTCCCCTGGGTGAAGTTGCCACTTCTGGTCTGTCAGGTCGCTCTCCGTTTGGTCTGTTACCTGATCGCTCTGTGTTACCTCCCCCAGATCTCGTTCCTGCCGGTTCCTGGCTGATCACCGTGTTCCTGGATGGTCTCCTGATTCCCTCCAAGCTGATCGCTGGTTCTCGCCCGGCTCCGGATCCCCCGTGGTCCTGGACTTTCCGTGTTCCAGGATCTCCCTGTGTTCCTGGATCTCTCCGTGTTCCTGGATCTCCCTGTGTTCCTGGATCTCTCCGTGTTCCTGGATCTCTCCTGTGTTCCTGGTTCCCCGTGTTCCTGGTGCTCTGTATTCACGGTTCTCGTTTCGTATTGTATTCCCGGGTGCTGTTTCATTACCACGTCGCCTGGGGTCGGTTGAACACTTGTGTCCGTAGCATTGGCCCCTTCGAGGCTGATCCCGGCGGTATCCCTGTATAGGGGTCAAGCGCTCCGGGGTCTCCCTCGCTGGGCTCCCGGTGTTGCGACCTTGTGGCCCTCTCCAGGGGCGTGTGGTTCTGTGTTATAGTTCTGTTTAATAAACCCGTTGACTCTACGGTACGTGTCTGCCTCTCTATCACCCGGTATCAGCATCCGCTTTACGCGGTCCAGTGGGTCCACGTGTGAGTCCGTCAGTAGGACGTGACAGATTTTGCCCTGGCCATGGACCCCGCTGATGCCAGGTTTGATGTCAAAAGAGAGCTAACCGCACTGCGCCAGAGGTACGACCGGGTTGTGGCGATTATCCAGTCGTTAGAGGCCCGAGCGTCCTCTTCTTCCTGCACCCCCAGCAGCCGGAGAAGGACTCCCCGCCTGGCACCCACATTCTTGGGGGTGCCCTCTACTGTTGATTCTGCTCTCTCCTTCCAGGTGCTGGGTCTCCGCCAGGAGAGGGACCGGATGCGTGGGGTACAGACTCGGATAGTTTCCCCTATGGCCTCTCTGGATGATCGGCTTGCCAGCCTTGAGCCGGTCGGTGCCCCTGATGACGTCCTGCCGGTCGGTGTCCCGGATGACGTCTTGCCTGCCGGTGCCCCTGATGACGCCCTGCCTGCCGGTGCCCCTGATGACGTCCTGCCTGTCGGTGTCCCTGATGACGTCCTGCCTGTCGGTGTCCCTGATGACGTCCTGCCTGTCGGTGTCCCTGATGACGTCCTGCCTGTCGGTGTCCCTGATGACGTCCTGCCTGTCGGTGTCCCTGATGACGTCCTGCCTGTCGGTGTCCCTGATGACGTCTGGCCTGTCGGTTTCCCTGATGACGTCCTGTTCCTCCTGTGCTCGTCACATGACGCCCGAGTAACCACCCTCTGGGTCCCTTCTGTCCTGGGGACCGGGGTGGGGGACGCCGATGCCCCGAGCCCCCTGCGCGGGTTCCGGGCCGGTCTCCGTCCGGGGGGGGGCGTAGAGGGGGGGGTACTGTTACCCCTCGGGGGTCTGCCGCTCGTGCCCGCGGCCTGCTGCCCTTACTCCCTCTGCTGGAGCAACACTGCTCCTCTCACTTCCGGTACCACTGCTTGTGCTCCTGAAACCGTCTCCTATTCAGTTTCTGCTGGAGAGGCTGCAGGGTTCTGGCTCCTCCCCTCAGCCACTCACCAGGTCTCTGTGCCCTGCCAATCAGGACTGCCCTGCTCTGATATAAACCTCCTGTTTTCAATCAGTCGGGGCCAGGGCAACTTCGACCTTCACCTTCCCCTGGGTGAAGTTGCCACTTCTGGTCTGTCAGGTCGCTCTCCGTTTGGTCTGTTACCTGATCGCTCTGTGTTACCTCCCCCAGATCTCGTTCCTGCCGGTTCCTGGCTGATCACCGTGTTCCTGGATGGTCTCCTGATTCCCTCCAAGCTGATCGCTGGTTCTCGCCCGGCTCCGGATCCCCCGTGGTCCTGGACTCTCCGTGTTCCTGGATCTCCCTGTGTTCCTGGATCTCTCCGTGTTCCTGGATCTCCCTGTGTTCCTGGATCTCTCCGTGTTCCTGGATCTCTCCTGTGTTCCTGGTTCCACGTGTTCCTGGTGCTCTGTATTCACGGTTCTCGTTTCGTATTGTATTCCCGGGTGCTGTTTCATTACCACGTCGCCTGGGGTCGGTTGAACACTTGTGTCCGTAGCATTGGCCCCTTCGAGGCTGATCCCGGCGGTATCCCTGTATAGGGGTCAAGCGCTCCGGGGTCTCCCTCGCTGGGCTCCCGGTGTTGCGACCTTGTGGCCCTCTCCAGGGGCGTGTGGTTCTGTGTTATAGTTCTGTTTAATAAACCCGTTGACTCTACGGTACGTGTCTGCCTCTCTATCACCCGGTATCAGCATCCGCTTTACGCGGTCCAGTGGGTCCACGTGTGAGTCCGTCAGTAGGACGTGACAGCGCTCCATTATAAACATAGGGGCTGCCGTCTGCATGCAGATGCTTGCAGATGTCTCCGCAAAACGCTGCGGAGGCATCTGCAAATCTGAAGGCAGCCTAAGTGTGTTATATATCTTACTGAAGGTAATACTGACCCCAGTGGTCATTTCTTCTGTTACTATTCTCTAATTTAGTCTCTTGCCCCGAAACTTTCTTGCAGTGGCTTGAAGCTAAGAAGAAGAAACTGCCAAAAACATCCCCCCCCCGCCATTGATAAGTAAGGGGGCTGTGTGACACTCTCCTCTAGGTAACACTGCAACTGATCTACAGGATAACCTCATCTGACATCCCTTGGAAGCGAAACTGCCGACAGAGTCCTGCATCAAGCTGCACCAGAGGGAGATCTAGTCCAGGTTGCCATCAATGCTGGGTCTTTGCTAAAAGCGTCATACAATTTCCGACGAACTGCATCAATCAAGCAGGGCCAGTGGGCCTCCGACGTACCCGAGCCTCGCAGACATCAGAGCTGAGCGGTTTCAATTTGTATATCTCTTCATCCCTCCCCACTTTTTTTTAACTCCTCCTTTTCTTCTGTTGCTCTTCATTTGTTGGCCCTTTTTTTCTTTTCTCTCTTTTCTTTGCTTCCTATCTTTAATTTCTCTTCCTTCCATTTTCTGTTACTTTTAGTTCATAACTGCTTAGTATATATGCTGTTTAGAACAAGTATATTGAATATATTGAGTAATATTGCATCATATGGTATTTTACTACCTAGAGGTTACTTCATTTGAATAGCTGTTATCTAACCGACACGTGTACAGCTTGTACTTGCAATAGACTTGCATACTCTGATCTCAACTGGAACTTTGTGTGAAGTATCTCTCTGGAGCTATAAGAGGCTGTAGGGGGACATTTGGGACAATTTAACTTCCATTCATAGTCGAGTATTAGGAACTGAGGTTTAGTAGTAAGGGCTAGTAGCTATTTAAATTACCATTATTTCTACTATATCTTCGAACTTATTGCTTATTGCTAACATAACTAAACTCATACAAATATCCTCTGGAAATTATAAATGACAATACGCTCACTTACTGATCTACACAGATTTCTAAAGAGACCCCACACTACAGTGCAGTGATCATGCCATCAAAAGCTAAACCCAATAATATTCCCCAAACCAACAATTCTGACACTGCAGCTGATAACGGCAGAGACCAACTTAAAAACAAAACTACATTACCCTCACAGGAGATTGTTAGTCAAGAGTTAGAGGTCAGTAACGGTAAAAATACACTTCAAACAGATAACACAAGACCCTCCTCAGATGACGAGATGTCGTACGAAACATCTCTAGCCATGATAAAGAGAAAACAAATGGAGTCTCCATTCAAGTCCCAAACAAAGCCTAAACCTTCTGAAGACACAAATCTGGAGGGAGATACCTCATTCAGGAGCCCCTTAAGGCAGAAGTTGAGGAAAGAGACATCTGCTGAGTCCCCCAGGCGTCACTCTGATGCAAGTCAGATCCCGGACAGGGACTTCTTCCTAGAGCTGTTTTCTTCATCGTTCTCGCCCTTTAAACAATTCCTAAGGGTACCTTTACACACGGCTACATTTCTAGGGTGGCTACAGGTAACTTACTGGTTGCAGTAAAATCATGGAGACAAGGTTCTATCTTGTTGCTGTGTACAAATGGAATAATCTCTCCATGATTTCACTGCAACCAGTAAGTTACCTGTAGCCACCCTAGAAATGTAGCCGCGTGTAAAGGTACCCTTAAAGAAGACTTAGCAGAGCAGTTTGATGAAATGAAGTTCTCCCTTGCATTTATTGTAACTAGAACGGAAGATACAGAGAGAGAGAAGTCCTTGAACTGAAGGAAGATACTAAAAACCTAAAACTTGATCAGGAGAAGATGAAGAAGGAGATTAAATTCTTGAAGGTCAAGATCGCTAACAAAGAGGACAGAGATAAGAGAAGCAATCTGAAGTTTAGAGGGATTTCGGACAAGGTGAAGAACTTTGAACTTCTCACTTATATGAAGAACCTGACAAAGAAGATCGTCCCTTTCCTCTCGGAAACTGAATATTCGATAGAAAGGGCCCACAGATTGCCGAAGCCGCAGCACCTCTCTGAAGCAACGCCCAGAGACGTAATAGTTAAATTTACTTTTTTCCAAACAATCAACTATATGAAGCAGAACAACTCCCTCCCAACCCCCTATGAAAAAATTTAAATCTTTACAGATATCTCCAAAGAAACAATGAACAAGCAGAAAAATCTCAAGCCAGTGACGGATATATTGAGAATGAAAGGAATACCATATACCGTATAGATGGGGGCGCCCATCGACCACAGTCAAATTCTCCTACAGCAAGAAGACAATAGTTATTGAGGAGATGGAGAGTGGACTGAAGATCCTGAGAAACCTAAAAATTTCTAACTCTTGGTCTTCATCTCATCTGGTCCTACTTTACAAAGTTTAGAACGGTCTTACCATGCACAGAAGGCCAAAACTTTAGTCCAAGTGGAAGCACTACACTGGTTTATAATATGAACCCTTCCACCAATGTAATTAGTAGCAACAATATAAACAGTTGCTCTTTCAACCTTCCTGTATTAGTTACTAAATTGTAGTAGTTATAGTTATTGTTAACTTGTTGTAAGATGGAAAACCCGAATATCGCAACTCAGGTCCCTTTCTCTAGACTTAAAATTTATTCAGCTAGAACCACATCAGATCTCTACTCACAAGCACTTCATATCGACCATGGCTAACAAATGTTTGTCCCTTAATGTTCACGGTCTCAACTCCCCACAAAAAAGGTACTCTGTCTGGAGAGACATCTTAAAATATAATGTTCATGTAGCTGGTCTTCAAGAGACTAAATTTACAATAGACAATACTCCAAACTTCAGCAACAAAAAATTCCCGCATGTCTTCCTTTCTTCCAATAAGAAAAAAAACATCAGGAGTTGCCATAATTATTAAAGAAACACTAAAATTTGAAAAAAAATTGAGGTGATCAAGGATGAAGAGGGGAGATTCCTGATCTTAATATGCAAACTCGATGATGTGCTCTATACATTAGTTAATCTGTATGCCCCCAATAAAAGCCAAATCTCTTTCTTAAACAAACAAACTCATTAAGATTGTCCAACAGTTAAAAAAGGTCACTTGATAATTTTCGGTGACTTCAATGCGGTCCCCAATCCTGAAATTGATTCATCGCACAAAAGTAGGAACTCCAACACATCCCTAGACCATTGGATACATAAAGAAGAACTTTATGACACATTCCGCTGCCTTAACACGACATCTATTGAATATTCCCACTACTCTGATGCTCACAGATCATTTGCCCGAATTGATTTAGTATTATCTGATATTAATACTCTCCACAAATTCAAATCGATTAATATTCTTCCAAGAACATGGTCAGACCATGCCCCAATAATCTTTAAATAATCATCATCCAAATTGCTCCGGCCATAGGATATGGAGGGCAAACTCATATCTTCTATTCCACCCTCAATACAGAGAACAAATAGAAAAGGCTGTTAGTCTCTATTTTAAAGATAATGATACTGGAGACATCCCAATATCAACCTTATATAATCCCTCAAAATTCTTTGCCAGAAAAACTAGGATTCATAGACTTAAGGCCCTGTCACATTGAATGACCGCTCCAGCGATCCAGACAGCGATAACAACCTGCCGGGATCGCTGGAGCGTCGTTACCTGATCGCTGGGGAGCTGTCAAACAGGCAGATCTCCCCAGCAATCAAGCCATGGGAGCCACCTCCCACATCGCTGGAAGCGATGTCAGCGTCCTCCCTGCTTAGCGCTGCCTGTAAGGCAGTGCTAAGCAGGGAGAACACTGGTAACTATGATAAACACCGGTGTTTATCATAGCTACCAGCGTTCTCCCTGCTTAGAGCTGCCTGTGTAAGCAGGGAGGACGCTGGTAACTATGGTAAACACCAGGTATCCAGGCAGCGCGCGCTGCCTAGATACCCGGTGTTTACCATAGTAACCAGCCCTGTGAGGTCACTGATCGCTGGTTTCTCGCGGTCACACGCAGCGATGCGTGCTGACCAGCGGGAAACCAACGATCAAAAAATGACCCGCAGCACTTTGCAACGATCAGCAACCTCACAGCAGGGGCCTGATCGCTACTAAGTGTCACACATAATGATATCGCTGGAAAGATCGTTGTAACATCACAGTTACAACCATCTCTCTAACGATATTGTTATATGTGACTGGGGCTTTAAAACCAGAATCTCACAAATAAAAGATGACCAAAATGAAACCAATAAAACTCCCAAAAAAATCACGGATACCTTTGCCAAATTTTACAAAAAACTCTATAATCTTAAAAATTAGCCAACGGAAACCCTTACACAAAAAGATAACATAAAAGATTTCCTATACTCCATACAACTTCCTTCTTTGTCAATAGACGAGCTGAGAACTCTAAATTCTCCCTTTACTCAGACAGAGATTCTACAAACTATCAATGCACTAAAGAAAAACAAATCCCCAGGACCAGATCGTCTCCAAAATGAATATTATACTAATTTCAAAACACTTCTCACCCCCTACTTCGTAGAACTTGCCAACTACCTTACCTGTGAACACTTCAAATTACCAGCTAAGATGCAAGAAGCAATGATATCAGTTTATTTATAAAGGTAAAGGAGACAAAGAAGACGTTCGTAACTACCGGCCAATTTCCCTCCTCAATTCGTACTTAAAAATCATAACCAAAACAATCTCAACAAGAATACAAAAAGTAGCCCCACATCTTTTACATAAAGACCAAGTAGGTTTCGTATCAGGCAGAGGCACTACGGACTCAACAAGACGGGCCATAAATCTAATTTCACATGTGGAGAAGGAGGGGATCCCAACCCTTGTAGTCGCTGTCGATGCTGAGAAAGCATTTGACAGAGTTCATTGGGGATTCCTTTTTCGAACCTTGAACAAATTCGGTTTTGAGGGAGGAATTATGAATGCAATTAGCTCCTTATATTTGACCCCCTCAGCTAGAGTGTACACTAATAATTGTCTTTCTGATAAAATTCCCCTGACTAATTGGACCAGACAGGGATGCCCTCTTTCTCCCACTCTTTTCGATTTCTTTATCGAACCCCTCACAGAGGAAATACGTATGAATCCTTTAATCAAAGGAATCCCACTCTATCAAAGACAATTTAAAATCTTCCTATTCGTGGACGACATTCTCATTACATTAACTGACCCCCTCAACTCTATAAGAAATCTCTTAAATACAATACAACTATTTTCTGAGATATCGCTTTACAAAATCAACTTAACAAAAACCCAAGTTCTAAGCTTTAACCTAACACCACAGCTATTAGATATACTTAAGTCTGAAACGACATTAGACTGGGAAAAAGAGAATATAAGTCATTTAGGCATATACAGTTAGGGCCAGAAAAATTTGGACAGTGACACAAGTTTTGTTATTTTAGCTGTTTACAAAAACATGTTCAGAAATACAATTATATATATAATATGGGCTGAAAGTGCACACTCCCAGCTGCAATATGAGAGTTTCCACATCCAAATCGGAGAAAGGGTTTAGGAATTATAGCTCTGTAATGCATAGCCTCCTCTTTTTCAAGGGACCAAAAGTAATTGGACAATGGACTCTAAGGGCTGCAATTAACTCTGAAGGCGTCTCCCTCGTTAACCTGTAATCAATGAAGTTGTTAAAAGGTCAGGGGTGGATTCCAGGTGTGTGGTTTTGCATTTGGAAGCTGTTGCTGTGACCAGACAACATGCGGTCAAAGGAACTCTCAATTGAGGTGAAGCAGAACATCCTGAGGCTGAAAATAAAGAAAAAATCCATCAGAGAGATAGCAGACATGCTTGGAGTAGCAAAATCAACAGTTGGGTACATTCTGAGAAAAAAGGAATTGACTGGTGAGCTTGGGAACTCTAAAAGGCCTGGGCGTTCACGGATGACAACAGTGGTGGATGATCGCCGCATACTTTATTTGGTGAAGAAGAACCTGTTCACAACATCAAATGAAGTCCAGAAACACTCTCAGTGAAGTAGGTGTATCTGTCTCTAAGTCAACAGTAAAGAGAAGACTCGATGACAGTAAATACAAAGGGTTCACATCTAGATGCAAACCATTCATCAATTCCAAAAATAGACAGGCCAGAGTTAAATTTGCTGAAAAACACCTCAAGAAGCCAGCTCAGTTCTGGAAAAGTATTCTATGGACAGATGAGACAAAGATCAACCTGTACCAGAATGATGGGAAGAAAAAAGTTTGGAGAAGAAAGGGAACGGCACATGATCCAAGGCACACCACATCCTCTGTAAAACATGGTGGAGGCAACGTGATGGCATGGGCATGCATGGCTTTCAATGGCACTGGGTCACTTGTGTTTATTGATGACATAACAGCAGACAAGAGTAGCCAGATGAATTCTGAAGTGTACAGAGATATACTTTCAGCCCAGATTCAGCCAAATGCTGCAAAGTTGATTGGACGGCGCTTCATAGTACAGATGGACAATGACCCCAAGCATACAGCCAAAGCTACCCAGGAGTTCATGAGTGCAAAAAAGTGGAACATTCTGCAATGGCCAAGTCAATCACCAGATCTTAACCCAATTGAGCATGCATTTCACTTGCTCAAATCCAGACTTAAGACGGAAAGACCCACAAACAAGCAAGACCTGAAGGCTGCGGCTGTAAAGGCCTAGCAAAGCATTAAGAAGGAGGAAACCCAGCGTTTGGTGATGTCCATGGGTTCCAGACTTAAGGCAGTGATTGCCTCCAAAGGATTCGCAACAAAATATTGAAAATAAAAATATTTTGTTTGGGTTATGTTTATTTGTCCAATTACTTTTGACCTCCTAAAATGTGGAGTGTTTGTAAAGAAATGTGTACAATTCCTACATTTTCTATCAGATATTTTTGTTCAACCCTTCAAATTAAACGTTACAATCTGCACTTGAATTCTGTTGTAGAGGTTTCATTTCAAATCCAATGTGGTAGCATGCAGAGCCCAACTCGCGAAAATTGTGTCACTGTCCAAATATTTCTGGCCCTAACTGTATCTAACTAAACTCTTATCTTCAATCATTGATGTCAACATAGCGGATATATACAAAACTATCCAATCTGATATACAACATTTAACCAAATTAGAAATCTCATGGTTAGGCCGAGTTAATGCATACAAGATGTGCCTGCTTCCTAAGCTTCTCTACAAATTCAGGTCTATTCCCCTCTGTGTGCTGGCGAAGTGGTTGCAGAAACGTCAAACACAACTATTTAATTTTGTATGGAACAAACTCAAACCGAGAGTAATGAAATCAACGCTTATCAAGAGTAAAAATAAACAAGGCCTGACCATCCCCAATATCAGTGCCTTTCTACAAGCAACAATTATCAAACTCAGCCAGAATTGGTGGACAGTCACTGAAAGACCAGCCTGGCTAGGGCTGGAAGAACCAAAGAACCTACGCAATAAAGTGGGTCTGCTTCTAAAAACATAACAGTTAAAGGAGCAATAAAAACATGGAGAGCTTTACTCAACCTATCTACTGCACACTTCGCTCCGATACCTCCAGACTGGATAAACGTTGAAATTTTGGAAATAATTGCTCCTATAATAAAAATGAAGACGTGGAAAGCAGCAGGAATTAATTTAATTTCTGATATATTAGACAACTCGAAGAGTCTCTTCCCCTTTGTACACCTCAGAAAAAAATTTACGCTAAATCAGTCTGAAGCTAAGACTTGGTCCAAAATTCATGATAGGAATAGAATCGCATAAAATTAACTTTTTCCTGCCACAAAATGTAACTCAAATGCTTAAAAATCCCCAGAACACTCTATTTTGGAAGACTAAAACAATCTATCAGAACTTTAACCATGATGTGGTATTCATGAAATCGTCAAACCTAATAGCTTGGGAGAAGGAAATCCAGGTGAAAATAGAAACTGACCAAATGCAAACCATCTTTGAAAGCATTTACGTGCACATCAGAAGTTCCCATTTGATTGAAACACATTACAAGATTTATACCAGATGGTATCTTATTCCATACAGACTTCACCAAATATACCCACAGAACTCTCCTCCTATGCTGGAGAGACTGTTCGGAAACAGGCACACTATCGCATGTCTTTTGGAGTTGCAAGAAACTTAAAACATATTGGTACAAAATCCAATCGCTAATAAATCGTGTTACTAAAGTCTGCATACAACAGAAGAATTCGTCCTGCTACTCGTAGGTGTTGACCAGCTACCAACCTGGCACAGAGCAATAATAATGCACATCATTCTTGCAGCCAAAAACAATATAGCAGCTAATTGGAAGAATGATCTTCCCCCAAGAATAGAAGAAACAATAGAAAAAATCGTCTGTCACAATGCATGTGAATTCTCTTATTCACTTCATAATAATCTCTTGTACAAATATCAATTGAAATGGAAAGATTGGAATCTCCTATATCCTCTTTCCCCTATCGACGCGAGAGACCGGAACTCCATAGAGATCAAGACTTAAAATTAGCCAACACATAGTTTAGTAGAGTAAATATATTGGAGACTGTTAATAAACGGAACAACAAAGTTTACCAATCTACTAACCACTAGTATTGTCCATGACCCCCCCTCCCCCTTCCCCTCTTAATATAAACATGGACAAAGATTCGAGTTTTCCCACTACTATTTGTATTATAGTCCTCAGGAAACTAGTCAGAGTTTCTTTCCCTTTAGCCCGTCACCAAGATGTACTTGAGCTAGAATCCCAAAGGTTTATAAATTTTTATAATCTTAGATGTTGAACGTCAGAATGTTTACCTTCCCTTTTGCTTAGATACATATGACTAGAATCTTTAATGACTGGATTATTATAATTGTAAAAATTGTAAAAATTGCATGTCTAGTAGATCCTTTGTTACATCAGATGTATTATCACATTAGATGTCTATGATTAACTAAATGGCGGCCCGATTCTAAAGAATCGGGTATTCTAGCCTATGGTTATTAGGGTATAAATGGGCTCAGTGGTTAGCAGACTATACAGCGGCTGAGTGATTAGCAGAGTATACGGAGGCTCAGTGGCTAATAGTCTGCTTTAGGGCAGAGTGCAGTGGTCAGGGGCAGAGTGCAGTGGTCAGGGGCCCGATGCAATTGCATCGGGAGCGCGGTGAAATGAATTGTGTGTATAGAGGCGGGTCAGTGGGTAGCAGAGTATACAGGGGGCTCTGAGGGTAGCAGATTATACAGGCAGCTCTGTGGGTAGCAGAGTATACAGGCGGCTCTGTAGATAGCAGAGTATAATGTGGCGGGAGGCTGGAGGGGTGAGGAGATGTGGCGCTGGAGGGGTGAGGAGAGGTGAGGCAGGAGGGGTGAGGAGAGATGCGGCTGGAGGGGTGAGGAGAGAGGAGGCTGGAGCGGCGACATGAGTGTTCGACACACCTCTGCTCCTCTAGGCTGCACACATCACGGCGGTCGTCTCCCGCCCGTGATGTGTGTTTTAGGCAGTGTATAGGCGGCCGTAAGCGTGGCGGGGCTGCCTGAGTCCCACTTCGCTTAGGGGTGGCATGTTGGTCCACTGTGGACAGGTGTAGCGCTGTGGTGACGTCACTTTGGCGATGACAAAGTGACGGAAGTGCTGGCTAAAATGACAGAAGTGAGCCTTCGGGTTTTATATATTAGATATAGCAGTACTATAGTATATGGCGGTACAGTATAGCAGATGTATAGCAGCACTATAGTATGTGGCAATATATTACAGTATATGTACAGGTGAACTATAGTATATGGGGGTAATTTATAGCACATGTATAGCAGCGCTATGGTATATGGCGGTACATTACAGTACATGTATAGCACGATATGTAAATGGTGATACATTACAGTACATGTATAGCAGCACTATAGTATATGACAGTATATTACAGTATATGTAGAGTTTTACTATAGTATATGGTGGAATTTTATAGCACATGTATAGCAGCACTATAGTATATGGCCATACTCTGCTCCCCGCCCTCGCCTTCAAAAAATAAAAAAATCCCCAGTGAGGATACTCACGTGTCCGCCGGCTCGCTCCACCTTCGTCTTCTAGGTCCTACAGGGTTTAGGACCCGTCATTGCCTGGTAAAACGTTTAGCTGATTGGTCACATGACCGCTAACTGGCAGGGGGGCAGGATGGATTGGGGCAGGATGGTGACGGGGGTGAGTGGTGGCAGGATGGAGCGAGAGGTGCAGGATGGAGGCGGCGGGGCAGGATGGTAGCGGGGGGGCAGGATGGAGTCGGGGGGGGGGGCAGGATGGTGCTGGCAGGGCAGGATGGTGGCAGGGGGGCAGGATGAAGCGAGCAGGGCAGATGGAGGGAGCAGGACAGGATGTTGGCGGGGGCAGGATGGAGCGAGCGGGCAGGATGGAGCTGGCGGAAGGGCAGGATGGAGGCGGCGGGGGGGGCAGGATGTAGCCGAGAAGGCAGGATGGAGGCGGCGGGGGGGCGCATGATGGAAGCGGGGGGGGGGCAGGATGCAGCCGAGGGGGGAGCAGGATGCAGGCGAGGGGGGGGGGGGGTCGGATGGAGGCGGCGGGGGGGGCAGGATGGAGGTGGCGGGGGGGTAGGATGGAGGAGGCAGGGGGGGCAGGATGGAGGAGGCGGGGGGGGCAGGATGTTGATGGCGGGGGGGGGCAGGATGGAAGCGGCGTGGGGGCAGGATGGAGCCGGTGGGGGGGGGCAGGATGGAGCGTGTGTGGTGGGGGCAGGATGGAGTGGGCGGGGGGGGGCAGGATGGAGCTGGTGTGGGGGGGGGGCAGGATGGAGGCGGCGGGGGGGGGGGCAGGATGGAGCCGGCGGGGGGGTCAGGATGGAGCCGGCGGGGGGGCAGGATGGTGCTGGCGGAGGGCAGGATGGAGCTGGTGTGTGGGGGGGGGCAGGATGGAGCTGGTGGGGGGGCAGGATGGAGCCAGCGAGGAGGGCAGGATGGAGCCAGCGGGGGGGGCAGGATGGTGATGGTGGGGGGCAGGATGGAGGCGGCGTGGGGGCAGGATGGAGCCGGTGGGGGGCAGGATGGAGCTGGTGTGTGGGGGGGAGGGCAGGATGGAGTGGGCAGGGGGCAGGATGGAGCTGGTGTGGGGGCAGGATGCAGCCGGTGAGGGGGCAGGATGCAGCCGAGGGGGGGTGGGGCAGGATGGAGGCAGAGGGGGGGGCAGGATGGAGCCGGTGGGGGGTGCAGGATGGAGCGGGCGGGGGGGCAGAATGGAGCCGGCGGGGGGGCAGGATGGAGCTGGTTTGGGGGGGCAGGATGGAGTGGACGGGGGGGCAGGATGGAGCTGATGTGGGGGGGGGCAGGATGGTGCTGGCGGGAGGGCAGGATGGAGGCGGTGGGAGGGCAGGATGGAGCTGGTGTGTGTGGGGGGGCAGAATGGAGCTGGTGGGGGGGGCAGGATGGAGCCAGCGAGGGGGCAGGATGGAGCCAGTGGGGGGGGCAGGATGGTGATGGCGGGGGGGCAGGATGGAGCCGGCGTGGGGGCAGGATGGAGCCGGTGGGGGGGCAGGATGGAGCTGGTGTGGGGGGCAGGATGCAGCCGGTGGAGGGGGCAGGATGCAGCCGAGGGGGGTGGGGCAGGATGGAGGTGGAGGGGGGGGCAGGATGGAGCCGGTGGGGGGTGCAGGATGGAGCGGGCGGGGGGGCAGGATGGAGCCGGCGGGGGGGCAGGATGGAGCTGGTGTGGAGGGGGGGCAGGATGGAGTGGGCGGGGGGGCAGGATGGAGCTGGTGTGGGGGGGGGCATGATGGAGCCGGCAGGGGGGCAGGATGGTGCTGGCGGGGGGAGGATGGAGGCGGTGGGGAGGGCAGGATGGAGCTGGTGTGTGTGGGGGGGCAGGATGGAGCTGGTGGGGGGGGCAGGATGGAGCCAGCGAGGGGGGCAGGATGGAGCCTGTGGGGGGGGGCAGGATGGTGATGGCGGGGGGGCAGGATGGAGGCGGCGTGGGGGCAGGATGGAGCCGGTGGGGGGGCAGGATGGAGCTGGTTGTGTGGGGGGGGGCAGGATGCAGCCGGTGGAGGGGGCAGGATGCAGCCGAGGGGGGTGGGGCAGGATGGAGGCAGTGGGGGGGGGCAGGATGGAGCCGGTGGGGGGTGCAGGATGGAGCGGGCAGGGGGTGCAGGATGGAGCCGGCGGGAGGGCAGGATGGAGGCAGTGGGGGGGGCAGGATGGAGCTGGTGTGTGTGGGGGGCAGGATGGAGCTGGTGTGTGTGGGGGGCAGGATGGAGCTGGTGGGGGGGGCAGGATGCAGCCGAGGGGGGGCAGGATGGAGGCAGCGGGGGGGCAGGATGGAGGCGGGGGGGCAGGATGGTGCTGGGGGGGCAGGATGGAGGCGGCGGGGGGGCAGGATGGAGCTGGTGTGTGTGGGGGAGCAGGAGGAGCGGGCGGGGGGTAGGATGGAGGCGGGGGGGCAGGATGGTGCTGGGGGGGCAGGATGGAGGCGGCGGGGGGGCAGGATGGAGCTGGTGTGTGTGGGGGAGCAGGAGGAGCGGGCGGGGGGTAGGATGGAGGGGGGGCAGGATGGAGGTGGCGTGGGGGGGGTCAGGATGGAGCTGGTGGGTGGGCAGGATGGAGCTGGTGTGGGGGGGGGAGGGCAGGATGGAGCCGGGGGGGTTAGGATGGAGCCGGCGGGGGTAGGATGGAGCGGGCGGGGGGGCAGGATAGAGAAGGTGTGGGGGGGGGCAGGATGGAGCCGGCTGGGGGGCCAAGATGGAGCTGGTGTGGGGGGGGTCAGGATGGAGGCGGTGGGGGGGGGGTGGTAGGATGGTGCAGGGGGTGCAGGATGGAGCCGGTGGGGGGGCAGGATGGCGCTGCGGGGGGGGGGGCAGGATGGAGTGGGGGGAGGGCTATGGAGGGGAGAGGGGGGGGCAGGTTGGAGCCGGTGGGGGGTAGGGGCAGGATGGTGGTGGCAGGGGGAGGGGCAGGATGGATGAGAGGATACACAGGCGTGTGCCGGCTTGCAGGACCTGTAGGCGCCTGGGAAACCAATCAGGTGATCCCAGGAACCACAGGTCCTCAAGGCATGGAGCTAGAGGAGGTAGATGGAGGGCGCCGGCGGACGGGTGAGTATCCTCTATGAGTTTTTTTTTGTTTTATTAGAAGCAAGGAAGGGGGCCGCAGGACCCGCGGGGGGGACAGGACGACCGGCGGGGGGGCAGGACGACCCGCGAAGGGCGCGGGGGGACAGGAGCAGCCGCGGGGGGGGGGGGGTACAGGAACCGGGGGAGGCAGGACGACCAGCAGTGGCGGGGGGGGGCAGGACGACCCGCGGGGGGGCCCGCAGGAGCCGTGGGGGGGCAGAAACAGCAGCGGGGGGCCCGCAGGAGCGGGCGAAACTTCCGAGAGTGGAACGTTCTTCCGCCGTTTCCTGTAGCCGGGCGTCGCCCGGCTAGCCCGCAGCGGTGACGTCACCACCATGGTCCGGAGGCCATCATCGGAAGTAACCTTGGGGTTTTTCCGGAAGTGGCCTTCGGCTTGTATATATAGATACACACTATACATATACACACACACATATACAGTATACAGACACACACACACACACACAAGTATACACACATATACTGTACAACAGATATACACACACATATAGATACCCACATACAGTGATACTACACACACACATACAGAATACACACATATATAGTGTATACAGACATATACAGTATACACACACAGTATACACACACAGTATACACACACAGTATACACACACATATTCAGTATACAGACACATACAGTATACACACACATACACAGTATACACATACAGTATACACACATACAGTATACACACACATATACAGTATAGACAAACATACAGTACACACACATACAGTATACACACACATATACAGTATACACACACACACAGTATACACACACATATACAGTATACACACACACATACAGTATACACAAACATACAGTATACACACATATATAGTATACACACACATACAGTATACACACACATACAGTTACACAATTACGTATACTCACACACATATACAGTATACACACATATACAGTATACTCACACACACATACAGTATACACACATATACAGTATACTCACACACACATACAGTATACACACATACAGAATACACACATATATAGTATATACACACATATAGAGTATACACACACACATACAATATACACACACATATCCAGTAGACACACACATATCCAGCAGACACACACATAAAGTACACACACACATACAGTATACACACTGTAATATGATTACTGGTACCGTACGTGATGGGAGATATGTTTCAGCCAGGTTGATGAACTCTGTTATGTGAGCTGGAGCTGATTCAGCATGTTCCTCCCTCCCTGAGGTGTGGTCAGAGAAGTTAAATGATCACCTCTGTTTTTTTTTCTTGGGTGTGAGTTTAGAGTGGAGGAGAGCAGTGTGCAGCTCTGAGCCTAAGAAGCTGATCCCCAGTTTGGTTGTTTTTCATATGGTTTATGACAGAAATAAACCTGACATTTACCCGGCAAGGCTTTCTGTGTCTACCTGGAATTGGCAGCCCGTGAGTGGCTCTATCACACTTGGTGGAGAATGCGGGCATAGACCCCCAGGAAGCGCCTGGATTCACTACAAACGACCTGTATGTCCTGGGTGAAGGCAGCCACAAGCCTGCAAACACAGTCAGACGGCATGGAGGACCTGATTAAGCACTTGGTGCAGATCCAACAGCAGCAGCAGCAACACCAACAACAGCTTGCGCAACAGGAAACAAATCAACTCTTGATTCAGCAGTTGCAGCAGCAGCGGGAGCAGCAACAGGAACTCCTGACTGAGCTAGTCCGTGCAAGAGCAGCTGGCCCGTCTCCAGGTCCAGATGAGGATTCCAGCGTCAGGAAGGCGGTAAGACGGGCGCTCCAAAAGATGACCCGGGGGATGATGTTGAAGCCTTTTTGACAATTTTTGAGAGGGTCGCAGAGCGAGAAAAGCTGCCACCGGCACAGTGGGCGGAGGTGTTGGCGCCATTTTTAACGGGAGAGCCCCAAAAAGCTTACTATGACCTGGCTTTACAGGACGCTCGTGAGTATGGGAAGCTAAAAACTGAGATTTTAGCACGTCTGGGTGTGACTATGACTGTTAGAGCTCAGCGGGTCCATCAATGGGCCTATCATGGCAACAAACCCCCTCGCTCCCAGATGTTTGACTTGCTACATCTCGTGCAAAAATGGCTGCAGCCAGAAACCTCCACACCAGCGCAAATGGTGGAGCGGGTGGTAATGGACAGATTTGTGCATGCCCTCCCAAAGCCAGTGCAAACCTGGGTTGCTCAGGGTGACCCCCAGAATGCCGATGACCTAGTGGGACTGGTGGAGAGGTACCAGGTGGTGGAGAGTACCCAAGGGAAGCCACGGGACTTGCCAACTAAATATTGGGGGCTACAAACCGCGTCCGACACCCAAAGGAAGGGTAATAGAGCCACGGGTGGAGGGAGCCCGAGGTCACAAGGGGCAAGTGGAGGCGTAACAAAATCTCCAGCTGGTCCGTTAATCTGTTGGAGGTGTCAAGGCCCTGGTGTCACGGGTGGCACGGATGACAGGGTAGAGGCCACGCGCAGACGGTCCCAGCGTTTGGCCAATCAGCCATAAGGTTTGAGGACGGTCCGTCTTTCAGGGGCATTTACCTTCTGTGTAGATAAAGAGAAGGTATGATAAGATCTCCCTATCATGGGGAGACGGCTGGGAAGGTCTTGTGCTCGGTCTGGTTTCTACACCAGTATTCTGGGTCTCTAGGACCCAGCAGGTTCTTCCCTCCTTTATAAGGAGTTTCATTGCCCTCCCTCGGTGCAGGTGATATTTCCTTGTGGACTCATTATCCTTGCTCCAAGCAGAAGCTGAGGTTGTGGAGGTTGCTGTGCTCTGCTGCAAGATAAGTGTTTTCTTTCCCCATTGTCTGTTTTCCTTGTGTTGTCTTTAGTTGTTAGTGGAGGGGTCTAGTGAACCTCTCCATCTGATCCTTAGATAAGGTAGTGCTAGGATCAGAGAGGGACGAGGTTCGTGGTCGGCGACAGTTGAGGAAACTGTATAGGGACGTTAGGGCAGACAGGGTCAGCCCTAGTAAGACTAGGGGTCACCCTCTCCCTCTTGTGCCCATAGCTTCTTTAGGGACTCCTTATTCCCCCCCCCCCGTCGTGGTCCTACGCTGGGTGCCTCTCCCGCTCCCAGCGTGACACCTGGTCATGTAGCCGCCCGTTGTCCCCTGACTACTGAGCAAATGGACTGTAGCCTGGGTCGGCGCTCCTCATATTATGCTTACCCGGTCTGCAGCATTGACAGGGAACCCAGAGAGGGCCCGCAGGCATGTCTTGTGGAAGTGAATGGGGCCCGAGTAACGGGACTCTTGGACTCCGGAAGTTTGGTGACCCTGGTGAGGGCCACACTTCCCCATCGACTGATACCAGGAAAAAAGGTGGGTGTCCGCTGTATCCATGGAGATGCCAAGAACTACCCCATTGCTATTGTGACCATAAAAACAAACTGCGGGACTAAGTCACATGAAGTTGGGGTGGTGGAAAACTTATTGCACCCGGTGATAATCGGGAGGGACTTTACTTTGTTTTGGGACTTGTGGGAAAAGGGGGCGGTATCGAAGGGTTCTGGTGAAGGACAGGCAGCCCAGCCAGAGACAGTGCCGCTGCAGGAGGCAGATGAGTTTCCCCTGGGAGTGCTGCTTGGTGACGACGATGAGCCGGAGTCCCATGAAGCCGACTTCCCGGAGTTGATGACATCCAGCGGGAATTTTGGGACTGCTCAAATGAGGGACTTGACCCTGAAAGGGGCCTTTGAAAATGTGACTGTTATAAACGGGGTTGCCCAGGAGCCGGGGGCTGACACCAGGTTCCCTCACTTTGCAGTAAATAGAGAGTTGCTATATCGGGTTACCCAGGTGAGAGGTGAGGTAATAGAACAGCTGTTGGTTCCAGGGCCCTATAAACGCAAAGTATTAGACATGGCCCATTCTCATGTCCTGGGTGGTCACCTAGGGGTAGATAAGACCCAGGAGCGGATCCTTCGGAGGTTCTATTGGCCTGGGTGTCATCGGGAGATTGTAGACTATTGTAGGTCGTGTCCCACCTGCCAGTTGACCGCCCCCGTTGCTCACTTCCGAAGTCCGCTAGTGCCATTACCAATTATAGAAGTGCCCTTTAATCGAATTGCCATGGATCTGGTTGGCCCCCTGGTCAAGTCTGCAAGAGGCCACCAGTACATCTTAGTAGTCCTGGACTATGCGACTCGGTACCCGGAGGCGATACCTTTGAGAAATTCCTCTGCTAAAACTATAGCCCGAGAATTGGTGCACGTCTTTTCAAGAACGGGACTTCCAAAAGAGATCTTGACAGATCAAGGAACCCCCTTTATGTCCAAGGTTATGAGGGAACTGTGTAAAGCACTACAGATAACCCAATTGAAAACCTCAGTGTACCATCCGCAGACAGACGGTCTCGTGGAGAGATTCAACAAAACGTTGAAGTCCATGCTGAAGAAGGTGGTCGAGAAAGACGGTCGAGACTGGGACGGTCTCCTCCCATATCTGATGTTCTCTATCAGGGAGGTTCCCCAGGCCTCAACGGGATTTTCTCCATTTGAACTCTTGTATGGTCGTCATCCTCGAGGTCTCTTGGATATAGCAAAAGAGACGTGGGAAGCGGAGGTCACCCCCCACCGTAGTGTCGTGGAGCATGTAGCTCAGATGCAGGCGAGAATCGCCGAGGTGATGCCCATCGTAAGAGACAATTTGCTCCGAGCGCAAGAGGCGCAAGCAAGGGTGTACAACCACTCTGCAAGGGTGAGACAGTTCAGTCCTGGTGATCGTGTACTTGTATTGATCCCTACAGTCGAAAGTAAATTCCTCGCCAAGTGGCAAGGGCCTTATGAAGTGGTCGACAAAGTGGGCGAGGTGAACTATAAAATTCACCAACTGGAAGAAGGAAGCCTTATCAGGTATACCACGTCAACCTGCTGAAGCCATGGCGGGATAGAGACCCTATGGAAACCCCCTATCTGGTGGGGAAGATGGAAGCCGACATCGAAGAGGTCACAGTGGCGGACACACTGTCGAGGGCTCAAAAGCAACAGTGTCAAGAGTTGCTTCATCGGAACAGGGATCTCTTCACAGACCTGCCGGGATGTACCCAGGTTGGGGAACACGACATCCTGACTGAACCCCACGTGAGGGTTAACCTGAAGCCGTACCGGATCCCTGAAGCTCGTCGAGAAGTGATCTCGAAGGAGGTGACAAGAATGTTGAATCTCGGTGTTATCGAAGAATGCCAGAGTGACCCGGTGGTTTTTGGCTCTTCAAGATTTCACTTTCCACGTTGAGCACAGGCCCGGGAAATTCCATGGGAATGCAGATGCCCTGTCTAGGTTCCCCTGTTTGGTGTCCGCTGGTGCCCAACCCTCCGGCTTTGGGCAGAGGGGGGGAATGTGTAATATGATTACTGGTACCGTACGTGATGGGAGATATGTTTCAGCCAGGTTGATGAACTCTGTTATGTGAGCTGGAGCTGATTCAGCATGTTCCTCCCTCCCTGAGGTGTGGTCAGAGAAGTTAAATGATCACCTCTGTTTTTTTTTCTTGGGTGTGAGTTTAGAGTGGAGGAGAGCAGTGTGCAGCTCTGAGCCTAAGAAGCTGATCCCCAGTTTGGTTGTTTTTCATATGGTTTATGACAGAAATAGACCTGACATTTACCCGGCAAGGCTTCCTGTGTCTACCTGGAATTGGCAGCCCGTGAGTGGCTCTATCACAACACATATACAGTATATACACACATATACAGTATACACACACATATAGAGTATACACAAACATACAGTATACACACACATACAGTATACACACAAATATACAGTATACACACACACAGTATACAGACACACACATATATACAGTATACACACACATATAGAGTAAAGACAAACATACAGTATAGAGACATATACAGTATACACACACATACAGTATACAGACACACATACAGTATACAGACACACATTATACACACACACATACAGTATACACACACAGACATATATACAGTATAACACACACAGTATACACACATATACAGTATACACACACATACAGTATACACACACATACAGAATACACACATATACAGTATACACACACAGTATACACAGACACATACAGTATACACAGACACATACAGTATACACAGACACATACAGTATACACAGACTGAGTATACACACACATATTCAGTCTACACATATATTCAGTATACACATAGACAGTATACACATACAGTATACACACACACCTATAGAGTATACACATATATACAGTATACACACACATATACAGTATACACAAACATACAGTATACACACATACAGTATACACACACATACAGTATACACACAGACATACAGTATACACACACATATATACAGTATACACATATATAGAGTATACACACACATATACAGTATACACACACATACAGTATACACACACACATATACAGTATACACACACATATACAGTATACACACATATACAGTTTACACCAGGGGTCTCAAACTCGCGGCCTGCGGGCCGCATGCGTCCCCTGGAGCTTCCCTGTGCAGTCCCCAGCACTTTAGACCAAGAACCATGCTGGCGGCGGTCCAGTGCATGGTGCCGCCGCTTTCTCTGCTATAACATTACTTTCGGCCGCTTCACTGTCTCTGCCGCTCGCTCTGCCGCTCTGTAAGCTCAATACAAGCCCTCAGCCAATGAGAGGCCGCTGACGTCACCTGCGGGCCTCTCATTGGCTGACGGTGACTCGCATTGAACTTGCAGAGCGAGCGGTAGAGACAGTGAAGCGGCCGCAAGTAATGTTATAGCGGGAGAAAGCGGCGGCACCATGCACTGGACCGCCGCCAGCATGGTTCTTGGTCCAAAGTGCTGGGGGCCACACAGGGAAGCCCCAGGGTCCCCATGCACTGAACCACCATGGTTAGTGTAATAAAAGTGTGTGCTAGTGTGAGTGCCTGTGAGTGTGCGTGTGAATGCCTGTGCGTGTGAGTGCCTGTGCCTGTGAGTGTGAGTGCCTGTGAGTGTGAGTGCCTGTAAGTGTGAGTGCCTGTGCGTGTGAGTGCCTGTGAGTGTGAGTGCCTGTGCCTGAGTGCCTGTGAGTGTGAGTGCCTGTAAGTGTGAGTGCCTGTGCGTGTGAGTGTGAGTGGGTGTGCCTGTGAGTGCCTGTGCGTGCCTGTGAGTGTGAGTGCCTGTGCCTGTGAGTGACTGTGAGCGTGAGTGCCTGTGAGTGTGAGTGCCTGTGCCTGTGAGTGCCTGTGAGCGTGAGTGCCTGTGAGCGCCTATGCCTGTGAGTGCGAGTGCCTGAGTGCGAGTGCTTGTGAGTGCCTGTGAGTGCGAGTGCTTGTGAGTGCCTGTGAGTGTGAGTGCCTGTGAGTGTGAGTGCCTGTGAGTGTCTGTGCCTGTGAGCGTGAGTGCCTGTGAGTGCCTGTGAGTGTCTGTGCCTGTGAGTGCCTGTGAGCGTGAGTGCCTGTGAGCGCCTATGCCTGTGAGTGCGAGTGCGAGTGCTTGTGAGTGCCTGTGAGTGCGAGTGCTTGTGAGTGCCTGTGAGTGTGAGTGCCTGTGAGTGTGAGTGCCTGTGAGTGTCTGTGCCTGTGAGCGTGAGTGCCTGTGAGCGCCTGTGAGTGCCTGTGGGCGTGAGTGCCTGTGAGCGCCTGTGCCTGTGAGCGCCTATGCCTGTGAGTGCCTGTGAGTGTCTGTGCCTGTGAGTGCCTGTGAGTGTGAGTGCCTGTGAGTGCCTGTGAGTGTCTGTGCCTGTGAGCGCCTGTGAGTGCCTGTGAGCGTGAGTGCCTGTGAGCGCCTGTGCCTGTGAGCGCCTATGCCTGTGAGTGTGAGTGCCTGTGAGTGTCTGTGCCTGTGAGTGCCTGTGAGTGTCTGTGCCTGTGAGTGCCTGTGCCTGTGAGTGCCTGTGCCTGTGAGTGCCTGTGAGCTGTGAGTGCCTGTGAGCGTGAGTGCCTGTGAGCGTGAGTGCCTGTGAGTGTGAGTGCCTGTGAGTGTGAGTGCCTGTGAGTGTGAGTGCCTGTGAGTTGCCTGTGTGTGTGTGTGAGTGCCTGTGAGCGCTGTGAGTGCCTGTGTGTGTGAGTGCCTGTGTGTGTGAGTGCCTGTGTGTGTGAGTGCCTGTGTGTGTGAGTGCCTGTGAGTGTCTGTGAGCGTGAGTGCCTGTGAGCGCCTGTGAGTGTTTGTGAGCGTGAGTGCCCGTGAGTGTGAGTGCCTGTGTGTGAGTACCTGTGCCTGTGAGTGTGAGTGCCTGTGAGTGTGAGTGCCTGTGAGTGTGAGTGCCTGTGAGTGTGAGTGCCTGTGAGTGTGAGCGCCTGTGAGTGTCTATGAGCGTGACTGCCTGTGTTCGTGACTGCCTGTGTTCGTGACTGCCTGTGTTCGTGACTGCCTGTGTTCGTGACTGCCTGTGTTCGTGACTGCCTGTGTGTGTGAGTGCCTGTGTGTGTGAGTGCCTGTCTTGAGAGTGCCTCTTGAGTGCCTGTGGGTGTCAGAGTGCCTGTGGGGTGCTTGTGAGTGTGAATGCGTGAGGGTGTCAGAGTGCGCGATTTTGTACAGAAGTGTGTGATTATAACAAAAGTCCTTGGTGGTCCGCATTCTTCATCAGGTATATTTACCTGATGAAGACGGCGGGCCGCCGTGGAAACACGTTGTGGTATATTAAAGGTAATTAAACGTGTGCCTCCTGTGCTCTAGCGCTTCTGTTATAATCACACACTTCTGTACAAATATCATATCCCCATCCTAGGTTTGCAGCAGGAGCAGCTGTGAGCCAAAGTCACCACTAACAGAATCCAAAGGACCTGCGGTGACGTAGCTGAGAACGTCACAGGGGCAGGTGATCGGCTGCTCGTGTCAACTGACTGGAAGAAGGAGCTGCTCGTGGAGGAAACCCCGACCGCTGGAGTCCGGAGCCATCCACTGCGATACGCCGAGGTTGTGCAGGGTTGCAAAACCTCCAAAGGTGAGATGCGAACCCCCCATATCTGTTATTGACGCCCTCACTAGACCACCAGGTACCGCTCATGGGTTGTGCTTCCCCCCCCTTTTGTTCAACGTGAGTGTGAGACTGTGAGTTAATGTGTGTGTGGGTGAGTTAATGTGTGAGTGGGTGTGATTGTGAGTGAATATGTCTGAGTGTGTAAAAAGAAGGCAGACCAGGTTGGGGATATCACTAAAAAAGAGGTCCAGCATGGGGGACATTACTACACTATGGGGGACAGGATGGTGACATCACTACAAAAGGGGATCAGTAAGGGGGTCATCATTACAAAAAGGGACCAGCACGGGGGACATTACTACAGAAGGGGATCAGGTTGGGGATATTAGTACAAGAGGGCGACCAGGATGGGGACCAGTATGGGGACATTACAACAAGAAAGGGACCAAGATGCGGACATTACTACAAGAAGGGGATCAGGATTTGGACGTTACTACATTGACCAAAAAATCTGGTATTACTAAAAATGTCAGGGTACCGTCACACCAGGTGACATCGCCCCGTGTAAAGTGGCGATTTTGCACCGAAAAATCGGCTCAGAGTGGTCGCCTGGTTTCACAGCACTGCTGTGAAACCAGGCGACCACTCTCAGGCGATGTGTAAGCATCGCCCTGTGTAACATCGCGAATAGCGATGTTACAGGCGATGGGAGCCATAGGCTCCCATGTTACAGGATCCCTGCTGGGGTTTCTAGACACCCCAACAGCGACATTGCCTGAAACATCGCCAAAGCATCACCGAAGGTATCGCCGCATCTAAACACACGACGCTGACGGGGTGCCAAAAATGTGCGCGCTCCCGTGTGTCGCCTGCGATATCTCCGGCGATGTCACCTAGTGTGACGGTACCCTTAGTCCTACAAGCAATGCGGCCCCCGATAAAAAATTTTTTCTATGTGCGGCCCACCAACCCAGCCGAGTTTGAGACCCGGGTTTACACACACACACAGTTTACACACACACACATACAGTATACACACACATACAGTATACACATATACAGTATACAAACACACATATACAGTATACACACACATATACAGTATACACACACACACATATACAGTATATACACACACATATACAGTATACACACACATACAGTACACACACACATATATAGTATACACACACACATATACAGTATACACACACATACAGTATACACACACATATACAGTATACACACACACATATACAGTATACACACACATATACAGTGTATACACACACATATACAGTATACACACACATATACAATATACACACACATACAGTACACACACACATACAGTATACACACACATACAGTATACACACACATACAGTATACACACACATATACAGTATACACACACATATACAGTATACACACACATACAGTTTACACACACACATACAGTATACACACACACACACATACAGTATACACAGACACATATACGTATACATATATATACAGTACACACACACATATATACAGTTACACACACATACAGTATATACACACACATACAGTATACACACACATACAGTATACACAACACAAACAGTATACACAGACACATATACAGTATACACATATATACAGTATACACACACACATACAGTATACACACATATACAGTATACACACACATATAGAGTAGAAACACACAGATATACAGTATACACACACATATACAGTATATACACACACATATACAGTATACACACACATACAGTATACACACACACACATATACAGTATACACACACAGTTTACACACACACACATACAGTATACACACAGAACGACACATATACAGTATACACATATATACAGTATACACACACACACACACACATACAGTATACACACACACATATACAGTATATACACACACATATACAGTATACACACACATACAGTATACACACACATATACAGTATACACACACATACAGTTTACACACACACACATACAGTATACACAGACACATATACAGTATACACATATATACAGTATACACACACACATACAGTATACACACACACATATACAGTATATACACACACACAGTATAGACAGACACATATACAGTATACACATATATACAGTATACACACACACATACAGTATACACACACACACATACAGTATACACACACACACAGTATAGACAGACACATATACAGTATACACATATATACAGTATACACACACACATATACAGTATACACACACATACAGTATACACATATATACAGTATACTCACACATATACAGTATACACACACATACAGTATACACACACACATACAGTATATACACACACACACATATAATCTCACTCTTCAGTGCAGGAGACTGTGTATGAAGAAGCCGCAGATCTCCTCTCTATCTCTGTGTGATCAGAGCTGTCTCCTCAGCTCTGCAGCATTTCCGGTCCCCTGAAGACTACATCTCCCATCATGCACCGCGGTTCCTCCCTTGTGACGCCATGATCCTGGAAGCAGTGAGGAATCTAAGGGGGAGGTGGCATCCAGCCTATTATTGTGTGATTGGGGTGGTCCCCTTGGGCTTGTTCCGGCCACCCCTGGGCTCAGCAGACACCTTAATGGATGCGGCTGGGGCCGGGTGTGTGGTGCTGACACGCCCCTTAGTTACCCAGCTCTCCGGGGAGCGTGGAGGGGAGACCGGGGAGTGTGGAGGGAAGACCGGGGAGCGTGGAGGGGAGACCGGGGAGCGTGGAGGGAGATGACCCTAACGCACTTCCGTAAGTTTGGCAGCCACGTCCACGACGACGGAAGTAGAGCCGAAAATGACGGAAGTGCACTACGGCAATTATATATTAGATTTGTTGCCAATTTAAAACTAATAAAAATTATTGAAACATATATTGCACATATACCTCTTTTTAAGGCTTATATACCCGGGAGCATGGATTACAGCTCCATCGAACACAAAGTACACCAATCATGGCTCCCTATGGCGGTTATGGCCGACTAGCCTTATTCCACACATAATACATAACATATCATTCTATCACACAGTTATCAACGGGACCTCTAGAACATTATAAACGGCTCCAAGGGCGGTAACGTCCACCGAGCACTATATCCACAGATCAGTCTAAACCACATTAACTTGATCACAGAGCCCACCATAGTTACAGGGCTCATGATATGCAGAACCCCTGTACAAGACATTTGTAGTCCCAGAGCATAGTACGTGTCCCCACCTTATGTAACACATATACCGTCTCAATCCCGTTCACACAGGTCGCACGATCTCATACAGACTATTGTACTGCACACAGCCTTCACATTCACACAAGATCAACGGGACCATCTCATTATATTACAGTCAGTCCCAATGGCGGCTACAAGCACCTGGCCCTTGAGCCGTACTCGGTCTCTCCACGCTATACACTGTGTGCAGAATTATTAGGCAAATGAGTATTTTTATCACATGATACTTTTTATACATGTTGTCCTACTCCAAGCTGTATAGGCTTGAGAGCCAACTACCATTTAAGTAAATCAGGTGATGTGCATCTCTGTAATGAGGAGGGATGTGGTCTAATGACATCAACACCCTATTAAAGGTGTGCTTAAGTATTAAGCAACTTCCTTTCCTTTGGAAAAATTGGTCAGAAGAGAGATGTGACTGGCTCTGAAAAGTCCAAAATTGTGAGATGTCTCGCAGAGGGATGCAGCAGTCTTGAAATTGTCAAACTTTTGAAGCGTGATCACCAAACAATCAAGTGTTTCATGACAAATAGCCAACAGGGTCGAAAAAAGCGTGTTGGGCAAAAAAGGCGCAAAATAACTGCCCATGAATTGAGGAAAATCAAGCGTGAAGCTGCCAAGATGACATTTGCCACCAGTTTTGCAATATTTCAGAGCTGCAACGTTACTAGAGTATCAAAAAGCACAAGGTGTGCCATACTCAGGGACATGGCCAAGGTAAGAAAGGCTGAAAAACGACCACCTTTGAACAAGAAACATAAGATAAAACTTCAAGACTGGGCCAAGAAATCTCTTAAGACTGATTTTTCAAAGGTTTTATGGACTGATGAAATGAGTGACTCTTGATGGGCCAGATAGATGGGCCAGAGGCTGGATTAGTAAAGGGCAGAGAGCTCCACTCCGACTCAGACGCCAGCAAGGTGGAGGTGGGGTACTGAAATGGGCTGGTATCATCAAAGATGAACTTGTCGGACCTTTTCGGGTTGAGGATGGAGTTAAGCTCAACTCCCAGACCTACTACCAGTTTCTGGAAGACAACTTCTTTAAGCAGTGGTACAGGAAGAAGTCGGTATCTTTCAAGAAAAACATGATTTTTATGCAGGACAATGCTCCATCACATGCATCCAACTACTCCACAGCATGGCTGGCCAATAAAGGTCTAAAGAAGAAAAATTAATGACATGGCCCCCTTGTTCACCTGATCTGAACCCCATAGAGAAACTGTGGTCCCTCTAAAATGTGAGATCTACAGGGAGGGAAAACAGTACACCTCTCAGAACAGTGTCTGGGAGGCTGTGGTGGCTGCTGCAATGTTGATCGTAAACAGATCAAGCAACTAACAGAATCTATGGATGGAAGGCTGTTGAGTGTCATCATAAAGAAAGGTGGCTATATTGGTCACTAATATTTTGGGGTTTTGTTTTTGCATGTCAGAAATGTTTATTTCTAAATTTTGTGCAGTTATATTGGTTTTCCTGGTGAAAATAAACAGGTGAGATGGAAATATATTTGGTTTTTATTAAGTTGCCTAATAATTCTACACAGTAATAGTTACCTGCACAAACAGATATCCTCCTAAGATAGCCATATTTAAAAAAAAAAAAAACACTCCAACTTCCAAAAATATTAAGCTTTGATATTTGAGTCTTTTGGGTTGATTGAGAACATAGTTGTTGATCAATAATAAAGATTATCCTCTACAATACAACTTGCCTAATAATTCTGCACACAGTGTACAGCATCCATACGGGCTCCGGCCTGACCGGGCTACTACACCCACCACATGCAGTCCATCATAATACATTCATGGACCACATACATACTCATACTGACACACAGTCCATCCTAACACATCCATGGACTGCTGCCCTTCTGGGTCCAGATCAGGGATTGACAAACCTGAGCTACAGGGCAATCAAGGCACCCCCAAGGTCTCCTTAGTGATATTCAGGTCGCCAGCCACCTCCAAACTTCAATACCAGGTAGGTATCCCGGACCACGGCTACCAGGATTCCCAACTCTAGGAGACAAACCCCTGCGTCTGACCACAGGCTCACACACATTCAGTCAGAGGGACAGGTGCCTCCCGCAAGGCGATGACAGGCCTCCCTAAACAGAACGCCTCTAACTCAACATCCTCTCAGGCTGGATGTTTCTCCCAGACTGACTGCTTCCAGCTCATAGCACCAGGTAGCTATTATCCTGGCTGCCACACCCACACCTGCAATGTTCTGTTTCAATCAGCACAAAACTCATGTACAGACCTCGCTGCTGTTAACCCTTCACATACCAATACAGAGATAACTACCACTTAACCCTGTGTGTACTGCTAGATCCAGCAAGCACCCTGATTGCAGCAGGCCATGTGAGTCATGTCGACCACGTGCCATAGCGCCGGCATGACTCACAATATATATATAAACAGAGCACATTTATGCACTCAAAACTTACATCCAGACACACCTGTATAAACAAAGCACATACATCCAGACAAATGTATAAACAGAGCACATACATAAACATCTACCCGTGTTTCCCCGAAAATAAGACACTGTCTTATATTAATTTTTGCTCTAAAAGGTGCGCCATGTCTTATTTTAGGGGGTTGTCTTATTTTAGCCCCAAAAAAAACGTATCCCACTGCAGCAGCCTCCCATTATCCCAGTTCCGTATCCCACTTAAGCAGCCTCCCATTATCCCAGTACCGTTAGCCCCGCCTGCAGCAGCCTCCCATTATCCCAGTATCGTATCCCACTGCAGAAGCCTCCCATTATCCCAATACCGTATTCCACTGCAGCCTCCCATGTGTGTACACACACACACCACGCACACACATACACACACACCACACACCACACACACTTTCTTACCGTACTTCTTTCTTTGCATTTTCTTTCCTCTGCGGTGCTGCTTTGGTGGTGCACAGTGCAGGAGCCCTGGGGAAATCACAGCGCAGGAGCCCTGGGCCAATCACAGCGCAGGAGCCCTGGGCCAATCACAGCGCAGGAGCCCTGGGCCAATCACAGCGCTGGAGCCCTGGGCCAATTATAGCCCAGAAACAATCAGAGGCTACTGACATCAGCTGGCCCATGATTCCTGTGCTGTGATTGGCGCAGGGCTCATGGACCAAGACCGGCACAGAGCTCCGGAGCTGTGATTCACGGCTGCGCTCCAGGGCTGTGAGCGCGGCAGAAGGGCGGTACAGAGTGGCGGGCCAGGACAGCGGGGGCAGCGGGGAGCAAGACACAGATGCATGCCCCGGTCTTGTGATCGGTGGCATGCTGAGGAGGTACGCCTTATAATGGGGGGGGGTGCCTTATATTAGGAAGTAGGACGCCCCCCCGAGCATGCCCTACTTTCGGGGGGCGCCCTATTTTCGGGGAAACAGGCTATACACAGAGCAAATGCATATGGACAGAGGTATACACAGAGTACAAGCAGAGTAAATGCAGACAAATGTATACACAGAGCATATGCACATACAGTTGTGGCCAAAAGTATTGACACCCCTGCAATTCTGTCAGATAATACTCAGTTTCTTCCTGAAAATGATTGCAATCACAAATTTTTTGGTATTATTATCTTCATTTAATTTGTCTTCAATGAAAAAACATAAAAGAGAATGAAGAAAAAAGCAAAACATTGATCATTTCACACAAAACTCCAAAAATGGGCCAGACAAAAGTACTGGCACCCTCAGCCTAATACTTGGTTGCACAACCTTTAGCCAAAATAACTGCGATCAACCGCTTCCAGTAACCATCAATGAGTTTCTTACAATGCTCTGCTGGAATTTTAGACCATTCTTCTTTGGCAAACTGATCCAGGTCCTGATATTTGAAGTGTGCCTTCTCCAAACTGCCATTTTTAGATCACAGATGTTCTATGGGATTCAGGTCTGGACTCATTGCTGGCCACCTTAGAAGTCTCTAGTGCTTTCTCTCAAACCATTTTCTAGTGCTTTTTGAAACGTGTTGTGGGTCATTGTCCTGCTGGAAGACCCATGACCTTTGAGGGAGACCCAGCTTTCTCACACTGGGCCCTACATTATGCTGCAAAATTTGTTGGTAGTCTTCAGACTTCATAATGCCATGCACACGGTCAAGCAGTCCAGTGCCAGAGCCAGCAAAACAACCCCAAAACATCAGGGAACCTCCGCCATGTTTAACTGTAGGGACTGTGTTCTTTTCTTTGAATGCCTCTTTTTTTCTCCTGTAAACTCTATGTTGATGCCTTTGCCCAAAAAGCTCTACTTTTGTCTCATCTGACCAGAGAACATTCTTTCAAAATGTTTTAGGCTTTCTCAGGTAGGTTTTGGCAAACTCCTGCCTGGCTTTTTTATGTCTTGAGGTACGAAGTGGGGTCTTCCTGGGTATCCTACCATACAGTCCCTTTTCATTCAGACACCGACGGATAGTATGGGTTGACACTGTTGTACCCTCGGACTGCAGGGCAGCTTGAACTTGTTTGGATGTTAGTCGAGGTTCTTTATCCACCATCCGCACAATCTTGCGTTGAAATCTCTCGTCAATTTTTCTTTTCCGTCCACATCTAGGGAGGTTAGCCACAGTGCCATGGGCTTTAAACGTCTTCATGACACTGCGCACAGTAGACACAGGAACATTCAGGTCTTTGGAGATGGACTTGTAGCCTTGAGATTGCTCATGCTTCCTCACAATTTGGTTTCTCAAGTCCTCAGACAGTTCTTTGGTCTTCTTTCTTTTCTCCATGCTCAATGTGGTACACACAAGGACACAGGACAGAGGTTGAGTCAACTTTAATCCGCGTCAACTGGCTGCAAGTGTGATTTAGTTCTTGCCAACACCTGTTAGGTGCCAAAGGTAAGTTACAGGTGCTGTTAATTACACAAATTAGAGAAGCATCACATAATTTTTTAACAGTGCTAATACTTTTGTCCACCCCCTTTTTTATGTTTGGTCTGGAATTAGATCCAATTTGGCTTTAGGGCAATTCTTTTTGTGTTTTTTTCATTGAAGACAAATTAAATGAAGATAATAATACCAAAGAATTTGTGATTGCAATCATTTTCAGGAAGAAACTGAGTATTATCTGACAGAATTGCAGGGGTGTCAATACATTTGGCCACAACTGTACAGACAACATACTTACACTTTACACAGGACTTATCAGTCTGTCTTCTCCTCTTCAGTTCTTCTAGACTCCCACAGAGTAAAGACTTTTGGTGGCATCACGGTCCTGATGCACTTTCAACATCAGAAATTATACTGATAATGCAGAACTGACATTATCAAGATAGTTTCTCCTGTAAACACTAGAGGCCCCTATTGCCCGGTTTGCCCCCGTTATTCAGACACAGTGATTTGGTGGGCAATTTGGTTAGCAAAACAGACCTACTTCACCACCCTGATCACCTCACTATCCAACAATCCAAAAAAACTCTGACACCTTTCACTCCCTCCTCAGTCCTAAAGTGCAGGCCCCCATCATTGACCTCAGAGCTGATCATCTGGCTTATTACTTTATGGAGAAAATAGACAACATCCGCCAGGAAATCAGCTCCCAGCCTCCAAGCGCTGCTACTCAAATTCTTCCCCACATTTCCTCCTGGCTCACTCTCCATATTTGACCCAGTCACAGAAGAAGTCTCCAGGCTCTTCTCTTCCTCTCGTCCCACTAAATGCACCACTGACCCCATTCCCTCACACCTACTCCAGTCGTCACCTCTCACCTAACCAAAATCTTCAACCTCTCCCTCTCTTCAGGCATCTTTCCCTTTTACTTCAAACACTATCATTACCCTATTATTAAAAAAATCTAATCTTTACCAGTCTTGCACAAATAACTACAGACCATTCTACAATTTCCCCTTCATCTCCAAACTCTTGGAGCACCTGGTCTACCTCTGCCTCACCTACTATTTTTCCACTCAATCTCTTCTAGATCCGCTTCTAGTCTGCTTTCCGTCTCCTACATTCTGCAGAAACTGCCCTCATCAAAGTGACCAATGACCTTCTGGCAGCAAAACGTAATAGTGACCACTCTCTGCAGCTTTTGACACTGTCGACCACCACCTGCTACTCTCTAATGTTGCACTCCATCAGCATAAAGGACACCGCTCTCTCCTGGTTCTCGTCCTAACTTTCTGACCACTCTTTCAGTGTATAATTTGCTGGCTTTACTTCCTCTGACTATTGGGGTCCCTCAGGGTTAAGTACTTGGCCCTTATCTCTCTCTACATGGCCCCTATTGGAAAGACCATCAGCAGATTTGGCTTCCAGTACCATCTCTATGCTGATGACACACAATTATACACTTCAGCCCCTGACCCTACCCCTGGTGTACTAAAGAACACCAATGACTGTCTAGCTGTAATTTTCAACATCATGTCCGCTCTCAATTTGAAACTCAACCTTTCCAAAACTGAACTTCTCCTGCTCTGCCCTCCACTAACCTCCCTAAATCTGACATCTCCCTCTCAGTGTGCGACACCACGATAACGCCTAGGCAGCAGGCTCGCTGTCTGGGTGTTATGTTTGACACTGATCTCTCCTTCACGTTCTATAAACAATCTCTCGCCTGCTCTTGTCGCTTGCACCTGAAGAACATCTCTAGAATTCGCCTCTTTCTCACTATGGAAAACCCTCACAGTGGCCCTGATCCATTCCCGCCTTGACTACTACAATTCTCTATTAATTGTCCACCCCCTCACTAGACTTTCCCCTCTACAGTCCATCCTTAATGCAGCAGACAAAATCTCCTATCTAGCTAACGTTACTCGGATGCCTCCGCTCTGTCCAAGTCACTGCACTGGCTGCCTACACACTACAGTCATGGCCAAACGTTTTGAGAATGATACAAATATTAATTTTAACAAAGTCTACTGCTTCTGTTCTTCTAATGGCAATTTGCATATACTCCAGAATGTCATAAAGAGTGATCAGCTTAACAGCAATTACTTGCAAAGTCAATATTTGCCTAGAAAATGTACTTTAACCCCCAAAACACATTTCAACATCATTGCAGTCCTGCCTCAAAAGGAGCAGCTAACATCGTTTTAGTGATTGTTCCATTAACACAGGTGTGGGTGTTGATGAGGACAGGGCTGGCGATCAATCAGTCATAATTAAGTAAGAATGACACCACTGGACACTTTAAAAGGAGGCTGGTGCTTGGTATCATTGTTTCTCTTCAGTTAACCATGGTTATCTCTAAAGAAACACGTGCAGCCATCATTGAACTGCACAAAAATGGCCTAACAGGGAAGAGTATCGCAGCTACAAAGATTGCACCTCAGTCAACAATCTATCGCATCATCAAGGACTTCAAGGAGAGAACTTCCATTGTTGTCAAAAAGGCTCCAGGGCACCCAAGAAAGACCAGCAAGCGCCAGGACCGTATGTTAAAACTGTTTCAGCTGCAGGATCGGACTACCAGCAGTGCTGAGCTTGCATCAGGGACCATCAGGGATTGACTGATGTTCTGCAAAAGGTACAGGGAGTGGACTGCTGAGGACTGGGGTAAAGTCATTTTCTCTGATGAATCCCCTTTTCGATTGTTTGGGACATCTGGAAAACAGCTTATTCGGAGAAGAAGAGGTGAGTGCTACCACCAGTCTTGTCTCATGCCAACTGTTAAGCATCCTGAAACCATTCATGTGTGGGGTTGCTTCTCAGCCCAGGGAATCGGCTCACTCACAGTCTTGCCTAAAAACACAGCCATGAATAAAGAATGGTACCAGAATGTCCTCCAAGAGCAACTTCTCCCAACCGTCCAAGAGCAGTTTGGCGCCCAACAATGCCTTTTCCAGCATGATGGAGCACCTTGCCATAAAGCAAAGGTGATAACTAAATGGCTCAGGGAGCGAAATATAGAGATTTTGGGTCCATGGCCTGGAAAATCCCCAGATCTTAATCCAATTGAGAACTTGTGGTCAATCATCAAGAGACGGGTGGACAAACAAAAACCAACAAATTCTGCCAAAATGCAAGCATTGAATTTTGCAAGAATGGACTGCTATCAGTCAGGATTTTGTCCAGAAGTTGATTGAGAGCATGCCAGGGAGAATTGCAGAGGTCCTGAAGAAGAAGGGTCAACACTGCAAATATTGACTTGCTGCATTAACTCATTCTGTCAATATAACCTTTTGGTACTCATAATATGATTGCAATTATATTTCTGTATGTGATATAAACATCAGACAAACACAAATAAAAACCAGAGGGCAGCAGATCATGTGAAAATATAATTTTGGTGTCATTCTCAAAACTTTTGGCCATGACTGTACAAGATCCAATTCATATTGCTTTTTCTCAACCCACAAAGCTCTTCACAGTGCAGCACCTCTCTACATCTCCTCCCTCATCTCTGCCTATCACCCTACCCGTTCTCTACGTTCTACAAATGAACTTTGACTAACATCTGCATTCATCTGAACCTCCCACTCCCGGCTTCAAGACTTCTCCCGAGCTGCAACAATTCTCTGGAATGCTTTTCCCCAAGAAATTAGGACTATCCACAACTTACACAGTTTCAGATGCTCCTTAAAAACACATCTTTTCAAGGCGGCCTATCATGCTCCCTAATAGAAGTCCATTATACGGTATATAGCCCATTTACTATCTCTCTGGACATAACTCTCCTTCAAACTCCACCAAACCCAAAAGCTATACACAGATTGGCTGGTTACCATTCATGTAAATATTTCCTATCCCCCTCTTCCTCAAGATGCCTGGATCATCACTGTAATAAGCCCCTGTACTTTGTGTAACCCCAATCTCGTACACTGTAAGCTCTTTTGAGCAGGGTTTATTTATTTTTGTTTTAATTATTGTATTGTATTTTTTACATTGTTTCTCTGCTTTAATTACTGTATTGTATTATTTTGGTTTTTTTTTACAATTCTTTATTTTAAAGTTTTAATAGACCAGAGAAACACAAGAAAAATACAAATCAGCCGTACTCTTACACAGTATCACAAACTCCTTACAATGAGCCATGTCTCACATTGCTCCTGGGTATACTTAAATCGCAGGTAATCTAATGAGGAGTGATTTCAGAACAACAAATCTGGATAAACCAAAAAGTAGATTTGAATGTTGATAAATTCAACACATTTGGAAGTATACTAGAACTATGTAGAATGAAGGAAGAAGAAAATAATCAAAGAGAGGTGAGAAAAGGGGAGAGGGGAGTAGGGGGGGGGGAGGAAAGAAGACCTTTATCCATTGTAGAGGGGTAAGAAAGAGGGAAAAGAAGAGGGGGGGCTTGGGTGGAGAAAGTTGGGGTCTGGAGGGAGTGGAGGTCACCCCCTTCAGGCTAACCAGTGCCCTCTGACAGCTTAAGACAGGATGAAATCAGGGTTGGATCCCTGCCTAATAAAGTGTGGTAATGCTCTGATTGCTGGAATTCCATCCATGCCAGCCAAGTCGCTCCAAAATGGGTCTGAGAGTCTCGTATGGAAGATGTCAACTTCTCCACATACATCAGTTCGTTGACCCCTCTAATGAACTGCGGAAAAAGACGGTACAGTGGCCCTTCCCCAGTGTGTCGGTATATAGGATCTGAAATTACAAAAATGAGAGGCGCAATCTTGAATAATACCCGGTGGTCTAATGGGGATATATTGTTAGTGGCGGATATCACCACTCACCTGGACTGGTTGTGCTGTCTGTGCACAACCACGGTGTCAGCGTGTAGCTGCTGATTCCAATGTATCGCTCCAAGCGTCGCCGCTCCCAGCCGCCTCCTCAGGTCACGTGTTCCGCCTAGGTCTTCTAACCAGGGATCTCTGACATCAGGGCAGGTTCTTTAATTCTCTAACTAAGCTTCTTCACTACTGTGCAGCTCCAGCCAGATCCCATAAGGGATAATGGTAATGAAAGGCAATAATTCTGGTATTATTTAGGAGCGCTCAGTAAAGAGAAGCAGATACCAATAATTAAAGTAGACCTGTTTATTCTGGTTTGTCCACTACGCGCGTTTCAACAGTGGCCTGCTGTCTTCCTCAGGTGAGGGTTTACAGTAATAGTCTATTTAAAGGGGTAACATCCAATTACAAAGCAAAAACACATGTGGTCAATTTAACCCCTACATACTCTTATACCAACAACTCAGCATAATGGATAGATTCTAGATTCCTATACAGACACTAATTTCCCTAAAAACACCATAAATCATTTTAAAATTACTCATAAAACATCGCTTATTTCACATTCTAAATATTATTTTGAGTTAAATTCCCACAAAAGAAAAAAAAAAAACAATAAATAAACAAAAAAAAAAAAAATGTAAAAGTTAAAATTATTTTAAAAACTTACCCTTAGGCCACCTTCACACCCGCGCCCTCCCACACACCGGCAGTGCCCCGCGGAGGGGATCCGCAACGCGCCCGCAGCACCGCAAGCCCCCACCTCCACAACGGGAGCGCACAGCGCCGCGCCCGACCGCGCGCACTCAACCACCGCCACGCGTGATCCGCACACAGGCGGACGCCCGCGCACAAACCACACAGTCCCGCCCACACCGCGAATACGAAATGTTGCATTCCCAATGTGGACGAGACCCGAACCCGTGCGCAGGTCACCGCCCGCGCACAGACCACACACGCCAGCAAACGGGCGCGCACGGCCACGTACAGCCAAGCACAACAACGCGCGCCCTCACCACAAAGATAGGAGCCCGCGGCGCCGCGGCCACACCGCGGATCACCCCCGAAGAACGCCGCGGAGGGGAACGCATATGCGAAGGCAGTCCTCATTTCCCCATTTATAAGTATATACTCGTGTATAAGCCGACCCGTGTATAAGCCGACCCCCCTACTTTTGCCCCCAAAACCTGGGAAAATCTATTGACTCGTGTATAAGCCGAGGGTGGACCCTAGCACAAGTATACAGCCCCCAACAGTGTGGTATACACCAGTCCCAGAGGTAGATACAGCAGCCCCAGTGGTAGTATACACGCAGCCCCAGTAGTATATACAGCCCCAGTGGTATATACAGCCCCAGTGGTAGTATAGACGCAGCCCTAGTAGTATATACAGCCCCAGTGGTAGTATATACAGCCCCAGTGGTAGTATACAGGGCCCCAGAGGTATATACAGCCCCAGTGGTAGTATATACAGCCCCAGTGGTAGTATATACAGCCCCAGTGGTAGTATACAGGGCCCCAGCAGTATATACAGCCCTAGTAGTATATACAGCCCCAGTGGTAGTATACAGGGCCCCAGAGGTATATACAGCCCCAGTGGTAGTATATACAGCCCCAGTGGTAGTATATACAGCCCCAGTGGTAGTATACAGGGCCCCAGCAGTATATACAGCCCTAGTAGTATATACAGCCCCAGTGGTAGTATATACAGCCCCAGTGGTAGTATACAGGGCCCCAGAGGTATATACAGCCCCAGTGGTAGTATATACAGCCCCAGTGGTAGTATACAGGGCCCCAGCAGTATATACAGCCCTAGTGGTTTATACAGCCCCAGTGGTAGTATATACAGCCCCAGTGGTAGTATACAGGGCCCCAGAGGTATATAGCAGCCCCAGCGGTAGTATACAGGCAGCCCCAGTAATGCAGGGCCCCCCCAGCCTCTCTCCGGTCACCTGTAAAGGAAACTATACTTATCACAGTGCTCTGTCCGTGCCCGCTGTCCGCGCCCGCTCGCAGCTGCCGACCGCGATCCTCCATCTTGCGTCTTCTTTCTTCCTGTTTCCTGTGCTCGTCGCAGGGAATGACATCATTGCCCGCGACGAGCACAGAAACAGGAAGAAGACGCAAGATGGAGGATCGCGGTCGGCAGCTGCGAGCGGGCGCGGACAGCGGGCACGGACAGAGCACTGTGATAAGTATAGTTTCCTTTACAGGTGACCGGAGAGACGCTGGGGGGGCCCTGCATTACTTGGGATGCGGGGGCTGCTGTATACCGATGTATACATCGGTATGTACCGATGTATACATCGGTATACAGCACTGACTCGCGTATAAGCCGAGGGGGGTACTTTTCAGCCCAATTTTTGGGCTGAAAAACTCGGCTTATACGCGAGTATATACGGTATATTCATATCTAATAAAATAATTACAATAAATAAAAATAAATAACAGTAATCACATATTAAAAACATATTATATTCTCATAAAACTGCCCTATTGAATCATTAGAAAATCTATAAAATTCATACTCATAATATTGCAATTCATACTCAACATTAAAATTCAGTATTAAAAATCAATAAACAGCCACACTAACGCACAAGTTACTTAACATCGTTTTCTATAGTTAAGTTCAAGCCCTCTGGGTGCAACGTCCCCAATTTGAATATCCAGAAACTCTCTCTTTTTATTAGCATACCGTACAGATTTTGTACTGTGGATGGTATTTGGTCTATAATTGTTAATCTTAACCCTTTCGGATCTTTTTGGTGTATTAAGCAAAAATGCTTGGATACACTGTGTTGCATCAACCCATCTCTTATGTTCTGGCGGTGTTTATTCATCCTCCTGTGTACCGTTTGGATTGTTCTTCCCACGTACTGTAAATTACACGGACATTCCAATAGGTATACAATATAAGTGGACTGACAATCAATTTTACATTTAATGGTGAATTTTTCACCAGTAGTATTAGACTGAAACAATGCAGCAGCATTTGTAATCATACCACAACAGAGGCATCTAGGTGTATTACATTTAAAACAGTCTCCAATTTGTTCCTCATTACCCGTGCCTTCATGTTTCTCCTTTACTTGTGTATTGCTGGGTGCAATCAGGTTTTTTAGGTTTTTACTTCTTCTATATACCACCTTTGTTTTTTTTGGCAAACACTTAGTCAGAATGGGGTCAGCTTGTAAGATGAACCAATATTTCTCCAATAGTCTTTCTACTCCTACACGGGATTGGTTATAAGTAGTTATAAGGCTAAAATCCCAAGTATTCTTTTCTATTTTAATATTCTCCTCATGAGAGCCAATTTTTGAGATACAAGCCTCTTGGGATAATTCCCGTACTTTTTTGTACGCATCCCCTAGTAATCTCTTGGGGTATCCCTTTTTTAAGAATCTTTGTTTTAAAAGTTGTGATTCCTTATAAAAGTCTTGATCTAAAGAACAATTTTTCCTAATTCTCCAGTATTGCCCATATGGTATGTTTTTAATCCAAGATGGGAGATGTGCACTGGTGAATTTCAGGTAACTGTTTACGTCCACCCATTTAAAATGTGTTGAGGTGGATAGCTCAAGAAAATGAATATCTGAACTAGACAAAGAGGCTGTAAATTTAAGGCCCCAAGGGTTCTCATTCAATTCTTCAATAAATTTCAGAGCGCTTATTTCGGATCCTTCCCATATTATGAATAAATCATCTATGTAACGACGATAAAATTTAATATGATTAGATGACAGGTGGGACTGCGCAATGAAGACGGACTCAAATACACCCATGTATAAGTTAGCATAACTTGGTGCGAATCTCGTCCCCATCACACAGCCCCTTATCTGTCTGTATGTACATCCCTCAAAAGTGAATATGTTATTATTCAATATAAACTCAATTGCTGTTAATATAAAATTTCTTTGTTCACTAGGCATTGTAGTATCCTTACTCAATGTGGACTCAATGGCCTTTAGGCCCAGTTCATGAGTAATGTTTCTGTACAGAGAGGTGACATCTAATGTCATCAAAATACAATCTAATTATCTGTGAAGAATCTTTCAAATAGGATTCCAACCTTACTACATAACCCTGAAGAAATAAAATAATAATACCAGAATTATTGCCTTTCGGTATATAGGATCTGGCTGCGGCAATGAGGAATCTGAAAAGGGAGTTCCTATGTTTTCATAGGGATATCGCAGTGGTGTAAAAGAATCAGCGCGGGCATCAGAGCCAATTTAATCGAAGAGACCCGCCGCACCACGTCCTCCACCTCATACCAAAAGGGCCAAATCGCCTCACATTCCCAAAAAATATGCGAGATAGTGTTCCTCTCCTTCCCACATCTCCAGCAATTCGGGCTGTGGTCCGGGAACATCGCGTTAAGATTAATCGTTGTTCTATACCACCTTGACAGGATCTTATAATTAGCCTCCTGAAATTTGGAGCTAATGGAGGTGCTGTGAGTAAGCTGACATATTCTGGTGATCTGCTCTTCTGTAAAGGTGGTATCAAGTTCCCTCTCGTATTGTATTAATATAATTGTTATCTATGACTGTTTGTATATGAAACACTGAATTGTAAAGCGCTGTGGAATATGTTGGCGCTATATAAATAAAGATTATTATTATTATGTTTGTAATTGCGGTGCAGACGTGTTGTTGATATTGTAATGATTAGAGATGGGCAAACTTGCAGAAGTCCAGGTTCGGCAGATCCGGCTGGACCTTTTTTAAAGTCTGAGTTCAGGATGGAGTTGTCCAGAACTTGAGTCCGAACCCAAAACCTAGACTTTTTTGCTATAAAATGGTGGCTACGGAGGGCTGTAAAAGGAAAAAAAACAGTGATTAAATAATCAGCATTATACTTACCTGTCTCCGTTGCTGCAGGCATACTGCTTTCAGGTCCGCTCATTAACTTCCTCTGTATGCACTGGACTCTGCCTCCAACAGCCTATCTGAGGCACCAACTATCTGTCACAGTGTCTGTGATTGACTGGTGCAGGCATACCCATTGTGCTGGTGTCTGTGATTGGACTGAGGACTTCTGTGCTGATGTCATTGAAATCAGGTGACCATGCTGTTGGATATGTTCCGCAATCCAGCACAGGGGTCACCTGAGTATACTGACAGCGTGGATGTCAGTGACATCACCACTCTGCTACATTGCGATTATGTCACCACGCGTCCGGCTGTCCGTGTCTGAGCTCCGGTGAGCTGCAGATAAAACAGTCATTGGACGCTGCAAGATCTCATTGGATTGCTACGGAGGGACCTTTAGGGAGCTAATAAATTTGAGAATGAGGGAGTTTTTTATTTGTAAAAATAAATTTTTTAAAAACAGTGTCAGTTTATTATTTTTTAACTATTTCATGTGAGGTATCTCTACATTACTAATACCAGGGATAGATGCCAGCTGAGAAATCACAGCTGGCATTAACCCCTTATTGTGCTGTACATCTGTCTGACTTTGTAAGACTTCATCCGTATTGCACATCCCCCTGCTGCATCCGATCACTGTCTGCACCTGAACCCCAGCTGCATTTCATCCCTTACGTGCTTTGCATTTGCCTAGACTTGATTGGACTTCATCCGCTTTGCACATCCCCCTGCTGCACCTGATCCCTGGCTGCATCTCATCCCCCTGCTGCCTCTCACCCTCACGTGCTGCACATTGTCTGGACTCCTTATGACCTCATCCAAATTACACTCCCCCCTGCTGCAGCTGACCACCCGCTATGCCCGATCCCTGACTGCATCTCATCCTGCTTCATCTCATCCCTATGTGCTGTGTGACTGTCTGTCTTGGTATAACTCTATCATCACTGCACATCCCCCCCCCCCACTGCATCTGACCCCTCGCTACGTCTGCTCCCTGGTTGCACCTCATCCACCTGCCCATCTCATCGCCACGTGCTGGGCACTGTCTTGACTTGGTGCTCAAGCTTAAGTCTTCTTTTTGCGCGACTCCATCACGTTTGCTCACCTTCCTGCTACATCTGATTCCCAACAGCATCTGACCCCCCTACCTCTCACCTGTCTGCATCCCATCCCTGCCATCTGTATACAATGTTTCCCCTTTTTTCACTCTCACTCCCATCCTACTCCACTTTCTTCTATCTCCTCCCATCCCTCCACCCAGTAACGAAATAGCAGTCTCTCTCTCGCCATCCTACCTAGCCATCTCACCCATTCCTCTTTTTCTTTACGCTCTATCCTTTGTTTCCAAACATACACGCCCACCATGTAAACTCTCCTGCCCCCACCTTCTAACCCTCTCCCTGCTCCTCCTACTTGCTGGTGACATTTCCCGTAATCCTGGTCCAGCCTACCACATCCCCACAGTCACTTCTACCCCATACCCACTCCCCAACAACACAAACACCCCTATAACCTTACAACCATTCACCCAGCCTCTCCTCCCCCAATCCCCCTACATGGCGCACTTTGGAACACTTGCTCGGTATGCAACAAACTCTCATTCATCCATGACCTCTTCATCTCCAACAAACTCTTTCCTTGGCATCACCGAAACATGGCTCATCCCTCTGACACCACCTACTCTGCTGCACTCTCCTATGGCGGACTCACCCTTTCACACAACCCCCGCCCTAACAACAACCGTGGCGGAGGTGTTGGCTTGCTCCTGTCTGACAGCTGCTCCTTCACCCCAATTATGCCGCTACCCTCTGCCTCCCTCCCCTCTTCCAGGTGCACTCCGTCCGCATCTTCTCCCCCTGCAACTTTCATCTGGCTGTTATCTACTACCCTCCAGGATCCACCCTCATCTTTCTCGACCACTTCACCACCTGGCTTCTCCACTTCCTCTCTTCCGACATCCCCACCAACATCATGGGCGATTTCAACATCCCCATTGACACCATCCACCCTGCTGCCTCTAGACTCCTATCACTGACCACCTCCTTTGGGCTTTCCCAAAGGTCCTCCTCAATCACTCACGAAAGCCACACGTTGGACCTGGTCTTCACCCGCCTCTATTCCCTGAATGACCTCTCAAACTCACCCCTCCCCCTATCTGATCATAACCTTTTGACCTTCTCCTCCCCTCCTAACACGCTCTCGCCTCTCCGGAAACTCACTTATACCCGCAGAAGCCTTAAACTTATTGACTTCCACTCACTCTCTGAGTCCCTTCTACCTCTCACAGGCTTAGCTTCCTTTCATGAGCTGAAGCTGCCGCCAACCCTCTATAACACCACGCTCACCACAGCCCTCGACCAGGCTGCCCCCTTCTCATACAACAAAACCCACGCACACAGACAACCCTGGCTCACCACTCTCACTAAAGAAGTGCGGCGGGCGTCCAAGTGGAGATAGAAGAAATCCCACTCCGCGGCGCACTTCGCCATATACAAACAGTCCCTCAATTACTTCAAGACAGAACTCACTGCTGCAAAACAAGCCTACTTCTCTAATAACCGCCCTGGTCCCACAACCCCAAACAGCTATTCAAAACTTTCAACTCTCTACTCCGTCCCTCTGCACCTTCTCCCTCTCCCCTCATCTCTGCCGAAGACGTCGCCACTTTCTTCAAACAGAAGATCGACAAAATCAGAGAAATCTTCGATCCACTGTCCCCTCGGCCCTCCCCCGTTACCGTCCAACCCTCTTCGTCCAAAGGAAGCTTCTCTACCATGACAGAAGATCAAATCTCCTCCCTTCTGTCACGATCACACCTCACCACCTGAGCCCTCGACCCACTCCCCTCCCACCTCATCCTGAACATCACCACAGTCCTCATCCCTGCCCTAACCCATCTCTTTAACATATCACTCACTACTGGCGTAGTATAAGCACACTTTGATCACACCCATCCTCAAAAAAACCTTCATTGACCCTGCAACTGTCTAACTATCGCCCCATATCTCTTCTCCAGCATCACCTGTCATGCGGGTGGGGTTTGTGTATATATTTCTGTGATTAAGGAGTTTTTTCTCAAAGCGTCCAGCGTGCCCTGTTGATGTGTTGATGGTTTTATCTCAATAAAGGAACAATAAGAACAATTGCACCAGTATTCCTGTTTATTCATACTGTGGATGGAAACATACCATTATACTTGGTGCAGGAGTCCAGTGAGTATTCCTGGGGTGTGTCCCCTCCCCTCTCCTTGGAATCACTTCCCATTACTAATACTGGAAATAGTTAAAAAAATAAACACACTATTTTAAAAAAGTTTTTATTATGAATAAAAAACATACTCCCACATTCTCCAATTTATTAGTTCCCAAAAGACCCTTTGGAGCAATCCAGTGAGGTCTTGCAGCGTCCGATGACTCTGGTCTATCTGCAGCTCACCGGAGCTCAGACACTGACAGCTGGATGTGTCGTGATATCACCGTAATGTAGCAGAGCAATAACGTCACTGAGGGCATCCCCTCTGTCAGTGAACTCAGGTGACCCCTGTGTCAAGTTGTGGAACGCAATCCGGCAGCGGGGTCACCTGATTTCAATGACATCTGCAGGGAAGTCCTCAGTTCAATCACAGAAACTGGCACAATGGATGAGACTGCCACAGCCAATCACAGATGGTGTCAAATACAGAAGATGTTAATGAGCGGGGACCTGGAAGCAGTGGCCTGCAGCAACAGTGACCGGTAAGTATGATGCTGATGATTTAATCACTGTTTTTCTTCCTTTTACAGCCCTTCCTGGCTGGACCCGAACAGGAACACAGACTTTGCAGGGAAGTTTGTGTTTGGGGTCCATTCCCTAACACTAGGTGTTCGGTACGGACCCCGAACTTTACCGTTTGGGATCACCCATCACTAGTAAGAATATATACGTGTCCACATCTTGATACCATTGAAGAATAAAGCAATAGTGACTTTTTAATCGGAAGAGTGATCCAAATGTTTTAGCAAAGAATTACCATTTACCATTTAGATAAGGTAAAGAAAGTTTATACCGGTTAGCCACTAGATAGAAAAATATTAGAATCTTAGAGTCCTCAGTGGTTGATACCTTTTATTGGATAACTGAAAAGATGGTAAGCATAGCAAGCTTTCAGGACACTATGGTCCCTTCATCATGCTCATAATGACACAAATTCTGAAGACACATACATATATACATAAGCAAAAAAAAAAAAAAAAGCAGGGTTAGATGATGTAGTTAATATGACAGGTGACGTAAAGCAGAGTCAGGCTAGGGAGGGGGAGAGGAGCTGGGAAAGCAAGGAAAAGTCAAAATTTTACCATTTAGTAATTTCAAGGCAAGTCAGCTTTCTCTATTTTATTAGTACAATTGTGATAATGTAATTCCTTATTTTATATTAAGAACTGTATTGAGAATTGTAACATATATTTCTGAAGTGATATTTTTTGATATCTGTAAATGCATTATTTCTTTTAAGGTCTAACTTTTTTTTACCAGTATTGTGTAAATAATATTTTGACGTTGTTGTATCTCATATTTATTTTCTGAGCTCAGTTGTGATACTCTTAGGCTACGTTCACACATTTGCGTATTTTGTTGTGATTTTTGGCTGCGCAAAAAGGCGCAACAAAATGCGTGGGTGCATTCACACGCCACGCTTTTGTGTGCTGCAGGGGAGGAAGAATCCTGGTTCCTCCCCTCTGTCACATCTGTGCCCGCCCCCTAAAGATTTCACAGTGTATTAATATACACTGTGAAATCTAAATTCAATAAAGCCAGAGGTGTTTAAAATAATAAACATGGATACTTACCCTCCGGCAGGTGGATGGCCGGTGTTCGTGAGCCAGGACCCATGAACAGCCACAGATTCCAAGTGGAAAAAGACCTGTCGTGATGTCAGAGGGTGTTTCGGGCGCTGATTGGCTGCTCGCGGTCATGTGATATGCCGCGAGCGGCCAATGAGCGCTCGGAATGCCCTCTGACATCACGACAGGTCCTTTTCCACTAGGAATCTTCACTTGCTCCTGGCTTCTGAACACCTGCCATCCACCCGCCAGAGGGTAAGTATCCATGTTTATTATTTTACGAACATTTCATTTACTTTCATTTAGATTTTGCAGTGTATATTAATACACTGCGAAATCTAAAGGGTGCGTTCACACATGTCTCAGAGGGGATGGGAGGAAACAGGATTCATTCTCCCCTCTGTGACATCAGATGCAGCAGCGCCCGCCCTTATAGGAAAAAGCGCCGGCGCTGCTGCGTAAAGAATTGACACGGTCATTCTTTTTACGCAGGCGCATTTTCCTATAAAAGCACGGCGTATTATTGCGCAGTGTCTGTACGGCAAAGTGAATTTCCCATTCACTTTGCCGGCACACAAAAGGCACATTGCGTATTTTGAAAAGCGCGTGAAAAATACGCAATGTGTGAACGTAGCGCTGCTTCTCTGCGCTTTTTACTGCGTTTTCTGCTTTTTCCTGCTGTGAAAACGCAATTCTGGATACACAGCCCAGCCAAATCTATGGGTTTTGACAAAATCCATTCACACACTGCATATTTGTGCTTTTTTTTACGCGTGCACTTTCACTTCAAAAACGTGCACGAAAAAAGAATCACTATGTCAATTCTTTCTGCAGTTTTTCTCTGCGCTTTTCCATTGTCATATTAAAGAAAAGATTACCTGATAAGGTGAGGTAGTTATATCTAAATGTTTTAAAGACGTACCAGAGAAGGAATCACTTCAGGCTGTATTAGCCCCCCATGAAGATATAATAACTCCATGTAGTCTGGTTCCCAGGTGAAGTGTCCAGGCTGAAGTGATTCCTTCTCTGGTCATCTAGCTCCTAAGTGACACTGCAATCCTACATATCACCATGGTTTTTGCAGCACCAAGTGTCTGAGAACTGAACACAAGGGCTGGACGTCAACCATTGTGTATCCTGTATCCAGGGGTCTGTGAATACACCCAAGTGATGCCCATTTTGGGACGTTTCTTAATATGAGATACTATCCTCTATATCACGTTGTGTCTCTATGAGAAATTGACAGGCAAATTGTGTGAACACTCCAATAAGATCTATGATGAGCCTGACGATACTTGTATGAGGTGAAACGTGTAAGACAAGGACAATGGAGACTTCTCACTGTTTTTAAATCACAACTGGAGGATGAATTCTTGCACACCGGACTACTGTTGAATCAGACGACTCCCATACTCAGCCTGAGTTAAGTCATCCCTGATCCAGAACTATGTCCTAAATTGTTTATCTCTATATACCATAATATCCCTCTGTGTGCACGTATAGATACCATCATATGTATGATAACCCAGGTATTTAGGGCTATCATAGGGTAAGCCACCGAGGAGTGGGGTCACCCGAAACCTTAAGGTGTTATTACCTCCACTGATAGGCAGTGTTGCAGATATAGGGATAGAAAGGGATACTCACACCAAGTGTGCTCTCCTTCAGTGAATTGTATATATACACTGTCTCACCTTTGTATACCCTGCAGGCTAGACCAGTCATTTTTTAAAACGAGAATTAATAAAGAAATTCTTTTAAAACTATTCCCTAAGTGGTAGTCCATACGTCTTTAAAGCTTTTCCATTGCCCCCATGATAAAATTGGCTCTGAAAAAGCGCAGAAAAAAAAGCAAAAAAAGGCGCAGTGTGTGAATGGAGCTGTGCTATTCTCAAAGGCAGCGCCTAAAAAAGCGCAACTACAGAAAAAGCAGCAATGTGTGAACGTACACCTACAGTCAAAATGTGCAACTGATTTTGAGAATTCAATAATCCACTTCCTATAAGTGTTGAAACGTAATTATGAAAACATAGGATTATAGCTAATTATTAAAAAATGTAGACTACTTACCAGCTTTGCAGCTGATCAAGGCACGCATTTGGAGGCCCTCCAATGCAGGCTATTTGTTGTCTACGTTTCCATTCAATCAGTTCTTCGTTAATAAGAGCGCTCTGGGTATGACCTGTGATATTGAGGAGTTCTCCAATTTTATGAACAATTTCCTATTGAAATTGAGAAGAAAAATATTGTATTTGTAAAAGTACAAAAGTAATCCACTTATCTTGATAGGTTAAAAAATTCTGATGGCAATTATGTGCTGTATCTTGATGCATGTTCCAAAATTCCTTCCTCATTAGTTTAAATTCTGTTCATTTGTCTCTGAATTATTTGGAAGATATTAAGTTGACTGTTTGCTCATGACATGGTATTGCTGTTAAATTGTCATACTTTGATAAAAGGTCTTAAAGGGGTTGTCCACAACTCACACAAACCCTCGAATACTACAATATTCTCCCACAAAGAGTAAAAACACCTTACACCAGTTAAGGACTGGGACAAAAAAAGTTGCCCTGGCACACAAATCCCACCAGCCCACAAACTAACACCTATCACCCCTGATCAGTGAATTTTGTTTTATTTGGTTATGCCCCTCACCACTCTCTTAAAAGGACTCTCTTTTCAGTATGATACTAATAGTACCCTTGAACAATGACTGGGCAGACCTTTTAAAACATGAAAAATCACTACTGTACCCTCTGTAATTTTCTTGCTATAATCATTTTCACAGCCTGCAGGTGCCCTAGTACAGTTCACTACTTTCACTGCTGAATAGTCCGTACTATGTAAATGTTATTTAAATAACCACAGCTGTCCAAGCTGTTATTCTTTTTTTTTTTCCCCTGTTTAAATTTATTTATTAACATTTTAAAGAATAAACAATTCAATAATTACAGTAATATCTCATATGAATTACAAATGGAACAGATAAAGAAGTATCTTCTCAAATGAGTGCTATTAAATAACAGTAATATATATAAAAAAAGGAAAGGGATTCTTCAAGATGGCCGCGGAGCAGAGCAGACGTGTTTAAGTAGGCTCTGCCATCCACCCTGTATCCGCGGCATCCAGACCTGAGGAGAGCCCATCCATCACCAACCGCCTTGCCATCAGTGCTAATGCACACCTGGAGCATATCTGAGGCCCATCTTGTAGCCAGATTGTGCTTATTTCGGCATCAGCGTAGGAGAGTCTTCACCTCCCCCCTGGCCGCCATCTGCCTGCTGAAGCAGCACCACTGAAGACCGGCTACACAGGCCTCCAACCCACACCGAGCAGAGCGCCCATCACAGGTGAGAGACCTCTCTCCTCCCCAACACCCAGCGCTAGTTTATAGCCGCCAGAGACCTCAGTGCAGCCCGGGAAGCGGGCCGACATCCACTGGGGCCTACACTTCCACCTTGCTGCGGCCTTGCTTCCAGTGTGACCTCTCATGCTATACCAGCCCACCGGAGACACTGGAGAAGACCGAGGGACGAACTGATAAGACGTGGAGCTCTGGTGTTCATCCAGCTCCCCGCTCACTGCAGCTGCAGACCGTGCCTGTGTGCCTAGCACCCTGCCATCATCTACCTCCCAGAGCTCTGCGTACAAGCACCAACACCGCTCTCCAAAAGCCCAGTTTTCCCATCCCCTCAAGTCTGGAGAGAATCCATCCTCCCCCGCAGCAGCCGATACTGTTGTATTGACTGTATGTGTGCCGGGGACTCCCAGTGAAGCTCAGATAAAGTACCGTATGTGTAACAGATAAAGTGTCTTCAGCACATTGCAGCTCCCGGCCCCCCCCCTCCTCTCCCTCACAAGCCCGGTGTTCTGCATATCTCCTCTCACGGCAGGCTTCAAAAGAGCTGCCGGGGTGACTGAGCAGTGTCATTAACCCACTCCACCCCGCACTGCTTGAGTGGAGATCACAAGAGCTGGGGCTGCAGGCACAGGACCTGGACAGTCATATCCAACAACCCCCACCAGACACAGGTTATCTGCTGCTCTCCACACTGTGCCCATACTAAAACCCCATACACCTTCCCACTATTAACACCAACGGACTAACCTGATCTGTGGGATCCAGGACCATATTGAGGATAAATATATATATATATCTAGTTGTCACAGCCTCCCCATTCTGTGTCCCAGCAGCATAAATACATGCAGAGCCTGACACTCAATTCCAGGCTGAAGGAGAGGCAGAAAGCTCAGTAAAGCAAAGACAAACAAATAAAAAAAAAAGAAGATTAACCCTGCACTGCCCTGCACGAGCCCACAGACTGAGGATACATGCCACTCATAAGAAGGCCCCACTATCTCAGAGCAAGCAGGCAGGGGGACACCAGATACTAAGGGAACACCACTGGAGACAGAGCCCACTAATAAATACTGGTAGACAAGCGCTGTGGAGAAGCACTGTAGTGGCTTAACCCTGTCACCCCCCCCAGACCAAAAGACAGGGTTCACACACAGTGACAGTTCAAAGCCACAACGGACATAGCCACCTCTGACCATTGAGGGGTCAAACACCATCCCCAAACACACAGCCTGTCACTGACATGGACTTTTTACCCACCCTGCCCCCACCAACCAAGACTATGATATAGTAGTCAGATTATGACAGTCTTCCTACTCTCCCACCACAATCAATAACCAGGCAATCTGCACACCATCTGCTACCCACTGGCCTGCTACATCTCCTTGCTGCCAGGGAACCGTAATGAAAAAATACCCAACAATAACCCAAACAAAGGAACCCACCACCCTACAAGAAGCCCTACCGTCAAGACCACATCCACCACCCACAATGCGCAAAAGCAGGTCCGCCCCGAAGTCCCCTAAGCAACCTACCAAGAACCCACGCCACCAACCACCCGCCTCTCCATCAATGGGTCCTCTACCTGAAGCGCAGACAGATGCCAGTCCATCCCCACCACAGCTTTCACCACCAACACGTGTCCCTGAACTGGCCAAGCAAGACCCTTCACAAATAGCTTTGTTAGCTGAAGAGGTCTCCAAGCTCCTGATGCCAAAACTTGACCAGCAAACTGACGCCCTCCATGCCGCCCTCGCCGCAGCCATGGCCCTAATTACTACCAAATCCCAAAAGATCACAGAGCTGGAAAGCAGAATCCAGGCCAATGAAAAGGAGATCGCAGAATTAAGGGCCTCTCTCAAACAGCGCCAGGCCGCAGAGCGAGAAACACATGAAAAACTGGAGGACTTGGAGAACAGAAACCGCCGCAACAACCTGCGTTTTGTGGGCATCCCAGAGTCGGTGGGCAGTGAATATCTCGTGGACTACCTCACTAAAGACCTCCCAGCGGCCCTCCGGACGGATCTTGGCAAAGACCAAATGATAATAGAACGAGCGCACAGGCTAGGTCCCCCAGGGCCCAACCAAAACGGCAGAAACAGCAGACCTCGCCCAGTCATAGCAAAGTACCTCAACTGGGCAGTAAAAGAAAAAGTTTTAAAAGCATACCGACGGCAACGAGAACTGAATGTCCATGACTCCAAGATTCTTATCTACCAGGACTTTTCCCCAGCTGTAGCTCAAAAACGCAAGGCATTTGGGCCCACCTGTCGGCTACTGATTGAAAAAAACATCAGATTTCAACTACTATATCCAGCTAAGCTCAAAGTCCAAGAGGGTGGCCGTGCAATTATTTACGAAGACCCTGAGGTGGCGGAGAGACGATTCTGCCATGCCACGGATGTCGCAGTGGGATGACCTAAAGACCTGCCACCTACGCTACCTCCTACTACAGGAAGACTGTCATCTCCATAGTACAATGTCTCCCCCAGTGATGGCACAGCGCGCTCATGGCGAGCTACTATCACTGATTTACAATGTTGACTGTATTGTTGTTTTTGTAACCCCCCCCTGCTTTTACCCTTTTATACTCTCTCCCTTCTCAGTCCAGGTACCAATCCATGTGAGACCCACCACCGACAGCATCGCTTCTACATGTTCACTCCCGCGGCTCGCTGGGACCGACAGGAATGAACACACCCAACTGCCAGATGCTGCACAGACCCTACCTTGGGACCCAGGATGAGTACCCTTAAAACACCAGACCCTGACACCACTTACACCTCACCACACTTGCGGTTTCTGTCATGGAACGTGGCAGGCCTTAACACCCCCATTAAACGTAAAAAGGTCTTGAACCATCTAAAACGATTCTCACCAGATGTGGTCTTCCTTCAAGAGACACACTGGAGGGCTGACAAACCTGGTAAATTGCTAGCTCCCTGGATAGGAGACTGCTACACTGCCTCGCATACTTCATCATCACGCGGAGTAGCCATTCTCATCAAAAAGGGCCTGCCATGCACCATTCAGGACTCCATTGGTGACAGCCAAGGCAGATACCTGATACTGAGGGTGGAAATAGCGGGGAGAATATACTTCCTGGTCAACCTCTACGCTCCTAACCACGACCAACATATCTTCTACACATCGATTCTCCAGGTTCTCCTGGGACTTGGGCCTGGTCGCCTGATAGTGGGAGGAGACTTTAACCTAGTACAATGTCCCACCCTAGACCGCTCCTCACCCTCCCCACAAACCTCAGCAGCCACAACATCCCTCTTACACTTCATGGAACAGCTTTCACTCTGTGACCCATGGAGAGTGACAGACTCCACAGCTAGAGAGTACACGTGCCACTCCCCCACCCACCAGTCCTTCTCCCGGATCGATTTCTTCCTCATCTCCTCACAACTATTCCCCCAACACCATGACTCCCGTATCCACCCAATACTGATCTCGGACCATGCTCCCATCTCACTGTTCCTCACTCTAGTGGAGCCAAGCCCTCAGACGAGACAATGGAGGTTCGCATCCTACCTAGCAGAATCGGATGACTTCAAAATCTTCCTTAAATCACACTGGAATAATTTCCTAGATGACAATATCGCCCACACTGACAACACCCCTCTGCTCTGGCCACTTCAAAGGCCGTTATGAGAGGCCACATCATCAGTTATCTATCATGCAGGAGGAAAACACACAGAAAGAAATTTGACGCCTTACACACTTCCCTACTCCAGGCTCAGTCGGCGCTTGCCCTAAACCCATCCCCTGACACACAACAAGCTTACAGCATGGCCAAACACTTACTGGACTCCCACATACATTCCCAATCACACTGGCAAGTTCAAGTGACTCGAAACAAGTTCTATCGCTGGGGAAACAAGACGGGTAAATTATTAGCGACCCTAACAAAAGGCAAACAACCCTACAAACCAATTCTTAAACTACTGAACCCCACAACAGGTTTGCAGACAACCGACCAGGAAGAGATAATGCAAATTTTTAGCGACTACTATGAAGACCTCTACAGAGCTCCCCCTGCTAATCTCCCATCGATTAATTCCTTCCTGAACCCAATCAATCTCCCATCCCTGACTACTGAACAACAAGTGACGCTAGACTCGGAGATAACAGAAGACGAAGTGAGACGAGCTATAGCAGACGCGTCCAGCGGTAAGACCCCGGGCCCTGATGGTTTCTCTGCTGAATACTACAAAATACTATCCCCTGACTTAGTACCCACCGTGACTAACCTCTTCAACACAGCTTTCCTACAGGGGGTCCCCATCGATAGATTTACTGACTCACGCACCATAGTTATCCCTAAACCCAATAGAGACCCGCTACTACCACAGTCATACCGCCCAATCTCACTCCTCAACCATGACTACAAACTCCTGGCAAAAATCCTAGCAAACCGCCTACAACTGATACTACCCAGCCTCCTATGCGAGGCTCAAACGGGCTTTACTCAGGGACGGAGCAGTGTGGCAAACATACGCCTGGCGGTTGCTGCCACGGTCTTGGCCCAACACTCACCGAGCCCGCCTGCAATGCTGATGAGTCTAGACGCCGAAAAGGCCTTTGACAAAGTGGCATGGCCTTTTTTGTATGAAGTTCTGGGCAGGGGGAATTTTTGCCCGAGGTTCCTAGAATATATCCAATATCTCCACACGAATGCAAATACCCAGGTCTCTGTCAACGGAAGCAGCGCACTAACTATAGACCTTTTCCGAGGAGTCAAGCAGGGATGCCCTCTGTCGCCCCTCCTATTTAACCTTTCTATTGACCCCCTACTACGCCATCTGTTGCAGACTCCTACTTTTAGGGGACTGACAGTGGGCTCTAGGGAGCTCAAGGTCGCCGCATTTGCAGATGATGTCCTGCTGGTAGTAACTAACCCCAAACAGGTTTTGCACACACTCACACACGAACTAGAGGACATGGGAGGCCTTTTGGGCTATAACATTAACTGGGACAAAACAGAAGTGATGATGTTAAGCGGCCCCCCCAGATCGTCGTGGACATCGGGGTTCACCTGCCAGTGGACCACTAGCTCACTAAAATACCTGGGAGTGCAAGTGACTAGATACCCAGCTAATCTATACAAAACCAACATCAACTTGTACCTCAACAACCTACACTCCACTTTAGCCAAATGGAAAGATTTTCACCTATCATACCTGGGCAGGGCCAACTTAATTAAAATGACAGAATTCCCACGCCTCCTGTATCTTTTTCACACTCTTCCAATTTACTTAGCCCCCAAAGAGGAGAAACGGATCAACTGTCTATTCCGCTCATTCATCTGGGAGGGAAAGAAGCCCCGTATTGCCTATAAATTACTCCAACAGCTGAAGAGAAATGGTGGGATAAACTTCCCCGATATCAGACACTATAATTTAGCATCCCTATTCCGAGTGGTGGTGGACTGGCTAGGAGGGACCTCCTGCTATGCCCAGTATGAGTTAGAATGCTGTCTCTCACCAGGACTAGCTCTCCCTGCTCTCCTACACCTCCCTTACACTGAACTGCCAGCTGAGGTGAAGGCGAACCCCCTCCTGGTGTCTACGTGGAAAGCATGGCAGAAAACACGCCAAAGGCTCCAACTCTCTCCCAAAACATCCCTCCTCCTCCCACTCATTGGTAATCCCCACTTCCAACACAGACATACCCACCCTGTCTTCCACCGGTGGCACTCCCAGGGTATAACATCCATCAAACACCTGATCCACCCAGGGGAACGCCGCATGTATTCAATAGAGGAAATGCAATCCAAACACCCGACCACCACATTCCCCCCATTCCAATACCTACAGGCTAAGAGTTATGTGACAAAGATAATAACTTGTCTCCCTGAGCGAGAGTGGAGTCCACACCTACTTACATGGTTCACTAGGTCGAATACCTCAGGTGGCCAAATAGCCTCCAACTACAAATTCATCCACGGCACGCTGGACTATGAGCAATCCCGATTCCCGCTAAAAAAATGGCAGATCGACGACCCCGCCTTATCCTACAACACAATCCTAAAGGCTCTAGACCAAGCCCACAAATTCCTCCCCTCAGCCCGTTTCATTGAAATGAGACTGAAAATCTGCCACAGATCCTACTTAACCCCCCAGAAGGGTCATAGAATGGGCTATACACAACCTCCGAGTGCTTTAAGTGCCGCGCCCCCGAAGCCAATCTATTCCACTGCCTATGGACATGCCCGACCATCCAGCCCTTCTGGACCAAGATACGACAATTTACCACCACACACCTGACAAACTTTGCCCCTGATGAGCCTCTATGGGCCATTTTTGGATACCTAGAGCCAGATAAATACACATGCTCTCCGGGGGCCCGTAAACTGCTACACATGGTGGCGGCAGCCGGAGTAAAGGCCATCCTGCAGGTGTGGATCCACGACCAAGCTCCTCCATTTAGGATCTTTTTAGACAAACTGTCATTCTTGCTTCAGATGGACTGGGTTGAGGCCTCCTTGCACAAGGAGAAAAGGGTGCAGTCCTTCTTTGAAACCTGGGAAAGTTTCATCTCTCTGCTCCCACAACGCATCCGAGATGACATCAGAACTTGTTTCCAACCTACAGTGTGGTATCAAGAGCAGGTACTACTAGGGGAGGCGCCCACATAGACACATGTTCGATAGAGCCGCCAAATAGAGACACATCTAAGGGTCAGAGGTCCATCTTGGTGTCAGAGGTCAGTCCCGGTGTCGATGAATCCCGCACAACTCCCAAGGAGAGTCTGAGTCACGCACCCTTGATGGGTGATCTACAAGGAAAAAGTACCTGTTCCAGACAACCCCTTCCCCACCCCCCTCCCAGTTTTTACCTGTTTGTTCTTCTTTTTTTCTCTTTTTGTTTTTATTTTGAATTGTAAATGTTGTTTTTGCTTTGTTTTCTTTTCTGTTTGTTTTGTTCTCTTTTTTTAACTTTGCGTTTTTATTGTTTGTGCTTTGACGTGATGCAGCCACGCTCGAAATATACACTCTGCCATTTACTACCTTGTAACAGCCCTACATTGTATACCTCAGGCCATACATAGATCAATGTACAAATAATCTTATTTTCAATAAAAGTTTTATAAAAAAAAAAAAAAAGGAAAGGAAGACACAGACAAAAGGCAAAATATACAAGGGAAAGTTAAAAAACAAACAAAAACAAACTATCTATCTAAAGCATATACAATGACATGGCGAACCAATAGAGCAGATTCAAAGTAATATTGATTCTCAATTTTCATCTATAGCACAATACGTCAAACAAGAGAAACTTCAGAATCTTTAAGCAATATTAAAAGTTAGAGTTGGGGCATAAAGCAGTACCCAGGGGTCTATTTTTCCATATATTTATGCGGAGTAGAGTTCCTAATTGAAAATATGTACTCATATAAATTGTGAGTGGCCAATTTATCCATCAACGTTTCAATTGATGAAGGTTCTTTATTTCTCCAAAGAGATGCAATGATATTTTTTGCAAGCAAGAGAATATGTGAAATCAAAGGCCTGTCCCGTTTTTTAAAGTTATTAAGTCCTATCAAAAGTAATGCCAATTCCATAGAGATATTGATATCAACATTAAAACACCAAATTTATCAAAGACTGAACTTCCAGCCAAAAATCTCTTAATGTAGGGCAGGACCAAAAAATATGTCTGACAGAGCCAATTGAGCCACAATCTCTCCAACAAAACTTACTATATTGGGAATTTATAAGGTGTTATTTCTGAGGAGTACGATACCACTTAGTATAAATTTTATACTGTGTCTCCAACAGAGTAACACAAGAAAAAGAAGAGTATAAAATTGGCAAAATAGCAGAGTAATGATCACTCAAAGTTGTACTATCCAAACACTCAAAAATCTATAAATGTTCAATACAAGATCACTGTTAAAGATCTGGTAAAGGTCTCTAGTTTTCCAGCAGGATTCAATATATGATCTACGAAGAAGGGCGTCATCATTCCCATGCAAAAAAAACTTTATTCTGGTACTAGACAACAAATCGGCAATCAGTAGCCACTTAGCCTCTTCAGAATCTGGCAAATTAAATTGCTTACTCAACAATGAGAAAGATTTCAGCTTTCCTCCAACCAATAGATCTGAAACAGAACCCATTCCCTTCTCCATCCATGCACCAAGTGTAATTTTTGAACAAGTAGCAGTAAAAACGTCTAACGACCACCAGTCAGGGGTCACAGGTTGTAAAGCAGAATCGGAAATAAATATTAATAATCTCCAGGCTCTAATAGTCGCCTTCATAGTTTCAGAGGGAGGAAGGCGTTCCTTGTTATTATTAAAAATATATGAGGCTAAAAAAGTGATAGGAGAGCCTCCACCCATATATGCTTTTTCTATACCAACCAATGACAGAAGATTTTGTGTTTCCCACCACCTTTGCACTGCCCTTAACTAAAGTCGCTAAATGACATGCCTTTAAATTGGGTAACCCCAATCCACCTCTCTTTCTATTTTTCTCCAAAGTAGTTGTAGCAATTCTCTGAGTCTTACCAGACCAAATAAACCTAGACATTTGTGTTTGAAGTTTCTCTCTATATATTTTTTGAACAAGTAGAAGGATGGACCTAAATAAATACAAAATCTTGAGCAAAATTACCATCTTATAAGTTGTTATACGTCCTGACCAAGAAATGTCCAACTTAGAGAAGAACAACACGTCTTCTGAAATTTGCTTAGAAATTTCAGTGAAGTTCCTATCAACAATCTTCTTTAAAGGGTTAGTTATCAGTACACCCAAATATAAAATTTCTTCAGTCACCCAAGATAGTTGAAATTCTCCCTTCAAAATAGTCAAAAGATTCTTATGTACATTAAAAGGCAGAACTTGAGTCTCACTTACATTCAGTTTATAATATGAAGAGTAAGAGAATACTCTCATGGTATCTAAAAGGTTACGCAAAGAATTTAGGGGGTCTACCAATAAAACAAGAAGATCATCTGCGAAAAGTAAAGCTTTATGTTGTCTACCATTAAGTGGTACTCCTTAATATTCTCATTCATTCTAATTTTTTCTATAAGGGGTTCAAAAACAGATTAAATAACATCGGGGAAAAGGGGCAACCCTGTCTAGTACCATTAGAAAGATAAAAAGGCATAGATAGAAAATTATTTGTTAAAACACGAGCAGTGGGAACAGAATACAAAGCCTTAATAATGTTTAAAATATTACATGAAAATCTGAATTTTTGGAGAGTGTGGAAAAGGAATTCCCAATGCACCTTATCAAATGCTTTTTCAGCATCTATAGTTACGGCAAGCATTGAGGTCCCCGATTTCTCCACAGAAGCTAAAATGTTCAGCACTCTCCGAGTAGCATCTGTCGTCCCTCTGCTGGAAATGAAACCTGTTTGATCAGAGTGGATCAATTTAGGTATACTTTTAGAGAGTCTATTTACAATGAGTTTAGGAATGATCTTGGAATCAGAATTTAGTAGGGATATAGGTCTATAGTTGGCGACATTTTGAGGATCACTCTTCTCCTTTGGAATCATCGTAATAACAGCCTCCTGAATTTCCGCAGGTAAAACAGAAGACTCAGAAGCCGAATTGACTAATTTGACCAAATAGGGGATTAATAAAGAGTTAAATGATTTAAAATATTCATTAGGAAGACCATCAGGTCCCGGCGCCTTAGCATTTTTTAAAGAATTAATAGAGAATGAAACCTCAGAGTCCGTAAAAGGTAAATTAAGACATACAAGGTCATCCTCATCTAATTTGAGTAGCTGCAATTTATCCAAAAAATTTTTGATAGAAGCATCAGTAGGTTGGGGAGTGGAGGGGTCAGAGTTTAAATTATAAAGCCTTTCATAAAATGATTTAAATTCATTTTAAATATTTTTGGGGTTTCGAATTAATGTGCCACTACTATTCCTTATTAGGAATATTCTCTTTTTTTCCTCTCTGTTTTCAAATTCTCTCAGCAAAGAATCTATTTGGTTTGTCCTGACAGTTGTAATAGTTGGCCTTAGAGCTCTGAAGCATCTTATCATATTCCGAGAGTTAGGCTATGTGCACACGGGGGCGGGTTAGGGGCGGCGGCGGCTGGGCGGACCCGACAGGAAGCTCCGGAGCCGCCCACCGGCTTCCTGTCGGGTCCGTGCTGCGGAAGACGGTCGGGTGTGCGGCGGTGCACAGCGGGTTAGTGGCGTCGGTTCTGCAGCGGCTGGAAGCAGCACATGATTCTGCTTGCAGCCGCTGCAGAACCGGCCGGTTTATAGGACATGCACATTCTTTGCTAACCCGCTGGGAACCCAGCGGGTTAGCAACGGATGAGCATGTGGAAACCGCCGGTGTGTGCACACCGGGTGTCGGTTTCCATAGGTTTCTATGTTGATCCAAAAGCCGCTTTTGGATTAACATAAATTTGCATAAACCTGATGGAAACCGACCGGCGGTTCCGCTCCTAAACCTTCACTAAACCTTCCTGTGTGCACATAGCCTAAAAGGCTCTTTAGTTCCACTCTCACTTTCAGAAGCTCTCAATGATTATCTACAGTCGGTTTGGAAGCCTGAATAAGTTCCAAAGATCGGACTTTGGATGAAAGTGTATCAAATATTAAATTCAGTTTTTTATTCAACATAGAGTTCATTTCAATCAAAGCTCCACGAATGACTGCTTTGTGGGCAAGCCAAAAGGTTGAAATTGAAACAGCACCCGTGGCATTATTTGCAAAATATGAGCTAATCAAATCTGAAATTTCACGCCTATATCCTGGATGTAGAAAAAGAAAAGACTTAGGCCCCTTTCACATCAGTGTTTTTTTCAAATCGCGGCAGATGCATTTTTTTCACCGCATCTGCACTTGCGGCACGGTTGCGGCGCGGTTGCGGCAAGCCCCATACAATGTATAGGCGGGCTTGCGGCAGGTGCGGCAAGTGCGGTTTTGGCACCTGCCGCAAGAGTTAAAACCGCACTTGCTGCACCTGCCGCAAGCCCGCCTATACATTGTATGGGGCTTGCCGCAACCACGCCGCAACCGTGCCGCAAGTGCAGCCGGTATGTGGTAATTGCGGCAGATGCGGTTTTTTCACCGCATCTGCCGCGATTTGAAAAAAACGCTGATGTGAAAGGGGCCTTAGCTCCCCATAAAGTATGAGGAATTGAATATCTATTTTTTTAATTCTCTGTAAAGCAAAAACATCTGCAAGAACCAAATCAATCATTGCCAAGGAAAAGTGCGTGTTTGAATAATGAGTGAACTCCTTCGATGAAGAACACAAATACCGAAATACATCAAAAAGTCCCTCACTCTCCATCCATGGACTAAGTGTAATGTTGGAAATTCTTACCTCACTAGTAGTATCCATCAAAACATTAGGGATGGCATTAAAATCGCCAAATAGTAATAATGCTCCCATACGATGTTTATGAACCAACTCCATCAATTTTCGTAAAAATCTAATATGTCCCTTAATAGGCGCATACAAATTAACCAAAGTGTAAAATTATCCCTCAATTCTACATAAGAGAATTATATATCTTCCCTCCTGATCCACTATAGTTCTTACTTGCTCAAATTGCACAGAGTTTCTAATTACAAGTGCAACTCCACCTTTTTTTTGAAGATTAGACGCCAAAATCACCCTCAATTAGTTTCTGCTCTCCAATTTCTGTCCACCCCCACTGGAAAACTTTGTCTCTTGAATACCCACAATATCCACATTAAGTTTATTCAATTCCCTCAAGAGAAGAGATCTCTTCTGAGGAAAGTTAAGCCATTAACATTAAAAGATAATAAGTTACAAGCCATGACTATTCAAAGAAGCTGACAAAAGCAACCTAACCATCTTCTTAAAAATACATGAAGAAACACTAAAAAATACCAAAGTACCGATGCAGCATTTACACCGGGGCCCCATAGGTGAGGAGCGGGGGGGAAGTGCTGGTGGGAAGTTGTTGTATGTGTTACATGCCGTCATTTTCGCGGTAAGAGGAGAGAAGGGGCGGGCACAGCGGCAAGAAGTGAGGCTTCACTCACTTCCCGTCCTCACTCCTCGCGATCGGCGGCTGGAAGCACGGGCCCCCCTACAGGGGCGGGCCCAGTCTCAGCCGCGACTGCTGCGACCGCGATCGTTGCGCCACTGGTTACAAGCACATCTCTAGGTATTTCATCCGGTAGTGTTTTCGGTTTAGTTATTCTAAAGATTTTTCAAGAGAACACTCCACCTCCGATAAAGAAGGAAGAGTCTTTCTCAGTAATGAAACAATATGGTCTCTAGTGTGCTTCTCATTTTTCCATTAGACATTCTACTCTGATCATCCCTACATGCCACTCTATCTGATATAACCTTTATTTCCTTCCTCATATGTACATGTTCTCTCTGAATTGTGTCATTCACTTTTTTCCAAAATGTTGACCTCCTCCTCTGTGTTAACTATTCTAGCTGTCAGAGATGACAATTTAGATTTAACATCTTTCAATCCAATTTTCATTTTGTTATTAAATCTAGCAAAGAGATCAAGCAGAAACCCTCTATCAACAGGTAGACTATCACTATGATCTAATTCTTGTGAACTTCCATGCTGATCCATTCTTGGTCTCTATTTTACCAGTGTTAAGGAAAAGGAGGTATAACTCTCCTCACTAAGTTTCTCCACAGAATCACTGTCCATAACAGCCGTGGAGAAAGAAACCACCACTTTCCTTTTTGATACTATATTGTGATGTTATTTTTCCATAGGCACACTAGTATCATGAGATTTGTCAAAATTCAGTGGGTTAGATTCATACGATACTTTCTTAATTCCCCGATCAGCCATACCCTTACATTAAAGAGAAGAGCAAGCTATAGGTAGTTTTATATTTTTAACACTTGCGTTTGTTTTAACGTTCGGGAGGTTCTTGATAGAGTTTTGTTATCTTATTTATCGTCAAAAACAATATCAAATAAATAATGAATCAACAAAGATACTAAATTAGAAAAATATTTCCCCGAAGAACAAAGTAGTACTTAAATAGGGAAATTTAAACAATACCTGTAATTTAGATGCAATTTTCTCAAAACAATAAAAAAAAATAATTTTTGTTGAAATATTAAATGAGATTTCAGAATTTTATATTAAATAATCAGCTGAACCAGGAATCTATTTTAACCAAAATTAAAATCAATAGGACTCTAACATTAAGTGAAAAAGTGTACCTGTCCAAGAAACTAGCACACTAATCAGATATTTAGAATACCGGTATACCTTTAAAAAGGTATAAAACCTTGTTGCTTGACTTGACAGCAGGAGCTTGGCAAAAACCCACCTACTCCATCACTCTTCAGGCCACGCCCCCTCCAAGCTGTTATTCTGTCCCTCCCCTTGTGCTGAAGATAGTCACTGAAAATCTAAGGCTTCTACAGGCTGCTTCTGAGGGGGGAGATGTTTTTGCTGCAACACTTGATCACTACAGGGTGCTGTTTGTGAGCGATTTCCGTTTATATGAACACTTGTTTCCCTGGATTCATGTAATGTCTGTATATACTGAGCAAATGAAAAAATGTTCTTATAAACACATAGAAACATCTCAGACAGCACCTACTACACATGCCTCAGTTACCTACAATGAAGATGTCAGACATGCTAAGAGCACACACCTCCCCACTAATTTCTCCTCTGCAGTGAGTGCCTGGAGAGCTGTATACGCAGAAGGATACAGAGCCCCCCATGTAAGTGATTTCCACTGCTTTGGTTAAATGCTTACAGATCAGGGCAGTGCAGTGATGTCACTACATGAATATTAATCCTATGGGGAGTGGGCAGCAAAGAAGTAAATGACTGTGATTGACAGATGGAATAAATCTCTATTTTGCAGTTTACAGAAGATAGGGGGGAGTATAAATAAAAGATATACATTAATAGAAACAGCTTCACCAGAAGAATTAGAAAATAATACCAGGTAAATATGGATATTTGACCTGATACATTCCCTCTAAAGGAGTTAACTAAAGAGCCACATGTGAATGATGCAGCAATGCATATGATCGACTACAGCTCCATTTACATGATGCTCTTTAGAGCTGCAGTTCTAGGGAGTGTGGGGTTGCCATTGGTCAGATCTGTATTATTATGATTATTTATTTATATACAGTGCGTTGTGAAAGTATTTGGCCCCCTTGAACTTTTCAACCTTTTGCCACATTTCAGGCTTTAAACATAAAGTTATAAAGTCTAAATTTTTTTGTGAAGAATCAACAAGTGGGACACGATCGTGAAGTGGAACGAAATTTATTTAATATTTTAAACTTTTTTAACAAATAAAAGACTGAAAAGTGGGGCGTGTAAAATTATTCGTCCCCTTTACTTTCAGTGCAGCAAACTCACTCCAGAAGTTCAGTGAGGATCTCTGAATGATCCAATTTTGTCCTAAATGACTGGTAATGATAAATAGAATCCACCTGTGTTTAATCAAGTCTCCATATAAATGCACCTGCTCTGTGATACCCTCAGGGCCACTTTACACACACCAACTTATCTGTCCAACTTCTGAACAACTTACTGGTTGCAGTGAAATCATGGACACATTGCTCCATTTTGTGGCTGTGTACAAATGGAACAATGTGTCCATGATTTCACTGCAACCAGTAAGTTGTTCAAAAGTTGGACAGATAAGTTGGTGTGTGTAAAGTGGCCATAAGGGTTCTGTTTCAAGTGCAGAGAGCATCATGAAGACCAAGGAACACACCAGGTAGGTCCGAGATACTGTTGTGGCAAAGTTTAAAGCCAAATTTGGCTACAAAAAGATTTTCAAAGTTTTAAACATCAAGGAGCACTGTGCAAGCAATCATATTGAAATGGAAGGAATATCAGACCACTGCAAATCTACCAAGACCCGTCCGTCCCTCTAAACTTTCATCTCGAACAAGAAGACGACTGATCAGAGATGCAGCCAAAAGGCCCATGATCACGCTGGATGAACTGCAGAGATCTACAGCTGAGGTGGGAGAGTCAGTCCATAGGACAACAATCAGTCGTACACTGCACAAATCTGGCCTTTATGGAAGAGTGGCAAGAAGAAAGCCATTTCTCAAAGATATCCATAAAAAGTCTTGTTTGAAGTTTGCCACAAGCCACCTGGGAGACACACCAAACATGTGGAATAAGGTGCTCTGGTCACATGAAACCAAAATCGAACTTTTTGGTCACAATGCAAAACAATATGTTTGGCGTAAAAGCAACACAGCTCATCACCCTCAAAACACCATCCCCACTGTCAAACATGGTGGTGGCAGCATCATGGTTTGGGCCTGCTTTTCTTCAGCAGGGACAGGGAAGATGGATAAAATCGATGGGAAGATGGACAGAGCCAAATACTGGACCATTCTGGAAAAACCTGTTGGAGTCTGCAAAAGACCTGAGACTGGGATGGAGATTTCTCTTCCAACAAGACAATGACCACAAACATAAAGCAAAATCTACAATGGAATGGTTAAAAAATAAACGTATCTCTTAACCCCCCCTTTTCTTTTTCTCTTTTCTTCAACCTCTGCTTCCCCCTTTTGATGTATGTCAGTTGAGATGTTTTAAACTATGTTCATATGGGTGAAAAAAAAAAAACGTATCCAGTTGTTAGAATGGCCAAGTCAAAGTCCAGACCTGAATCCAATCGAGAATCTGTGGAAAGAGCTGAAAACTGTTGTTCACAAACTCTCTCTCCATCCAACCTCACTGAGCTTGAGCTGTTTTGCAAGGAAGAATGGGCAAGAATGAAATGTCTCTCGATGTGCAAAACTGATAGGGTACCTTCACACGCCGCAATATCGCCTAGCGATATGAGACGATCTAACGTGCGCGTGCACGTTTTTCATGGTCGCCTCAGATCGCCGATGGCGACCTCACATGCCGCAATTGCGCCCTAAAAGTAAGGCGATGTGTCGCTCCGGAAATCGTTCACGTACAGCAGAAGCAATCCTGCCTAATCCCATCCCTGGTTCACACGCCGCAATCTCAAAGGCAATGTGGGCGTACATGTTCAGCGTGGGGGATAGGCGTGCCGCAGTGGTTTACACCGCGCCCCATACACGGTCATTGGACAACGCAACAGCGTTCCGATTGGTCAGCCTGCTCTGGAAGGCTGGCTAATACATGACACCATTGCCATTGTGTGGTGCTGGTCATCAAGTATGGCGTGGTGTCAATTGACAGCCAATGGGAACACAGTAGCCCACACCAATCAGTTCACACAGGGAGCGGAATACAGCACGCTGTGGCACGCCTACGGGAAATCATAGGCAACGCTGAGTCCATCACTATCGCCCTATCCCACGCCATACGGAAATATCGCCTTCATGATCGCGGCTGATTTCAGAGCAGTGCTCACGAATCAGGCGACAGGCGATTTATCGCTGTGAAATTCCACAATCACACGCCGCAACTGTGAGGCAATTTCACGGTGATTGCTCCGGGGCAACGTATCGCCTTTAGGATTCCCAGGCGATATTGCGGCGTGTGAAGGTACCTATAGAGACATACCTCAAGTGACTTGTAGCTGTAATCGCAGCAAAAGGTGACGCTACAAAGTGTAGGGGGGGGCCGAATAATATTGCACGCCCCACTATTTGTTAAAAAAGTTTAAAATATCCAATAAATGTCTTGCAACTTCACAAATGTGTCCCACTTGTTGATTCTTCACAAAAAAATTATAATTTATATCTTTATGTTTAAAGCCTGAAATATGGCAAAGGGTTGAAAAGTTCAAGGGGGCCAAATACTTTCACAACACACTGTATATAAATAAATAATCATAATAATACAGATCTGACCAATGGCAACCCCGTACTCCCTAGAACTGCAGCTCTAAAGAGCATCATGTAAATGGAGCTGTAGTCGATCATATGCACTGCTGCATCATTCACATGTGGCTCTTTAATTAACTCCTTTAGAGGGAATGTATCAGGTCAAATATCCATATATGCTTTATATATATACACAGAACAGTACAGAAACAGAGAATTAAACCCAAATATCAACAAATAAGCCAGGACTACCAGAAGTTGGCTTGCAATAAAAAAATATGCAAATGCACATATTCCTTCCAAACTGTATAATATTATGAAATTGAAATTATTGGCAACATATACCATATATACTCGTGTATAAGCCGAGTTTTTCAGCCCAAAAAGCTGAAAAGTCTCCCCCTCGGCTTATACACGTGTCAATACGGTGGTGGGGGCTGTGGAGGCTGGAGGAGGCGGAGGGAGGCTGCTGTATGAGCGGCCCCGTCACGTGGGGCGCTCATTATATATGCACTGCTTCCCCCTGTCGTGCGTCGTGCGACGGCCGGGGATCCCGGATACCACTGGGGCTGCTGTATATACTGGTGGGGTCTGTATATACCACTGGGGAGGCTGCTGTATACCACTGGGGTTGCTGTATATACTGCTGGGGCCTGTATATGCCACTGGGGAGGCTGCTGTATACTACCACTGGGGGGGCCTGTATACCACACTGCTGGGGCTGTATACCTGTGCTGGGGTCCACCCTCGGCTTATACACGAGTCAATAGGTTTTCCCAGGTTTTGGGGGCAAAAGTAGGGGGGTCGGCTTATACACGGGTCGGCTTATACACGAGTATATACGGTAGATCAATCTTTTGAGCCACCCTGCCAAGTCAAGGAAATCTCATCAGGGTGGTCCTGCACCTATATATTTTTATTTTAGCTGTGCCATGCGGCCTCCAACATGCACATAAATTAGAACAATTAAAAGCAGCATATTCATAATATTATACAGTTTAGAATCAATATGTTCATGTGCATGTTTTTTATTGCAAGCTATCTTCTGGTAGTGCTGGCTTTTTTTGTTGCTTTTTGATACTGTTTTTTTGGCTGCCCACTGTGCTCTCTGCCTGTCAAGTTTCATTTTTATTTTCTTGTCCTGCACTGAGCTTCTGATGAGGAGATGGGGAGGGAGAGATGGCAGGCACATATCTGATAGCTCATCTAAGTAAGGCATCTAGGTAAGGCAATCTCCTCCATTTGTTTCTCTGAGCAGGATCTATGTTTGTCTTGCTGCAAACAAGGAAAGTAGAGACATCAGGATTCAGTTCCCACCCCCAATGTGAGTGACATCTACTGACCTTCTGTGCAGTGCAGCAGAGAAGTGATCACTCACTGTCAGGGCTGCTTCAAGCACCCCTGCCGCCTGAGCCTCACAGTGCAGGGGGAGGGGGGTGCTGTTCAATGGCAGCCAGGAGTGAGGAGCAGGGGGGGTAGAGGGCGCATCTTACCAGTGATGCTGGCGGCTGCGCCCATCACACAGGAAGCCGCTGTGTGGTGCTGTCGCCGCCCCCTTCTCCACTGCCACTCCCCCTGCCTGCCTGCTGACTGATACTCAGGGCTCACACTGTCCAATGGACGGTACGGCCCTGCTCACTGTGAATAACAGAAGGAATTAATCTCTTTATTTGCATTTTACACAGGATAGGAAGAACGTATACTTAATAGAAATACATGGAGAGAGAGCTTAACGAGAGGAATTAGAAAATTATATCAATTACATATGAATTTTTGACCTGACAGATTCGCTTCAACTGCCCACATTTAGACTAAACCGCTGTTGTTTTTTTATTGAGATACTATATGGCAGCTTTTTATAGGGATATACTCTTTTTTTATAAACTTTGTTGTATTAGTAAAATTGTATAAGAATGAACGACAAGCCGTACTCCAGCTCCCAAGAACCCCCTCCCTGCACCAATGTAACTCCATTCTGCGTCAATAAAGCGAGCACAGAAGAACCGGTGAGTGCTGTTTCAATTCCTTTAAAATTATATAAGACAAAACAATGTTCAATACTGAGTCAAAACTATAAACAATGATAACAAGTACACAAAATTATTCAGTACAACAATACACACAGTCTTAAGCCATCAAGACCCGAAACAACAGCAGTAAATTGGAGCAGTTTCAGTAATGGTGAATATCCACCAGTTGTTCTTAAATATGAATGATAACCTGCATTAGCTCAACCAGCAAAAACGGAATAAGTAAGACATGGAGAAAGGAAAAGGGAAAAAAGAGGTATAGAGGAGAGGAAAGGACCAGAGAGGAAGAGAACAGAAAGATTGGGAGAGAACAATGAAGGGGAGGGGGGGGGGGGGGAGGGAGGGATGAAATAGGAGGGTATCAAGAAGGGATGTTACCCGAAACAACTAGAGATCCATGATTAAGTCTCCCCCAGGAGGGACAGGTAGCCATCCAACAATTTTAATTCTGTCCAGTAGTACCAAGTTTTAAGAAAGTGATCATGGGAATTTTTTATTGCTGACATGAGATCTTCCATTAACATTACTTTGTTGACCTTCGTCAACCAGAGGGCTGTTGTGGGGGCAGAATCTTTCCTCCACAAGAGGGGGATACAAGCTCTAGCCATCACAATTAGATGTCTCAATAACGAATGCCGATACATCTTTAGTGGGATTTCACAGTGATGAAGAAGTAGTGCCGGGTCCAGATCAGAAACAAGACTTGTGACTTTATGAAATACCTGCTGAACCCTTCCCCAAAATGGGGACAGATGTTTACAGGACCAGAATATATGTAAACAAGTCACCTTCCTCCTCCCTGCACCGCCAGCACATGGGACTCACATCAAGGAAGATGAGTGTAGTCTAGTGAGTACCCTATACCACCTGGAAAGTAATTTATTTCCAGGTATGTAATTTATATCCAGGAAACGAGATGAGATGGATAATTTATGTGTTAGCGTGAAGATGCATTTCCACTGATCTTCTGTTAACTGAAGTTGCAAGTCACTTTCCCATTGCGTTTGAAAGCCAGTTTTAGCTCTGTCCAGGGTTTCATTTATTAAGGAATACGCAAAGGAAAGAGTATGTCCCATTGGCCCTCTACCTGAACATTCTGCCTCAAAAGGTGCCTTGACATTAGTATAGATAGAAAGGCCTAGGAGGGAGGAAACTGAAAAAGTGTATAAGCTGAATGATTCTCCAAATGCCCAGTACCTGAGGAGCATGAATGTTGAGAAGGCATTCCCTAGAGGGCCACGTGTGACTATCACCAAAATGAGACACCCTATAGCTGCCCCCATTAATCCAAGTATGAAACACCGTATCGTCCAGCCCCAGTGGAAAGAGTGGAAAATAGAAAGCAGTCTCGATGGAATAGGTAAATAATTTTTCATATTTTTTGTCTTATAATGTCATATTTTTCTGGTATATAATTTTTTTTATAATTTCAAGTGGAACACTAGGGGCAGGGTTGATACATGATTAATCAACACTTAGAGTATACAAATAAATTAGTGGTTAGGAATAATAATTTAACATATATTCTTTAATACATATATCAAAAGGGCACATTTTCACTGTTATTAGGGATAATGTTTTTTCTTTGAGGGCACAGGAATGTAATAAGTAATCACAAACTAATGCATGAATGACAGACTGGATAGCATAATGGTAAGAAGATAATGTGCTTCTCAGATAATAAGATGTATTGAGTTCGATCCTGATGACAGTCCACATATAATTGATGAGTGTATATGGTGATTTTTATTTTATTTTAATATTTTATTTTAGTTGGATCTTTTTAGAATTTTTGTAAAATAAAATGTTTTTTAACTATTAACCCCTTGCCGACATAGGACGTTGTACAACGTCCTGTGTTTCTCCTCGTTACCGACACAATAAGTTGTACAACGTCCTGGCGTGTTTGAGCTGCTGCAGCTCCTGTAAGTGGGGTCACTCAGGTGTCACAGATGCTGCTGCTCTGTGACAGCCAGTTAACCCCCCCATGCCCAGGACCCCTCCGATCGGCAGTGTAAAAGTGAAACTGCCAATCGGAGGGAATGATAGGGATTCACCCCTCCAGATCTGATTGGTGCTCTCAAATCAGATCTGGAGGGGTGGATCGGCAAGTGTCCCCCCCTCCTCAGCCCCCTCCAGCTTCATGACTGTACAGGGCCCCCACCCTGTCCCTCCCAACCGCCCGCCCCCCTCTATTATTATGTATCTGCCGGCGGGCTGCACTTGCGGGTGCGCCCACCGGTCACACTGCCTGGTCCCGTCTTGCAGTGCCCCCCAGGAGCCCCCCACCTCCTTGCCCTGTGTCCTGGCCCCCCCTCACCTCCTGCGGCGGGCTGCACGCTTCGGTGCACCCGCGGCTGCGCCCGCCCTGCTCGGCCAGTCGGTGGCCCCGCCTCCTCTCCGCCTCCTCTCCCAGCCTCCTCCTGCTCATCGGTGGATCGAGAGGGAGGTAAATATGTATGTATGTATCTATGTAAGTATCTATGTGTATATGTATGTATGAATGAATGAATGAATTGATGGATGATGGATGGGTGAATGGATAGATGGTTGGCGGGTGCATGCGTGGACGTGTGCGTGCATAGACGTGTGCGTGCATAGACGTGTGCGTGGATGTGTGTGCGTGGATGTCAGCGTGCATGCGTGGATGTCAGCGTGCGTGCATGTCAGCGTGCGTGCGTGGATGTCAGCGTGTGTGCGTGGATGTCAGCATGCGTGCGTGGATGTCAGCGTGCGTGCGTGGATGTCAGCGCGCGTGCGTGGATGTGTGCATGCGTCGATGTGTGCATGCGTGGATGTCAGCGTGCGTGCGTGGATGCGTCCGTGGATGTCAGCGTGCGTGAATGTCAGCATGCGTGAATGTCAGCGTGCGTGGATGGTCAGCGTGCGTGGATGTCAGCGTGCGTTGATGTCAGCGTGCGTGCGTAGATGTGTGCGTGCGTGGATGTGTGCATGCGTGGATGTCAGCGTGCATGCGTGCATGTCAGCGTGCGTGCGTGGATGTGTGCGTGCGTGGATGTCAGCGTGCGTGCGTGCGTGGATGTCAGCGTGCGTGGATGTCAGTGTGTGTGAATGTCAGCGTGCATGCGTGGATGTCAGAGTGCGTGCGTGGATGTGTGCGTGCGTGGATGTCAGCGTGCGTGCGTGGATGTCAGAGTGCGTGCGTGGATGTGTGCGTGCGTGGATGTCAGCGTGCGTGCGTGGATGTCAGCGTGCGTGGATGTCAGCGTGCGTGGATGTCAGCGTGCATGCGTGGATGTCAGCGTGCATGCGTGGATGTCAGCGTGCGTGCGTGGATGTGTGCGTGCGTGGATGTGTGCATGCGTGGATGTCAGCGTGCGTGGATGTCAGTGTGCGTGAATGTCAGCGTGCGTGCGTGGATGTCATTGTGCGTGGAAGTCAGCGTGCATGGATGTGTGCATGCGTGGATGTTCGTGCGTGGATGTGTGCGCGTGGATCACAGTGTGAGTGCGTGGATGTGTGCGTGCGTGGATGTGTGCGTGGATGTGCGCATGCGTGGATGATGGGTGCATAGGATGGATGGGTGCAACCAGGGATCAAGTGTCCTCTTGTTGTAGTCTCTGGGATCATAGTCATGGTGCACTGTATGACAGATCATTGTCATACAGTGCACCATAACTCTGACCCCAGAGACTGTAGGAAGAGGACACTTGATCCCTTGCTGCAGTCTATGGATTGAGCAGAGGCGATCGAGTGTCGTGGGACCTTCGTTGTGGACTACATCGGAGGCGATCGAGCATCGTGGGACCTTTGTTGTGGACTACGTCGGATCTTTATAATAAAGTTGGAGTCCGAATTTTGTTTTTTTTTTTTTTTTTTTTTTTAATAAAAATATTTTTCTCTGGTGTATTTTTTTGACTATTTACTAGAGATTCCTAATTGGGGGTCTAACATTGGCCCAATATTATGAATCTTGGGCTTAGTGCCAGCTGCCAATAAAAGGCCAATAAAACCCCTTTATTAATCAGTTTGCCACCGGCACCAGGGCAACTGGAAGAGCATGGGTACAGCGCCAGAAAATGGCGCCTCAATGAATGCGCCATTTTCTGGGGTGGCTGCGGGCTGCAGTTCGCAGCGTGAGGGGCCCAGAACGCTTGGGCCTCTCCATGCTGCGGATTCCAGCACCCAGCTGCCTAATTGTACCTGGCTGGACCAAAAATATGGCAGAGCCCCACGTCATTTTTTTCTAGAATTAGTTGTAGAGAAAAAAAAAGGCTTTGCTGTATTTTTGGTTGCCAGCCAGGTACAACGAGGCAGCTGGGGGTTGGTGGCAATCCGTAGCTGCTAACTTGTAACTGGCTGGACCAAAAATATGGCGGAGCCCCACGCCATTTTTTTTCTAGAATTAGTCCTAGAAAAATAATAAAAATGGGCTTCGCTGAATTTTTTGGTTGCCAGCCAGGTACAATTAGGCAGCTGGGGGTTGCTGGCAGTCCGTAGCTGCCAAGTTGTACCTGGCTGGACCAAAAATATGGCGGAGCCCCACGCCATTTTTTTTCTAGAATTAGTCCTAGAAAAATAATAAAAATGGGCTTCGCTGAATTTTTTGGTTGCCAGCCAGGTACAATGAGGCAGCTGGGGGTTGCTGGCAGTCCGTAGCTGCCAAGTTGTACCTGGCTGGACCAAAAATATGGCGGAGCCCCACGCCATTTTTTTTCTAGAATTAGTCCTAGAAAAATAATAAAAATGGGCTTAGCTGAATTTTTTGGTTGCCAGCCAGGTACAAAGAGGCAGCTGGGGGTTGCTGGCAGTCCGTAGCTGCCAAGTTGTACCTGGCTGGACCAAAAATAAGGCGGAGCCCCACGCCATTTTTTTTCTAGAATTAGTCCTAGGAAAAAAATAAAAATGGGCTTCGCTGTATTTAGATGCATAGTGAACACTTTGAACCCCCAGGTGCTTCACAAATTGATCCGTAAAAATGAAAAAAGAAAATTTGTGTGAAAAAAAAAGTACTTTTTCCTTCTTACGGATCAATTTGTAAAGCACTTGGGGGTTCAAAGCGCTCACTATGCATCTAGATATGTTCCTTGGGGGGTCTAGTTTCCAAAATGGGGTTACTTGTGGGGGAGATCCAATGTTTAGGCACACATGGGCTCTCCCCATACGCGTCATGGTGTCCGCTAATGATTCCAACTGTCGTGACACCATGTCGTGCATGGAGAGCCCCTGTGTGCCTAAACATTGGAGCTCCCCAACAAGTGACCCCATTTTGGAAACTAGAGCCCCCAGGGAACTTATCTAGATGGGTGGTAAGCATTTTGAACCCCCAGGTGCTTCACAAATTTATCCGTAAAAATGAAAAAGTACTTTTTTTTCCACAAAAATATTCTCCAAAAATTAGCTCCAAAAGTTATATTGCGCTCCTCCCTTCTGAGCCCTGCTGTGCGCCCAAACAGTGGTTTATGACCACATATGAGGTGTTGGTGTACTCAGGAGAAATTGCCCAACAATTTTTAGGATCCATTTAATCCTGTTGCTCATGTGAAAATGAAAAAAATTAGGCTAAAAGAACATTTTTGTTGGAAAAATTAAAATGACCATTTTTTCCTTCCACTTTGCCTTAGTTCCTGTGAAGCACCTGAAGGGTTAATAATCTTCTTGAATGTAGTTTTGAGTATCTTGAGGGGTGCAGTTTTTGGAATGGTGTCACTTTTGGGTATTTTCTTTCACGTACACTCCTCAAAAGGGACTTCAAATGTGATGTGGTCACTAATAAAATGGTTTTGTAAATTTGGCTGGAAAAATGAAAAATTGCTCATGAACTTTGAACTCTTATAACTTCCGAAAAAAAAAAATTTTTTTTCCCAAAATTGCGCTGATGTAAAGAAGACATGTGGGAAATGTTTTTATTAACTATTTTGTGTCACATAACTCTCTGGTTTAGCAGAATAAAAATTCATAATTTGAAAATTGCTAAATTTTCAAAGTTTTTGCCAAATTTTTGATTTTTTCACAAATAATCGCAAAAATTATCGACCTAAATTTAATACTAACATGAAGCCCAATAAGTCACGAAAAAACAATCTCAGAATCGCTAGGATCCGTTGAAGCGTTCCAGAGTTATTACCTCATAAAGGGAAACTGGTCAGAATTGACAAAAATGGCCTGGTCATTAGGGTCAAAATAGGCCCGGGGGTTAATATGAAAGAATTCTTTGGAATTATGTTTATAAATAGGTGTAAATTGATATTGAATTGATTTTATTGATTTGTAATTGTCTTTGTTTATATATTAATCATATTGTACATTTTTTATCTATGGTAATGAAAAGAGAGATCATGTTCTGATTGGTGGTTTCATGATGAATATGCTCCACCCCAATCAACGGGTGTTTTTGGGATATATGGATATAAGGGGTTTTGTATGTTGGGGAAATAATGTACATCTGTTATTCTTCCTGATGAAGGGGCCAGAGAGCCCAGAAACGCGTAGATAATAAAAATCACAATCATTTTAAATTGTTGATTGTCATATATGGTAGCGAGGTCAATATTACCGTATATACTCGCGTATAAGCCGAGTTTTTCAGCCCAAAAATTGGGCTGAAAAGTCCCCCCCCTCGGCTTATACGCGAGTCATACAGCGAGTACACAGGCCGCCCGCCCGCCACCCCCATCAGTATCCAGGCGTCCCCCCATCAGTATCCAGGGCCCCCCCTTGCTGTCGCAAACCTGTAAATTAATAGATTATTATACTTATCCCTGTGGCCGCCGCCGCTGCTCTGCATCGCGCTCCTCCGGCTTCTTCCGGCTTCCTCCTCCGGTGGGCGCAGGCAATGACGTCATTATCTGTGCGCCAGAGGAGGAAGCCGGAAGAAGCCGGAAGAGGCATGAAGACCCGGAGGAGCGCGGTGCAGAGCAGCGGCGGCGGCCACAGGGATAAGTATAATGATCTTACTTTACAGGTTTGCGGCAGCAAGAGGGGGCCCTGGATACTGATGGGGGCGCCTGTATACTGACGGAGGTGGCGGGCGGGCGGCCTGTATACCTCTGAGGCTGCTGCTATATATACCTCTGTGGCTGCTGCTGTATATACCACTGGGGCTGCTGCTGTATATACCTCTGGGGCTGCTGCTGTATATACCACTGGGGCTGCTGCTGTATACTACCACTGGGGCTGCTGCTGTATACTACCACTGGGGCTGCTGTATATACCTCTGGGGCTGCTGCTGTATATACCTCTGGGGCTGCTGCTGTATATACCTCTGGGGCTGCTGTTGTATATACCTCTGGGGCTGCTGCTGTATATACCTCTGGGGCTGCTGCTGTTATACCTCTGGGGCTGCTGCTGTATATACCTCTGGGGCTGCTGCTGTATACTACCACTGGGGCTGCTGCTGTATACTACCACTGGGGCTGCTGCTGTATACTACCACTGGGGCTGCTGCTGTATACTACCACTGGGGCTGCTGCTGTATACACCACCATTGGGGTTGCTGCTGTATATACCACCACTGGGGCTGCTGCTGTATACTACCACTGGGGCTGCTGCTGTATACTACCACTGGGGCTGCTGCTGTATACTACCACTGGGGCTGCTGCTGTATACTACCACTGGGGCTGCTGCTGTATATACCACTGCGGCTGCTGCTGTATACTACCACTGGGACTGCTGCTGTATACTACCACTGGGGCTGCTGCTGTATACTACCACTGGGGCTGCTGCTGTATATACCACTGGGGCTGCTGCTGTGTACTACCACTGGGGCTGCTGCTGTGTACTACCACTGGGGCTGCTGCTGTATATACCACTGGGGCTGCTGCTGTATATACCACTGGGGCTGCTGCTGTATACTACCACTGGGGCTGCGGCTGTATATACCACTGGGGCTGCTGCTGTATATACCACTGGGGCTGCTGCTGAATACTACCACTGGGGCTGCTGCTGTATATACCACTGGGGCTGCTGCTGTATATACCACTGGGGCTGCTGCTGTATATACCACTGGGGCTGCTGCTGTAACACTGCTGGGACCTGTATATACCAATGGGGAGGCTGCTGTATACCACACTGCTGGGGGCTGTATACCTGTGCTGGGGCCTACCCTCGGCTTATACACGAGTCAATAGGTTTTCCCAGGTTTTGGGGGCAAAAGTAGGGGGGTCGCATTATACACGGGTCAGCTTATACACGAGTATATACGGGTACCTTTCTTTTTATATTGTTTGAAGCCGTATTGTTTTTTTACTGGGAAGACTGCAGGAACCTTTTGGAATTTTGATTATAGTGGTTGTGGCTAACACAACTGTGCCAGGTGAGTGTACACCTTTCTACACTTCCAATTGTTATACTGGTAACGCCCTAGGATAGCGCCTTGCTTCTGTTCCAGCTTTCCTTCAATTGAACCTGTACATAACAATAAAGGTACCGTCACACGCGGCAATATTGCTATGCAATTTCACTGGCAATTTGCTGGTTGCAGTGAAATCATGAACACATTGTTACACTTGTACACAGCAACAAAATAGAACAATGTGTCCATGATTTCACTGCAATCAGCAAATGACCAGTGAAATTGCCTAGCAAAATTGCTGTGTGTGAAGGTACCTTTAGCTGAAACAAGAGAGCAGCAAGAGTATAAATAGATAATAATACATCATACAGAACAACATCTACTTATATAATCCGCAGTTGGGAAATTCGGGCACTGTAGCCGAATCCCAACATGCTTTGCGCGACTGCGAGTGATGACGCGCAGCGTCATCACGAGCCGCAGCCGCGCTACCCTGCCCCGGCCTCAGCACCCGACATACCAGCCCACATGCCGGGCCCTTAACAAGTGACACGGCCCACTGCTGTGTCCGAGGGAAGCAGTGAGGAGACGCTCACACACAAGCTGCCCTCTCTCCCTCTCTCTCCTGCTCTGTGCACTGATTTACTCCGTACAAAGCAGGAGAAAGCCTGTAGGAGCCCGGCAACTCAAACACTTTCCTCACTGTCATGTGATCTACATTCAAAGGTCCTGCAGATGCTTACTGCGTTTCTGCAGGTCGCAGTGCCTCCTCTCCTGCTGCATATCGATCTGGACCTTCATGATATGGTAATGGATGCTGTGTCTGTGTGTGTGTGAGTGTGTAATAAGTGTGCCTGCTGCAGGGGTGTGTGTGTGTGTGTTAGTGTAATAAGTGTGCATGCTGCAGGTGTGTGTTAGTGTCATAAGTGTGCCTGCTGCTGGGGTGTGTCATGTCTCTGTCTGCTGTGTGTCATGTCTCTGTCTGCTGTGTGTCATGTCTCTGTCTGCTCGGTGTCATGTCTCTGTCTGCTCTGTGTCATGTCTCTGTCTGCTCTGTGTCATGTCTCTGTCTGCTGTGTGTCATGTCTCTGCTGTGTGTCATGTCTCTGTCTGCTCTGTGTCATGTCTCTGCTGTGTGTCATGTCTCTGCTGTGTGTCATGTCTCTGCTGTGTGTCATGTCTCTGCTGTGTGTCATGTCTCTGTCTGCTGTGTCTCATGTCTCTGTCTGCTGTGTGTCATGTCTCTGTCTGCTGTGTGTCATGTCTCTGTCTGCTGTGTGTCATGTCTCTGTCTGCTGTGTGTCATGTCTCTGTCTGCTGTGTGTCATGTCTCTGTCTGCTGTGTGTCATGTCTCTGCTGTGTGTCATGTCTCTGCTGTGTGTCATGTCTCTGCTGTGTGTCATGTCTCTGCTGTGTGTCATGTCTCTGTCTGCTGTGTGTCATGTCTCTGTCTGCTGTGTGTCATGTCTCTGCTGTGTGTCATGTCTCTGCTGTGTGTCATGTCTCTGCTGTGTGTCATGTCTCTGCTGTGTGTCATGTCTCTGCCTGCTCTGTCATGTCTCTGTCTGCTCTGTCATGTCTCTGTCTGCTCTGTGTCATGTCTCTGTCTGCTGTGTGTCATGTCTCTGTCTGCTGTGTGTCATGTCTCTGTCTGCTGTGTGTCATGTCTCTGTCTGCTGTGTGTCATGTCTCTGCTGTGTGTCATGTCTCTGTCTGCTGTGTGTCATGTCTCTGTCTGCTGTGTGTCATGTCTCTGTCTGCTGTGTGTCATGTCTCTGTCTGCTGTGTGTCATGTCTCTGTCTGCTGTGTGTCATGTCTCTGTCTGCTGTGTGTCATGTCTCTGTCTGCTGTGTGTCATGTCTCTGTCTGCTGTGTGTCATGTCTCTGTCTGCTCTGTGTCATGTCTCTGTCTGCTGTGTGTCATGTCTCTGTCTGCTGTGTGTCATGTCTCTGTCTGCTGTGTGTCATGTCTCTGTCTGCTGTGTGTCATGTCTCTGTCTGCTGTGTGTCATGTCTCTGTCTGCTGTGTGTCATGTCTCTGCTGTGTGTCATGTCTCTGCTGTGTGTCATGTCTCTGCTGTGTGTCATGTCTCTGTCTGCTGTGTGTCATGTCTCTGCTGTGTGTCATGTCTCTGCTGTGTGTCATGTCTCTGCTGTGTGTCATGTCTCTGCTGTGTGTCATGTCTCTGCTGTGTGTCATGTCTCTGCCTGCTCTGTCATGTCTCTGTCTGCTCTGTCATGTCTCTGTCTGCTCTGTGTCATGTCTCTGTCTGCTGTGTGTCATGTCTCTGTCTGCTGTGTGTCATGTCTCTGTCTGCTGTGTGTCATGTCTCTGCTGTGTGTCATGTCTCTGTCTGCTGTGTCATGTCTCTGTCTGCTGTGTGTCATGTCTCTGTCTGCTGTGTGTCATGTCTCTGTCTGCTGTGTGTCATGTCTCTGTCTGCTGTGTGTCATGTCTCTGTCTGCTGTGTGTCATGTCTCTGTCTGCTGTGTGTCATGTCTCTGTCTGCTGTGTGTCATGTCTCTGTCTGCTGTGTGTCATGTCTCTGTCTGCTGTGTGTCATGTCTCTGTCTGCTGTGTGTCATGTCTCTGTCTGCTGTGTGTCATGTCTCTGTCTGCTGTGTGTCATGTCTCTGTCTGCTCTGTGTCATGTCTCTGCTTACTCTGTGTAATGTCTCTGTATACATTACATTACACACACATTACACAGAGACATTACACAGTGTATACAGAGACATTACACAGTGTATACAGAGACATTACACAGAGTATACAGAGACATTACACAGAGTATACAGAGACATTACACAGAGTATACAGAGACATTACACAGAGTATACAGAGACATTACACAGAGTATACAGAGACATTACACAGAGTAGACAGAGACATTACACAGAGTATACAGAGACATTACACACAGTATACTGTAATGTCTCTGTATACTCTGTGTAATGTCTCTGTCTACTCTGTGTAATGTCTCTGTCTACTCTGTGTAATGTCTCTGTCTACTCTGTGTAATGTCTCTGTCTACTCTGTGTAATGTCTCTGTGTAATGTCTCTGTATACTCTGTGTAATGTCTCTGTATACATTACATTACACAGACATTACACAGAGACATTACACAGTGTATACAGAGACATTACACAGTCTATACAGAGACATTACACACAGTCTACTGTAATGTCTCTGTATACTCTGTGTAATGTCTCTGTATACTCTGTGTAATGTCTCTGTATACTCTGTGTAATGTCTCTGTATACTCTGTGTAATGTCTCTATACTGTGTCTAATGTCTGTATACTGTGTGTAATGTCTCTATACTGTGTGTATACTGTGTGTAGTGTCTCTAATGTCTGTAGACTGTCTGTAGTGTGTCTATACTGTGTGTAATGTGTCTATACTGTCTCTAATGTCTGTAGACTGTCTGTAGTCTGTCTATACTGTGTGTAATGTCTCTATACTGTCTCTATACTGTGTGTAATGTCTCTATACTGTGTGTAATGTCTCTATACTGTGTGTAATGTCTCTATACTGTGTGTAATGTCTCTATACTGTCTCTATACTGTGTGTAATGTCTCTATACTGTGTGTAATGTCTCTATACTGTCTCTATACTGTGTGTAATGTCTCTATACTGTGTGTAATGTCTCTATACTGTCTGTAATGTGTGTGTATAATGTGTCTAATCTCTGCATACTGTGTCTATACAATGTCTCATGTATGTATATACTGTGTGTTTCTCTCCTCACCCCTCCACCGCAGAGCCGCCTCCACACTCTGCTACCCGCAGAGCCGCCTCCACACTCTGCTACCCGCAGAGCCGCCTCCACACTCTGCTACCCGCAGAGCCGCCTCCACACTCTGCTACCCGCAGAGCCGCCTCCACACTCTGCTACCCGCAGAGCCGCCTCCACACTCTGCTACCCGCAGAGCCGCCTCCACACTCTGCTACCCGCAGAGCCGCCTCCACACTCTGCTACCCACACACTCACCTCTATACTCTGATACCCACTCACCCGCGTCTATACACACAATTCATTTCACCGCGCTCCCGATGCAATTGCATCGGGCCTTTTTACTAGTTGTGTATAAAATAATGTTATATGAGGTAGCCAGATATAAAAAGCTATCTACCAATATTACAGTATTATTAACATCATTTTATATAACACTAGTAAAAAGGCCTGATGCAATTGCATCGGGAGTTCGGTGAAATGAATTGTGTGTATAGAGGCGGTGTCAGTGGGTAGTAGAGTATCGAGGCGGCTCTGTGGGTAGCAGAGTATAGAGGCGGCTCTGTGGGTAGCAGAGTATAGAGGCGGCTCTGTGGGTAGCAGAGTATAGAGGCGGCTCTGTGGGTTGCAGAGTATCCAGGCGGGTCTGTGGGTAGCAGAGTATAGAGGCGGCTCTGTGGGTAGCAGAGTATAGAGGCGGCTCTGTGGGTAGCAGAGTATCGAGGCGGCTCTGTGGGTAGCAGAGTATCGAGGCGGCTCTGTGGGTAGCAGAGTATCGAGGCGGCTCTGTGGGTAGCAGAGTATAGAGGCGGCTCTGTGGGTAGTAGAGTATAGAGGCGGCTCTGTGGTGGAGGGGTGAGGAGAGATGCAGCTCTGTGGTGGAGGGTGAGGAGAGATGCGGCTCTGTGGTGGAGGGGTGAGGAGAGAAGCGGCTGTGGTGGAGGGGTGAGGAGAGAAGCGGCTGTGGTGGAGGGGTGAGGAGAGATGTGGCTCTGTGGTGGAGGGGTGAGGAGAGATGCGACTCTGTGGTGGAGGGGTGAGGAGAGATGCGGCTCTGTGGTGGAGGGGTGAGGAGAGATGCGGCTCTGTGGTGGAGGGGTGAGGAGAGATGTGGCTCTGTGGTGGAGGGGTGAGGAGAGATGCGGCTCTGTGGTGGAGGGGTGAGGAGAGATGCGGCTCTGTGGTGGAGGGGTGAGGAGAGATGCGGCTCTGTGGTGGAGGGGTGAGGAGAGATGCGGCTCTGTGGTGGAGGGGTGAGGAGAGATGCGGCTCTGTGGTGGAGGGGTGAGGAGAGATGCGGCTCTGTGGTGGAGGGGTGAGGAGAGATGCGGCTCTGTGGTGGAGGGGTGAGGAGAGATGCGGCTGAGTGGTGGAGGGGTGAGGAGAGATGGGGGTCTGTGGTGGAGGGGTGAGGAGAGATGTGGCTCTGTGGTGGAGGGGTGAGGAGAGATGCGACTCTGTGGTGGAGGGGTGAGGAGAGATGCGGCTCTGTGGTGGAGGGGTGAGGAGAGATGCGGCTCTGTGGTGGAGGGGTGAGGAGAGATGTGGCTCTGTGGTGGAGGGGTGAGGAGAGATGCGGCTCTGTGGTGGAGGGGTGAGGAGAGATGCGGCTCTGTGGTGGAGGGGTGAGGAGAGATGCGGCTCTGTGGTGGAGGGGTGAGGAGAGATGCGGCTCTGTGGTGGAGGGGTGAGGAGAGATGCGGCTCTGTGGTGGAGGGGTGAGGAGAGATGCGGCTCTGTGGTGGAGGGGTGAGGAGAGATGCGGCTCTGTGGTGGAGGGGTGAGGAGAGATGCGGCTGAGTGGTGGAGGGGTGAGGAGAGATGGGGGTCTGTGGTGGAGGGGTGAGGAGAGAAGCGGGTCAGTGGTGGAGGGGTGAGGAGAGAAGCGGCTTAGTGGTGGAGGGGTGAGGAGAGAAGCACACAGTATATACATACATGAGACATTGTATAGACAGACAGTATGCAGAGATTACACACATTATACACACAGTATACACACATTACAGACAGTATGCAGACATTACACACAGTATAGACATATTAGACACAGTATAGGCACATTACAGAGAGTATAGAGACATTAGACAGAGTGTAGAGACATTAGAGAGAGTGTAGAGACATTAGACAGAGTGTAGAGACATTAGAGAGAGTGTAGAGACATTAGAGAGAGTGTAGAGACATTTGAGAGGTGTAGAGACATTAGACAGAGTGTAGAAACATTAGACAGAGTGTAGAGACATTAGACAGAGTGTAGAGACATTAGACAGTATACAGAGACATTAGACAGTATACAGAGACATGACAGAGTATACAGAGACATGACAGAGTATACAGAGACATGACACAGTATACAGAGACATTAGACACAGTATACAGAGACATTAGACACAGTATACAGAGACATTAGACACAGTATACAGAGACATTAGACACAGTATAGAGAGAGATTAGACACACAGTATACAGAGAGATTAGACACACAGTATACAGAGAGATTAGACACACAGTATACAGAGACATTAGACACACAGTATACAGAGACATTAGACACACAGTATACAGAGACATTAGACACACAGTATGCAGAGACATTAGACACACAGTATACAGAGACATTAGACACACAGTATACAGAGACATTAGACAGACAGTATACAGAGACATTAGACACACAGTATACAGAGACATTAGACAGACAGTATACAGAGACATTAGACACACAGTATACAGAGACATTAGACACACAGTATACAGAGACATTAGACAGACAGTATACAGAGAAATGAGAGACACAGTATACAGAGAAATTAGACACACAGTATACAGAGACATTAGACACACAGTATACAGAGACATTAGACACAGTATACAGAGACATTAGACACACAGTATACAGAGACATTAGACACACAGTATACAGAGACATTAGACACACAGTATACAGAGACATGAGACACACAGTATACAGAGACATTAGACACACAGTATACAGAGACATTAGACACACAGTATACAGAGACATAACAGAGAGTAGACAGGTATTAGACACAGATTGTATACATACATTGGTGCGAGCGGGACGGGCGGTGACGTCATCAATGCAGTGCGCAGGTGTGGTTGGGCTGGGGTCGCACTGTGTGGTGTGTAGTGGGAGGTGGGCGGTAATTGCGGGTGGCGGCGCGTGTGCGCGAGGCGGTGGTCGGCGCTGGGCGGGAATTGTGGGGGAGCGGGAGGATGCGGCGGGGAGCGGGAGGATGTGGCGGGTTAGCGGCGGGCGGGTGTGTGGCACCAGAATGTTTGCGCTTCCGGCCAGTGTCGGCGGCTCGCGATGGCGCATATGCGCCATCGCTCGCGATAGCGGCACAGTATTCGGAAGTGCAAAACTGGCGATTATGTATAGAGATATAGACACACACATATACAGTATACACACACATACATATACAGTGTACACACACATACAGTATATACACACACAGACATATACAGTATACACACACAGTATAGAGACACATATACAGCATACACGCACATATACAGTATACATGCACATATACAGTATAGACACACACATATACAGTATACAGACATATACAGTATACACAGACATATACAGCATACACGCACATATAGAGTATAGACACACATATACAGCATACACACACATATACAGTATACACGCACATATACAGTATACACACTGTTATATAGACACATATACAGTATACACTGTTATATACACACATACACAGTATATACACTGTTATATAGACACATACACAGTATACACACTGTTATATACACACACATACAGTATACACACTGTTATATACAGACACATACAGTATACACACTGTTATATACACACACATACAGTATACAACTGTTATATACACACATACACAGTATACACACTGTTATATACACACACTGTTATATACAGACACATTATATACAGTATACATACACACATATACAGTATACACACACATATACAGTATAGACACACACATATACAGTATACACACACATACAGTATACACACATATAGAGTATTCACACACATACAGTATACACAGACATATACAGTATATACACACACATATACACAGTATACACACACACATACAGTATACACACACAGTATAGACACACATGCAGTATACAGACACACATACAGTATACACACACATACAGTATACACACACATATACAGTACAGACACACATATAATCTCACTCTTCAGTGCAGGAGACTTTGTATGAAGAAGCCGCAGATCTCCTCTATCTCTGTGTGATCACAGCTGTCTCCTGAGATCTGCAGCATTTGCAGTCCCCTGGAAACTACATCTCCCATCATGCACCGCGGCTCCTCCCCTGTAGACTACATGTCCCAGCGTCCCTTGCGGTAGGAGACTTCACCGCTGTACACTGGGAGGAGCCGCGGTGCATGATGGGAGATGTAGTTCCCAGGTGACAGGAAATGCAGCAGAGTTGAAGAGACAAATATACATAATCGCCATATATGTACATACGTGTGTATTGTGTATTTAGCTACTTACATTGCGGGGGAGCGGCGGGGAGCGGGAGGATGTGGCGGGCTACGCCACTGGGCTGAAAGGAGAGTTGTGGCGGCGGGTGGGCAGCGGACACTGCTCGCGATGCATTGTGGGATTCGGCTACAACGCCCGAATTTCAAACTGCGGATTATATAAATAGATTTGTTGTTGGTACTATATGAAAACGCTGTTAGTAAACATACTATTGCACTAATATCACTGTCTTAATAATTATTTCACAAGATTATATTATCAAGATAGTTGCAATATATATGGAAATAATTTTTTTCAACATTACATTTTTATTGAAATGAATTTTCTCATACACATTTATAACACAGAACATAGCTGGAATCCAGCTTAATAACTAAAAGAAGGGGGGGAAGAGGGGGGGGGTACAAAGGGAGAAGGGAATGAAGGAGAGAAAAGAAGGGATAAGAGAATATAGCATGTATAGGAGCAGAATAGAATAGAAATATCTATGGCCATCTATTATGAAGGACTAAACAGTTTATAACAAGCACAATACTTACCTAGAGGGAGAGACACCATGAGAACTCCCAACTGGGCATTTTGAGGCAAGAGGGTGTGTCGACCAAATCTGCCAGCTTTCCAAAGCACTACTTCTGGTAGGGCGGTCCAAAGCCAGGAAATGTTCCTGTTGGAAGATTAAATTTGCTTTCTCTATGACCTCGCTCAGGGAGGGAGGGAGATGAGACTTCCATTTACCAGCAATTGTGAGTCTAGTAGCTATCAGGATATACGTAACTACATCTCGTAAGGCCATTGGATAAATTCCTATACCAATGTGTAAGACCGCCAGATCTGGGGACAAATTTAGCCGAATTCCCATGACCGTTCGGACCACACTCTCTACCAGGGTCCACAGAGCCGCTATCTTTGGGCAGCCCCACCACATGTGTGCCAGGGTGCCCCGAAGGCCACACTGCCTCCAGCACAGAGGGGAGTAGTTCTTATCAAATTTTGCAAGCTTTGAGGGGGAGAGATACCACCTCAAGTGAACCTTTTTTAAATTTTCAATATGATTAATACATCTAGAAGATTTTTGCATGTTCCCAAAGGCACTGGCCCACTCCTCCATGGAGGCGAGAATCCCAAGTCTGTTTCCCAATGGCACATATATGGGAGTTTAGAAGGTATTTCTAGGCCCAAAAGGACTCTGTAAAGGCCCGAAAATCCCTTCAACGCTTTGGGGTCCGAGAACAAAAATTTTCTAAAGAAGGAGGCATCTTGAGGGTCTTCCCGACTAATTTCTTTATCTGCGAGGAAACGTCTCATCTGTATGTACTGTAGGAAGTGGCACCTCAATCCCGGGAACTCTTCATAGAGAGACTCGAACGGGCGCAAAGAACCACCCTCGATTATCTCTCCCAGAGAGCCCACTCCCTCTCCCAAATCCTTACAAGAAGGGCGGGGAGATGGGGCTTTACTGCCCTAAGCGGGATCTGAGACGGGGGAAAAGAAGCGCAATCCCGAGGAGACCTCCTCCAGTACCAGAGGAGCGCCCTCATCGTTTCCAATTTAGGGGTCTACTTGCCCGGGCATAACGCCTCCGAGGCCATAGCAATCCTCAGGGACCCCCCCACCACTCCCTGCGACTCTATCTGGACCCATTTTTTATGAGTGGGGGCCATCCACCAAGATTTCGCCTCCTCCAATATTCCCGCCTTATGAATTTTCCTCAAACCCGGGACACCCATACCTCCTCTTCTCAGGGGAAGATACAAAATCGATCTTGCTACCCTCGACTTTTTATTAGCCCGTATATATTTGCAGACCAGGATCTGAAGTTTCTTCATCATACCGCTTGGAAAAGAGACCGGGAGGCCACTAAAGACATGTGTGATTTTAGGAATTAGCAGCATATTAAAGGCCTGAACTCTCGCTATCCATGAGAGACTCTGGATCGGGTGAGAGGCCATATCTCTCTCGAGATTATTACATAATTGATCAAAATTTCGTCGCACGAGATCCCTCATGGGACACAAAATAATACCCAAGTAAGGGATCCCTTCTGGTGCAAATTGGAAAGGAGTGGCTCGGCTAAAGAGGAGATCAAACCCGAGGGGACTCCAACTGGAAGCATCAGAGATTTGGAGGCGTTCAATTTGTAAAAAGAAACTCTGGAGCATAACTCGAGAACCTCCAGAACCGCAGGGAGGGAGGACTCCACCCGGGAACAAGAGATGATAATGTCGTCGGCATATAAACCCACGACATGCTGATATGGGCCTACTTGAATACCCCAAATAGAAAGATGGGCCCGGAGGGTGGCGGCCAGGGGCTCAATTGCTAGGGCAAAGATCACTGGCGACAGCGGGCAGCTCTTGTGAGTGCCATTGGATATCTGGAAGGCAGGCGAGAGAAACCCAGAAGAACCCTGGCATTAGGGTTGGAGTAGAGGGACAAAACTGCTGACAGAAAGGGGCCAGAAAGACCAAACTTCCTCAGCACCACCTCTAGGTATCCCCAGTGTACCCTGTCAAACGCCTTTTCGGCATCTAAAGACAGGAACATACTGGGGACCCCCTCCAGTTCCGCCAGGTTGACCAGGTCGATCATTCTGCGTGAGCCGTCCCTCGCCTGCCTCCCAGAGACAAATCTAACCTGATCAGGATCCACCGGTACCACCCCTGCTAGTCTGGTCGCCAATAGTTTGGAAAAGATTTTTAAATCGCAGTTAGGTAACGAAATTGGCCTATAATTTCCTGGGGAGTCCAAAGGCTTACCAGGTTTGGGTATGGTGATTATAGTGGCCTCCAAATTGGGTGATGGGATCGATCCCTCCAGCTGCCAGCCCTGAAACACCCTCGAGAGATATGCCGCTAGAATTTCCGGGAAGGTCCGGTAGTAATCATTCGGCAACCCATCCGGTCCAGGAGCCGATAGGTACTTAGTGGATCTAGTGACTTTTTCGACCTCTTCCCTGGTAATGGGGGCATTGAGAGCTGCGAGCTGTGTTTGGGATACCTGGGGAAGCTGTAGATCCCCTAGGAAGGACTCAATAGCATCTTGGGTCGGTTGAGGGGTGCTCGGGTCCTCCCTCAAATTATAGAGGCCCTCATAATATCGGGCGAATACGGCTGCAATCTCTGCACGATCGTGATCCCCCCTCCAGGTTCAGTCATTTTAACAACTGCCGTCCTCTCCGCCCTTTTTTTTAAATCCTCCTGGCCAAGAGGGCGCCCGCCTTATCTCCGGACTCATAAAATTTGGACTTTAGATGCCTAAGATGTCTCTCTTGCTGAAGCAAGAGAAACTCCCTCAGCTCCGACCGGCCCTCCGCTAGCAAGGTCGCGCCTCGAGACGAGGGGCAAGCCTTGTTTTCAGATTCCAGGTCTTGGAGTCTACGGATAAGCTGAACCCTCCTGTGGTCTCTTTCATTTTTAAGCCGAGATGCTTTTTGGAGAAATAAACCCCTGATATATGCCTTGTGTGTGTCCCATATTACATTATCTCCCACCTCTTCATTATCATTGAGTGCAAAAAAAGTCCTCCAACATCTTAGACATTTCTGTTACCAGGGACTGATCTGATAGCAATCCCGCATTCAATCTCCAGCGGCCCGGGGAGGGTGAGCGGCGCCCCAGATCCACCTCCAAAGATACCGGAGCGTGGTCGGACCAGGTAATTAGTCCCACTTCGGCACAGACACAGGCCGATAGAGAGTTGTCATTTGCAAGAAAGAAATCAATGCGTGAATAAGACCCATTTAAATGCGAGAAGTAGGAATAATCTTTTTTGGTCGTATGGAGATACCGCCAAATGTCATGAAGGCGGAACTCCAAAGAAAGGGGTTTTTGCTAGGGGCACCACAACAAATTAGTGCTCAGGGATCTGCTCCTACATGTCAGAGAGCAAATATACTATTTGAAAGAAGGCGGAACTCCATGCACAGGGGGCCAAGCTCACGCTCCCCCCCACCCCTCCAGTGGAGCAATCCATAGATCTATCTGGTACAACATTAAAGTCTCCACAAATCAAAGTCGGTCCTCTAGATTCCTCCACCACCCTTCCAAGAAAGGACCTCATATAGCCGATTTGAACCTCATTCGGACCGTACACTGTAGCAAGAGTAACAGGAACCCCAGCTATATCACACCGCAAGATAATGTATCTCCCAGCTGGGTCCGAATGTACCTCGAGTAGCTGAAATGGGAGGGAGTTCCTAATTAGAATGCATACCCTCGCCTTCTTTTGGGGGTGGTTAGCAAAAAAAAGGACCGGGAGAAGTCTCTATGTGAGAGTCTGTGGTTGTCCTGGCTTAAAGGATGGGCTTCTTGGAGACAGAGTATGTCCGCTCTGCAGTTACAATCCTCCCTCCATAGGAAAGATCTTTTGGCAGGGGAGTTAAGCCCCCTGACATTAAGTGAGGTAATTTTGACACTCATCATTTAAAAGACAATTTTCCCAGTAATGGCACCACAGTACATTCCGGCAAGGTATAGTACAAGAAAAGAAATGGAATAAAAATAAGAAAGGAGAAACATAAAAAAGAGCAGCAAAAACAAAAACAAAAATACCAAACACAGCAAACAAGACCATGTATGTTAACTTGAAGACAGGCAAACGCCCTGTTCGGGGGTGAGGACCACCAACCTGCGTCTTACGGACAAAGGCCATCCTCTCAGGTTGCTTATCCCAGCAAGCCGAAGGATAGATATCTAGTCCTCAACGTCTACAAGGTTCCACAATTACCCCGCTGTACTTTCTGAACATTCAGCCCGCTTTCTCCCAGTCCGAGGAGAGCGTGCGCCGTGCCTCCTGTCGGCCTGAGATATTATGCGGGCCCTCACGCTCCGGGGACTTGGCGCCCCCTGAGTCAGGTTCCAGTCCTTTAGTACTTTTCCTAATCGGCTAGGAGAACTAAACATCTGATTCGATCCTTTATACCGAAATTATACACACATCGGAGACCCCAGCTGTATAACAGGCCTTTTTCGCGGAGAATTTTGCAATAGGGGGCAAACTCTCTTCTCCTTGCAAGAGTACCTACCGATAAATCCGGAAAAATAGATATACCAGAGAAGGGATGCGCCAAAGTCTACTTCTGTCTCATTGCGTTCATCACTGTCTCCGCCATTTTGTGAACACGGAAGGAAACCAATATGTCCCTTGGGAGAGCTTTGTTTACATGGGGGCTTCAGGATCCTATAGGCACTATCAAGAGCGAGGTCCCCCACAGGCACCTCAGGCAGGATCAGCTGCAGTAGGGGCAGAAGTGAGCTCTCCAAACCTTCCTGGCCAGTCTCCTCAGGGATCCCCCTCACTCTTATATTGCCTCTCCTCAGTTTATCCTCCAGGGAGAAAATCCTTATTTGTACCTGTTTTAAGCCACCCTCTAGGGCCCCATAGTCTGTAGTGAGTTCATTATGGGCAGAAGCAAACCCCCCATCTTATTCTCAAGCTGGTGGGTGCGTTCCCCCAGGGAAGATAATTCATGGCAGACCTCCCTCATCATCTCCCTCCAGTCTTCCTGGAGGGAGCTCCGCAATGTGCCCAGCAGGTCTCTCAGGTATCTCTGAGCTTCTCCGGTCTGCGAGAGATGCGGGATGAGTGGGACACATGTGAGGAGGCAGATACTGCAGGAGACCTGGGCGGCGGCGCCATCTTGGGAGAGGCAGCAGGGAGCCGCTCTGCAGAGAAGAAATCTGTTACCTTCGCTGCCTCTCCCCGACCTTTGGAGGCAGCTCTCGGCATTCCTCCGGGTCCAGTGGGTGAGTGCACGTTCCCGCAGGTGTAGCAGGGCTGTCTGCTTGCCGGTGAACTGCCGTTCTGCAGGGTAACTGACGGAGCTCTCGATTATGTGGCCGGCGCCATCAGCCTCCAGACCACGCCCCTATGGAAATAATTTTGAAAAGACCATATTGTTGTACTTATGGAATAAGGAGGGGAATCAATGAAAAAAATAAAAAAGTACCTCTGCCTACATGGGTTATATTTATTTTACTACCTAATATAGTGTTAACTATGGGGAAGTAATTACTGTATTTTTTGGCTTATAAAACACACTTTTGTTCCCCCAAATTTTTGGGGAAAGTGGGGGGTGCATCTTATAATCTGAATGTATGGTCCAAGCTAGCAGGGGATGGTGGGGGCGGCTCTGGAGCTTGTCCTGGGGCTGGAGGAGGATGTCTGCAGGAGGCAGCGGGAGGTCACGAGCTCCCACTCATTAGCCTCTTATAATATGCACTGCATCAGCTGTCCATCACCTCGGTGCTGAAACCGCACCAAGTTATGGACAGGGGAGTGGCACAATTTATATGTACTTTCACCTCCCCCCATTCTGGATATGACCTCCCCATTAGTCTGTGTAGCCCCCATGCTGCTGCCCATACTAAAATAACAAACCGCTTTTTACTTACCCTCCGGCGCTGTCCCCCGTAGCCCCCTGCGTGCCACATTTGTTGAGTCTTGGGGATCAGGGCACGCAGTGATGATGTCACTCTGCTAACAACAGTGATTCTGCTGTGCCGATCACATGACCGGCTTCCCAAAAACTCAGGAAGTGTGGCATGCATGGAGCAACAGGGACAGTGCCAGAGGGTAAGTAAAACGTGGTTTGTTACGTGTTGGCAGCAGCATGGGGAGCCATACAGAGTGATGGGGAGGCCAAATCCCGCACACGGGGCCATCATCCAGTATACGGGGGATATGTCCCGTCACAGAAAGCTATGGATCCAGCACAGGGGGACGTGTGCCATCACTGGGGGACATGTGCCATCACAGGGGGCCATGATCCAGCACAGGGGCCCATGATCCAGAACAGGGGGTCATGATCCAGCACAGGGAGCCGTGTGCCATCACAGGGGTCTATGTGTCAGCCAGCACAGGGGGGCATGTGCCATCACAGGGGGCCATGATCCAGCACAGGGGGCCATGATCCAGCACAGGGGGCCGTGTGCCAGCACAGGGGGCCGTGTGCCAGCACAGGGGGCCGTGTGCCAGCACTGGAGGACGTGTGCCAGCACTGGAGGACGTGTGCCAGCACTGGGGGACTTGTGCCAGCACTGGGGGACGTGTGCCAGCACAAGGGGGCAATATCCAATAAAAGGGGGTCATATTGAGGATGGGGGGGGTCTATATCCCAGGATGAGGGAAATATATATGATCTGTAAGACTGACACTGGCATTATAAGATGGACCTCATTTAATATTAAAAATTATTTTTTTTTTCTCTTCACCAAATTTGAGGATGCGTCTTATAATCCAATGCATCCTATAGAGCAAAATATACGGTAATATAATCAGAAAGTACATACCTATGCTACACCAAGATCCTAAACTCAAACAAATTATGACAGAGAATACTGTCCAGTTTTCTGCTAGGAAAGCCCCTACTTTCGGCAGCATAATTTCACCCAGTCTTTTTGAAAGGGATAAAATTTATAAAACTAAAAAGTGAGTGTGACAGGGTTCTTCAAGTGTGGTTAAACAATATGTATCAGCTGCACACATGCTACAAAATGCAAGAATTTTACCTCATACAGCACGGTATTAACATATCTGATCAAAGATTTTATAAATTGTAATATCAGCGTGGTCATTTATTTGATTGAATGTGCAGAGTGTAAGATCCAATATATTGGTTCTACAATTGGTCCACTGAAACGCAGAATCAGAAGACATCTCTCTGATTCTGCAGGCGATCTTAAAGAAAATGTTTCTGCTGTATCAAGACACTTTGTGAAAATGCATGGACGTAATACTATCGCACTACAATTCTGTGGTATTGAGAGGGTTTAGCGCCAAATTCAGGGTGGGACTTATAGAAGATTAGTTCTTAATCGCGAAACATTCTGGATGTTTAAACTTGCCACCAGACATCCGGATGATTTAAATATTAGAAGGGATTTAATGTTACAATATAATTAAATATCATATATAAAGCTAAACTTGTTATAAATTCTCTGCATTATTTCGACATTCCCTCCCATTACATGGAGACTTTATTGTTCTCTCCGATCCTCCTTTATACACTCCCTGACAGAAGTTATGTCGCTTATCCATGTTATGTAAATAAAAGCTTATAATCTGACATTATCCATTGGTTGTATAAATTACTCTTTTGAAAGCTGAAACCCTCCGAAATGTGGCTTAGGTTAAAAAAATAAATTGCCATCAATGCTGAAATATTGATCATTTAATGAACACAGAATGGTCTGATTTTAGCAAGACAAAAGTTTTGTCGCCCACAGAAAGTAATATGATTGTCAAACAAAATATTAACTTAAACTACAAATATATGTTGCGAAAAACATTGGTGAATGAAGTTGTGGTGCTATTAGAGTCATCTTTAATATTTTGTGTGACTTCCATGAGCTTGAAGGACTGCATCCATGCGGTTCAACAATGATTCATATAATTTATTAATTAAGTCATCAGGAATAGCAAAGAATGCAGTCTTACATGCCTCCTCCCAGAGTTCATCTAGATTCTTTGGTTTTTGTTTTCCAAGCTTCCTCTTTCATTCTACCCCAAACATGCTCAATGATGTTCATGTCTGGAGACTGTCTCCAGGAGCAAGTGCCTCCCTGCCCGCGCTGCTGCCTCGAAGATGTAACAAAGACACCAGAATGCTTTGTATAAAATCTTTTCTGCTTTATTTCCGACGCGTTTCGGAACACAAAACCCAGCTCCTTCCTCAGGGATTTTGGAGCGAAATATGCACGCATACTTGTACCACTTGAAAATAATTTTATTAATATAACACTTTATTCTATAAGTACAACTATACAGGCTTATTAAAATTATTTCCATATATACTTCAATTATCCTAATAATATAATTTTGTGAAATAACTATTAAGACAGTGATATTAGTGCAATGGTATGTTTACTAACAGCGTTTGCATATAGTACCAACAACAAATGTTATATAAAATGAAGTTGATGATATTGTAATATCGGTAGATAGCCTTTTATATATGGCTACCTCATATATTATTCTATACAAAATGTTTTTCTGTACGATGTATTATTATCTATTTATACTCTTGCTACTCTCTCTTGTTTCATCCTATTGTTATGTACAGGTTCACACAGACCTACAATTAACCTGCGCTTTTTATTTCCCAAGCAACAACTGAGGTTTAATGATTACATTGAAACCATCTATATGCTGGGGGCTGTCCTGATGTACACCATGCAGGACGCATAAGACCGGAGCTCCGGCATCAGTGACTCTTTAGCGGCGAATTTCAAGCTCCACAGCCCGCTGCCAGCGTTCTACTTACCAGCCCCTGCTGCAGCACACATCAGGGAAGCTGGAAATGCCTAAACCGACGCTCCGGAGACTCAGGCAGCTCGCTCCCCTCACCCCTCCTGCAGCCCGAGGTATGCAGAAAGCGAGCTTGAGGAAACAGATCCGCTCACACTGGGAGGTCTGAGGGGCTTGCTGGATTTATTCCGCCGATCTTTGCAGGCAGATATGAGAGGCCTAATGTCACATCGCCATTGGACTCGGTGGCTGGTGTTCCTGCCTCGGCCGCTGGGAGGAGCCGGATTCCTTCGGCTGGTGGCACCGGTGACAGGAGGAACTTGTCCTCATATGGAACTGCTCCCGCGACGTCTGCCTCTGTCGCTGAGCGCCGCTGTGTTTCCCCTCTGGGTGGTGTTGGTCGCAGAGGAGCGGGCCCTGCAGAGGTGACCGTTAGGCGCAGCCTGCGTTCTTCTGTCAGAGGTGGCGTGGGTGGAGTCAGTCGTGCATCTCCATCTGGCCTGGATCTAGGGGCGGTCCGGATGAGGTCATCAGGCTGTGGGCTCCAGCCTATGGGAGGTAACCGCGCCCTTCAAATACATTGGAGCCTGTCTTGCAGGCCGCCAGATATAGTTTTGGTTCCCCAGTGATATAGTGTATGTTTAGTTTTGTCTCTGACCTTGGCCTGGATTTCTGACTCTGCTTCTTCCTGTCGATTTTGTACCTCAGCTGCCCTCTTGGTTTTGCCCTTGACCCTTGCCTGGATTCTCGACTCTGCTACTGCATGATGATTTTGTACCTTCGCTGCCCTCTCGGTTTTGACTCGGACTTCTGACTTTGTTTTTCGGGTCTTGATTTTTTCCCCTGGCGACCTTCCCTGCTCTGTTGCTCATAATAGGCAGCTACCCCCTGGGCTCCGCTATAATTCCAGATCCCTGTATAGGGGTTAAGGGTCTCGGGGTTTCTCGGGGTGCTGCCTTACCAGCAGCTCAGCTTCACAGCGGATGGTTGTCACACCTAATTGGGGAACTGAGGGAGGACATGGCGGCTATGGGAGAGCGCACACACCGCCTGGAAAGCAAAATGACTGAGTTCGCCACAGCTCATAATGAGCTGGAAGACAGCTTCCACACAGTGGATTGCGACATTAAAGATCTGAGAGCAGTAACTTGGGACTTGGAGGATAAACTTCGGAGGAACAATCTTAAAGTCAGGGGAATGCCTGAGGAGGAGGGAAGGGCGACATTAAGGATACTGTCCATGCATGTCTATGTGCTGTGCTACTGGATTCCCCCTCTGCTTCCCTAAAGCCAGAGAAAGCTTATCGGCTGCCCAGACCCCAATCCATCCGCCAGGACCTACCCAGAGATACCTTAGTCTGCCTACCGTCTCCTATGCTGAGAGATAAAGTATTGCAAGCATTGAGGCAGAACCCAATCTCCTCAGGAGTTTATAAAAATTGGCAGACCTATCCTGACCTATCTCCAGGTACTCTGGTCCGCTGCAGGGATATTGCGCCTTATTGTAAGATACTACGTGACAAAGGCATCCAATACTCTTGGGGATCTCCGGTGAATGTAGCTTTCCGCTACAAAGGCTCGCGCCACTCCTTCTCTTCTCGCTCCAGGCTAAAAACGGCGCTTAAAGAATGGAACTTTCTGATCACCCCATCATCTTCTCCACCAAGGCACCCTGATAGCCGTAAGACCTCGCCAGGCCGACATGACGCTGCAGAGTGACTTTCCGGTGGCGTTCTACGAGTTCCCCTGATGTCGTCCATATTTCTCACAGCCTTTTTTTTCCAGTCGACAGGGCTGTGATTTCTGAGCAGCGGGGCAATCCTACCATCTGTGGTTGCCCATCCTGCCCCCTTCACTGAAGCGGAAGAAGCTTAACGCTTGGAGAAAATTGTTGACCCCCACTTGGGCCCAGAAGGGGCTGAGCCGGTCGCCTCAGTGTTTATTGTTTGTTGATATTTTATCTTGTGAGTAGTTTTACCCCCCTCCCCCCGTTTTTTTTTCCTTTTTTCTATTCATCTCTTGGTTGTCTTGGGCTTCAGGTGTGTGATACTGTGAGCACTAGTGGTACCTTACATTTCCTGTTAGCTATGAGTCTTACAGCGGTATCTCTCAATGTTAACGGACTTAACGTTCCATGTAAACGTGCCATTCTTTGGCAATATTTGAAACAGTCACAGAGTGACATTGTGTTTTTGCAGGAGACCCATCTATTGCGGAAGGATCACCCTAGGCTTCAATCTGCTCTTTAGCCCACCCAGCTTCTTGCTGGGGGGACAAAAAGGGCAGGGGTGGCAATTCAGATCCATAGATCGGTCTCTTTCGAGCTAATCGATATTACTGCAGACCCTGAGGGCAGATATGGTATTCTACTATGCCTATTGAACAACAAGCCCTTTATTTTGGTCTCGGTGTATGGCCCCAACACAGGCCAATTGCGGTATCTGAGATCATTACTGGAGAAAGTCTCCTCTGTTGAGCGGGGTAGCAAAATAATTACGGGGGATTTTAATTTAACAGTTAAACACCTAGATTGCTCAGTGCCTACCCTGCATAGAACAGAGCTTAACCAAGTAGTTGCCTCCCAGCACTTGCATGACGTTTGGCGGTATTATCATTCTGATGACAGGGATTATACCTTTTTCTCCCATCGTCATGGCTCATATAGCAGACTCGACTACTTCTTGATAGACGATTCTCTGCTGCCTAGGTGCTTGGACGCGTCGATAGGCTCTATTACGTGGTCTGACCACACTCCAGTGACCCTTAAAATATCTGACTCTGCCGCAATACAACCCCCGGCCAGTTGGAGGCTCAACAAATACCTCCTTACCTCTGCCCAAAATGTTGACCAGATCTCTGGGGACATTAAGAACTACTTCCTGGAGAACTCGACGACAGAAGTGTCTCCTGACACGCTATGGTTCGCCCATAAGGCCGTCATTAGGGGTCTCCTTATCAAAATGGCATCCTTTGCTAAACGCAACTACGATAGGGCCCTAAAAACACTCCTTTTAAAGCTCAAGTCCTTAAAGGATCAGCACAGGTCCTCATCATCTGGCACTTTCTGACTTGTTACAAACTAGGAGGGAGCTCCGTTCGTTGCTCTTGGCTAGAGCTGAGCTTCACCTCAAGAAGACGAAGGCAAAATTTTACGGTATGGGAGACAGGGCGGGTAGCATGCTTGCACGGAGGATCAAAAAGAGGGAGGTACAGGCCAAGATACCCTTCTTACGTAGGGAAGACGGCACGACTGTGCGCAACCCTTTGGAAATAGCTGGGGAATTTTAATCCTTCTACAGCTCCCTCTATAATCTTAAAGACTCGGGCGACACCCCCCAGCCCACAGCTGAGGCTATCCAGGCCTTCCTTGACAAGGCAAAGCTACCAAGGGTCTCGGTGGCCCAACTTGCAATGTTGAATGCTCCCTTCGCAGAGACTGAGGTCATGAGAATTATTTCTACAGCTAAAAAAACGTTCATCCCTGGGTCCTGACGGGTTCTCCTATCATTATTACGCATACTTTTCTCAACTACTTGCCAAACCCCTACTAAACCTTTTTAACTATTGGCGAGATAGAGGTGTGATTAAGAGAGAGGGTCTTGAGGCAGTCATAACAACCCTCCCTAAGCCTGGCAAACCTGCTGATACTCCTGGCAACTTCCGCCCAATTGCTCTTCTCAATTGTGATGTCAAAATTTTCGCTAAGCTCCTGGCCACCCGCCTTATGAAGGTGATTCCTTCGCTGGTAGGCCTAGATCAGGTGGGATTAATCCCGGGATGGCAGGCCAGCGATGGTACCAGGCGTTTGGTGGACTTGCTGGAGCTTGTGGAGGGGAAGAAAACCCCCAGTGCGCTCCTGTCTTTGGATGCGGAGAAGGCGTTTGATAGGGTGCACTGGGGGTATCTAGAGGCGGTCCTCTGGATATTTGGTGTCTCGGGGGGGCTTCCAAAGGTCTATCATGGCCCTATATTCTTCCCCATGCGCTTCAGTAAGGGCCTCGGGTTTTCTTTCATCTTCCTTTGACATCACAAATGGGACCCGGCAAGGGTGCCCATTTTCACCCCTTATCTTTGCCCTGGTGATGGAGCCTCTGGCGGCGGTGGTGAGGGGGGACCCCAATATTAGGGGAATCTCGGTGGGCCCGGTGGAGCACAAGGTTGGTCTCTATGCTGACGATGTTGTGTTCATCTGTTCGAATGTGTCATCAACGTTGCCTAGGGTTATGGAGGTGCTGGAGGAGTTCTCCAGAGCTTCCTTCTACAAATTAAATATGACCAAATCCTCCCTTTACCTGCTGAACATGTCATCGGCAGATCAGGACCAAATCAGAACTCAATACTCCTTTGCCTGGGCAATGGAAGGTTTCACCTACCTGGGTATTCATATTACTAATGTAAGCAGGTTGGTCCGACACAATTGCGATCTACTGTATGCAGAGATCCGGAGGGGACTTGATGGTCACTGTGACCTCCACTTATCGTGGTTGGCCAGAATCCAAATTATCAAAATGACCTATCTCCCTAAGATCCTATACCTGCTGAGGTGCCTTCTGCTCCATTTCCCAAGCAAATATCTTCGTATGTTTCAGACCTCGTTTGGCAGTTTTATATGGAGGGGCAGACCACACAGAATTGCCACAGACATCCTAACTCTGCATTACTCGCCTGGGGGTCTGGGGGTTCCTGACGACCGATCATACTACAAAGCAGTGATCCTAGAATCTGCTAAAAGGTGGTGGGTTGGGTCCCCGACAGCATTATGGATTCAAATTGAATCCTTTTTTGCCCCGAAGCGGTCCACCAGGCTCCTTCTCGAAATGCATCTCCTTAACGTACCAATAAGCCCGGAGCTTCTTTCCACAATGAGAGCCCTCCTGAGAATCTGGTCCCAGGTGGCCCACAGCTTATTACCTTTCCTTTACCGATATATCTCAATTTCTGCTGTCGAAAGCTCGGTGGAGGGCCTCTCATTGCACCTTTGGAAAGCAGCTGGTGTACGACGGCTGAATCAAATACTTGGTGAATCCGGCCTGATCACATTCAAGAACATAACTCACACATTTGGAATCCCCCATAAAGACTTTTACCGGTACCTCCAGGTGAGGCATTTCCTCGCCTCTGTCTCCCTGCCTGAGCAGAATTTGGAAGATTTCGACCCCACGTTACAAGCATTTTTCAAGTCGGACTGTGCCAACTCTAGGGGGGTGTCTTTGCTGTATAGGGCCCTATTGAGTTAGAGGTCCCAGGCCAAACTCCCGTTTATGACCAGATGGGAGGTTGATATGGGATTTGGGGCAAAAAGCGGCTACACATGCAACCCGTTTCTCGGCATGTATAAATCATCTTGATCAGACAAAAAAACTCCAGTTGCACTGGTACCTCACACCTGCTCGAATTGCCAAATTCGGACGGAGTGGGTCAGCGACCCCTCCCTCACCGCAGTGTTGGAGGGGTTGCATGGGCATTGGCATGGCGCCGCACATTTGGTGGACCTGCCCGGGGATTCGGGACTTTTGGGGAATGGTTGAGACCCTGCTCTCCTCCCTAACAGGTGTCCCTCTACCCCTGGAGGCTCCTTTGGAGCTTTTGGGTCTTGGTTTGGACTCCCTTCCTTTCACATTACATCCCATAGTAACAAACGTTCTAATTGCAGCAAGACTGTGTTTGGCATCGGCTTGGAAGTCCCCAGAGGCTCCTTCTCAAACCGAGCTCGTGAACCGGGTGAACACACATTTTCAGCATGAACTGTTCTTGGCTCATGATCTGCCTAGACGAAATAAGATTCTCAAGTGGTGGGACCCATGGGTACATTCGCCTTTCAATACAATATCTGTACCTGCATGATGCTTATACCTACCGACACCTCACCTGATTGGGCCCATCGCTTGTACACTAAACCAGAGGATATGGCGATCTTACGGTGTTATGTCTGAATCCTACCAGCAATTCTTTTTATGCTCTTTTTTTTCTCTCTTCCCCCCTCCTTTCTTACCTTTCCCTTCCCTCTCTTTTTTTTCTACCTCTCTTTAATTTATCCCCGATAATGTAATAGTATGTTATATATTTGCGTTGTAACTTTGAATTTAAAATTTGGGCATTTGTCGCCCGTGTTGTTTTATATGGGAAACATTTTATAACTAATAGAAATATATTGGTTTAAAAAAAGAAACCATCTATATGAATGCTAGACATGGAAGGGTTATCCACACAGCTGAATTTGTTTCTACTAAGCCTCAACATGGACTTGTGACTTGTAGCTATTTAAATGTTTTTTCTTGTCTTTACAAGTAAGATAATGACTAAGGCTTTGCTATAGGCCGAAACGTGTCACTCTAGATGTTCGTTAGTTGATCTGACTGCTTGTAATGTTTTACACATTTTTACATATTTTTCAATAAAATGGAAGTTTTATGCAAAAAAGACCACTAAAGTGCAATGGGCTCTCCATCGCCGGGTCTCATACTTGCTTCTGGATTCTACAGTGGACAGAGTGGGTAGCCCATAATTGGGACCATTGAGGACGACAGAGGTAAGATATGTGACCTAATCATAGGCAGGGAACATTACAGAGTGGCTCCAATTGTGGGGTGTGCTTTGAGGTTTTTCATTTAGGCAGACTCTAACCATGGAACGGTGGCTACGGGGGATGTTGGTATAGTCATGCGCAATATTTTACCCCACAATTCCTACACCAGTCCAGGATTTTAGAAAGGTGTGAGGCTACACCGCGCGATACAAAGCACTGCGGAGAGGATTGCACCGTTCGCCGCCATGATCGGAGGTCCCATTATGTGATCACGGGACCTCTGTTTGTAACACTGACAGTCCAGGGTCATCTGATGACCCTGGAAGTTGTCAGCAATTACGTCCTACCGGCAAAGTCCCAGTGACATCACCGGCAGGAACAGATCATTTCTCCTGTCTTCAGATGTGCTACAGCTCATATGAATACAAAAGATGTGATCGGACAGTGCAGCACTGAGGCCCCCTAGTGGGAAAAGTAAAATAAAAAAAATAAAAAATTTTTTAAAAGTATGAAACAAAATAAAAACAAAACAAACAAAAGAAAAAAAACACAAAAAGTTCACATCACCCCCTTTTGCTCCCCTGAAAATACAACTACCGTATATACTCGCGTATAAGCCGAGTTTTTCAGCCCAAAAATTGGGCTGAAAAGACCTCCCCTCGGCTTATATGCGAGTCACTGTATACTGTATACACTGTATACAGTGTATACAGTATACAGGCCCCCCCATCAGTATACAGGCCCCCCCCCCTTACTGCCTCAATCCTGTAAAGGAATAGATAATTATACTTATCCCTGCCGCTGTCCCGCTGCTGCTGTCCCGCCGCCGCCATCGCGCTCCTCCATCTTCATCCGGCTTCCTCCGGTGGGCGCAGGCAATGACGTCATTGCCTGCGCGCCAGAGGAGGAAGCCGGAACACGCTGGATGAATACGGAGGAGCGCGATGGCAGCGGCGGGACAGCAGCAGGGATAAGTATAATAATGTATTCCTTTACAGGATTGAGGCAGTAAGGGGGGGGGCTGTATACTGATGGGGGGGGCCTGTATATACCACTGGGGCTGCTGCTGTATACTACCAATGGGGCTGCTGCTGTATACTACCACTGGGGCTGCTGTATTTACCTCTGGGGCTGCTGTATACTACCACTTGGGCTGCTGCTGTATATACCACTGGGGCTGCTGTATACTACCACTTGGGCTGCTGCTGTATATACCTCTGGGGCTGCTGTTTACTATCACTGGGGCTGCTGCTGTATATACCACTGGGGCTGCTGCTGTATGCTACCACTGGGGCTGCTGCTGTATACTACCACTGGGGCTGCTGCTGTATGCTACCACTGGGGCTGCTGCTGTATACTACCACTGGGGCTGCTGCTGTATACTACCACTGGGGCTGCTGTATACTACCACTGGGGAGGCTGCTGTATATACCACTGGGGCTGCTGTATATACCTCTGGGGCTGCTGTATACTACCACTGGAGCTGCTGCTGTATATACCACTGGGGCTGCTGCTGTATACTACCACTGGGGCTGCTGCTGTATACTACCACTGGGGCTGCTGTATATACCTCTGGGGCTGCTGTATATTACCACTGGGGCTGCTGCTGTATATACCACTGGGGCTGCTGCTGTATGCTACCACTGGGGAGGCTGCTGTATACCACACTGCTGGGGGCTGTATACTTGTGCTGGGGTCCACCCTTGGCTTATACACGAGTCAATAGGTTTTCCCAGGTTTTGGGGGCAAAAGTAGGGGGGTCGCCTTATACACGGGTCGGCTTATACACGAGTATATACGGTATTAAAAAAATATACATATTTGTTATAGCCGTGTTCAGAAATGCCCGATCTATCAAAATATAAAATTAATTAATCAGATCTGTAAACTACCTAACGGAAAAAAAAGTCTAAACGCCAAAATTACGTTTTTTTGGTTGCAGCAACATTGCAATAAAACGCAATAACAAGTGATCAAAACATCACATCTACTTAAAAATTGTATCAATAGAAACGTCAGCTCAAGTTGCAAAAAATATGCCATAACACAGCCCCAGATCTTGAAAAAATGTTAACGCTACAGGTTTTGGAGAATGGTGCAAAAGTACTTTCTCTTTAAAAACATCTGAATTTTTTATTCAATACTTAGAGAACAGTAAAAGTATACATGTTTAGTATCTACGAACTCGTACTGACTTGAGACATCATACTGTCACATCAGTTTTAGTAAATAGTGAACATGGTGAATAAAAAAACCTAAAAAACAAATGGGTAATTGCACTTTTGTTTAGCTATTTCACCGCCTTTATAATTTTTTTTCCCATTTTCCTATGCACTATATGGTATAATAAAATTATTGCATTCAAAAGTACAATTCGTACCGCAAAAAACAAGCTGTCATATGTCTATATTGACGGCAAAATAAAAAAGTTATGGCTCTTGGAAAAAGGGGAGGGAAAAACGGAAACTCGCCCAGGTGGTGAGGGGGGTTAAAGGTTCTGATTTGGTAAAATTTAAAGTTAGATAGACTACTTTATGTATTGAATTCTGTAATCAGATTTAGAAGGGAGATGTCCAGCTTATTAATGAAAATGAGCAGATCATCGGTATGGGCAGCAATTTTACACGGTGATGTTTTAATATTAGGACCCCTGATATTCTCATTGGATCTGAATTCTTAGAAACAGTTCTAGAGTGAGAATGAAAATGAAAATCAATGGTGAAAGTGGGCAACCTGGCCGTGTCCCATTGTAAATAGGAAAATCCGAAGACAATCCTTTACACTGGCTGTCGGTTTTGAGTACAAGGCGGAGATCCAATGAAGCATGTTGGGTTTCAGGCCAATACTAGATAGTGTCTCATTCATAAACTTCCTATTCACCCTGTCACAGGCCTTCTCAACATCAGTAGAGAGAAGCACCAGGGACTGCAACTTCAATTTTGCTCTGTAGATGAGATTTAATGTCTTGGTTGAGTTGTCTCTAACCTCCTTACCACCCCATAAAACCGGCCTGGTCTGGATGTATGAGGTCTGCCAGTAACCTGGACAATGTAGATGGCAGCATTTCGGCAAATAAATTGATGTCTACATTCAGAAGTGAGATGTACATGTAACTTGAACACTGTGTTGGATCCTTTCCGTCCTTGTGAATTATCGATATAATAACTTTTAAAGATGTCAGCAATATCAGAAAGCAGCTGTTTATGTCTACGTGACTGATCAACTATAGAAGGGACATAAGTGCTAGCGCTCTAAATCCTCAGGGATCTAACTAAAGATTTGCCACTTTTATTGCCATGCTTATAGTAGTGTTGACGACATTTAGAAAGAGCGGCTTTTGCCTTGTGTATTAGTAGAAAACGAAGAGCCTCTCGCTTAACTAACATTGTCCTCCTCATTTCACCCATTGGGGATAATTTATGTAATTTCTCCATTTCATCGATCTCATGCAGCAAACCAGAAATCTCCTCAGCATATTCGCGTTTAACCAGAGCACCATGTTTAATAAGAACTCCCCTGACCAAGCACTTGTGTGCCTTCCACAAAATACATGAATCCATGTCCTCAATTGAGTTGATGGAGAAATTCCTATCAAGACTCCTGAACATCCGCCCTCACACCAGGGTCATCAAGAAGTGACGTGTGTTTAGATGCCAATGACATTACTTGAGCCTAAAACTGGGAGGAGAACTTAGACACTAACAAGCGCATAATCAGAGAAGACTATGCTGTCATTGTTAGTTTTTTTGGAGTAGTGCAATATCCTGATTTCTCACAAAGAAGAAATTAATCCTTGTGTAAACATTGTGAGCAATAGGATAGAAGGAGAAATCTTTGTCCGCTGGGTGCAACAGGCGCCATGTGTCAATCACATGATCTCACATCATCACATGATCACAAGATGTTTGCTAGTATGCGTTTCTTCATGGGGCATGAAAAGGAGGATGTGACCTTAGAATTGTCCATGGACGGTCTACAGCCGCATTAAAGTCACCTCTTAAGATCAATACACCCTCCGCAAAAATCGCTAGCTGATATACCGTATATACTCGCGTATAAGCCGAGTTTTTCAGCCCAAAAATTGGGCTGAAAAGTCCCCCCCTCGGCTTATACGCGAGTCATACGGCACAGGCCGCCCGCCCGCCACCCCCATCAGTATACAGGGCCCCCCCCCATCAGTATACAGGGCCCCCCCTTGCTGCCGCAAACCTGTAAAATATTAGATCATTATACTTATCCCTGTGGCCGCCGCCTCTGCTCTGCATCGCGCTTCTCCGGCTTCATCCGGCTTCCTCCTCCCGTGGGCGCAGGCAATGACGTCATTGTCTGTGCACCAGAGGAGGAAGCCGGAAGAAGCCGGAAGAGGCATGAAGACCCAGAGGAGCGCGATGCAGAGCAGCGGCGGCGGCCACAGGGATAAGTATAATGATCTAATATTTTACAGGTTTGTGGCAGCAAGGGGGGGCCTGTATACTGATGGGGGGGGGGCGCCTGTATACTGATGGGGGTGGCGGGCAGACGGCCTGTATACCTCTGGGGCTGCTGCTGTATATACCTCTGGGGCTGCTGCTGTACATACCTCTGGGGCTGCTGCTGTATATACCTCTGGGGTGTAACGCCGGTGGTCTGGTGTCTTGGTTCCCTCGGTGTTACTGCGCTTTCACCCAATGTTCCTTCCCCCCCTGACCAGCTGGGAGACTGTAGTATGTTACCTGGATAGGATTCTGCTCAGTTCCCAGCCCCGCTGCGTAGCCACACATGTGTTGTAGTCTCAGTGCTCCGCTGTTTACCTCTCATGTGTGGACCCTGGCTCCCGCTGTGGAAGCTATCCGCGGGTTGTGAGGTCCTCTGCAGCTGGTGCATGACTTTCCACATGTGCATAGGCTTGCAGCTGCTGCCAGGTGCTCTGGGCATCGGTTCCTGTGCTGGCTATGCTGTATGGGTTCTGACTGTGCCTAGGGTGCGCGCCGCCACACCTTCCCCAGTTTAGTAAGATGGAGGGTGTGCGCTTGAATTGCTGTCCCCAGCCTATAGCTGACGGTCAGCTCCTATTTAAAGTTCCTCTTCCCTGTTGGGTGTGGCCAGAGCCTCGCATTAGGTTTCTTGACCTAGCCCTGTGTGTTTGGTCCAACATGCTGCTCCTGGTCTGCCTTGTCTACAGCTCCTGTTCTGCCTGCAATCAGTTCTGGGAAAGCGGATGTCTGTGTCCCTGGACCTGTCTTATCTGTGTTGGTGCCAACGTCCTTGTCTTGTTCCTGCTTGTGTCTTGCTGTTCCCGGTCTGGAGCCGTGTCCGTTGCATGGAGTCCAGACGTCCTGACTGTCGGTGTCCAAGATGGACCTGAGGTTCTGCCTGGTGTCCGTGCCTGGTGTCTGAGATGACCCCGAGGTTCCGCCTGGTGTCCGAGATGGTTCTGAGGTCCCCCCTGATGACGTCCACTGCCTGTCTGTGTCCGAGATGACCCCGATGTCCCCGCCTGGTGTCCGAGATGACCCCGATGTCCCCGCCTGGTGTCCGAGATGACCCCGAGGTTCCCACCTGGTGTCCGAGATGACCCCGAGGTTTCCGCCTGGTGTCCGAGATGACCCCGAGGTTCCCGCCTGGTGTCCGAGATGACCCCGAGGTTCCCGCCTGGTGTCCGAGATGACCCCGAGGTTCCCGCCTGGTGTCCGAGATGACCCCGAGGTTCCCGCCTGGTGTCCGAGATGACCCCGAGGTTCCCGCCTGGTGTCCGAGATGACCCTGAGGTTCCCGCCTGGTGTCCGAGATGACCCTGAGGTTCCCGCCTGGTGTCCGATATGACCCTGAGGTTCCCGCCTGGTGTCCGAGATGACCCTGTGGTTCCCGCCTGGTGTCTGTGATGTTTCCGTGCCCATGATGTTCCGTGCCCATGATGTTCCGTGCCCATGATGTTCCGTGCCCATGATGTTCCGTGTCCTTGATGTGTGTTCTTGTTCAGTAAACGTTACATTTTGCTATACCTGAAGTGTGCGGTGTCGTCTTGTCCTGCAGGTTACCACCTAGCCCACATGCTCAGCTGCCACAGAACCCGGTTGCTGTTCTTCCCTAGTCTGGGCAGGTCCGGGTCTCCCCTGTGGTCCAGTGGGTCCACTTACCTATTACCACCTGGTCGTGAGCGCGACCGTGACATGGGGCTTCTGCTGTATATACCTCTGGGGCGGCTGCTGTATATACCTCTGGGGCGGCTGCTGTATATACCTCTGGGGCGGCTGCTGTATATACCTCTGGGGCGGCTGCTGTAACACTGCTGGGGCCTGTATATACCTGTGCTGGGGTCCACCCTCGGCTTATACACGAGTCAATAGGTTTTCCCAGGTTTTGGGGGCAAAAGTAGGGGGGTCGGCTTATACACGGGTCGGCTTATACACGAGTATATACGGTAAGTATGTGTAGTGTGCTTTGTCCTGACAAGAGTTGGGGAGGCGAACGTTACCTTGGATGCCCTAACAGTAACTGCTTCACTAATCCTTACCCTCTCCCACTACCCCCAAACCCCATCACTCCCAACACAAATATTTATCACATCATCTCTCTTACCTCCCCACCTGAGTGGATCTAGCAGCTTCTGAGACAAAATGGCTGCTGTAAAAAATATTGCTATCTGATACAAATATTGCTTATTCATCACAGATGGGAATTTTCCTATAAAAATTGGAATCATATAGCAGAAATGGTGGTATGCATGCCTGATAAATTCTCAAGCTGTTCAGTTGCCATTTGTTCTCTAAAGGTAGGAGGATACACATCAGATTCCTGTGAACACATTGTCATCATCTGTTTGAAGAAAGTGTATTTTCACAGTCACGAACTACAAACAAATTTGTTGACATCAATCAGAGTCACAAAATTAAGCCCTTCACTGAGGTCCTTAACTTGGTCACTGCTTATTATTGCTGCTTACACACTGCAGTTTTTTCACTGATCAGTGTCCATCAGATTTGTGTGCCAAAACCAGGAGTGCCTCCAAAACTCAGAACAGGTGTCAATCTTTCAATTATACTTTTTCTCTGCAAGTTCCTCTCCTGGTTCCTCTCCGGGTTTTGGCACACAAATCTGATGGACACTGATCAGTGAAAAAACTACAGTGTGAAAGCAGCCTAAGAGATTTACCATCAGGCTCGGACTGCTCTGGCGGGTAACCGGGGAAAAGTCATGGTAGGCCCTCAGGTCTAGAGGCCCCGCCCACCTAGCCCCGCCCCTCACTACCCCCTGCTGAACAAAATATGGCCGCCTGTAACCCCAACCCCCCGTGATGACAGCGCCGGCCCTCTGCTCCCGGCGATGATTCACAGAAGAGGGGGCTCAGTGGAGAGGTGAGGGCGGGGGCCTCGATCTCCTCAGAGCCCCGCCCTCTCACCTCTTCTATAGCTCTCTCTCCTGCCACTCTCCTCTGGGCCCCACCCCCTCACCTCTAGAACGGGTTCCTGCGGTCGTCAAGGGAGAGAGAGGGCCGGCCTGGACGAGATTGACATCTTCATTGTCAATCCGGAAGTCACGCTGGGGCCGGCAGAAGGAGCACAGGAGCCGGCAGGAGGGAGAAGAACAGCGGAGCCAAGACCGACAGGATGGAGAGGAGTCAGGACTCAGGACAGACTTGCTGCTGCTAGTGAGTATGCTGTCAGTGTCTGTTTGTATGTCTGTGTGTCTGCTTGTTTGTCTGTGTCAGTCTGTGTGTGTGCCTGACTGCCACACAGGTTAGGAGGGGGAGCAGGAAGGGGGGGTGCAAAGGGGGCCCCCAGGAACAAATACACAGTGCCCAGGGTCCCACAGCAGTGGGGACCCCATGGCTAGGCAGTGTCCAGGGCTCTGGGGGCCGTGTCCAGGGCTCTGGGGGCCGTGTCCAGGGCTCAGGGGTCCGTGTCCAGGGCTCTGGGGTCCGTGTCCAGGGCTCTGGGGGCCGTGTCCAGGGCTCTGGGGGCCGTGTCCAGGGCTCTGGGGTCCGTGTCCAGGGCTCTGAGGGCTGTGGGCCGTGTCCAGGGCTCTGAGGGCTGTGGGCCGTGTCCAGGGCTCTGAGGGCCGTGTCCAGGGCTCTGAGGGCCGTGTCCAGGGCTCTGAGGGCCATGTCCAGGGCTCTGAGGGCCATGTCCAGGGCTCTGGGGGCCGTGTCCAGGGCTCTGGGGGCCTTGTCCAGGGCTCTGGGGGCCGTGTCCAGGGCTCTGGGGTCCGTGTCCAGGGCTCTGGGGTCCGTGTCCAGGGCTCTGGGGTCCGTGTCCAGGGCTCTGGGGTCCGTGTCCAGGGCTCTGGGGGCCTTGTCCAGGGCTCTGGGGTCCGTGTCCAGGGCTCTGGGGTCCGTGTCCAGAGCTCTGGGGTCCGTGTCCAGGGCTCTGGGGGCCTTGTCCAGGGCTCTGGGGTCCGTGTCCAGGGCTCTGGGGTCCGTGTCCAGGGCTCTGGGGTCCGTGTCCAGGGCTCTGGGGTCCGTGTCCAGGGCTCTGGGGTCCGTGTCCAGGGCTCTGGGGGCCTTGTCCAGGGCTCTGGGGTCCGTTTCCAGGGCTCTGGGGGCCTTGTCCAGGGCTCTGAGGGCCATGTCCAGGGCTCTGAGGGCCGTGTCCAGGGCTCTGAGGGCCATGTCCAGGGCTCTGAGGGCCATGTCCAGGGCTCTGAGGGCCGTGTCCAGGGCTCTGGGGGCCGTGTCCAGGGCTCTGGGGGCCGTGTCCAGGGCTCTGGGGTCCGTGTCCAGGGCTCTGGGGTCCGTGTCCAGGGCTCTGGGGTCCGTGTCCAGGGCTCTGGGGTCCGTGTCCAGGGCTCTGGGGTCCGTGTCCAGGGCTCTGGGGGCCTTGTCCAGGGCTCTGGGGGCCTTGTCCAGGGCTCTGGTGTCCGTGTCCAGAGCTCTGGGGTCCGTGTCCAGGGCTCTGGGGGCCTTGTCCAGGGCTCTGGGGTCCGTGTCCAGGGCTCTGGGGGCCTTGTCCAGGGCTCTGGGGTCCGTGTCCAGGGCTCTGGGGTCCGTGTCCAGGGCTCTGGGGTCCGTGTCCAGGGCTCTGGGGTCCGTGTCCAGGGCTCTGGGGTCCGTGTCCAGGGCTCTGGGGGCCTTGTCCAGGGCTCTGGGGTCCGTTTCCAGGGCTCTGGGGGCCTTGTCCAGGGCTCTGGGGGCCGTGTTTAGGGCTCTGGGGTCCGTGTCCAGGGCTCTGGGGTCCGTGTCCAGGGCTCTGGGGTCCGTGTCCAGGGCTCTGGGGGCCTTGTCCAGAGCTCTGGGGTCCGTGTCCAGGGCTCTGGGGTCCGTGTCCAGGGCTCTGGGGTCCGTGTCCAGGGCTCTGGGGGCCCTGTCCAGGGCTCTGGGGGCCTTGTCCAGGACTCTGGGGGCCTTGTCCAGGACTCTGGGGGCCGGGGGCCTTGTCCAGGACTCTGGGGGCCGGGGCCGTGTCCAGGGCTCTGAGGGCCGTGGGCCGTGTCCAGGGCTCTGAGGGCCGTGGGCCGTGTCCAGGGCTCTGAGGGCCGTGGGCCGTGTCCAGGGCTCTGAGGGCCGTGGGCCGTGTTCAGGGCTCTGAGGGCCGTGTTCAGGGCTCTGAGGGCTGTGGGCCGTGTCCAGGGCTCTGAGGGCTGTGGGCCGTGTCCAGGGCTCTGAGGGCCGTGTCCAGGGCTCTGAGGGCCGTGTCCAGGGCTCTGAGGGCCATGTACAGGGCTCTGAGGGCTGTGGGCCGTGTCCAGGGCTCTGAGGGCTGTGGGCCGTGTCCAGGGCTCTGAGGGCTGTGAGGCCGTGTCCAGGGCTCTGAGGGCTGTGGGCCGTGTCCAGGGCTCTGAGGGTGTGGGCCGTGTCCAGGGCTCTGAGGGCCGTGTCCAGGGCTCTGAGGGCCGTGTCCAGGGCTCTGAGGGCCGTGTCCAGGGCTCTGAGGGCCATGTCCAGGGCTCTGAGGGCCGTGTCCAGGGCTCTGGGGGCCGTGTCCAGGGCTCTGGGGGCCTTGTCCAGGGCTCTGGGGGCCGTGTCCAGGGCTCTGGGGTCCGTGTCCAGGGCTCTGGGGTCCGTGTCCAGGGCTCTGGGGTCCGTGTCCAGGGCTCTGGGGTCCGTTGTCCAGGGCTCTGGGGGCCTTGTCCAGGGCTCTGGGGGCCTTGTCCAGGGCTCTGGGGTCCGTGTCCAGGGCTCTGGGGTCCGTGTCCAGAGCTCTGGGGTCCGTGTCCAGGGCTCTGGGGGCCGTGTCCAGGGCTCTGGGGGCCTTGTCCAGGGCTCTGGGGTCCGTGTCCAGGGCTCTGGGGTCCGTGTCCAGGGCTCTGGGGTCCGTGTCCAGGGCTCTGGGGTCCGTGTCCAGGGCTCTGGGGTCCGTGTCCAGGGCTCTGGGGGCCTTGTCCAGGGCTCTGGGGTCCGTTTCCAGGGCTCTGGGGGCCTTGTCCAGGGCTCTGGGGGCCGTGTTTAGGGCTCTGGGGTCCGTGTCCAGGGCTCTGGGGTCCGTGTCCAGGGCTCTGGGGTCCGTGTCCAGGGCTCTGGGGGCCTTGTCCAGAGCTCTGGGGTCCGTGTCCAGGGCTCTGGGGTCCGTGTCCAGGGCTCTGGGGTCCATGTCCAGGGCTCTGGGGGCCCTGTCCAGGGCTCTGGGGGCCTTGTCCAGGACTCTGGGGGCCATGTCCAGGGCTCTGAGGGCTGTGGGCCGTGTCCAGGGCTCTGAGGGCTGTGGGCCGTGTCCAGGGCTCTGAGGGCTGTGGGCCGTGTCCAGGGCTCTGAGGGCTGTGGGCCGTGTCCAGGGCTCTGAGGGCTGTGGGCCGTGTCCAGGGCTCTGAGGGCTGTGGGCCGTGTCCAGGGCTCTCAGGGCTGTGGGCCGTGTCCAGGGCTCTGAGGGCTGTGGGCCGTGTCCAGGGCTCTGTGGGCCGTGTCCAGGGCTCTGTGGGCCGTGTCCAGGGCTCTGTGGGCCATGTCCAGGGCTCGGAGGGCCGTGTCCAGGGCTCGGAGGGCCGTGTCCAGGGCTCGGAGGGCCGTGTCCAGGGCTCGGAGGGCCGTGTCCAGGGCTCGGAGGGCTTTGGCCAGGCTATTGAGTGTACGGTCAGCAGCCTTCTGCATTTTGCATGCGTCCCGCAGCCGTCTCTTTGTGTATTCTCGATTATCTATACAGCTACTATGGATTCAGCCAGCAGCAGTCTCAAGTGTGTATGTATCTATATCTATATCTATATCTCATGTGTTTAGGTAGTGGAGGTTGGGCGGACTGTCAGAGGTGCCCCAAAGTTTTGTCTGTGAGGGGCCCTGAAATTCCTAGTGGCAGCATTGAGCAAGTTAATTCTGCACTGCAGCCGCCGATGGTGCCGCCACTGGCAGTGCACACGAAACGTGGCTGCAGCCCCCCCAACCCCCAGGTGAGACAGCAGAGGCAGACACTGACAGTCTACATTAGTTATCATGAGTGACTGCACTGACAGTGAACTCTCTGGGGATGCCAGCTGGGGTCATGAGTTCAGCAGCAGCTCAGGCATGCGTGCTTGTACTGCATGATGATAATCCCGCCCTCCTACACTCCACAGCGGAGCGTGCGGCTGGAATGGATGCCATTATTGTTAGAAGAGGACCTCCAGGTGCGGGCGGCCATTGACACAACTACTGTATGTAAGTGAGGGCCCGGGGTTAGTATTACCAAGTGTGTCTATGTCCAGCCAGCAGAGCAGGGAATATGAAAGCTGAATACTGATGGAAAGAAGCTAGTCATATCCCTGCTCTATTATTTATCTTTCCCTCAGCATCCAGCTATCCTATGTTCTGATATCATTGACTAGCTTGTTGCTGTGGGAAAGAGTTGTCATGTAATGATTCCATACCCCAAAGTATCAGTGCCCCTGCCCTGGACCCCCGATTGTCGCCGCCGCTGCCCTGTACCCCCGAGTGTTGGCGGCCCTGCCCTGTACCCCCGAGTGTCGGTACCCCTGCCCTGTACCCCCCGAGAGTCGGCGCCCCTGCCCTGTAACCCTGAAGGTCTGCACCCCTGCTCTGTACCCCCGAGGGTCGGCGCCCTTGCCCTGTACCCCTGAGGGTTGGTACCATTATCCTTTACCCCCAGTATCGGCACCATTATCCAGTACCCCAGTGTCATTATCCTGTATCCCCAGTGTCAGCGCCATTATCCAGTAGACCCCAGTGTCATTATCCTGTAACCCCAGTGTCGGCGCCATTATCCTGTACCCCCGGTGTCACTATCCTGTACCACCAGTCTCATTATCCTGTACCCCCAGTGTCATTATCCTGTACACCCAGTGTCAGTCCTATTATCCTTGAGGCCCAGTGTCATTATCCTGTACCCCCAGTGTTGGCGTCATTATCCTGTACCCCCAGTCCCATTATCCTGTAGCCCCAGTGTCAGTCCCATTATCCTGTAGCCCCAGTGTCAGTCCCATTATCCTGTAGCCCCAGTATCAGTCCCATTATCCTGTAGCCCCAGTGTCAGTCCCATTATCCTGTAGCCCCAGTGTCAGTCCCATTATCCTGTAGCCCCAGTGTCAGTCCCATTATCCTGTAGCCCCAGTGTCAGTCCCATTATCCTGTAGCCCCAGTGTCAGTCCCATTATCCTGTAGCCCCAGTGTCAGTCCCATTATCCTGTAGCCCCAGTATCAGTCCCATTATCCTGTAGCCCCAGTGTCAGTCCCATTATCCTGTAGCCCCAGTGTCAGTCCCATTATCCTGTAGCCCCAGTGTCAGTCTTATTATCCTGTAGCCCCAGTGTCAGTCCCATTATCCTGAAGCCCAAGTTTCGGCATCATTATCCTGTACCACCAGTGTCAGCGTCATTATACGTGGTCTTGTCAGGGTGTGGCAGTATTTATACCTTGTACGTGGTAGTATTTGATATTATGTGCTCTGGTCATGGTGTGCTGGTATTTGTCTCTTGTATTTGCTAATATTCAGACACTATGTGGTGGTATTATCTGCTTTGGTCACGGTGTGGCGGTATTTGTGCCTTGTATGTGGCATTATTTGGTCACTATGTGGTGATAATATGTCCTCTGGGGATGGTGTGTGGCGGTATTTGTCCCTTGTATGTGGTATTATTGGTCTTGGTAGAGTGGATTGCGGTCGGTCATTTGTTCTACCTGATATCAATAAGGGGAAATTCTTTATATCCAATAGATCTACTTATATAATCGGGAGTTCTGGAATTCGGGCACTGTAGCCGAATCCCAGACTCCTTTGCGCGACTGCGAGCAATGACGCGCAGCGTCATTGCGAGCCGCTGCCGCATTACGCATCATCGCTCGCAGTCCCGCCGCACTACCTCACACCGCCGCCATCCTGGCAACCGTCGGCCCCGCAAGCCCGACGCTGCCCGGATGCCGGCGGTGCCTTCCGCCCCTCACCCCTCGCCCCTCTCACCGCTGGCGCCTCGGTGCTGTCCGACTTGCGGTGTAGGGGCTGTGGGCTGTGGGCGGGTGACAGCAGCCACTCACATCCTCCTGTTGCCGCCGCCCGCCAATGGGAGTGAGAGGGGCGTGTCAGCCTGCAAATACTGACACGCCCCGGCAGCCAGTCACGTCCTCCTCTCGCCGCTCCCCGGAGCGGCCATACAGCACCCGGTACACGATCCTCCCAGGTACACCCTGCCCCCAGACTGTGCTCACCAGCCTCAGTCACCGCTCCTCATCCCCTCTAACACACACCGGCTCCCCGCCGCTCCCGGCCCACAGAGGCAAGAGGACGGCACATCCAAAAACCTGTGTATATATATATATATATATATATATATACACTGCAGAGTGCCATAACCCCTGTCCTGTGTATATATATATATATATATATATATACACTGCAGAGTGCCATAACCCCTGTCCTGTGTATATATATATATATATATATACACTGCAGAGTGCCATAACCCCTGTCCTGTGTATATATATATATATATATATACACTGCAGAGTGCCATAACCCCTGTCCTGTGTATATATATATATATATATATACACTGCAGAGTGCCATAACCCCTGTCCTGTGTATATATATATATATATACACTGCAGAGTGCCACAACCCCTGTCCTGTATATATATATATATATATATACACTGCAGAGTGCCATAACCCCTGTCCTGTGTATATATATATATATACACACTGCAGAGTGCCACAACCCCTGTCCTGTATATATATATATATATATATATATATATCTCTACTTATATAATCGCCAGTTTTGGGATTCGGGCACTGTAGCCCAATCCCAAGATGCTTTGCGGCACTGCGAGCGATGACGCGCAGCATCATCGCGAGCCGCAGCCGCACCACTGTAAATAAAAAAAAAAAAATTCTCACCTCTCCCCGAGCCCCCGCCGTCTTCCTCCAGCCTCCCGGTGCCTGCAGAGCTCTTCTACACCAGTACAGGACCTGCGGTGATGTCAGAGTCACGTGACACCAGCTTACTCCATGGTAACCGCGGGTCACGTCACTCTGACATCACCGCAGGTCCTGAACTGCTGTACAAGAGCTCTGCAGGCATCGGGAGCCTGCGGGAGCCACCGGGAGCCTGGAGGAAGACGGCGGGGGCTCGGGGTCATGTGAGCATAATATTTTTTTATTTTTTTTAACCCCTGCCTTGCTGGAGCGCCGCCACACACGCCTGTATACTCTGCCACCACCACAGACACCTGTATACTCTGCCACCACCACCACACACGCATATATACTCTGCCACCACCACAGATGCCTGTTACTCTGCCGCGACCACCACAGATGCCTGTATACTCTGCCGCCACCACCACACATGCCTGTATACTCTGCCGCCACCACAGACGCCTGTATACTCTGCCACCACCACAGACACCTGTATACTCTGCCGCCACCACCACAGACACCTGTATGCTCTGCCCCCACCACCACACACGCCTGTATGCTCTGCCCCCACCACCACACACGCCTGTATACTCTGCCGCCACCACCACACACGCCTGTATACTCTGCCGCCACCACCACACATGCCTGTATACTCTGATGCCACCACCACAGATGCCTGTATACTCTGCCACCACCACAGACGCCTCTATACTCTGCCGCCACCACACACGCCTGTACACTCTGCCACCACCACAGACATCTGTATACTCTGCCACCACCACAGCCGCCTGTATACTCTGCCACCACCACAGACGCCTGTATACTCTGCTACCCACAGACCCCTTTCTATACTCTGCTACCCACAGAGCCGCCTCTATACTCTGCTACCCACAGAGCCGCCTCTATACTCTGCTACCCACAGAGCTGCCTGTATACTCTGCTACGCACAGAGCCGCCTCTATACTCTGCTACCCACACAGCCGCCTCTATACTCTGCTACCCATACAGCCGCCTGTAAACTCTGCTACCCATACAGCCGCCTCTATACTCTGCTACCCACAGAGCCGCCTCAATACTCTGCTACCCACAGAGCCGCCTGTATACTCTGCTACTCACAGAGCCGCCTCTATACTCTGCTATCCACAGAGCCGCCTGTATACTCTGCTACCCACAGAGCCACCTGTACAATCTGCTACCCACAGAGCCACCTGTACAATCTGCTACCCACAGAGCCACCTGTACAATCTGCTACCCACAGAGCCACCTGTACAATCTGCTACCCACAGAGCCTTCTCTATACTCTGCTACCCACACAGCGGCCTGTATAATCTGCTACCCACAAACCCGCCTGTATACTCCGCTACCCACAGACCCGCCTGTATACTCTGCTACCCACAGAGCCTTCTCTATACTCTGCTACCCACACAGCGGCCTGTATAATCTGCTACCCACAAACCCGCCTGTATACTCTGCTACCCACAGACCCGCCTGTATACTCTGCTACCCACTGACCCGCCTGTATACACACAATTTATTTCACCCTGCTCCCGATGCAATTGCATCGGGCCTTTTTACTAGTATTAAATAATTGGATGTTTAACCCCTTCTGTCCAGTGACTATTACACAGCAGCAGAGATGCAGTTACAGAGGTTCTCAAGAGAAAGCAAGTAATCATCTCTTCTAAGGCCTTGTGCACTTTCAGTATTTGGTGAGATTTTAATCTCAGGATTTGTAAAACAACACCAGGGTGAAAAAGGCAGAAAAAATTACGTTTGATTGTTCCACTCCTGGTTTTGTCTTACAAATACTGAGGTAAAAAACTCACTAAATGCTCAAAGTGCACATGGCCTAAAGATAGGTGATAAGTTATTTATTGTTGGGGGTCCGATTGCTGAATGTGCAACTTTTATCCCCATTACGTGTCAAAAAAATAGAAAAAGATCCAGCACAGAATCTTGAGATCCTTAAAGAGGATATCCGGGAATTCTGGGGAAAAAAATTGTGCCTATGCACAAACAGGTAGGTAGCTGTCCCCTTACCTGCCTGTTGTGCCCGACACCTTTCATCGCCAATCACAGACCGCTCCTGTCGGCGATCTTGCTGCTTCCACTGATGTCACGTCCACAGAGGGGCAGCTTCTTCACTCTGGCGATGAGCGGCACAGCCAACGTCACGCTGAATGACAGCCGGCTGCTCCAATCAGGTAGTGAAGAGTTGGTTGTCAATCAGCATGATGTCGGCTGTCCCACTCCCTCCACACAGAGCAGAACAGAAAAGCCGTCTCTCCTCTGTGTACGCCGCCATGCTTTTCCTGGCAGGAGCGGCCTGTGCCAGAGGAGAAAGGCGGTGACTGTTGCCGCCAGCAACAGGCAGGTAGGTGGCAGCTACCTACCTGTCGGTGGTTAGGTATATTTTTTTTTAATTAATCCCAGATACCCTCTTTAAAAATTCATTTTTATTAGAAAAAACATTAAAACACACATTAAAAACATTGTTCTTAAAGATGGTCCTGTCATAGGTTTGTTTTCTCCCCATTAGACTGGAGCTGATGTACAGCTCACCCATGATCCGCTCATTCCCTCAGTGGCTATGAGCGCTGTCTTTGGCTTTTTCTGGCAGCTCCAATGATGATGAATGGAGCCGCGGTCACATTATCACCGGCCACTGCATTTTATAATGGGAATAAAAGGGCCACATTCTTCTAACGGTGCGGTTACCACTGGTAAAAACAACCTGACAGGTTCCCTTTAACATGATGTAATTGGGGTTCCTGTAACCCCCTTTATATCCCCAGACATCCGCAGGCACCTCAGAAATAGATTTTTAGTCTGTCCCGCACCATATGATAATTTTTTTCTATGGGTCATATGGGGTCTGCAGATTGCGTTCAGAGCCGCCCTGCTCCATGCCAACACCGCCCCTCTGAGTGTGTGCAAGTGAATGACACAGGATGTCATCCACCCAAATCACAGGTCTCGCGCCTGCGCAGTGGTGCCTCACTGTACCCTATTGAAGAACCAGTGTTTCCACTGTGCAAGTGCGAGGCCTGTGATTTGTGTGGATGACATCCTGTGTCATTCACTTGCAGACACTCAGAGGGGCGGTGTTGGCATGGAGCAGGGCGGCTCTGACCGCAATCTGCAAACCCCATATGACCCATAGAAAGAATTACGGTATATGGCACAGGACAGAATAAAACTCCTATTTCTGAAGTGCCTGAGGATGTCTGGGGATATGAAGGGGGTTACAGGAACCCCAATTACATCATGTTAAGGTGGTGGGCAGGTTTTAGAATCCCCAAAACCAATGACAGGTGCACTTTAATACAAAATACCGTAATTCTACATCGCAGTCATGGTGAGCACACAGTGATGTGCAGGAGCCGCCACTATGATGGGTATAACGGGTAACAGGTATTTGAATATAACTGGCCCTGGTGGGCCCCTGACACTCCAGTCCGACCCTGTTTACCATCATAAAGCTGACACTCTGATTCTATAAGTTCTCCTGCGATTAAAATAGTGGTTAACTTTTTCGGTGACATTAATGACCTGACCCTCTTGTTTTCTTGTGGGTTGTTCTTTATTTGTCCCTGGATTGGAAACTACAAGGCTGTAGCCCCTTCAACATCCGAGATATCTGTTGCTGGATCACTAGAATCAATTTCAGTGGAGCTGAACTCTGGGTGGAGTTCTTTTAACAATCGATTTTTTTTTTAAGTTTCCTTTTTCCAGTATGGATTTGGGTGTTTTATCCTTGCGATGACATAAATGCCAGTCGTATACATGGTTGGATCAACAGTATCACGTTGAAACTTAGTTTGTTTCATTTTAGTGATAGAATCCTCTAATATACACTGAGTGCAGAATTATTAGGCAAGTTGTATTGTAGAGGATAATCTTTATTATTGATCAACAACTATGTTCTCAATCAACCGAAAAGACTCAAATATCAAAGCTTAATATTTTTGGAAGTTGGAGTGTTTTTTTTTTTAGTTTTGGCTATCTTAGGAGGATATATGTATGTGCAGGTAACTATTACTGTGCAGAATTATTAGGCAACTTAATAAAAACCAAATATATTCCCATCTAACTTGTTCATTTTCACCAGGTAAACTAATATAACTGCATAAAATTTAGAAATAAACATTTCTGACATGCAAAAACAAAACCCCAAAATATTAGTGACCAATATAGCCCCCTTTCTTTATGATGACACTCAGCAGCCTTCCATCCATAGATTCTGTTAGTTGCTTGATCTGTTTACGATCAACATTGCGTGCAGCAGCCACCACAGCCTCCTAGTCACTGTTCTGAGAGGTGTACTGTTTTCCCTTCCGGTAGATCTCACATTTTAGGAGGGACCACAGGTTCTCTATGGGGTTCAGATCAGGTGAACAAGGGGGCCATGTCATTATTTTTTCTTCCTTTAGACCTTGATTGGCCAGCCATGCTGTGGAGTAGTTGGATGCATGTGATGGAGCATTGTCCTGCATGAAAATCATGTTTTTCTTGAACGATACAGAGTTCTTCCTGTACCACTGCTTGAAGAAGTTGTCTTCACCAGAGATGATTCTTGTGTTTCTCTTTCTTCCTTCCTTCTTTCTTTATTTGTTCATAGGATGTAATTTCTTTGTAAACAAACTGTGCATGTGTACAAGTGCCTTTTAAGGTTTCTGATTTGTTAAATTTGCACTTTGTGATCTCTGTTTATACAAACTAAAAATCGATAAAATAAAGAATTATAAAAAAAAAAAAAAAAAAAAGAAGTTGTCTTCCAGAAACTGGCAGTAGGTCCGGAAGTTGAGCTTCACTCCATCCACAACCCGAAAAGGTCCCACAAGTTCATCTTTGATGATACCAGCCCATTTCAGTACCCCACCTCCACCTTGCTGGCGTCTAAGTCAGAGTGGAGCTCTCTGCCCTTTACTGATCCAGCCTCTGGCCCATCAAGAGTCACTCTCATTTCATCAGTCCATAAAACCTTTGAAAAATCAGTCTTAAGATATTTCTTGGCCCAGTCTTGATGTTTTATCTTATGCTTCCTGTTGAAAGTGCAAAACAAAAAGGAAAAGGGGTGCAAATGTGTAGGATCCCCTTATTAAAAACGTCTAAGTGGCGTGGGTAGGTGGCCACTCACCTTATCGGGTTGTGCAAGTCCTGCATAACCTGGTTTACCAGCCTCCTCCGCTGGCGGTGTGTGCGCTGTCTCTTATACAGTTGAAACGCGTAGTGGAGCTGTGAGAGGAGCTTAGAAATTAATAAAAGGTTTGCCATTTATTAAAACATCTTACATGTCTGCTTGATCCTTATAGCGCTCCTAATCAGACCGCCATTACTATTTTTTGCATTCTGTTGAAAGTGGTCACCTCATCATTTCCTCCTTTTTCTAATTTTTTTTCTATTTAACTCTGCACTTTGTATCCCTGTGATATAGTTATGACTAAGAACTAACTGTTCAAAACGTGTAAATCGCAGGATGAATTCTTTTAACATCACTATGATTTATGAGTACTAATAAACATGGATTTTTAATCTTCACCTAATTTCCATGGATGTATGTTGCTGGATCTTCTCTTCTAATTGTTTATGCCTACAGTAAGTGTTGCTGGTGACCAGTAGCTATGTTCATGCAATACAACTGTGCTTTTTTTTTATTTTGCAGCAATTTTCCAAAATCATTGTGATTTTAAAACAATTTTAATGAAATGCCTTAAAAAACAGAGTTGCTCAAACTTGAGAGCATGGCCTTACTGTTTCCTGGCGACCAGTAGCACGGTGGTGGCTGAACATGTACAGTGCCTACAGGCTCCTCTTGTTAAGGGTGTGTAGAGCTGCCAACAGAGAAGGGCCCTGTGCACACAGTGCATTTTTTTTTTTTCAGAAAATATTGTTTATTAAAGTTTAGTATAACAAATATCAAGCAATAAAGAATGGTAATACATAGTAAAGTAGAAAGAAAATAATAAAGTAGAAAGAAAATAAGAATAATACATGAAAGTATCTTCCAATAGTAAAGCCAGAAAACACGAAGGTACGCGGTATAAACGGCAAGCGATCCGCCCTTTTGAGGCTAAGGAAGGGGTAGACATCAGATCATGCCGGGGCCACTAGAGGTGTAGTCCCGTGAGCTTCCTAGTACTCCGGCGGGTACACACAGTGCATTTTTAAGCATTTTAGTGCAGTTTTGTCACAAAACTGCATGCAAATCCTTATGCCAGCAAAGTCAATGAGAATTCTGAAGTTTTTTGCACGCTACTTTTTTCTCTTGCAAATTTAATGGAGAAATAAATCTGCAGCATGTCAATTATTGCAGCGTTTTGCCACCCTAAATGCATGAAAAAGTCATGGAAAAATGCATTGCATTTTTGGTGCATTTTTCTGCTAGAAGATGCAGATTTGGTGTAGAAAAGTCTGCAACCAAATACTGAGCATGCATACAAACATTAAAAGGGAGGAATCTAGGGTTTAACATAACATACAATTTCTTTAATACGTATTTCTTTACTTCTTGCTCCCATATGTGGGAGCTTTGTGTTTTTGCAGATTCACTCTGACTTTCCATTATGCACGTTCCAATAAGAACAAAAAGAAATGTTGCATAAAAGTGGGTGTACTAACTTTTGAAGAAACAGAAGAAAAAGTGTTTTAGCTTACCAAACATTCATCCAATTGAGATTACTCCGGAGTTTGTAGGATGCGGTGCATGGACATTGAGATCCTGAACCGACTCCCAGGTGAATGAAGCATATACACCATAAAAAATGGGAAGTCCAGTCACCAGCAACATGGCATGTTAGATAAAGGAATATTAGGCTAGGATATTAAAAACCTTTATCCTTTATTGTACTTTCACTAGATGGCGGCCCGATTCTAAAGAATCGGGTAGTCTACAATCGATATATAGTTTATTTACTAATAGTTAGGGGAGTGCGGTGAAATTGTGTGTATACAGGTGGCTCAGTGGGTAGCAGAGTATACGGTGGCTCAATGTTTAGCACTGCGCCGTGGCTCAGTGGTTAGCACCGAGTGCGGTGGCTCAGTGGTTAGCACTGAGTGCGGTGGCTCAGTGGTTAGCACTGTGTGCGGTGGCTCAGTGGTTAGCACTGAGTGCGGTGGCTCAGTGGTTAGCACTGAGTGCGGTGGCTCAGTGGTTAGCACTGAGTGCGGTGGCTCAGTGGTTAGCACTGAGTGCGGTGGCTCAGTGGTTAGCACTGAGTGCGGTGGCTCAGTGGTTAGCACTGAGTGCGGTGGCTCAGTGGTTAGCACTGAGTGCGGTGGCTCAGTGGTTAGCACTGAGTGCGGTGGCTCAGTGGTTAGCACTGAGTGCGGTGGCTCAGTGGTTAGCACTGAGTGCGGTGGCTCAGTGGTTAGCAGTGAGTGCGGTGGCTCAGTGGTAGCAGTGAGTGCGGTGGCTCAGTGGTTAGCAGTGAGTGCGGTGGCTCAGTGGTTAGCACTGAGTGCGTTGGCTCAGTGGTTAGCACGGAGTGCGGTGGCTCAGTGGTTAGCACTGAGTGCGGTGGCTGGAGGGGTGAGGAAAGCGGAGGCTGGAGGGGTTAATAAAGCGGAGGCTGGAGGGGTGAGGACGGGTGAGGCAGGCAGATGCGAGCAGAGGACGGGCAGATGCGGGAGAGGACGGGCAGAGGCAGGAGCGGCCGCGGGCAGAGGCAGGAGCGGCCCCGGGCAGAGGCAGGAGCGGCCGCGGGCAGAGGCAGGAGCGGCCGCGAGCAGAGGCACGTAGTGTATTTGAAATATGGCGGCATAGCGGCCGCCGGTATTCTGATTGGTCGGCGCGCTGAAGTATGGCGCCATGCAGCGCTATTCTGATTGGTCGGCGCGCTGAAGGCGCCAACCAATCAGAATAGCGGCGGGTTCTATGCCGCCATATTTGAAATACACTGAGTACAGTGTACTGAGTGTATTTCAAATATGGCGGCATTGATCGCGCCGGGATCTCGGTGCCGGGCATATCCGCGGCTCAGCTCCGGGGAGCCTCGAGGCAGCCGGGATTTGCCCGGTACTGGCGTTGCAATTCTGATTGGTCGCTTGCAAGCGAGCGACCAATCAGATTCAAGCAGCGGCACGGCGCGATGTTTCAAAATCTAAGAATGTTAAAAAAAAAAAATGTAAAAGATGGCAGCGCTGTTCTCATTGGTCGGCGCTAGGCGCGAGCGACCAATGAGAAGAGTGGGGCGGGGCACGGCGCCATATTTGAAATCCAGCGGGAACTTTGGATTTCAAATATGGCGCCGTGGCCCGCCCCACTCTTCTCATTGGTCGGCTCGCGCCTGACGGCGACCAATGAGAAGAGCGCCGAGAAACACGGCGGCATCTTTTAAATTTTTTTTTTCACTTCTTAGCTTTTTAAAGATGGCGCTTTACCGCGGCTTGAATCTGAATGGTCGCTCACAAGCGAGCACCAATCAGAATTGCGGCGGCAGTATCGGGCAAATCCCGGCTGGCTCGCGGTTTCCCGGAGCTGAGCCACGGATCTGCCCGGCACGGAGATCCCCGGCTCGCTCCGGCGGCGCGAGGTAGCCGGGAGCCGAGCTCGGCTCCCGGCTACCTCGCGGCCGCTCCGGAGATAAATGTCCGCCGGTGGTCGGCCCTAAGCGCAGCGGACCTTACTGAGGTCCGCTCCGCTTAGGGCCGCCATCTTGGTTCACCTGAGCGGGTGTAGTAAACGCTGGTGACGTCACTTATCTCCGGACATTTATCTCCGGACATTTTATTTCCGGACAAAGCCACGGAAGTTGGCTTTTGTCCGGTAATAGAATTCTAGGCAATTATATAATAGATAAGCAAGATGTTTTTATGAAACTACAATAAAGGATAAAAGTTTTTAATATCATAACCTAATATTCCTCTAACATGCCATATTGCTGGTGACTGGACTTCCACTTTTTTATGGTGTATGTTACTAACTTTAGATTAGTACTGTACATGAATTTATAAAATGCAAAAAATGCTAATTATATTTATTTTGTTAAAGGTAACCTGTCAGCTCGTTCCACCCTCCCACCCCATGCAATCACTACCTGTCCCTGCAACTTGTGAGTTGATCCCTAACCATCACTCTCTGAGCTAAATGTGCTGAAGAAAAATGATTTATAACTTACATGTAAGTCTCCATCCGAAGACTGGAAAGGTGGGCTCCGAGGCTCCATTATTCCCCCCTCGCTGGCTCCTATAGCACACCCCGCTGGGCGTCCTTATTCCATGTGCAGTGCCACCTCTTTTTGAAAATCCTGCCTCCTTTGCTACTGTGATGCGCCGGACCAGAACGTCATATCCAGCCCGATACATTGTGGGGGCTGATCACATGTTCGGCCCAGATGGAGACTACATGTAAGTTATAAATCATTTTTCTTAAGCTATATAGGGCACTTTTAGAGCGTTTAGGGATCAGCTCACAAGGTGCAGGGACACTTAGTGATAGCAAAAGGGGTTAGAACGACGACAGTTCCCTTTAATTAAAATGTGCATGAATATTAACTTACCTTCCTTTTAATACCTATAGCAAGATACATGTTTTGTAACACCAATTTTTCCTGCTTAAGTTCATTTTGTGCAAGACGTTCACTTTGTGCATGATGTTCATTTTCTGAAGAATAAAAACAGTGCAAATTGAGAGGCATAAAGTGGTCTTGTGAGTTAACACTGCTGAGGTCAAAACTTAGTTATTAACATATGTCAAATTACAATTACACCAGTTTGTTTTTTTACTAATCTTGTATATAAAGCGGAGTGTATGTGTATGTCCTCATGTAGCCCAGCTTCTTCATTGCTCCGTCCACTCCAGCTAGCCCCACCCCTTCTTAATGCTCTGGATCCATATAGCTCCGCCCCTTCCAGTGAAATATGTGTGTATGTATGTCCACTAAAGGAATCTGCATCGTCACATCTACAATCACCAACCATACACACACCATTTGATAACCAATGCAAGTTTTCAGGATTTCCTTACCATTTCACAAGGTGTTGGAATCATCACCTCTGCAGGTTAAGAAATTACCACCTGTCCAATACTAATGAAATTCTGAAAACGTGCACTGTTTGCAGCCTGCCCTAGAAGTCTCTGTGGAGGTAGCCAGGGGGAAAGAGGAATCCTCAAGCCTTTTCACCACAACTTCGGCTCTCCCTGGATCCTCTTAGGCTCTGTACCCACAGTGGTTGTTTTATGTTTTTTCATGGAGATTTTGAAAACCTGAATCAAATCTGCATGTCTATCCTGAAACCAGCAAAGACTATGACAGCAACCAATCAGATCCCATGAACGGGGATCAAACAGCACGAATTGAAAACTTAATATTATCAAAGACTAGATTAATGCCCGATGCTATCGCATCAGGAGGATGGTGATGTGATGTTGAGGATGTTCTGTGTGACAGTAAGAGCAGCACACCTTGAGATGGAGATGTGGTGAACAGCCATCCCGCCCATCTCTTTAGCTGTTCACAAAAACCCGTCCCTGTTGTAAAAGAAAATAATATTTCTCAGCAGCTATGCTGCTGGACCTTAACATCTGGGTTCATATCGTACGTTCATCATTAGTGAATGCTTTAGCATGTAGTGGAAGAGCAGGTCCTAACGGTGCAGTAGCGCTCTTGTGCAGACCGATGTATATAAGTCGTATGTGTGGTGCTGATTGTGATAAAAACGTAGACGTCGAAGGTGTAGGCTGTCGGCATTGATGGCGAGCAGAGGCTGCTTGTGCTAATCTAATGGATTTAGACTTGGGGGACTAATGTGTGTGAGGCGTTGTCGTTTATAAGCCTTCATAGTGGCAAGGCGATGTTCTTTTTCTTCAGGAGTCTCATTAGCACGGCGTTTTCTTTGACGTAGTTAAAAAGTATTTTTCCGCTGTGTGTCAGTGGCATACTTTTTGGGAGGAGTCATGTTGAGACTGGTAAGGGAGTATGAGAACAGACAGTAGAGAGTAAGAGTGTTGGGGGTTATAAGGCATTAGAGAAGGGGTCCTGCAGTTATGAATACAGAAAGGATGTGTATGTACAGGTGGCGTAAATCAGAAGGGTAAGTTGTAAAGCAGTGCTACAGGATAGAGCTTATAGACGTGGGCTAGTTTATTGTGTCTTAATTATAGAAAGGTATACTCAGCAGGAGTGACGGCACTGAAGAGGTTAACTGAGGAGAATATAAAAACAATACGTGCAGACGGAGGTAAATGTTCACAGCGTCTTAGGTATACTCAGCAGGAATGAGGGCACTGAAGAGGTTAACTGAGGAGACGGAGTAAGTGAAGAGAGCAGGAGGAGTTATGAAGCAGCAGCAGGAGACGTTGGCGAATGGCGGGCTGAAGTAAATTTTCAAAAAGCGCAGTATTTAAGATAGCGTTCGGGACGTTTTGCAAGACTTCCCGGACGCCATATTGGATCCAGTCCGTGACTGCTGGCGGGTCGACGATACTTCGTCTAAGAGATGGCGTCCGGGAAGTCTCGCGAGACTTTTCGGACGGCATCTGGGATTTGCGAGAGTTCCCGCACGCATTTTGGAGAAACATGTGCCAGGGACTTAGGAGTGGAGCCAACATGGTGGAGTCGGCGAGGGAGCGAAGATCATCAGCTGGAGGCAGCAGCAGCGGGGAAGACGATGGGCCCGTGGTAAGTATTAGCAGGCAGAGTGCATGGGGGTATGAGTGGGGATGAGTGTGGAGGTGCTGACGAGGAGGGGGGCACAAGGACAGTGGAAGGGGGGGGACGGTGTGTGACGTGGCAACTGAGGGGGGTGTGATGAGAAGTGTAGTTTGAGGTGTGTGGAGGAGTGGGGAGTGTGACCAGAGTGTGTGGGCGCAGCTGTACCGATGGGGGAGTGGGGCTTTGATTGCCCCGTCCTGGCAACGGGCAGCCTATTGGAGCATCAGGCGGGTGTACAGGCAACTTCAGTCAGGATGTGACGTACCAACGTTACATTGTGACGAAGTTGCCTTAGATTTATTATAATAGTCCTACAGCAGTACGATGTGCAGTGGTGCAAGTGTGCAGGGTGCTGGAGTCCAGGAGGGACAACGGGTGGGTGCGTCAGGAGGGGTGAGGGACAGCAGCCGGTGCGGCAGGAGGGCGTGGACAGCGGGCAGGAGGGGGCCGGGGAAAAGCAGCCAGGAGGGGGTTGGGAAAGAGCGGCCGGGTGCGGGCAGGAGGGGGCTGGGGGACAGCGGCCTCCTGCCCGCACCCGGCCGCTATTCGCCGGCCCCCTCCTACCCGCAGCAGAGTGCTTAGCAGAGTACACGGCTCAGTGGTTAGCAGACTTTACGGCGGCTCAGTGGTTAGCAGAGCATACAGGGGCTCAGTGGTTAGCAGAGTATACGATGGCTCAGTGATTAGCACTGTACGGTGGCTCAGTGGTTAGCACTGTACGGTGGCTCAATGGTTAGCACTGCACGGTGGCTCAATGGTTAGCACTGCACGGTGGCTCAATGGTTAGCACTGCACAGTGGCTCAATGGCTAGCACAGTATGGTGGCTCAGTGGTTAGCAAAGTATGGTGGCTCAGTGGTTAGCACAATATATGGTCGCACAGTGGTTAGCACTGTATGGTGGCTCAGTGTTTAGCACCGTGTGGAGGCAGAGAGGTTAACTCTGTATGTGCTCAGTGGTTAGCACAGTATGATGGGTCAGTGGTTAGCACTGTATACGGTGATCAGTGGGTAGCAGTGTATATGGTGGCTCAGTGGTTAGCACAGTGCGGTGGCTCAGTGGTTAGCACAGTGCGGTGGCTCAGTGGTTAGCACAGTGCGGTGGCTCAGTGGTTAGCACAGTGCGGTGGCTCAGTGGTTAGCACTATATGGAGGCAGAGAGGTTAATTCTGTATGGAGGCTCAGTGGTTAGCACAGTATGGTGGGTCAGTGGTTAGCACTGTATAAGGTGGCTCAGTGGTTAGCACTGTACACGGTGACTCAGTGATTAGCACTCTATGGTGGCTCAGTGGTTAGCACTGTATACGGTGGCTCAGTGGTTAGCACAATAAACGCTGGTTCAGTAGTTAGCACTGTATACGGTGACTCAGTGGTTAACACTTTATGGTGGCTTAGTGGTCAGCGCAGTGCGGTGGCTCAGTGGTCAGCGCAGGACGGAGGCTCAGTGGTCAGCGCAGGACAGAGGCTCAGTGGTCAGCGCAAGACGGAGGCTCAGTGGTCAGCGCAGGGCGGAGGTTCAGTGGTCAGCGCAGGGCGGAGGCTCAGTGGTCAGCAGAGGACGGAGGCTCAGTGGTCAGCAGAGGACGGAGGCTCAGTGGTCAGCAGAGGACAGAGGCTCAGTGGTCAGCAGAGGACGGAGGCTCAGTGGTCAGCAGAGGACAGAGGCTCAGTGGTCAGCAGAGGACAGAGGCTCAGTGGTCAGCAGAGGACAGAGGCTCAGTGGTAAGCGCAGGATGGAGCGCGGCATTTAAAGCGAACCTGTCACCCCCCCCCCCGGGCATCAAAAGCTAAAATAGCCACCTTCTGCAGCACAAAGGCTGCATTCAGAGAAGGTGGCTATAGCCTTTTGATGCCCTATGTCTCGCGATACTGAGATGGCCACTCCAGAACCTTCACTTTGTTCTGCTGTAGCCAATGACAGGTCGACTTGGCCTTGTGTTTTGGATGGCTGTCATGTTGCAACATCCAAGTATTATTATTATTATTATTATTATTATTAGGTATTTATATAGCGCTATTAGGATACATGGCGCTGTACAAGTTAGAGGGTAGACAAAGACAAGTGGTCGAAGAACGACGACAAAACAATCGTACGGGTACAATAGGGCCAGGGATCCTGTCCGCGAGGGCTCACAGTCTAGAGGGAGTGGGGAGGGAGACAGTAGGAGGGGGAGAGGCGAGATGGTGCAGTGGATTGGGTCTCAGTGTGTGTTGTAGGCTTGTAGGAAGAGGTGGGTCTTCAGGTTTTTCTTGAAGGTTCCCAGGGTAGGGGAGTGTCTGATGTGGTGGGGGAGGGAGTTTCAGAGTCTGCTGGAAGCATGAGAGAAGTCTTGTGTGCGGTTGTGGGAGGTGGAAATGCGGTGGGTTGAGAGAAGGAGTTCCTGAGAGGAGCGCAAGTTGCGTGAGGGGAGGTAGCGGGAGACTAGGTCGGAGATGTAGGGAGGGGACAGGTTGTGTATGGCCTTGTAGGTCAGGGTTAGGGTTTTGAGGCGAGATCGCTGGGGGATGGGGAGCCAGTGGAGGGCTCGGCGGAGGGGGGAGGCGGGGGAATAACGGGGAGATAGGTGGATGAGTCGGGCAGCAGAGTTGAGGATGGTGTGGAGAGGTGCGAGGGAGGTGGCAGGGAGACCGGTGAACAGGAGGTTGCAGTAGTCCAGGCGGGAGATGACGACGGCATGGACAAGTGTCTTGGCCGTGTCGTGGTCAAGGAAGGAGCGGATGCGGGCAATGTTTTTTAATTGGAGTCGGCAGGAGGTGGCGAGGGATTGGATGTGGGGCTTGAAGGAGAGGGAGGAGTCGAGTATTACCCGAGGCACTTGGTGTGGGGGAGGGGTGAGAGTGTGCAGTCATTGACGGTGATAGATAGGTCGGGGAGCGGGGCAGGGTTGTTCGGGGGAAAGACGATAAATTCGGTCTTGTTCATGTTGAGTTTTAGGAAGCGGGTAGAAAAGAAGGATGCAATGGCGGATAGGCATGGAGGGATTTTGGATAAAAGGGAGGAGATATCAGGGCCAGACAGATAGAGTTGGGTATCGTCAGCGTAGAGGTGGTATTGGAGTCCATGTGACTCGATGAGATTGCCTAGGCCGAGGGTGTAAATGGAGAAGAGTAGTGGTCCCAGGACCGAGCCTTGGGGAACTCCAACAGAGAGGGGGTGGGGCGAGGAGGAGGAGTGAGAGTGGGTGACGCTGAATGTCCTGTCCGTTAGGTAGGAGGAGATCCAGGAGAGGGCGAGGTCAGTAATGCCAAGAGACTCAAGAATTTGGAGTAAGAGGGAGTGGTTAACAGTGTCGAAGGCAGCAGAGAGGTTGAGGAGAATGAGGACGGAATAGTGCCGTTTGCTCTTGGCGATCAGAAGGTCGTTTGTGACTTTGGTTAGGGCTTTTCGGTGGAGTGGTGAGGTCGGAAGCCGGATTGTAGGCGATCAAAGAGAGTACAGGAAGAGAGGAGGGAGGAACAGTTCGGAGTAGACGTGTTGTTCAAGAAGTTTAGAGGCAAAAGGGAGGAGAGATATGGGGCGATAGTTGGAGACTATTGTGTGGTCAAGGGATGGTTTTTTTAGGATGGGCGTGATTAGGGCATGTTTGAAGGGTGAGGGGAATGTGCCGGATTTGAGTGAAATGTTGAAGAGGTGTGTTAGAGCAGGGATGAGGACTGAGGTGAGGTTAGGGATGAGGTGGGAGGGGAGCTGATCAAGGGCACATGTGGTGAGGTGTGATCGTGCTAGAAGGGAGGAGAGGTGGTCCTCTATCACGGGGGTGAAACTGCGTTTTGGTGAGGGGGGGTGGGCTGGAGGTGGGATGGGGCGAGGGGAGTGTGGGTCGAAGCTTTGTCTGAGTTTGTCAATTTTGTCTTTGAAGAAGGTGGCGAAGTCGTCGGCAGAGATGAGGGGTGAGGGAGGAGGTGCAGGGGGACGAAGTAAAGAGTTGAAGGTTTTGAAGAGTTGTTTGGGGTTGTGAGACAGAGCAGTAATTAGGGAGGAGAAGTAGGCTTGTTTTGCGGAGTCAAGGGCAGTCTTGAAGGTATTGAGGGAACGCTTGTATAGGGCGAAGTGCTCTGCGGAGTGGGATTTCTTCCATTTCCACTCGGCTGCCCTAGTCGTCCGTGGGAGTTTTTTGGTGAGGGTCGTGAGCCAGGGTTGTCGTTGTACTCATGTTGTGTTAAGTGTGAGGGCTGTGGTGAGAGTGGAATTGTAAAGGGAGGCGGCAGAGTCAGCGTCTTGGGAAGAGGCCAAGTCTGAGAGGGGAAGGAGGGATTCTGAGAGTGAATGGAAGTCTATGAGCGGGGGTGGGGGAGTGTCCGGAGAGGGGGTAGTGTGGTGGGGGGGGGAGAGGGATGAGAATGTCAGTAGGTTATGGTCGGAGTGGGTGATGGTTGAGTGTGTGAGGTCAGTGAGGGAGCAGAGGCGGGTGAAGACTAGGTCAAGTGTGTGGCCGCCAGTGTGTGTGGCGGAGGAGATCCATTGGTAGAGGCCGAAGGAGGAGGTGAGGGATAGGAGTCTGGAGGCAGCGGCTTTGGGGGTGTCGATGGAGATATTGAAGTCACCCATGACGATGGTGGGGATGTCGGAGGAGAGGAGGTGGAGGAGCCAGGTTGTGAAGTGGTCAAAGGAGGTAGAGGGGGATCCAGGGGGGCGGTAGACAACGGCCAGTTGGAGGTTGCAGGGGGAGTAGATGCGAACAGCGTGTGCCTCGAAGGAGGGGAGGGGGGGTGGTGTAAGTGGGGAGAAGGAACAGTCATTGGCCAGAAGTAGGCCAACGCCTCCGCCGCGGGTGTTGGTGGGGTGGGGAGTATGGGAGAGAGTGAATCCACCGTAGGAGAGGGCAGCCTAGGAGGTTGTGTCAGAGGGGGTAAGCCAGGTCTCTGTGAGGCCGAGGAAGGAGAGTTTTCTGGAGATGAAGAGGTCATGGATAAGTGTAAGTTTGTTACGGACCGAGCGGGCGTTCCAGAGTGCGCCGGGTAAGGGGACAGGGGAGGCAGGGGTGGGGGGAATGGGACGGAGGTTAAGGGGGTTACGGGGGTTGGTGGTGGGTCCTTGGAGTGGGGTGGAGGGGAGTGAGATGGTATGGTGGGGTGGGCCAGGATTAGGGGAAATGTCACCGGAGAGTAGGAGGAGCAGGGAGAGGGTTAGGAGGTGGGAGCAGGGGAGCTTGCGTGGTGGACGTGTAAGCCTAGAGATGGTGGGTTGAAAGTGGGGAAATAGTGTAGAGCATTGGGTGAGGTGGGTAGGAAGGATGGAGGATGAGAGTAGGATTTCTTTGCTCAGTGGGGGGATGGGTGGGGTAGTAGGAAGTGGAGAAGGATGGGGGTGAAGGTGAGAAGAAGCGGGAACATGGTGGGGTGAGTAGGGGAGGAGAGGTGGGTGAGGGCAGAGGTAGCCGGGGATCTGGTCTGGCAGGGGTGAGTTCCAAGTGATGGGTGGTCGGCCGTGGTTGGGGTGTGGCCAGGTGATGAGGTTTAGTCCGGGGAGGAGATGCAGTTCGGGGATAAGGGGGTGGGATATAGCCAGGGGAGGAAGCAGTCAGAGGCGAGAGGCAGCCGGGGATGAGATGTAGCAGGAGTGGGATGCAGTCGTTGATGGGATGAGATGCAGTCGCAGGTGGAATGGGATGCGGCACAGGATGAGATGCAGCACAGGATGAGATGAAGATGCAGGTGCAGCCACGGGTGAGATGAGATGCAGCCACGGGTGAGATGAGATGCAGCCACGGGTGAGATGAGATGCAGTCACGGGTGAGATGAAATGCAGCCACGGATGAGATGAGATGCAGCCACGGATGAGATGAAATGAGATGCAGCCACGGGTGAGATGAGATGAGATGCAGCCGCGGGTGAGGTGAGATGCAGCCACGGATGGGAGGAGATGCAGTCGCAGGTGAGGTGAGATGCAGCCACGGGTGAGATGAGATGCGGCCACGAGTGAGATGAGATGCGGCCACGGGTGAGATGAGATGCAGCCACGGGTGAGATGAGATGCAGCCACGGGTGAGATGAGATGCAGCCACGGGTGAGATGAGATGCAGCCACGGGTGAGATGAGATGCAGCCACGGGTGGGAAGCAGCCAGGAGGGTAATGCAGCCGGAGATGTAGTGCAGCCACGGGTGAGAAGCAGCCAGGGATGCAGTGCAGCCACGGGTGAGATGAGATGCAGCCACAGGTGAGAAGCAGCCAGGAGGGTGATGCAGCCAGAGATTTAGTGCAGCCACGGGTGAGAAGCAGTCGGGCGGGTAATGTAGCCAGGGATGCAGTGCAGCCACAGGTGGGATGAGATGAAGCCACGGGTGAGAAGCAGTCAGGAGGGTAGTGAAGCCAGGGGTGCAGTGCAGCCACGGGTGAGAAGCAGCCAGGAGGGTAGTGCAGCCACGAGTGAGATGAGATGCAGCCACGGGTGAGAAGCAGTCGGGCGGGTAATGCAGCCAGGGTAATACAGCAGAGATGCAGTGCAGGCAGAGGTCGTAGGCACCGTAGGGGCGGTTGCGGCTCCATGCGGGCAGGATGGAGGAGTCTGGTGGTCTGGGAGATGAGGGACCTGGTCGGCCCCGTTACTCGGTGCGGTCCTGTGGCCAGGGAGGGGGGCAGAGGTGCCTGGGCGTACTGCAGGCCCTGGGGTCAGTCGGGAGCCGGGCACTGTAGAGTGTTCAGGACAAGCAAGTGGTGGTGAACGGGGGAGCAGCAGAGGGGGTGGAGGGGCAGATGCCCAACACTCACTGCGGGCGGCCGGTGGTCTCTTACTGCGCCTCGAGGTCCTCACCCGCTGGTGTAGGCAGCGGTGCGGGCCGGGGCCGGTCTCTGGTGGTGGGCGGGGCCTCGCTTCTAAACTCAGGCCGCGGCTTCGGCCTGAGAGCTGGGTCCCCGCACACACGCTCCGAGGGCAGGGCGGTAATCCACCATGGGCCTCACTGACACCTCTCCAAATGTAACGTTTATGGTTGTGGCCAAAAAGTTTGATTTTGGTCTCATCACTGCAAATTACCTTGTTCCAGAAGTTTGGAGGCTTGTCTCTGTGTGGTTTGGCGTATTTTAGGTGATATACTTTGTGGCAGTTCTGAAGTAATGGCATTCTTATGGCGACTTGACCATGCAGCCTATTTCTCTTCAAGTGCATCAGGTCATAGGTGAGGATGTTACCTTTATTAGCCATTCAAATCCATTTGTGTCAACTTCTGTGCATGTTATCAGGCCATAATTGCCAGGGAATGTGCACTTTTGATCAGGGTCATTTGGATGTTTTTGGCTGTCATTAGAATTTAAAAAGAGAGAACACAGTAGTTTGACAATAAATGACTTCACCCAACCTCTAACCACGGACAAAATGTTTTTGTGTCATCCTTCATGTTCTCTGAAAAAGTCTGCCGAGGTATGTAAACTTTTGAGCACAAATGTATAAGGGACAGTACAGAGAACTCTCTAATTATCTTTTTATACATAGGTTTGTGACAGTGACAAGGGGGCAAACTCTACATTGAGAGGAAAGATGATTTAATCATAATCACTTATGCAGATTCTTTACTGTAAAAGCAGTGGGACTATGGAACTCTCTGCTATATGAGGTAATGGTTGATTACAAAAGTACAAGAAGGACTTGGATACCTTTTTTTGAAAAATATAATAGAAAAAAAACAAGATTTTCTTCTTTGTTGGCAAAATCACCCATGCCTACTTGCTTGCTATCAAAGTTGGAATCTGATATTTTCAGTATGAATGAGTTGAAATAGTATCAAACATGTTACCTGATGAGAGCAAAGATTACTAAGACTATGGGTATTTTACTATTAATGGCGTAATTAACTTTCTTAAGTTAATGAAAATGATTGGAAACCAGTCATTGTGGAGTAATCACACTGTGTGTGTAAGGTGAAACCCAGTAGATGGTGGGAACTATTGCAGGATGCAATCCCCAGTGTGTGTGCGCATTTGTGGGAGAATCATACACTGTAATGACCATAAAATATGATATGGATTGCTGGAGAGAACACTAGCAACAGAATTACAAATTAATCACAAGTTTTTAGTTATATACACAAAAGATTCTCAGTTCATACCTCTACTTTGTACAGTTTTACATTTAAAATCATATTCATCTTGTAAGTCTTCTAAGTTCTTCACATCTTGCTCTACCTCCTATGGAAAAAAAAAATAAGTAAAGTTTTACAAAGAAACATCAATGTTTCATTAAAAAAAATGAACGGGATTCCAAGATGGCTGCAGTGGATGCAGGACGTGTGACAAGGAGCTCCTAGACCTGCTGGGACAATCCGTGTCATCCAGCCCTTGCACAACGTTCCTGATCACCCCAGCCTGCCCAATTAACATCGGGGCACACAGAGGATCTCTGCAGAGGGATCTATACCCCTTTCTGACAGACTTCTGGACCGGGAGACCTGACCCAGGCCTGAGCCCCACCTGATCACTGCTCGTCCAGTCTAAGGCCTACCTACATCCAGTGGTCTGGCCGCCTGCCCTCTTCAGCAAAAAGACCTGCTCGGGCTGGGACTGGAGGAAGCTTCACCCACCCACCATCAGAGCTTACCTCAAGGGAGCACAAACACCCGACCAGGGCCAGGAGCTGCTTGCAGCAGACGAGGTAAGAGGATTGCCCCCCTCCTCCCACCAGCACCAAGGGATCCTACCCAAAGACCTGCCTGTGGCCCCTCTGTGAGACCCCTCTACACCCATGACTTAACCCGCAATGCTCCTGTGGCACTGACATTAAGACAGAGCTGCGGAGGCTGAGAGGAGTGTGAGGACCCGAGGTGGAAGAAACAGTTAGGCATAGAAGAAGGCCTGCGACTCTCCCCCCAGCAGCTCCCCCACGAGGCAGACACCATCTAGAGTCCCTTCTCCAGAGCAGCATAAGGAGAAGGTCAGACTGATGCACAGAAGATGCCGTGATTAAGTTTAATAGCAGATCAATTAAAGTAGTTTTTGCAGACTACTGTGTCTCCCAATACAGATACTGCCCTGCCAGGCACCACAGAAAGTTTCCCCTTTTGTTCACACTAACTACATCCCTTGTTGAAACAATACTATATTGTTCTTATCTGCATACAACCCCCCTCCTGAAGAGTTAAGGGGGTGTCACACGCGTCAATGTCGTCAGCGATCTGATCGCTGACGACATTGACGGCTGATCGCTGGTGAGCTGTCACACAGACAGACTCACCAGCGATCAATTGACCAGTGACATCATGGAAACGATTTAAATATCGTTTCCACGATGTCCTGCTCCCGCTGCCAGCCTGCTGGAAGCGGGAGCAGCCTGGTCTCCAAGGTACACTGCGGGTAACTAGGCAGCGCGCGCTGCCTAGATACCCGACGTGTACCTTAGTTACCAGCCTCCTCCGCTCACCGGGTGAGCGGAGGAGGCTGGTAACTAAGGTACACAGTCGGGTATCTAGGCAGCGCGCGCTGCCTAGTTACCCGCAGTGTACCTTAGTTACCAGCCTCCTCCGCTCACCGGGTGAGCGGAGGAGGCTGGTAACTAAGGTACACGTCGGGTATCTAGGCAGCGCGCGTTGCCTAGTTACCCGCAGTGTACCTTGGAGACCAGCTCCCAGCGCTTGTGACAGGCGCTGGGAGCTGGAATATCGCTAGTCCCGGTGTCACACGCAGCGATGCTGCGTGTCCACCGGGCGACAATCGCCAGGTTTCAGAGCTGGTTCTGAAACCTGGCGATCATCAACCAGCGATTTATCGCTGGTTGATGCAGTATGTCACACGCGTCAATATCGCTGCAACGTCACGTGCAGTCGATATCGTGCAGGCGATATTGACGCGTGTGACACCCCCTTTACAGTGTTGGCCAAAAGTATTGACACCCCTGCAATTCTATCAGATAATACTCAGTTTCTTCCTGAAAATGATTGCAATCACAAATTCTTTGGCATTATTATCTTCATTTAATTTGTCTTCAATGAAAAAAAACACAAAGAATTGTCCTAAAGCTAAATGGGATATAGTTCCACACCAAATATAAAAAGGGGTGGACAAAAGTATTGGCACTGTTAGAAAACTCATGTAATATTATATTATATTATATTATATTATATTATGTGATGCTTCTCTAATTTGTGTAATTAACAGCACCTGTAACTTACCTGCGGCACCTAACAGGTGTTGGCAATAACTAAATCACACTTGCAGCCAGTTGACATGGATTAAAGTTGACTCAACCTCTGTCCTGTGTCCTTGTGTGCACCACATTGAGCATGGAGAAAAGAAAGAAGACCAAAGAACTGTCTGAGGACTTGAGAAACCAAATTGTGAGAAAGCATGAGCAATCTCAAGCCTACAAGTCCATCTCCAAAGACCTGAATGTTCCTGTGTCTAACGTGCGCTGTGTGATCAAGAAGTTTAAAGCCCATGGCACTGTGGCTAATCTCACTAGAGGTGGACGGAAAAGAAAAATTGACAAGAGATTTCAACGCAAGATTATGCGGAGGGTGGATGAAAGAACCTTGCCTAACATCCAAACAAGTTGAAGCTGACCTGCAGTCCGAGGGTACAATAGTTTCAACCCGTACTATCCGTCGGCATCTGAATGAAAAGGGACTGTATGGTAGGAGACCCAGGAAGACCCCACTTCTTACCCCGAGACATAAAAAAGCCAGGCTGGAGTTTGCCAAAACTTACCTGAGAAAGCCTAAAACGTTTTGGAAGAATGTTCTCTCTTTTTGGGCAAAGGCATCAACATAGAGTTTACAGGAGAAAAAAAAGAGGCATTCAAAGAAAAGAACACGGTCCCTACAGTCAAACATGGCGGAGGTTCCCTGATGTTTTGGGGTTGCTTTGCTGCTTCTGGCACTGGACTGCTTGACCGTGTGCATGGCATTATGAAGTCTGAAGACTACCAACAAATTTTGCAGCATAATGTAGGGTCCAGTGTGAGAAAGCTGGGTCTCCCTCAGAGTTCATGGGTCTTCCAGCAGGACAATGACCCAAAACACACTTCAAAAAGCACTAGAAAATGGTTTGAGAGAAAGTACTGGAGACTTCTAAGGTTGCCAGCAATGAGTCCAGACCTGAATCCCATAGAAACACTGTGGAGACATCTAAAAATGGCAGTTTGGAGAAGGCACCCTTCAAATATCAGGGCCCTGGAGCAGTTTGCCAAAGAAGAATGGTCTAAAATTCCAGCAGAGCATTGTAAGAAACTCATTGATGGTTACCGGAAGCGGTTGATTGCAGATATTTTAGCTAAAGGTTGTGCAACCAAGTATTAGGCTGAGGGTGCCAATACTTTTGTCTGGCCCATTTTTGGAGTTTTGTGTGAAATGATCAATGTTTTGCTTTTTGCTTCATTCTCTTTTGTGTTTTTTCATTGAAGACAAATTAAATGAAGATAATAATACCAAAGAATTTGTGATTGCAATCATTTTCAGGAAGAAACTGAGTATTATCTGACATAATTGCAGGGGTGTCAATACTTTTGGGCAACACTGTATGCCGGTTTACGCGTGTCAATATCGCTAATAATATCGCAGCAATGTTCCTTGTTTCGTGACGTTGCAGTGATCTCGTCAACGATCTCCCTTTGTCTGACACATAGCAGAGATCAGCCCCACGCTGTAAAATTGTTCATCACTACGAAATGGCCTAGGCCATTTTTCAGTCGTCGGTCTCCCACTGGGCGTGATGCATCGTCATGTGTGATACCTCAACAATGACTTTGACGATTGAGAACACGACCACGTAGGAGTGTTTCCACCTTGCCTATTGCACACACCCTCAGCTCCGATTAGTGGCCACTACAGCGTTCTGATTGGGCGGCCTGTCAATAAAAGAAGGCAACATAGTAGCGCTTCCGTCCTTTGTTCGTGAGCACAATAGAACTATAGCTCCATTTGGGCACGCGGTTTGCACCCCGCCAGTATCGCTGTTGCGTTGCTTGTGCTTTGTTCCACTGCTCTCCGGCCTGCGACTCCTGTATGGGTCATCTGCCTCTTTCGGACGCTGCTATCCTCACGGTAGGCATTGTTTCTGATGTCCGACCCCCTCTTTCTTTTTTTTTTTTTTTTTTTTTTTTTAAACAAGTGCTAAAAATCATCTGCTGTCATAGTGATATGCTACATAGAGGTCACCCTGCTCCACATGCAATGAAATGTTGCCCTTGGCTGTTATCGGTGTACATATGCTTTGGCATGGGCACCCATTGTATGGAGTTTCGTGCGCAAACACCTATACTGCAGGGCCATTCTTGTATGTGCTGTAGTCCTGTTTTGAATCATTAAACATGTAGTGTCTCTGCTGGAGCCACACACCACAGTGCTTGGTGTTACCAAGCCGCACTCAACATTAATGTTTGTGCGTGGTAAATTTGGGGTATTGGAATGCTCAATTAAGTATTCCAATGTATTTGTCATATGACCTGCCACATGTCCCGTGCTGATGTTTGCATCCCTTTTTTTGGCAATCTGAGCTCATCAAATTTTGTAACTTTCAGGTGGCACATCATTAATGATGTGGAGTGTGCTGTAGTGGTTGCTGCGTTGCTGGTCAAGGGATCCCGGCAACAAGAGGAGGCATAGATGCAAAAGAGGCGCTCACAAAGAAAACTTTGCATCTGGTCCACAGATTGGCTGCAGAAGCGGTCCGATTTTACACACATGCAGCTTGTACGGCAGCTGCAGGATAACAATCCTCATGATTTTCGGAACTATCTGTGGATGTCTGAGGATTAATTTAAATTTTTATTTGAAGCAGTCACGCCACATATTGAACAGCAGAATACAGTTATGCGGCCTGCTGTTCCCGTTGACGAAAGATTGGAAGTCACGCTGCGTTTCCTTGCCAGCAGACGGTCTATGCAAGACCTACAGTATTCATCTGCAGTATCTTGGTCCCTACTCAGCAGCCTCATTCTTGAAACCTGTACTGCAATTGTTCGGGGTTTCCGCAGCTATATGGTTTTTCCGGAAACGGTGCAGGAGTGGCAAAAAATATGCATGGAATTTGAGCAGCTCTGGCAGTTCCCTAACTGTGGTGGGGCATTGAATGGCAAATAAGTGCATATCACCCAACCCCCAAACAGTGGCTCATTTGTCTACAATTACAAGGGTTACTTCAGCGTGATCCTCATGGCCCTTGTAAATGCAAAGTACGAGTTCCTCAACGTGGATGTTGGCATGAACGGAAAGGTGTCCGATGGGGGGCGTGTTACAGCACACCTGGTTTGGCCAGCGTTTGAAGAACGGTCACCTGCCCTTGCCTCAAAACTCTGAAACAACCAGCAACATGAATTATGTGTTTGTGGGGGATGAAGCCTTCCCGCTTCATCCCAATCTTGTAAAACCATACGCACAAAAATTCCTCACGCCTGAAAGAAGAATATACAATTATTGGTTGTCAACGGCATGTCGGGTTGTGGAGAATGCATTTGGGATCATGGCCAATCACTTCCGAGTATTCCACACAGCAATTAATATGAAGCTGTCATCGATTGACTCGGTAGTGTTGGCCTGTTGCATACTGCACAGTTTCTTGCGCCGCCGTGATGCACTTGTCTACAGTCCGGCAGGCTTTGAGGACTGTGTTGACCAAACCAATGGTGAATTGGTGCTCTGGGAATGGCGGACAAATGATCCCGCTGTTGCCGGCCTTCAGCCAAATGTGTCTGGGCAAAACAGGAATGATGCTAAGGCTGGCAGAGACAATTACTGTGCTTATTTTAATGGTCCTGGTGCTGTAAGTTGGCAGCATCACATCTGATATGTACCTCAATGTCCAGGGCACTTTATGTTTAATTTTTGCTCAGTGAAATAAACTGTCTTCTTTAGTTACCTCAACCGTTGTAATGTGATCAGTTTTAAGGGCCAGTGCAGGCTGCTGTAATATCAGCGGAAAGGTTAAAAAACAAACAAAACATCCGTGGTCGATCACATTCTCTACGATCCTCTCATCTTTTCCTTTTCTGAGAGGATCGTGAAAGCCGAACTTCACGGCATAGACTTGTGAAGTCTCTATAGTCTCCCCTATTAGTCCCCTTGGGACGAGTAGTGTCTAACCTTTTCTTTCTTTCAAATCATATTTTATTCATTTTATCATGAACATGAATCAACATAACTGTGAAATATACATTGTATCTCTTATATGTTATTTTGTTACAAGTTGTCTATAAGAACATACAAAGTAACTTTATCGCATAAAGTATATCGCAGACTATATACCATTCCTTTTCTATGGTTTGGAAACTCTTTCAAGAACAATAAATTGTTGTCTAAAATTCTTTAAATTCTTATGTTGCCAAAAATTAAGAAAACATAACAAAACATTCTCATCGTTTCCATGGAAAAGAGAAAAAAGACAAACATAAACAATAAAAAGGAAAGGGAGAAAAAAGGAAAAAAGAGAAGAAAAGAGAGATAGAGAAGGAGAGAAGAAAAGGAAAGGGTCAGGAAGATGATAGGAAAAGGGCAGGGGATGCAATGCCGAGTGTCACGATATCGGGAAGAGTCAGGGCCATGACCTACACGTTCATATATACATTATCCATGTTAGTCGTGTATCATCTCATTCCACAGACGCAACCCAGGTTTCGAGATCAGCTGAGTCTCTAAATATAAACCAAGAGGTCCATCTCTCATGATGTCCCTCCAGGCAACCGGGAGTCCGTGAGGCCCATGCTGCTAATTCCTCCATCCTGCACACCTCATTGAGTTCCGCCACCAGCTCCCAACGGGAGGGACGTCTAGTTTTTTTCCACCACCTGGGTATGAGGCGCCTAGCCGATGTCAGGAAAAACCTCAGTAAGCCCCTTTTAAAACCCTTATTAGACATAGGATGCAGGTTCAAGAGGGCCAGTTCCATGGTAAATTGTAATTTGAGAGCTGTCACTTGTGTATAAAGATCGTTTACATCCTTCCAAAAAGAGGATATCAATGGGCATCCCCACCATATATGGGAGTATGTGCCCACTCCCTCCAGACATCGCCAGCATCGGTCTGAGACTCCCGGAAATATCCGGTGCACGTCAGTAGGGCACCTGTACCATCTCGCCACCACCTTATAATTTCTCTCCTGAGACAAGGCAGAGAGGGATGCACCATGCGTGGAGGTGAAGATTTTCTCCCAATCTAACAAAGATATAGTTCTGTCTAAGTCTCCCTCCCACTTCTTCATAAACCCAGGTCTATCCTCCAAGTCCGCATTTCTATGTGAGTGAAATATATTATAAATCACCGAAATAGCATGTGGTATGTACGTCCGTCTGTTGCATAATTGTTCAAAGTCTGTCAAGGGACGCCTAAGATATGAAAATGGTAAGGATCTTATATAGCTACCCAATCTAGTATGGTGGAACCAGGTCCCCTGGTCTATTGTGGATATATTAGGAAAGTCAGCTAATGGTTTGATTCCTGACTGGGAAATACAGTCCTTGAGAGACGGGCGGGATTCTCTAGTAAGCCCCAAGAATGAAGTGCATCCCGGGTCTATTGGGAATGCTGGGTTATCAAATAGGAAAGTTAAAGGACCTGGGTTGGTAGTGAGATGTAATAATCGGACCTGTCCCTTGAAGGAGTCGTGTAGTTGCAGGGATAAAAATGAACGAGTCTCACGTCCCCCAGGGTCCATAGACCAAATCCACACCAGAGGATCATGTTGGAGTCCCTCCCGTTCCACCTCCGCCCATCCCCCCTCCCCCTCCCTGAAAAGATCCAGAAGGCACTTGTCCATGGCCGCATAATGGAATAATATGGGGTCTGGAAGTCCTACACCTCCATGCGCAATTTTCTTGCTAAGAGTCTTAAAGGAAATCCTCGGGCGGCCATTTGACCATAAGAAACGAGTCCATCCCTGCTTCAGTCTAGAGAAAAACGAGGACGGCAAATGAACTGGCAGAGTTTGGAAATGATATAGGAGGCGCGGGAGAATATCCATGCGTAAGGCATGTAATCTACCCAACCACGTCAGTGAGAGTTTGTTCCATTTGACTAAGTCTGACTCCAAGAGAGATAATAGGGGCATATAGTTGTGAACAAAAAGAAGCGATGGGTCCCTGGATAACCTAATTCCCAAGTATCCCAGAGATCCCTCCCTCCATTTAAAGGGATAGTCCCTGGTTAGGAGTGAGACCACTAAACTTGACAAGGTAATGTTAAGCATTTCTGACTTGGCAGGATTAATTTTAAAATTGCTCAGCCTACCAAATTCCGCCATATTGTCAAGAATGTGAGGGAGGGATATCAGAGGATTTGTAATATAAGCTAATAAATCATCTGCAAATAATGCAATCTTATGTTCTTTCCTTCCCACCACTAGGCCCTGCACTGATGTGTCAATCCTCAAGGCGCACGCCAGGACCTCCATACAAAGGATATAGAGTAAAGGGGATAGTGGACACCCCTGGCGTGTGCCATTACGGATCGAAAAGGATTCCGACAACACCCCATTGATTCGCAGACATGCAGTTGGGTGGGTATATAAGGCCCCTATACGATGTAACATAGTTTCGCCCACCCCCAAATGGCGCAAAACCGCAAACATGAATCCCCAGTGCACCCTGTCAAACGCCTTTTCTGCGTCTACTGACAGGATGCACACGGGAACCGACCGTCTGCGAGCAACGTCTATCAGGGCTACAGACCTAATTGTATTATCCCTGGCTTCCCTGCCAGGAACAAATCCTACCTGATCTCCATGTATGATGTCGGGGAGGAGATGTTTAATCCTGTTTGCTACCAACTTGGAATAAAGTTTTATATCCAAGTTGATTAGGGAGATGGGTCTGTAGTTACAACACGACGCCACATCTTTCCCAGGTTTATGTAGGACCACCACATGGGCCATGAGAGCTTGGGCCGGAAAAGATCCGCCCGAGGAGATATCATTACATACCGTCAGAAATAGCGGGCCTAGAAGATCAACATATTTTTTATAAAACCCTGCGGAATAACCGTCAGGTCCCGGACTCTTGCCAAGTTTCATATCTCTAATGCCGGCCTCTATTTCCCCCAGAGTGAAGTCAGCTGCCAGCTGGTTCGTGTCTTCTGCGGATAACCTGGGTAAACCAGTCCCTCTAATATAGTCTAAGAAGTCCTCCTCAGACTCTTGAGGGGCTTCCAGATTGTATAATGAAGAATAGAAATCTCTGAATCTGTTTAAGATATCACTAGTTTTATGAAGCATAGTGCCCTCTGGATCTCGGATGTGGGATAAGTATGTTCTAGGGGGCCTGGGGTGGAGAGCCCTAGCCAGTAATTTCCCGCTTTTGTTTCCCGATACATAGAATCGGGATTTGGTCCAATCCCTATGCACCCTGTCCTTCTGGTCAAGAATAGATAACAGCTTATGTCTTGTGTTGGATAACAGGGAAAGGCCCTGTGGGGTTGGGTTCTCCTTATGTCTCGACTCCATTTCGGCTATCTGGGCAAGCAAGCCCTCTATGTCATGTGATCTTTGTTGCTTTAGGCGCGCGCCATGAGCAATGAGCACCCCCCTCAAAACACTCTTTAAAGCCTCCCATTTCACCGGACTAGGCGTTGGATCCAGGGAGTGATCCAACTCGAAGTTCTTAATTGTGGTTTCTATGTCTAGGTGACATGCTTGATCAGATAGCAGGTTTTCGTTTAGTCTCCAGGTATAGCCTCCTCCCTTGAATGAAGATACGGTCAGTTTGAGATATATTGGGGCATGATCTGACCATAGAATGGACCCTATGTCAGCTGTTACCCCCTGTCCAACAATGAGTGTGAGATGTAAAACCTGTCAATCCTACTATATTTTGAATGGACATGTGAGAAAAATGTAAAGTCTTTGATGTTCGGATTGAATATTCTCCACACATCCACTAGGTGCATCCCCTCCCACTGCCTGCCCAGGTAGCGGAGAGACGGCGCAGGTTGAGAGGACTTACCCCCCGACGTGTCGACCACCGGTCAGCAGGATAATTAAAGTCTCCTCCCATGATGATCGGGACCGAGCCAGCGAATGCCTCCAGACGCCTCCTGATGCGTGCTACAAATCTCAGTTGCTTCCTATTAGGAAAATATACATTAGCGATAACAAAGGAGAGAGAGAAAATATTCACCTTTAGGAACACATAGCGGCCCCCGGGATCTACCTCCTGGTCCAAAATCTGTGGAGTGCAGGACCGATGAAACGCCACGGATACCCCCCTTGCCTTAGAACCTGGAAACGTACTGTGGAGCCATAATGGATATTCCCTGGTTTCGCACCTGGGAACTTTATCTGAGCGAAAATGGGTCTCTTGGAGCATTAAAATATGGATTTTAGCTTTATGGAACGAATAACAGATCTGTCTTCTCCTTTCTGGCTTATTGAGACCATTTACATTAAATGAGCAACAATTAAGTGTGGTCATAGACATTGCATCAGACAAATATCTTTTGGGCCCTCTCTGTCCAAGCACTCGGCATGAAGATGGGGAAGGGAATAGGCAGGTAAAAAAGAGAAAGAAAAAGAGAGAAAAAAAGGGGGATAGCAAAATGAAAGACAGAATAGTAGCAAATGTACAGATAAATACAGTCATTAGCCACAATGGGGCACCTCTTGGTGCGGTGGTGCGTGCGTCTATGGGTGACTATCGCCATCCAGCACTGGGGGTCGGGTGTCCTGCCCAGAGCATTCTGATCTCCGCAACGCCACTTTTTTTTTTTTTTTTTTTTTTTTTCATATATAATTTTTATTAATCAATTTCACAGATAAACAAGCTGACAATACAACATCTTTAGGACAACATATATAAAAATAGGTAGGGAAATAGGGGAAGAGGGAAAAAATAGTTACTTCAGCAAAAATTTGAGCTATGATGTTCCTTTAGTCCCATTTCAGGGGAGTGTCATTGCTCCGCATAGATCAGTCCAATCAGCAGTAGCTAAGAATCATGTAGTATAGATAAATGTGATCTCCTCCGAGACAGGTCTGCTTGCATGGTTATTCAACAGTTCTCTCGTCATCACTACGGTTTATCCCAGTTCAGACCCTGCGATCCGAGTTTCCAGGGCAGTTTTCTTGACAATGCGTTGCAAAGAAAGATCTTTTCAATAGGGGTAGCGCTCCCCGGTCTTCAGATGGGAGAGCTATATTGCAGCAACTTGAAATATAAAGTCCGTAAAGGCTTTGGTATATGAGAGTGAGAGAGGACGGGGAAAACGAAACTACCTCTAAAGGGCGCGACAAAAAGGGGGGTAGTGGAAAAAGAAAGGGAAGAGAGAAAGGAGGAACAGAGAGGAAGAAAAAAAAAAAAAAAAAAAAAAAAAAAAAGGTGGAGGGGACCGGTCTTCCCCTGAGCTAAGCCTGTACATATCACAAGTTATGGTGTGAGAGACAGATCCACTCCCCCTATCTTGGCAGTCGGTGAGCAAGTGGATGCGCCTCCCATAGCTCCCATGCTTCAGTCACGTAGCGGCGGGCACCATAATCTAATGCCAGATAATACTCGTGACAGAATATGGAGTTTATGTTATCAGTAAGGTCATTCATCGACGGGGTAAGGGTTGCTTCCACTTGGAGGCGATACAAGCTCTGGCCGCTGTCAATATATACGTCATTATTCGACGAATCACAGGTGGAAACGCCATGACTCCCACATGAAGGACCGCAATCTGCGGTTCCAACGGGATTTTCATTTCTGTGACTGAGTCAACAACCCAGAAACCAGTTGCCAGAATTGTGCCACCTTTGGACAGCTCCACCAAACGTGTGGTAGGTCCCCTTCCATACCACATTGTTTCCAGCATAGCGGCGATGCGCCTCTGCCAAAGTTCGCCAGTTTCTTAGGTGTAAGGTACCAGCGTAAGTGAATTTTTTTTAGTAGTTCGATATGATTTATGCATCTAGATGCTTCCTTTATACAATGTACAGCATCCTCCCAATCCTCCTCTGTCGCCCCAAAAGAAAGATCTTGTTCCCATTTGATATTGTAGGAGAGTCTCGGGGGAGCATCTTTTTCGATCAGATCTGTGTACAGTGCTGAGAGGGACTTTGGAGGTCTAGGCACAGTTGTCAGAGAGCGTCGTAGTGCCGAGGGAGTCCGTGGAGGACACAGGTCATGAGAAAAAGCGGGGGAACGTACAAGGTGTACAAGTTGGTGAAAATGCAGAAAGGAAGGTTCTAGTTCTGGAAATTTGTCCAAAAACTCCTCCAGAGTGATCGGTCTGTGCCCCTGAAGAAGATCTGCAAGGGTTTTAGGGCCCCTGCATTTCCACGGTGCGACCGAAAACGTGGGGATCAACCACGAAAATGCTTCTATCGGGAAATTTCCAGGAGGAATCTTAGTCCACTCTCCCCGAAGAGAGTTATGGACTGTCAGTAATGTAGAAATTGTTTTAAGAAAGTCAACGTCTGTCACATGACTCACCGAGTTCGCCGCGAGAAGAGATCTTAAAGATCCCCTCCGGAGCGTACCCTCCTCTATCAGCTTCCATCCCTGAGAGTCCCCCCCATGCCACCATTTTCCCGCCGCCTCCAACACCACCGCCTTCCAATATTTCTCCACGTCCGGCACACCCATTCCACCCTTCGTTAGGTGTCGATATAGTAAGGACCCTTTAACTCTGGTCGGAGCTGATCCCCACACACATCTGGAAATTATGCGTTGAAGACGCCGTAGGAGCATCCTGGGGAAGTGAATTGGAACACATCTAAAAAGGTACAGAATTTTGGGGAGCCACAACATCCTGACAGCCTGCACTCTTGCAATCCATGACATTGAGTCGACTGGAAGATCCGCCAGGGCTGTCCCAAGTTCAGCCGTGAGATGTTCCATATTTTTTGCCGCCATATTTCTGGTGGGGCACAAAGTAATCCCCAGGTACGGTATACCCGCCGGTGCACATTTGAATGAAAAAGAGGCCGTGAGGATGGATGTGTCTCTTTCTGATAGTCCAATGGGGAGCAGCACTGATTTAGTTGCATTGAGCTTATAGTATGAAATCCGTGCAAAACAGTCAAGCGTCTCTACAATCCTAGGGAGGGAGGAGAAGGGGTCTTCCGAAACCACAATGACATCATCGGCGTATAAACCGACAACATGTTTATGAGGTCCCACTAGAATTCCGGAAATCATTGGGTCCGCTCTCAAGGATATTGCGAGCGGCTCCATGACCATAGAAAAAATTAGCGGAGACAGGGGCCATTGGTAATACGGAAGAGCCTAGATTTATATCCAGAGGACAAAACTCTCGCGCATGGGTTGGAGTAAAGAGCAAGGATTGCTGTCGAAATAGGGCCCGTAATACCGAAAGCTGAGAGGACCTCCCTAAGGTATCCCCAGTGTACCCTATCGAACGCCTTCTCAGCGTCTAACGACAGAAACACACTGGGTGCACCCCTCCTCTCAGCCACCTCTATTAAGTCCAGCATCCTCCTCGTCCCATCATTTGCTTGCCTGCCCCGCACGAACCCCACTTGGTCATGATGCACTAACCCAGGAATCACCTCACTCAGGCGTGTGGCTAAAAGTTTAGCATAGAGTTTGAGATCCGCATTTAAAAGTGAGATAGGTCTAAAGTTCTCCGGGCAGTCCTGCGCCCTTCCCGACTTAGGAATCGTTGAAATTATGGCTTCCAGCGCTGTTTCAGGGACACTACCCTGCGCTTGCCATACGTTAAATAGTCGGAGAAGATAAGGCGCGAGGATCTGCCCGTAGTGCTCATAATATTCATTAATCAACCCATCAGGGCCTGGAGCTTTGTTGTTTTTCAAACTCTGTAGTGCTTTATGAATTTCCAATTCAGTGAAAGGGGCGTTCAGGGAGGCCAGTACGTCGGGTGAGACAGTGGGAATATTCAAAGTCCCCAAGAACTCACGTATATTTTCGGCGGTAGGTTGGGGCGTCTGAGGATCTAGGTGAAGATTATATAACCTCTCATAGTAGGAGGCGAAAACCTCCACTATGTCTGTTGGGTTCCTAGCTAGTTTCCCTTCCTCGTCTCTAATAGCTGTCACCGTCCCCTTGATTGATTTCTTTTTAAGTCTACGTGCCAGCAATCTACCAGCCCGGTCCCCCGCTTCGTAGTATCTCGTGCGTAGTTTCCTAAGACCGGTTTCGTGTTGTTTGAGAAATAAGGCACGAAGATTGTTGCGGATCTGCATTATCTGTGATGTCACGCACAAGACGGCGAAGTCTTATTAACCGTCTCCAAATGTGACAATTCCTTTGTCCAGTCTTTTAGGAGCTGCTCCTGCGACGTTTCACCATCGCGGCTTTTTGAATACATATACCACGTATCACCGCCTTGTGCGCATACCACAGCACATCATCTGGGGTCTGATGCGCATCATTTAGAGCAAAGTATTCCTGCAATGCTACGCCAATATCATCGGCGATCTTCAAGTCAGTTAATAGACCCGCATGTAACCTCCATGACCTAGAAGCTCCACCTCCGACATCAAGAGCCATTTCCAATTCAATCGGGGCGTGGTCCGACCACGTGATCAGACCAATCCCCGATGAAATGCACCTATCCAGCGCTAAGTCATTAAGCAGAAACAAGTCTATTCTGGAGTAGGATTTGTGCGCCGGGGAGAAGAAGGAATAATCTCTCTCCTCCGCGTGCTGGTATCTCCAGACGTCATGAAGGTGGAACTCCCGGCAGAGGTCTCCAAGTGCACCCCTACCCCTAAACATAGGGGATGAGGAGTCAATGCGTGGCTCCATCACCGCATTCAAGTCGCCGCAAATGATAAGGCGTCCTTCTATCTCTTTTTGGATACGGTTAAACAACTGCCTCAGAAACTTTATTTGACCTACATTCGGGCTGTAAACTGTGACAATTGTATAACGTATTCCCCCAATCTCGCATTTCACACCCACGTATCTTCCCAGTTCATCACTGAAGGAAGACACTAGGGAGAACTGTAGCCTATGGCTGATAAACATACATACTCCTGCCTTTTTCTGAGATGCATTGGCGAAAAAACTATGTGGGTAATCCGCATGGCGGAGTCGCCCATTATCCTTCTCTAACAAGTGGGTTTCTTGAAAACACAAGATATCTGCTCTGCAGGACTTAGCTTCCCTCCAGAGGCTTGTTCTTTTATTTGGGGAATTTAGGCCATTTACGTTTAGCGATAGTATTTTCAACGGCATCTCAGAGCCCAAGGGAGACCGGCAAGATAAGAAACAGATAGGTTAGAATTAGAGGTGAAATAGTGAGAGAGAGAGAGGGGAGAAGAGAGGGGGTGGTGTAAGGGGGAAGGACAGGGAGGGTAAACAGGAGAGACTGTCTCCAACGAACAGGAGATCTCTCACAGTGGGGAAGATAAATCACTAAAAATAAGGTACATGTACAAAGGACACACAATAACCGTACTTATAAACTCACGAAGGGACTCTTATTTCAGAATCAAGTTCTTGGGGGGGTAAGGGTCTCACACAGTGTCCCAGTCCATCCCACTCCGCACTTCTCTAGGGAAAGGCAGGAACACTGCAAGAGACTCACTTGAAAATGAACAGTACCTTGTGGGTAATAACCCATCAGAGCTTTCCATCGGCAAACCACTCCGAGAGAAGTTAACATTCCCAGAAGAATATAAATGGACATTTCTATTCCGGCGCGACCTCCTCTTCCCTGTCGTTCTTCGCAGGGCTTTCCCGAGTCGGGTCTGGATGTTGCAAGTGTTTAGTAAACGCCAAGCCCGGATAGCTTTTCTGAGCAGGGTCGGCGAGGTAAAGGAGTGTCTCCTACCATCAAATCTAAAGTTGACTGAGGTAGGGGACCCCCAGGCATATGGGATGTTTCTGTCTCGCAGCACTTTGCAGCTATAAGCGAATTCTCTGTGCCTCATCAGTGTCCTTGGCGAGAGGTCCTGGTAGACAGTGATGTTCTCGTAAGGGTTAGGCAGAGGGGGCCCTTGTCTCATCCGTTTAAGTAATAGCTCAGCAATCCCCGGGTATCTCATATGTACCAGCACATCTCTAGGTACCGACTGAGGGAGAGTCTGCGGCTTTGGGATTCAAACGCTTTGTCCATAGTCAGTTCTGCCACAGGTAGCTCAGGAAGAGCAGCAGTTAGGAAAGCGACAGCCGCCGCTCTCGCGTCCGGTGCATCGCCCTCCTCTGACATCCCCCTGATTTTAAAGTTGTTGCGCCGGAATTGATCTTCTATGTGATTCAGAGCGCTAGAGACTGATCCCATTTCACGGTCTAATCCCTCATGGTTGTCTGCCAGAGCATTGTGGGCTTTTGCTATTTCACCCATCTTAGCCTCTAGATGTGATGTTTTGGCGTTAAGCTCTCCTATGTCCTCTCTCATTGTGCCGATCAGGGCCGCCATATCTGTCATAAGGGAGGCTTTGAAAGTCTCTAGGCAGTCTTGCAGGACCGTCTGTGTAACTGGGGAATCGCCGCTCGCGGCCGGGTCCCTTCTCTCTGAAGGACGGCGAGATCTCAGATCATGTTGTGGCCGGTCATGCTGTACATGCTGTACCTCATCAGGCGCCATTTTTCTTGGGGAGTCCCGCTGCTGTTCCGCGCCAAAGTTTCCGTGAGCCTGTGTTCAGTCCTGCGCTTAGCTGGATTCGGTTTAGGCATCTCCTCTGTATCGCGGGAGGTCCCGGTAACCGTTGGTTAAAGTTATTAGTGGGAAAGGTCGTTCAATTGCCGTGTGAGTGGATCTGCCTGCGGAGCTCTCCTAGACTGCGACCGGCGCCATGAGCTGCTGGGCACGCCCCCCGCAACGCCACTTTTAACTCTTAAAACTTTTATCAAATATCATCCAGCATACCATTAGTAAACTCGACTCCTGAAAGAATATTCTAAGGACGTAAAACAATCCAATGTATCTTAAGTGTGGTTATTAAAAAAGAATTATTGGCAAAAGAATGAATGTATGTGGAGAGCCGGGGATCCGGTGAGCCAAGACAAAGGAGTCCAGAGCAGAAGAGTGAGTCATAGTGAGATATAGGGGCAAGGGAAGAGGAGAAGACGCAGTGATGCAGGGAGAGTTAGAGAATCGTCTTAGTAAGTGTTGATATAGTGGTGAAAGCATAAGTGTGGTGGAGAGAGGAGAGATGGAAATAAAGAAGAAGAAGAAGAAGAAGCGAGATCAAATGGGTGAAAACCAATAAACCAAGAAGTTCAGGGGACCATATAGAGAAAACACCTGAGATGACCCAAGAAACATATTATAACATTATTCTAAGGAGGGGTCTAATACCCTCTCCCAGTTATTAAAGAACCACAAAAACTCTTTTGTGAAAGTCTGTCAGGGTCCAAAACCTCTATATTCTGGCCCGGGTCTGCCGACCAACAGACAGGGTCCCTCTGCTCTTTTGTCTTGCGTCCTGGGGAGGGAAATTGAGGGGCAGAGAGAATAAAGCGTTCTGAGAGTCCGCCAGTTGTCTCCTTCTCCTTCAGGCAGGTAGATTCCTGGGTGAGCGCTGGCGTCTCACTCTTTGCCATCTTGTGGGAGCTGAGGGTAGTCCAGGCGGAACAGGCCAGTCTGGCAATGCCATCTCCGGGATGTCCAGATTTTTGCAGAATATAGAGAGGTCTTCCAATCTCCTAAAAGATGCCGAACGGCCCCCATATGAAGCGAGAAGCTGGAAAGGGAAACCCCAGCGGTACTTTATCTCTCGCTCCCTTAGTGCCTCCAGAAGCGGGCGAAGCCCCCGTCGCTGCTGCAGTGTGCGGCGGGACAGATCCTGCAGAAACAATATAGGGAAGTCCAGATACATGATCTTTTCTTTTTGTCTGGCTGCAGATAGAATGGCCTCCTTTATAGTGTAAAAGTGCACTCTGCAGATTACGTCCCTAGGTCTGGTATCTTGCAGATTTCTCGGTGCCAGAGCCCAGTGCACACGGTCCAGCTCGATATGAGGGCCCTGTTCGTCCCCTAGGACTTGTTTAAACAGCCCCTGGACCGTGCCCGCAAGCTCCAAGGCAGGGATGGACTCTGGGAGACCTCTAATCCTTATATTATTGCGGCGGTTGCGGTTCTCCAGATCTTCCTGGGAATATGCCATCTCCTCCAGGAGGGCAGCATGTGAGGAAAGCATGTCCCTATGGGCTTGGAGTTCATCCAGCACGGTCTCCTGTGCCCTCTCCACCTCCTCCACTCTAGATATGACCTCCTGCCTCAGGGCCGCCATCTCCTCCTTATATGTATTCTCAATGCGGCGGACAAACCGCTCCAGGTCACTTTTGGTGGGGAGATTTTTAATATAGGCTCCCAAATCGCCCCCTGGGAATGTGTCCGGAGAATCCGGGCCGTCAGAGTCTCCCTCCTGTGTACCCAGTGCAGCAAAGCGGTTCGCGCCTCTTCCTCCTCTCTCCTCCCATCCCCCCGTCACCTGCTGTGAGCGGGAAGTCGCCATCTTGGCACTCACGCAGTCCTGGGCAGGGGTCATTCCGGATCTCAAATAGCGATCCATGGAGCCTTGGGACCCTCCATCCTCTGCTCCAGCTCCTCCTGAGGGCTTCCGTATCTTGCCCATCGTTATTAGGCGGCGGGATCTGTGGATTCTGGCTGTAAATAGCGATGGCGCTGCGGAGCTCCTGCTCTGTGTGTCCTACTCCGCCATGCGCTAGGCTCCGCCCCCTAACCTTTTCTTTCTTGTTCTACTCCCCACCCCTTTTTTTTTTCTCTACATACACCTCCTGTCTCTCCCTCCTTCTCTTCCCTTGTCGTCATTTTCCCATCCCCCCTCCCCTTCTCCTTTTTATTTTAGTTTTATTTTTTACCTTTGAGCCTCGGTTTTACCAGTCTCGCAAGAATGTCGCATAATGACCTAACGAAGGTAAAAATAGGTACGCTGAACATACAGGGTTTACACGATGTGGGAAACAGATCAATCCTGTTTAATTACTTGAAAAATAACAAAATACATGTTGCCTTTCTCCAGGAAACTCATCTTTGTGCGGCTAAGCCATACAAATGCTCCAGCCACTGGTACCCTTCTGTGTATCACAGCTTTTCAACTAATTCTCACTCTTCCGGTATCAGCATTGCAGTAGCAGGATCACTGCCCTGTGAATTCATAGACTCTGACGGCGACGGAGATGGGAGGATGCTCTTGGTCAAAGGTAAGATTGCTTCACAGACGTATACTTTTGCCTCGCTATACCTCCCCAACTCGGGTCAGATATCTGTGCTCCTGCGTTTCCTGGACAGGATTGACGCATTTGCAGAGGGGATACTGGTCCTGGGGGGAGATTTTAATGTCACGCTGCAACCAGACCTTGACTCCTCCAGGGGTAAAACTAGTTTATCTAAGGCAGCAAGTAGGAGACTACACCTTGCGCTACATGATCACCAATTAATAGATGCCTGGCGTCTACTGTTCCCGACATGTAAAGACTTTTAATTCTACGCTCAAATACACGATACGTATTCTAGAATCGACTTTTTCCTTTTGAAACATGCTGACCTGACGCACTTAACTGACGCCACAATAGAACCGATCTCCTTTTCGGATCATGCTATGGTCACGATTCCTCTTGCTCTTGCCTCCCCAATTCCTAGGCAGTGGCAGTGGAGGTTGAATGCCTCTCTATTAGAAGATTCGGTAATATTGGCGGATGTCACAAAAACGATTGCAGATTATTTTGACCTAAACACCACTCCTGACATGTCACCCGTGACAACATGGCAAGCTCATAAGTGCGTAGTAAGAGGCATCTTAATAAAACACGGGGCTAGACTGAAGAAGAGTAGAGACACTGAGATCTCACGAATTCACAGGGCGACTACGTATGTGCCTGAAATAACGCATCCCACTACCTCACGACAATCAAAACTCCCCATGGACATAGCTGAGGCCTTCAAGCAATACTACTCTGCCCTTAATAATTTAGACACCACTAAGTCATCCCTGTCTGGCAATACACTTGAGACACGTATTAAAGAGTATATACAATCTTCGGGACTGCCAAAACTTCCGGATGTGTCGCTGCAATCCCTAGATGTTCCGATTTCGGACCAAGAAATTATAGATGCGCTGTCCTCGACCAAATTAGGTAAAGCACCTGGCCCCGATGGGTTTACAATTGGCTACTATAAAAAATTAAAAAAGTCCCTACTGCCACACTTGAGAACATTCTTCAATGCCATGTCGTTAAAAGTCCCACCCCCGAGAGATGCGCTACGCGCCACCATCACAGTAATTCACACATCAGGGAAGGACCCCTTGGTATGCTCTAGCTACCGCCCCATATCTTTATTAAATGTAGATCTTAAGCTATGTGCTAAAATCTTGGCGGCGAGGCTTTCCCCATTCATACCAAGCATAGTTCATCCAGATCAGACTGGGTTTGTCCTGGGACGAGAGGCCAGGGATGACACCACCAAGGCAATAAATTTAATCTATAACGCAAAACTCTCTAACACCCCATTGATGTTGTTATCCACGGACGTCGAAAAAGCGTTCGACCGTGTACATTGGGCATTCATCGAAGAGACACTGTCTCATATCGGTTTGGGACCAAAGATGCTTGAATGGGTCTTGTCCCTGTACTCCGTCCCATCGGCAAGAGTGAGGGTCAACGGAGTCCTCTTCGAATCTTTTGATATTGCCAACGGCACTCGCCAGGGATGCCCGCTGTCCCCACTGATTTTTATTCTGACCCTGGAACCTTTGTTACGTCATATAAGGATGAATGGAGATATTTCTGGCCTACGAATTAAGTCGACGGAACACAAAATTGCCGCATATGCTGACGACCTTTTATTTTTTGTGACGCGCCCTGAGATCTCTCTGCCAAACTTGCTGAAAGAATTGGAGACTTTTCATTATCTCTCTAATTTTAAAATTAACAGAGCCAAATCGGAGGCATTAAATCTTTCCCTTCCCGACAGCTTGATAGACATATTAAAAGATGCCTTTCCATTTCACTGGTCGCCTGAGGCCCTCCGCTACCTGGGATTGCTAATCACACCGGACGTCCGAAATTTATATAATGCCAATTTCCCTTCTTTGGTAAAATCAATTAGAGCCGACTGCGAGAGGTGGTTGTCGTCCACCTTTACGTGGACGGGTAGATGCCAACTCTTTAAAATGACTATTCTTCCGAAGATCTTATATTACCTACAGACACTCCCCGTCAGCATACCGTCATCCTTTTTTAAGATAATCTCACAAATTCAGACACGATTCATTTGGAATAATACGAAACCGAGATTGGCAAGATCTATTTTACACAGACGTAAGAGGGAGGGTGGCGTGAATTTGCAGATATCAAATTGTATCACATAGCCGGTCATCTAGCGCGGGTGGAAGACTGGTGTAGACACGGAAAGAACAAAATCTGGGTACAGATTGAACAGGACTCTACTTCCCTAAGACTACAGACGTTGCCTTGGACATCAATCAGACGAGATGAGGCGGTTTGCGACCACCCAACGATTGGGGCTACCCTCAAGGTATGCGACTATACCCTGGTCAGATCCTTGATGATTCCACACACCTCGACTTTATGTCCGATCCTGAGTCACCCTGATTTTAAACCCAGCATAATGACCCTGTTTTCCAATGCTGGATTGCGGCGGGACTAGACAGAGTTGAGAGTTGGGGACACTTGGCCCACGCTTGAACAACTTAACTCATTTACGGACCCGAGGGCTTTGGGATTCTGGAGATGCTTACAGCTCACGCATTACCTCCGGAGGTTTCCTCCAAAGTCGTCCTTTATAGGGCCGAAGACGTTATTTGAACATATGTGTCTAGATGCGGATGACTGTAGACATGCGGTGTCGAGGATCTACGCGTGTTTGATATCCCCCCCGTCACTGCCGGTTCCCCAATTTATGCTGAAGTGGGAAGCTGATCTAGGTCTGGAGCTGTCAATAGACCAGAGATCTGATATATTTACTTTAGCTCACTCCACATCAATATGCTCGAGACTGCAGGAAGCTAATTATAAAATATTGACAAGATGGTATAGAGTTCCTGCCCAATTACAAAGGGTTTCTCCTTCTACTGATCCGGATTGTTGGAGGTGTGGCGAGGCAGACGGTACCCTACTCCACATATTTTGGGAGTGTAGGAAGCTTAGGCCGTTTTGGTCTGAAGTGACAAAGATCGTCAGGATTGTCACAGAGTGTACAGCTGACCTGGGCCCGGCCCTTTTCTTGTTACATCACTGTCAGATGCCCCTTCGTAAATATAAGCGTTCATTGTTGAGATTTTTAGTTATGGCGGCTAGATCGTGTGTTCCAATGCTCTGGAAGACGGAGAGATGCCCCTCCGTGTCAATGTGGTTGGAGAAGGTGAACGACCTCATGCACCTAGAGGACTTGACCTCCTCAATCCATGACACGTATGTAGCTTTCCGTAATACGTGGTTTTCCTGAGTGATGTTTCAACAATCTGATCTATATAAGACTTATAGAGACTGTTAGAAAAACCTTCCTTGGCGGACTCGCCAATTAATTTGGCTGGTCTAGTGGGGTCGCACCTTTTCACCTGCGTAGAGGCTTCGCGTTTCCACATAATCTGACACCGTCCCTTTCCCCTTCCCTTCCCATCCTCCCCCTCCTCCCCCCACCCCCCCTCATGTCTACTCTCTAACTGTTCTTTTTCCTCTCTCTATGGTTTTCCTCTCTCCCTTTTACTTGGTCAACTGTCAATATATGATGTTGCAGCAATGACTTCTACTGTGAAGATTGAATATTGATGTAAGGTTTTAAATGGAACATTATGTTGTAGATCCTAACTCTTTCAGGCAGTGTCTACTCCATAGACGCATAAAAATATATAGTATTTGCTGAGTTTGGGCCTAACTGGTTTGGCCACCATATCTACGTGATATTTGTTTGGATATACTGACTGAGAAGTAATGTGTGTTTTCTTCCCTGTTATGAAAATTCAAAACTTTTCTAAAATAAAGAATTATAAAAAAAACAAAAAAAACAAACAAAACATTTTTATAAACTTTGGCCCCACCATTCATGAGCCCTGTGGGGGACACATGTGAAGGCCTTGAACCACTCAGTATCACCTCGCCCTCTTAATTTGCATGTACACATAAGTATTTAAAAATGCAATCAGACATACATACATTATCATTATGCTAGTCCCCTACCTAAATATATATATACACTCATATGCACACACATACACAGCTCTATCCATACACACATAATTGTTGGAATAGATACATATCCACACACCAATATGACTAAATCTGTCTACATATCAATACCTAACCACATACATACTTCCAGCCTTAAAAATATGCTTACAACAACAATTGCTAACATATCTCCCTTTGAAGACATTCATTCATAGTTCCACACATAGCCCAACTTGAAATCCACAAGGCTCGACACAACAGCGACACCATCTGTCATGTTTGAAACGGCACCGCTCAGGCGGAACACTCTGTATTGAACATCTTTCGATGACGCTGTAGCGTTGACGGCGTGTCGCTGAAGCGGCGCAATATCATTACATTTGGGCCGGCATCCTTGCGACACAGCTGGGCGGAGTTATTGCGGCCTTGTGTTTAATAACGACGAAATGGCGGCCAGGAGTTGTTTATCTCCATGGGGGGAGGCGGAGGTTATCTTCCTCATCAGGAAGATGGATAGTCGGCATTATGGCTGTCAGGAAGAACACGCCCATCCTGTGCTTCATAAACAGGCAGTGCTACGCAGGATCCGTCGGGGCCTATCTTGGCATTATGGGGCAGAGCGTTCTATGACGCAGATACATAAAAAAATTGCGGACATGCGTTATAAGTCCAGCAACCGCATTGCAGACATCCGTGCACGGATACAAAGACAGCGTAGTGAGTTTTTAATTGCCGTAGTGTTGTTTTGGATTATGGTGCATGAATAATTTGGCCTCAACACTATACTGGAATTCATCACAACTCGCAAAAAACTGGTTGTGAGGATATATGTGAGTTTATGTGAGGGAAGTCATGTGGATGATGGTTATGGTGTTTACCGATGCATGGGCAACACACATGCGCAGAAGGGCCACAGTACACACATGGTTGTTTCAAATCATACCCATGGAAATAGTTCTGCTGCACACATAGCCCTGCCTGACATAATTATTATGCATGAATGCATCCTGGCCAGTACAAAATTAGTGTTGCTCAAGCAAGTGGTAGTACCATAATTTTGGAGTATATATTTGATCGGTACCTGCACCCGACTCCTTGGAATTTGCTACCTTGGTTGCCTCCTTATAGACAGTACGTAGAGATCGTATTTTTCGTCGCACTACTGTGTGGTCTTATTTGGATTGTGCTGTTGGAACAGCGCAATGAGTTGGTCATAAGCGGCATTTTTTTGTCTCTATTGCTGTAGTCAGCAGATGTTGTTTGCCACAGGCATGGTAGGGAGCGATACATATCTATTGTTGAGGATGGAATTTATAGGGTTAAAAATATCACAACTCTTCTCTTTTTATATATATTTTAATTTGGAAATGTTATGTTGTCTGTTATACACTAGATGGCGCCCACGCTCCATGAATATATCTGAAATATGAGCTAGCCCATTAAGAGAGGAATTTAGATATTAGAATAGTTTGATAAGGATTGACTAATTAGGAGATGATCACTTTGTAGAAAGTTCCAGAATTCTAACACGCCTCTTGCTTTCTGTATAAAAATGTGTGTTTCAATAAATGCTTGCGCAGTGTTTAATCTCATCCGGTGTAGGCATGAGTAAGGCTTGAGACGGCTCTGATGTCCGTATCATTTACTTGCAGTGTGCAGACGTGTACAACTGCCTAAATATATATAATTAGGAGTGGCTGATGGACTTTTGATTGAACTGAGACCCTCAACACTATTAGCTCACGTATGAAATTGGGGTTATTTGAGGTCATCTAAAAGAAAAAAACAGTCAGAGAACACTATATATGAGACATATGTAACATGTGCAAGCACACTAGGGTTTGTTGTGCGTGGCCGACACCCTAAAATGGCTACCCTCCATATATTACATGTTTTGCAACAGGACCACACATTCAGTTTGACCATGAACCAGAGAGACAACATGGGTAACAATGCAGAACAGTATGAACACAGAAGAAGAAAGGGCGTAGAATATGGGTGTTTGCACACCAGACACAAAAATGGCTGGCCATTAAGAAAACAATAATCTCACATAGAAGCCTACCACTACATTTTCTTCAAAGTGTATACGCATGAGCACAATGTACAATGTGCCTATCATAGCACATCATTCTAAAGGCTCGTATGAATTTACAATGAAATATGAATTACAACAATTCTTACCATGAATTGAGCTGTATCTGGAGACACAAGAAAAAACGCAGTCAAGACGCAGCACAGACAGCTGGAGTATGATCCCCAAACAGCGCACTAGCGAGTCCGTATGTGACACAAAATCCAAAATGAAACACTATTGCGTGCACCAACAAAGGACGGAAGTACGACTATTGGGGCCATCTTTAAAGGCACGGCAGGAGTGATGCCCACCAATAGAAGTAGATGGGGCGCGGAAAAGGCAAAGTAAAATGACACCTACCTGGATTACAGAGGCAAACACAACGCCGACATCAAGGTCGTAGTAATCAGAATCGCTGCTGTGTGACAGGGTCACTACGACTGCCAACGCCGATCGTCGCATCGCCGTATCATTGCTGCGTCGTTCACTACATCGGCCTGTTTGACATGTCACCAGCGACCACGTAGCACCCGCATAGCGATGACCCAGCAAGCTTTATAGCATCGTATCGTTGTCGGAATCGCTGGAAGGTCGACGCGTGTAAATCGGCCTTTACTTGGAACTGACCAGCACTTGTCCCCTCATCTCTCCTGGCCTTGATAATCACACTCTTGAGCGATAAATTGAGCAAGGGCGATATCTGCTGGCTGATGCCGGAATGAACCAGCAACAGCAGACTATTGATGGGTCATCTGCTGATCTCTAACATATAACAAATTATCTTAAATTCAATCTTCAAACACACAGCCTGTTACCGATATGAACTTTTTAACCACCCTGCTCCCACCAATCAAGCAACCAAGACTATGATATAGAAGTCAGACTATGACAGCCTTCCTGCTCTCTGTCCCACTGTGACCAACAACCTGGCAATCCGCTATACCCATCTGCTGCCCGCTGATCTGCTATTTCCCCCTGCTACCAGGGAATTGTAATGGACAAATACCTAATAAAAACCCAAACAAAGAAACCCAACGCACCACAAGAGTTCCTGCCGCTCAGCATACAATTGCCATCAACAATACACAAAGGAAAGTCTGCCCAAAAGCTACCCAAAAAAACTTGCTAGGTTCCCACGTCGCCAACCCACTTCTCCATCAGCCAGCTCTCCGCCTGAATCACAGATGGATCCCGGTCCATCCCCACTGCAGCTTTCCCCGTTATCACGTTACTTTGAACCGTCCGAGCAAGTGCAAGACTCTTCACAAATAGCATTGTTTGCTGAAGAGGTCTCCAAGCTCCTGATGCCAAAATTTGACCAGCGGTTTGATGCCCTCCACGATGCCCTCGCCGCAGCCATGGCCTTAATTACCACCAACTTACAAAAGGTCACAGAGCTGGAAAGCAGAATCCAGGCCAATGAAAAAGAGATTGCGGAACTAAGGGCCTTTCTCCAACAAAGTCAAGCCGCAGAGTGAGAAATGCATGACAAACTGGAGGACTTGGAGAACAGAAATTGCTGTAACAACCTGCATTTTGTGGGCATCCCGGAGTCGGTGGGCGGCGAACATCTCATGGACTATCTCACTAAGCGGTCCTTCGGGCGAATCTTGGCAAAGACCAAATGACCATAGAGCGAGCACACAGACTGGGTCCCCCAGGGCCCAACCGAGGCGGCAGAAACAGTAGACCTCGCCCAGTCGTAGCAAACTACGTCAATTGGGCGGTGAAAGAAAAGGTCTTAAGAGCAAGATTCTAATCTTCCACGACTTCTCCCCAGCCGTAGCTCAAAAATGCAAGGCATTTGGGCCTACCTGTCTTCTACTGATTGAAAAAAACATTACATTTCAACTACTCTACCCAGCTAAGCTCAAAGTCCAAGAGGACCGTGCAATTATTTACGAAGACCCTGAGGTGGCAGACAGAAGATTCCGTTATGCTAAGGACGTCGCAGTTGGACGACTTAAAGACCTGCCACCTACCCTATTTCCTACTACAGGAAGACTGCATCTCCATAATACAATGTTTCTCCCAGTGATGGCACGGTGCATTTTTTGCGAGCTGCTACCACTGATTTGCAATGTTGACTATATTGTTGTTTATGTCATCTCTCCCTGTTTTTACCCTCTTGTGCTCTCCCCCTTCTCAACCCAGGTACCAATTTATGCAAGACCCACCAATGATGACACTGTAACTGCCTGTTCACTTCTGCGGCTCACTGGGACAGACAGGAATGAACACAACCAACTGCCATATGCTGCACAGACCCTGCCTTGGGACACAGGATGAGTACTCCACCAGACCCGATACCAATTACACCTCACCACACTTGCGGTTCCTGTCATGGACCGTGGCAGGCCTTAACACCCCCCTTAAACGTAAAAAGGTCTTGAACCATCTAAAACGATTCTCACCAGATGTGGTCTTCCTTCAGGAGACACCCTGGAGGGCTGACAATCCTGGTAAATTGCAAGTTCCCTGGATAGGAGGTCGCTACCTGCCTCGCATACTTCATCATCACACGGAGTAGCATTCTCATCAAAAGGGCCTGCCACGCACCATTCAGGACTACATTAGTGATAGCCAAGGCAGATATCTGATTCTGAGGGTGGAAATATCGGGGAGAATATATTTCTAGGTCAACCTCTACTCTCCTAACCACAACCAACACATCTTCTACACATCGACTCTCCAGGTTCTTCTAGGACATTGTTTCTCAACTCCAGTCCTCAGGAGACACCAACAGATCTTGTTTTCAGGATTTCCTTAGTATTGCACAGATGATAGTTTAATCACCTGCACTGGGGATAATTCAAACCCCTGCGCAATACTAAGGATATCCTGAAAACACGAAGTGTTGGTGGGTCCTGAGGACTGGAGTTGAGAAACACTGTTCTAGGACTTGGGCCTGGTCGCCTGATAGTGGGAGGAGACTTTAACTTAGTACAATGTCCCACCCTGGACCGCTCCTCACCCTCTCTCAGCAGCAACCACATCCCTCTTACACTTCATGGAACAGCTTTCACTTTGTGACCCATGGAGAGTGAAAGACTCTCAGCTAGAGAATACACGTGTCACTCCTTCACCCATCAGTCCTTCTCGGGGATTGATTTCTTCCTCATCTCCTCACAACTATTCCCCCAACACCACGACTTCCGTATTCACCCATTACTGATCTCCGTCCATGCTACCATCTCACTGTTCCCAACACTAGCGGAGCCAAGCCCCCGGACGAGACAATGGAGGTTCCCATCCTACCTAGCAGTCGGATGACTTCAAACCCTTCCTTAAATCACACTGGTATGATGTCCTAGATGACAATATCACCCACACTGACAACACCCCTCTGCTCTGGGCCACTTCTAATGGTCCCGTTACACTTGGCGACGTTCCGGCGATCCCGACAACGATACGACCTGGTAAGGATCGCTGGAACATCGCTACGTGGTCGCTGGTGAGATGTCAAACAGTCAGATCTACTGAACGACGCAGCAACGATACAGCAACCCGTATAACGACGTTGGTGGTTGTTGGGACAGGATTCTTGTCCAGATGGACAATTACAAATAATTAATTTATCCACTTATATCCCTGACTGATGCAGAGATTGCATTATTGAAGAAGGGAATGTCATTTTATCCGACTGCGGACCTGGACAAATTTGTGTTAACTAAGGATGTGTACCTTTTCTGCAGGAAGTTGATGTTTAAAATTTTGTATCATCAGCCCTCGATTTTGGACTCTATGACGGAGCAGGAGAGGGGACAGTGGGGGATCTTACGGCACTAGCAGCAAATGAAAATCCGGCAAGCCAGACCAGGTTTCCCCGGAGAATTCCATCTCAAGCCACTCCACCACTGACGGCATTTCCTGCTATACAACTGTTTTATAATCGTGTGTCTGATGAGGTGAGTACCTTACGGGCCACCCCGGGTCGCTATAACAACTTAACTGTAGCTGAGTCTAAGGCTTTGGCTAAATTGAGGGCCAACAAACAGTTTATTATGAGGGAAGTCGACAAGGGTGGTAATATTGTCTTATGGCCCACTGACAAATACATCATTGAGGCCAGGCGGCAGTTGAATAATCGTAATAACTACCGTATTTTGCCTTCTGACCCTACTCAGACTTTTAAAAAGAAACTTGATCGACTTATTCAAAATGCATTTGGACTTGGGATATTGGAAAAGCGGGAGAGGGATTTCCTTATCAACAATCACCCTCGAGTACCCACGTTTTACATGCTCCCTAAGGTGCATAAAAATCTACATGATCCACCGGGAAGGCCAATTATTTCAGGGATCGGAGGATTATTTGAACGGCCCTGTATTTATTTAGACTATTTTTTACAACCTATAGCTGCAGGGCTGGCATCATATGTTCGTGATTCTACCTTCCTTCTTGAACAATTGGAACCTTTAGAAATTGATGATGGCACTTGATGATATCCATGGACGTCGAGTCCTTATACACCTGCATTTCGCACGATCTTGGTGTAAATGCGGTAGCCTATTTTTTGGACAAACGATCCTCTAACAATCGATTACATGACTCCTTTTTATTGGATCTGCTTAAAATTGTGTTAGAACAGAATTATTTTGTCTTTGACAGAGTATTTTACAACCAGGCCTCCGGGACTGCTATGGGCGCACGTTGTGCGCCTTCGTACGCTAACATTTTTTCTTGGCTGGTGGGAAGAAACCCATGTTTACAGGATGCCTTTATTTAGAGCACATGTGAAGAAATGGTATCGATTCATTGATGATGTTGTTTTTCTCTGGTAAGGGTCGGCTGTTGAGTGTCAAGAGTTCATACAACAACTTAATCGAAACGATTGGAACATCAAACTTACAACAGAGATATCGGATAGAAGGGTGAGTTTCTTTGACCTAAAACTTACAATTGAAAATAAGAGAATTACATCCACTTTATTCAGGAAACCCACAGCGACGAACAACATGCTGCATTACAGCAGCTCTCACCCGTCACATTTACGACGAGGTATTCCGAAGGGGCAATTTTTGCGTGTTAAACGTAATTAAAGCAGTACGCCTGACTTTCACCGTGAGGCAAAAGATCTGACTAATCGTTTTATCGCTAGGGGTTATCCACGTAATGTGGTTTCAGCTGCTTACCAATATTCCAAGAATATCTCCAGAGAGGATGCCCTAAGAACTAAGCCCCGGCCTTTGAGGGACACAATCAACATAGTAACTCCGTATAATAATCAATGGAGTGATATTAGAAGGATACTTCCAAATAATTGGGATCTCCTCACAAGGGACGAGAGATTGAAGCCATTTTTGACCCAGGGGCCTGGACTTACGGCTATGAGAGCAGCAAATTTGAGGGATCTAATGACACATAGTCATTTTACTAGGCCGAGTACACGTACAGGTAGGGGCGTCCGTCTAAAAGGGACATTTGCTTGTGGGAACTGTACGGTTTGTCCATTTATGATCTCAAAAGAGAGTATTGCCCTACTGCAGTTTCCGTACAAACTAGAGTCCAAAGCGTATTTTAATTGTCGGCCAAAAAACCTGGTCTATGGAATAGTATGTGGCTGCATGAAGCTATATGTGGTTCAAACTACGCAGGAGTTGCGCAAGCGTATACAGCAGCACATCTCAACAGTTAATACTGCAAAGAAGGAAGTGGAGAAAGGAAATGCTATCTCCTCAATTGCGAAACATTTCTTGATGACGCATAATAGCAATCCCAGTAGTATGAGGGTTGTGGTTTTGCAGGGCCTTAATGTTAACATCAGGGGAGGCAATAAAACACAGGAACTATTAAAGCTGGAATCTAGGTGGATCTTTGAGACAAAAAGTTTATCGCCGCATGGACTTAATGAAGAGCTCTTGTATTCTGGCTTTTATAAGCAGACATAGCGGCCTTGAGCTATTTGTATATTTAATTGCTTGGTGCTTCTTTATTGTTCTCTGTATATTTACGCCTTTTCAGCAATTGGCTATTGATTTCTTTGTTCCTATTGTGCCTAGTGGGATTTCAATGTATGATGAACTCTATGAACCAGCCTGACATATTGCTGTATCGCGAGTCTGCGGACCTGCTTCTATCGAGATGCGGACATTGACATCGCAACTTTGCCTGGTCTGTACAAGTATCCACAGTGGATTGGACTTTCGAATGGTGTATGGAATTTTCCTCGATGTAATTCTGGATTCTGGCTGTGCCTTACCTTCTGGATTAGGAGAGTGACTTCGATATTGCCCATGATGGGGTGAAAAATGCTGCTGCGTTCGCTGGGATCTGCCCTTTGTCCGTCCTTAGTTTTGCTCTTTCTTCTTACACCTTGATGTTGACGAAGTGCTTCTATTTGTTGTAAAATGAAGGACTCTTACATCTTGGAAATATTCTGTTCATGTTTGCTGTATTTAACATGTTTCATTTCTCTTTTTTTTGTGTCCCGGTAATAAGCAATATTTGGTATTCGGGCTCTTGGGTAGGGGATTTATTTTGGTCATGGGTTAACTATATTTCATGTAATGAGTTAATAGGATGGTATTGGGTACATTGGGATGGTTTTTGATAAGCGTTTTGGTGGCGCTTAATCCTAGCCTGTCAAGTTTTTTTACCTTTAGGATGGTTCTGGCTGTTCGCTGGTTCATTCTTTTGTATATAGGTGGTATTGTTTGTGTAGTGTACTGTTCTTGTGCAGTTGTGCATATTTTCATTGTATTTGCATATTTCTTTTTGTTGTAATAATTTGCTGTTGCCTGCTGTTTGATTTTGTAGCAGGTAACTTGATATCACTGCAATGGGTAATAAGTGTTGTTTTTTTTTGTTTTTTTTTTCTCTCCAGCATTAGCAGGGTATTATTCTATAAATAAAATATTTTCAGGATCCTGATTAGTGTGAGTTGTCTTGTTTGACGGCTACACTATATGTTTTATGTATTTATTTATATTGTTTGTTTTATGTTTGTTTTTGCCATAATAAACTTGTCAGTTCAATGGAATAATAGTGATTGGTGCTACAGAAATGCTGTTCTATCCCTTTAACATAATGCGGGTGTGAGTGAAACTTTCACTAGCTGATATGTTATATTGTTTCCTGTTGATTTTCCTCATTTTCAGGAACCCATTGTAACCCGTATGGCATTTGGGGAATATCTATTTGAGTTGAAAGCTCTTTTTTGTCCTCTGCCTTAAATTAAAGCATTTGTTTACCTCAATCTTGAGCGGACTGTGCGCGCATGCGCCGCAATCATATTAGTGTTCCTTCTTTCTGCCTTCAATCTTAGCGCATGCGCTGTAATGGCGGCGCAGGGAATTGTGGGACCTTACTCTGACGATGTCGGCTTCCGGTCTGGCGATGCCGGAACTGCAGGAGCGCATACAGCGCTCTCTGCAAATTACTCACAGATGGAGTTAATTCTTTGAAACATTGTCAGGTATTTATAGCTGCTATCAGTGCCCTGAGTTGGACTCACCCCTGACGAAGTCACTTTGGTGACGATACGCGTGGGGTTCTGCTAGAGTCCTTCCTCACTGCACACATTGTGGGTATGTGTTTATGACAGTGATCATGTATTGGTTTCCCTATCACTTGTAGGTTCAACTTGGGTCCCATAATGGCTTGGTAGCAGGGACCAACATGCTCTTTTTTCCATATGGTATACTCTTACATCTTAAAATGGTTGGTACAATTGCTACTATCTATTCAGTGGCAGATTTGACTATGTATTATTGTGATATTACCATTGGTTAAATTGCATATCTTTATCTGGCTTCGCCTCTTGAGAACTAATTTTGCGAATTTAAGGGGATATACAGGACCTTTGTTTATGTGTATGGGAACTTTCTGTGATTGTACTGTCTGAGCATTTTTGTAATCATTCTGTGATATTCTACGTGGGGAAGGGATCTTTTTATGTAGGGGCCGTTGTTTGGCCTTTTTTATTTCTGTTTTTAGTGTTCATTTGTGCACTGAGCTGTTTAATAAAGTATGTATAATATTTGTTTTACTTGTTTGAGTGATCGCCCCTTTTTTACATGTCAGCTTTCTTCTCTTTAATTCTGGTTGTTGGGACCCTGTCACACAGCAGCTAGTCTGACAACTTAGATCTACGTGGCTGAGTTCTGAGACGCCAACGAGGTCGTTGTTAAGGCGTCAAACACACCGATGCATGCTGGCCAGCAGGAGCCTGTCAGTCAAAAAATGGTCCAGGCCATTTCGACACGATCGGAGATGTCACAGTGGGGGCCTGGTTGCTGCTGCATGTCAAACATAGCGAGATCGCTGGCAAAGTCGCTGTTGTGTGACAAAACCTGTGACGAAACAGTAATCTCGCTATTGATCTTGCTAGGGGTGACGGGGCTTAAGGCTGTTATAAGAGGCCATATCATCAGTTATCTATCATGCAGGAGGAAAACACACAAAGAAATTTGATGCCTTACACACCAACCTACTCCAGGCTCAGTCGGCGTTTGCCCTAACCCCATTCCCTGACACACAACAAGCCTACACCATAGCCAAATACCTACTGGACTCCCTCATACATTCCCAATCACACTGGCAAATTCAACTGACTCGAAACAAGTTTTATCGCTGGGTAAACAAAACGGGTAAATTATTAGAGACCCTACCAAAAGTAAACAACCCTGCAAACCAATTCTTAAACTACAGAACCCCTCAACAGGTTTGCAGACGACCAACCAGGAAAAGAGAACGCAAAATTTCAGTGATTACTATGAAGACCTCAACAGAGCCCCCCTGCTAACCTCCCATCGATTAATTCCTTCCTGAAACTAATCAATCTCCCATCCCTGACTACTGAACAACAAGTGAGGCTAGACTTAGAGATAACAGAAGAAGAAGTGAGACTAGCTATAGCAGACGCATCCAGGCCCTGATGGTTTCTCTGCTGAATTCTACAAGATATTATCCTCTGACTTAGTACCCACTCTGACTAACCTCTTCAAACATAGCTTTCCTTCAGGGGGACCCCATCGATGAATTTACTGACTCACGAACCATAGTTATCCTTAAACCCAATAGAGACCCATTACTACCACAATCAAACCACCCAATCTCACTCCTTAACCACGACTAGAAACTCCTGGCAAAAATCTTAGCAAGCCGCTTACAACTGATATTACAAGGTCTCCTATGTGAGGCACAAACGGGCTTTACTCAGGGGCGGAGCAATGTGGCAAACATACACCTAGCGGTCGCTGCTACAGTCTTGACTCAACACTCACAGAGTCCACCCGCAAGGCTGATGAGTCTAGATGCCAAAAAGGCCTTTGACAAAGTAGCATGGCCTTTTTTGTATGAAGTTCTGGGCAGGGGAAATTTTGGCCCAAAGTTCCTGGAATATATTCAATACCTCCATACGAATGCAAATACCCAGCTCTCTGTCAACGATGCAGTGTACCAACTATAAACCTTTTCCGAGGAGTCAAACAGGGATGCCCTCTGTCGCCCCTCCTATTTAACCTTTCTATTGACCCCCTACTATGCCATCTGTTGCAGACCCCTTCTTTTAGGGGACTCACAGTGGGCTCTAGGGAGCTCAAGGTCGCCGCATTTGCAGATGATGTCCTGTTTGTAGTAACTAACCCCAAACAGGTTATGCACTCTACTGGGCTATAACATTAACTGGGACAAAACAGAAGTGATGATGTTAAGCAGCCCCTCCAGACCGTCGTGGACATCGGGGTTCCCCTGTCAGTGGACTACTAGCTCACTAAAATACCTGGGAGTGCAAGTGACGAGACAACCAAAACTCCACTTTAGCTAAATGGAAAGATTTTAATCTACCATACCTGGGTAGAGCCAACTTAATTAAAATGACAGAATTCCCATGCCTCAAGAAAGCAATGGTTAAAAATAATTTTAAAAATGCTCACCTCTCCGCCGAGTGTCCCGCCGTACACTCGGCGGAGAGGTGAGCATTTTCTTTATTATTTTTAACCAGTGCTTTCTTTAATTTCACTTTAGCAGTGTATGTAGATACACTGCTAAAATAAAATTACAGTAACAGAGCAGTGAATGTGCACTGAGCATGCTCAGTACACTAAAACTGGAACTAGGAAATGATCCTGTTTTTTCCCGGATCCGAGATCCATAGACCCCCATATTATTTGACAGCGTTGGATACGATTCTGTCTGATTGTGTCCGCTTTTTTGAAGGCAGCCCAAAATCGGAGAAGTCTCCGATTTTGGGGACGTGAAAAAAGCAGACACAATCGGATGCCTGATATAACTGGCACACACGGATGGCCATTAAGGACCAATCCATGCCCATAGGGAACATGGGGAGCCAAATCGGATCCGTGGCTATCAGTTATAAAACAGATCCCCAAAAAATGTTATGTGAAGGGGGCCTAAGAAATTTTGCACGGATTCTGTACAAATTCAACCACTTCTAAACAACAGAAAGACTCAAACCCCTATAGAGCCACCTATTAGAAAACAAAATTAACATTTAAAGGAAATTACAGATACATTTAATGATCAGAGGAAAAATATCTATTATATAAAGCCCGAAGCCACTTCCGGCCAAACCCGAAGCCACTTCCGTAGTGTTGTGGTCGGATATTTGGCCAGCTCCACCCACACAGGGTGGACCAAGATGGCCACCCTATGCGGGAGGATTGCGGCGAGCCAGCCGGGAGACGACCGGCATTAGCCGGTCGTCTCCCGGGTGGCGAGTTGTTGCAGCCGCGGTAACTCCAGCACGTAGGTCCATTGCGAGTTTCATGCCCCGGCGACGACCGACGAGAGCCGAGCGCCGTGGCCGAAAATAGAACCAAGGGCCCGGCCATGCATAGCTCTAAAGACCGCTATGTATCTCAATGGGAAGTGAGGCGCTATGCTCATTGGTCGGCGCAGCACACAGCGACCAATCAGCATAGCGCCTCACTTACAGCGGGAAATTTGAAACTCAAAGTCCTCCATTATATCTCAATGGGAAGTGAGGCGCTATTCTCATTGGTCGCTGTGTGCTGGCGCCGACCAATCAGAATAGCGCCTCACTTACAGCGGTAAATTTGAAACTCAAAGTCCTCCATTATATCTCAATGGGAAGTGAGGCGCTATTCTCATTGGTCGGCGCCGGCACACAGCGACCAATGAGAATAGCGCCTCACTTCCCATTGAGATATAATGGAGGACTTTGAGTTTCAAATTTCCCGCTGTAAGTGAGGCGCTATGCTGATTGGTCGCTGTGTGCTGCGCCGACCAATGAGCATAGCACCTCACTTCCCATTGAGATACATAGTGGTCTTTAGAGCTGTGCATGACCGGGCTCTTGGTTCTATTTTAGGCCACGGCGCTCGGCTCTTGTCGGTCGTCGCCGGGGCATGAAACTCGCAATGGACCTACGTGCTGGAGTTACCGCGGCTGCAACAACTCACCACCCGGGAGACGACCGGCTAACGCCGGTCGTCTCCCGGCTGGCTCGCCGCGATCCTCCCGCATAGGGTGGCCATCTTGGTCCACCCTGTGCGGGTGGAGCTGGCCGAATATCCGACCACAACACTACGGAAGTGGCTTCGGGTTTGGCCGGAAGTGGCTTCGGGCTTTATATAATAGATGGGAAGTGAGGCGCTATTCTCATTGGTCGCTGTGTGCTGGCGCCGACCAATCAGAATAGCGCCTCACTTACAGCGGTAAATTTGAAACTCAAAGTCCTCCATTATATCTCAATGGGAAGTGAGGCGCTATTCTCATTGGTCGGCGCCAGCACACAGCGACCTCACTTCCCATTGAGATATAATGGAGGACTTTGAGTTTCAAATTTACCGCTGTAAGTGAGGCACTATTCTCATTGGTAGGCGCCAGCACACAGCGACCAATGAGAATAGCGCCTCACTTCCCATTCAGATATAATGGAGGACTTTGAGTTTCAAATTTACCGCTGTAAGTGAGGCGCTATTCTCATTGGTCGGCGCCAGCACACAGCGACCAATGAGAATAGCGCCTCACTTCCCATTGAGATATAATGGCGGACTTTGAGTTTCAAATTTACCGCTGTAAGTGAGGCGCTATGCTCATTGGTCGCTGTGTGCTGGCGCCGACCAATGAGCATAGCGCCTCACTTACAGCGGTAAATTTGAAACTCAAAGTCCTCCATTATATCTCAATGGGAAGTGAGGCGCTATTCTCCTTGGTCGGCGCCAGCACACAGCGACCAATGAGAATAGCGCCTCACTTCCCATTGAGATATAATGGAGGACTTTGAGTTTCACATTTACCACTGTAAGTGAGGCGCTATTCTCATTGGTCGCTGTGTGCTGGCACCGACCAATGAGAATAGCGCCTCACTTCCCATACAGATATAATGGAGGACTTTGAGTTTCAAATTTACTCAAAGTCAAACTCAAAGTCCTCCATGTATCTCAATGGCCAGTGAGGCGCTTCTCTCATTGTACTCATGCCAGTAGCAACATTAACCCTTTACATTCCGTTTTATCTGTAATTTCTATAACACAGTGTGTAGTTGCACTGCCACTGCGAAGTTAACCCCTTATATACCATTTCTGCTTTAACTCCATACTTTGTAGTCTCTATTACTACTGCCAGTAGGAACATTAACATCTTATATTCCATTATTGTTGTTATTTCTATTACACAGTGTATAGTTGTAATGACACTGCGAAATTAACCCATTATATACCAGTTCAGCATTAACTGCATATTTGGTAGTGTTTATAACTACTGCCACTGCTACATTAACCCCTTGAACACCATTTTGGATATAATTTACAGCACTGACTCTGTTGTGGGAGTGCCTGTGGGACATTAAGGCTGCCTTCACATTAGCGTATGTGAACGCAGCTTATGCTGCGTTCCCATACGCAGTCAAACACATGCGCACTGCGTTCCTATGCTTAACATAGGAACGCATAGTGCCTGCGTTTGACAGCGTTTGCTGCGTTCGGGTGCGGATGCGGACGATATCTGCTCCTTCCGGGGTCCAGGTCCGCACCCGGGACGCAGCATGTTGCATTTTTTGTGCGCTCGGGGACCTTGGAAAATCAGCAAGAGTCCCCAAGCGCACAAAAAAGCATTGGTGTCAATGGGTCCGCAGTGTTCTGCGCTTCACAGCGCAGGAGAACGCTGCGGACCCATTGAAAAATATCCCGGTGGCCGGCGGTGATGTCACAGGAGCTCACCGACGGCCACCGAGAGATCAGCTCAGCCTCTGATGGTCTCCTCCTCCCCGCCGCCGGTAATACCCTAGCGATGTCGCCGGGGAGAAACAGCTGATTTGACAGCTGTTTGAATCTTCCCGCGCTGACATCTCCTCTCGGTGTCGGCACGGGAGATTCAAACAGCTGTCAAATAAGCTGTTTCTCCCCGCCGACACGTCCCGGAGCTTACCGGCAGCGGGAGGAGGAGATCTCCGGCGCAGATCTCCGCCCCAGGACACCTCTGATTGGCTGGCAGCCTGCACAGTGATGTGTCCGCATGATCGTGGGTCATCAGCTTAAATGTCTTGGGCCAACACATGAACCAAAATCCCATCTATAAAGGTTTTTTATTTATCATATAAAAAACTTTTGCACTTTTTTATCCATCCAGGGCGCAGTTGGGCCCATAGGGGCGCCGTTCATCCAGTGGTGCAGAAGCATCGTACTGTGCGGCCCAATGCTCAGGCAGCAGAGCGGTTGGGTAGCTTTCAGACACTCTGCATCATATGTATCAGTGTGAATGGTGCTCTATGCAGGCCTAGTGTATGCATGGCAGGTCGCCTCCCACATTTTGCTGGTAGAGGCGACTCATCAGCCAGCAGCTGGGCTTGCTCCACAATTGGGCTCTGACTGCGTCCTGTAAGTGCATTTGGTTTTCTGTCTTTGGCATGGATGGTAAGTTTTTCTGATGCTGCTTTTTTTCTAGTAGTTTTTGTACAATTTTGTTAGGACTGGTGAGCATGGGATCCCTTGATCGTGGGTCATCAGCTTAAATGTCTTGGGCCAACACATGAACCAAAATCCCATCTATAAAGGTTTTTTATTTATCATATAAAAAACTTTTGCACTTTTTTATCCATCCAGGGCGCAGTTGGGCCCATAGGGCGCCGTTCATCCAGTGGTGCAGAAGCATCGTACTGTGCGGCCCAATGCTCAGGCAGCAGAGCGGTTGGGTAGCTTTCAGACACTCTGCATCATATGTATCAGTGTGAATGGTGCTCTATGCAGGCCTAGTGTATGCATGGCAGGTCGCCTCCCACATTTTGCTGGTAGAGGCGACTCATCAGCCAGCAGCTGGGCTTGCTCCACAATTGGGCTCTGACTGCGTCCTGTAAGTGCATTTGGTTTTCTGTCTTTGGCATGGATGGTAAGTTTTTCTGATGCTGCTTTTTTTCTAGTAGTTTTTGTACAATTTTGTTAGGACTGGTGAGCATGGGATCCCTTGATCGTGGGTCATCAGCTTAAATGTCTTGGGCCAACACATGAACCAAAATCCCATCTATAAAGGTTTTTTATTTATCATATAAAAAACTTTTGCACTTTTTTATCCATCCAGGGCGCAGTTGGGCCCATAGGGGCGCCGTTCATCCAGTGGTGCAGAAGCATCGTACTGTGCGGCCCAATGCTCAGGCAGCAGAGCGGTTGGGTAGCTTTCAGACACTCTGCATCATATGTATCAGTGTGAATGGTGCTCTATGCAGGCCTAGTGTATGCATGGCAGGTCGCCTCCCACATTTTGCTGGTAGAGGCGACTCATCAGCCAGCAGCTGGGCTTGCTCCACAATTGGGCTCTGACTGCGTCCTGTAAGTGCATTTGGTTTTCTGTCTTTGGCATGGATGGTAAGTTTTTCTGATGCTGCTTTTTTTCTAGTAGTTTTTGTACAATTTTGTTAGGACTGGTGAGCATGGGATCCCTTGATCGTGGGTCATCAGCTTAAATGTCTTGGGCCAACACATGAACCAAAATCCCATCTATAAAGGTTTTTTATTTATCATATAAAAAACTTTTGCACTTTTTTATCCATCCAGGGCGCAGTTGGGCCCATAGGGGCGCCGTTCATCCAGTGGTGCAGAAGCATCGTACTGTGCGGCCCAATGCTCAGGCAGCAGAGCGGTTGGGTAGCTTTCAGACACTCTGCATCATATGTATCAGTGTGAATGGTGCTCTATGCAGGCCTAGTGTATGCATGGCAGGTCGCCTCCCACATTTTGCTGGTAGAGGCGACTCATCAGCCAGCAGCTGGGCTTGCTCCACAATTGGGCTCTGACTGCGTCCTGTAAGTGCATTTGGTTTTCTGTCTTTGGCATGGATGGTAAGTTTTTCTGATGCTGCTTTTTTTCTAGTAGTTTTTGTACAATTTTGTTAGGACTGGTGAGCATGGGATCCCTTGATCGTGGGTCATCAGCTTAAATGTCTTGGGCCAACACATGAACCAAAATCCCATCTATAAAGGTTTTTTATTTATCATATAAAAAACTTTTGCACTTTTTTATCCATCCAGGGCGCAGTTGGGCCCATAGGGGCGCCGTTTATCCAGTGGTGCAGAAGCATCGTACTGTGCGGCCCAATGCTCAGGCAGCAGAGCGGTTGGGTAGCTTTCAGACACTCTGCATCATATGTATCAGTGTGAATGGTGCTCTATGCAGGCCTAGTGTATGCATGGCAGGTCGCCTCCCACATTTTGCTGGTAGAGGCGACTCATCAGCCAGCAGCTGGGCTTGCTCCACAATTGGGCTCTGACTGCGTCCTGTAAGTGCATTTGGTTTTCTGTCTTTGGCATGGATGGTAAGTTTTTCTGATGCTGCTTTTTTTCTAGTAGTTTTTGTACAATTTTGTTAGGACTGGTGAGCATGGGATCCCTTGATCGTGGGTCATCAGCTTAAATGTCTTGGGCCAACACATGAACCAAAATCCCATCTATAAAGGTTTTTTATTTATCATATAAAAAACTTTTGCACTTTTTTATCCATCCAGGGCGCAGTTGGGCCCATAGGGGCGCCGTTCATCCAGTGGTGCAGAAGCATCGTACTGTGCGGCCCAATGCTCAGGCAGCAGAGCGGTTGGGTAGCTTTCAGACACTCTGCATCATATGTATCAGTGTGAATGGTGCTCTATGCAGGCCTAGTGTATGCATGGCAGGTCGCCTCCCACATTTTGCTGGTAGAGGCGACTCATCAGCCAGCAGCTGGGCTTGCTCCACAATTGGGCTCTGACTGCGTCCTGTAAGTGCATTTGGTTTTCTGTCTTTGGCATGGATGGTAAGTTTTTCTGATACTGCTTTTTTTCTAGTAGTTTTTGTACAATTTTGTTAGGACTGGTGAGCATGGGATCCCTTGATCGTGGGTCATCAGCTTAAATGTCTTGGGCCAACACATGAACCAAAATCCCATCTATAAAGGTTTTTTATTTATCATATAAAAAACTTTTGCACTTTTTTTATCCATCCAGGGCGCAGTTGGGCCCATAGGGGCGCCGTTCATCCAGTGGTGCAGAAGCATCGTACTGTGCGGCCCAATGCTCAGGCAGCAGAGCGGTTGGGTAGCTTTCAGACACTCTGCATCATATGTATCAGTGTGAATGGTGCTCTATGCAGGCCTAGTGTATGCATGGCAGGTCGCCTCCCACATTTTGCTGGTAGAGGCGACTCATCAGCCAGCAGCTGGGCTTGCTCCACAATTGGGCTCTGACTGCGTCCTGTAAGTGCATTTGGTTTTCTGTCTTTGGCATGGATGGTAAGTCTACATCACCTACTTAGTCATATATCTGCTGTTTAAGTCTATTATTTAAAACTCTTAAAAAAATGATATACAGATTCTAGACTCCCGATTCTTTAGAATCGGGCTCACAGCTAGTTAATGATAAGAAAGGAAATAAAAATAATGATAAACGTAAGAAAGCTAGTTTTATTAATGAGGATATACCTGAAGATTTTAAGATTTATTAAATTTACACCATCGATCATTCAGTGGTGCTTTCACTTTGGGCAGCACCAGGGGGGTGACAGGTCCTCTTTAATTATCCCAATACTGCAGTAATTCCGGCCTCGCAATTAGATATCAGTAATTTTACGGCACATGATTTTACTATAAATGATAGTTCCAGTTCCTCATTCACTCTTCCCCTCTCCCTCTCCTTCTTCCACCATCTCACTTGTCTTTTTTGGCGATAGTTTCAACCAGACCTATTCAAACGAATGTAACTCTCCCTACAAACCAGTATAACTCAAGTAGAAACATGCATCCCTCACCCTCCACCCAGCTTACAACAGAACCAAATCACTCGGCACTTTCAGAGACTGACAATTCAAGTGTGCAAAAAATGAAAAACAAGAGGGTCAAGAGCCAGGGACCTCTCAAAAAAAAAATGTTAAAAAATTCTAAACATCTGAATTGGATAAAAAAGTCTAATATAATGGATGTGGATCAGTTAATATTAGACTAAAACACAACAGGTGAATTGGAAGAGGAATCCTCTGGGAAATATGCAAATTGTCTCTTCAGGGAGGAAGTAGATGAACTTTAGTGCCACCTATTGAAAGTAGAAATCCTAAAAGTCAAAACTGTAAAAATTTAAAAGGGTGGGGGACAAGAGGCGCAATAGTGCCCTATCACTAGTGACACTGATGGTAATGGGGTGATACCAAGAAGCCACTCACCTGGTGCAGTTGTGATCCCCACAACTGGTTTGAAGGCGTTTAGGAAATATTATTCCAATCTGCTGCAGGACCTCCACCGACCACTGAACAGTGGTTTAATCCAGAAAGATGATGGGAGTGTAGGTGTACAACGGTCCGCGCTGCACCAGGGCTCAAAAAACTCACCAAAGAGACAGTCAGATTTCCATCCTTTATTCTCCTCCTCCTACGCGTTTCAGCGCCTAGCCTGGCACCTTCATCAGGGATACATCCTGATGTAACACCGAAACGCGTAGGAGGAGGAGAATAAAGGATGGAAATCTGACTGTCTCTTTGGTGAGTTTTTTAAGCCCTGGAGCAGCGCGGACCGTGGCACACCTACACTCCCATCATCTGTCTAAAAGTCAAAACTGACTCTTTAATGAGCCTTTCAATATGACTTTGGGGTTCTGATATGGCATAAAACCCAAGCCATATTGAAAGGCTCGTTAAGAGTCAATTCTGACTTTTTAGAATTGCTACTTTCAATAGGTGGCACTAGAATAGTTTGTCTACGTCCTCCCTGAAGAGACAATTTACATATTTCCCAGAGGAGCATTGCAGCGGAAAGTCTCCTCACTGCTACCATGCAGGATTAATCTCCATAAGGAGAGTAGCTACTCCCTTGACTTCGTCATAGCCCCACTATCAGTCATATCAGATCCTATACTTTGCATTGATTAGGGGCAATCACCCTGAAACGCAGCATATGCAGATTGGGGTTATGCTATGGCATAAATCTAATCAATAAAAAGTCAATTTTGACTTTTGGGATTGCTACATTCAATAGCTGGCACTAGAGTTCATCTACTTCCTTCCTGAAGAGAGAATTAGTATATGGCTTCTAAGTCACTCCAGACTTGGCTCGTCTCACTACTCTGCTGCTACTCATTATACTCTGCTGTTCAGACTTCTGCTACTGCAGCTTCTCCTGAGGTCCAGGTCTTCCCTAGCTTTACCCGCTGCCTGTAATCAGCTGTGCATCTTCCAGGTTTGGCCGTGTGTATTTATTTTCCAAGACTTCCAAGGAGAGCTTCGCAACCCACTTGCTAACTGCCACAATCTCCAAGACCCTTGACATTTTATTTAGTTGCCAGTATACACTATCAAGGATTGTAGGCTTATTGCGGGCACTGTTGGATTTATTCGGGACTTATTTTCAGCCCGAGTGTACACTGGGAATATCACATTTACTGTGCCGGCCACATTTAATTACTTGACTTTGTTTATTTTGTTTTTACTCAAAAAACTTGTTTAGCCCTGTCTCACTGTTTGTTGCCCACCCTCACCCCTCACTTATATTTGTTTGCCGCTAGTGTGAATACAGACAAACTCAAAACCTTGTTTCTGGTTTCTGTCTTGTCTAGTCCCATGCCATCAGATTCCTAAAGGTATTCAAATAAATGTTACAGATACCTGAAGAGCACCTGCACTGTAATGTGCATTCAGTGCAGGAAGAGGAGGGTGACTCACATGGTGAGGAGTGGGACAACAGAGAGGATGATGATGAGGTTTTAGATCCCACTTGAAATCAACCCAGAGTCATGCAGCGGAGTAGCTCAGCAGAGGAGGAGGAAGATGAGGAAGTTAGGTTGCCTCCTTCCCTCTGCATTCTCAGCCACAACTCTGACTCTGGACAGCAGAAGTCACCGGCCTGCATTTGTCTAAGGTGGCAAGGGTTGCCCAACTCATGTTATTTGTAAACTTTCTAAAAAAAATTAATTAGAGGCAAAATTTTAGAATCTGAGTCTTTAGTGGTTGATACCTTTTAATGGCTAACTGAAAAGATGATAAGCAAAGCAAGCTTTCGAGACATTAAGATCTCTTCATCAGGCTGATGACACAAATTCTGAAGACACACATATATACATATGCAGGGTGGGATGATTCAGTAAATACGATAGGTGACGTAAAGCAGAGTCAGTCTTGCGAAGGGGAGAGTAGCTGGGGAGGTAAAAATCAAAATTCCGAGATAAGAGGAACAGATTGTATTATTGTTCTATGATTAGTGGTCTGTGAAAACCTGAAAATTCCTCAGTGAATGTAGAAAGCTATAAGTCCATGCAAGACAGTTCACGTAAGAAGTGTCAAAATTCATTGTCCACTAACTGGGGTCTGTTCGAAGATGTGATATCCCCAAATGCCCTTTAATTTTATGTAAAAACACATGAATCCATGTGAGACATTCAATCCTGTTTTGAATGTGCCAAAGGTAGTTATCAATTTGTATTCCCAAATTCTTCTCTCTTTCTGAGATTTGAAGTTACTTTTTAAAATGAACAGATTCATGCCTGTTACCCTATGGTCAGAGCTGCAGAAATGCTTGGTTACAGGTAGGTCCATATGCCTTTCTTCTATTGTGTGGTGATGAGAATTCATTCTTGTTCTGAATTGTGGTCCGGTCTCCCCTATGTACATACCACCTAATAGACATTTGGTACATATAATTAAATACACCACATTACTTGTGATGCAACTGAAGTTACCTGGGATCTTGTAGTCCTGATCTGTCCCAGGAATCTTTATCTTGTCTGTTGTCATGGTTTTGCACCTGTTCTGGTTGCAGGGAAAGGTTCCTGTAGCTGCTGGAGAGGACAAGGCGCTTCTGACAAGGATGTTTTTTTAGATTCAGAGGTTGTCTAAAACACAAGAGTGGGGGATCCGGAAATATTGATTTTAGTCCAGCATCTTTCTGTAGGAGTGGTTGCAGTCCTCTTAGCACCTCCAGACTTGGATTGTAGGTGACTACAAAAGGAATTCAGTTGCTTTCTTCTCTAGTTTTGTAATGTAGGAGATGAGTCCTTGATATTCTGGTGGGTCTTGTAATCTGGTTTTCAATTGCTCTTGGATGGTACCCCTGGTTCAAAAAGGTCTTTCTAAGGCCCTCAATATGATTGTCTGTATCTGTAGGGTTGGAACATATCCGATTGCATCTGATGGCTTGACTCTACACAATAGAGTTTTTTTTTTTTTGTAAATATATTTTTGTTAAAGTTTTTAACATACATATAACGTATTGAGCAAAAGTTATTAAGCTCAAAGTATAACATATCAATATTACATCATAATATAGTTCAAATCAGGCTGAAGCCTCCTGGTGCAGTCGAAAAGAACGATGTCACCATGGCTACTACAAACTTCACATCAAAGTAATAGGTGGGACCCCTCCCTGTTCCAAAGGGAACACAACGGGGAGGTCCCTAGATCTCAACAGGAGATCAGAGTGAAATAATACTATGGTCTAATTACAGTAAATTAGATGAAACGGCTCCTGGGCGTCCACTGGATATGGGGGGGTGGAAGAAAGTTGATCCAAAAAAATAAGATGTAGAGAAGAGAAAAGGCTTGAAAGTGAGAAAAAGGAATTGAGAGAAGTATAGAAGTGAGAAGGAAGAGCAGAGAAGACGAGAACTGTACGTCTGTGGAGTCGCAGGTTAGGAGAGTGAAACTAGCATATTTCAGGTAGTGCACAGGCGATTCACCCACAAGAGAACATATCTCTAAAATTAGGGGCATCTCTGAAGAGGATCCATTCCGTCCAAGTAGTTACATAGACAGACTGAGTTTGGGAGGACTCAGCTGAAAGCTCCTCAAATCTACGAAGGGTCTCCATTTCTGAGTACCACTCCAAAATCGTAGGGGGTGCCTGCTCCCTCCAATGACGAGGGATCACATTTCTCGCAGCACTGAGGCAGAACCGAAGGATATCCTTCTTTTGGGTCTTCCAGGATCCAGGGAGCAGACAGAGTAAGGCCATTTCAGGAGACCCCTTTAAACTCCTACCCGTTACCATGTTATAGTTCCGAAAAACTGCAGACCAGAATTCTTGGATCAGGGGGCAGCTCCACCAAAAATGGATCAAGGAACCAACCTCTGCGTTGCATCTCCAACAAAGGGGAGAGGTGGAAGAAGAAAACCATGCAACCTGTCTGGTGTGAGGTACCACCTAAGGCGTATCTTGTTACATTTTTCTAATGTCTCACATGACCCTGAAGATTTCCGAGCCATCAAAAAACACTTCTCCCAATCCTGTGTCGAGACAACCCTTCCGAGTTCAGACTCCCAGGCCCTCCTATATCCATGAGTTTCCGCGTCTGACGCCCCCGATAGAATAGAGTAGATAGCTGAAATCCCTCTATGGGGTGCTTGGGTGGCAGCAAAGATCGCCTCTAGGGGAGACAGGGCGACATCGGGGCCTCTCCGGAGTGTCAGAGAGTTCATGTAAGACCTTAACTGAAGGTACTCCCACCACTTCAGTTTTACCTCCGGTGAAGAGACTTGCAGGTCATTAAAAGAGGGGAGCTCCCCCACCCGTAGGAGCTGACCGATTCGGGTATCTTCATCAGCCCGCCATAACAATAGCTTTTGTTGGGTCACCCCCGGGGGAAAAGCCGTATTGCAAAACAATGGAGTCAGATAACTGGTGGTATGTGTCTTAGCCAGCTTCCCCCATGCTACACGCCAAGCCTTCAGTGCCTCGGTGGTCAGAATAGTTAGGTGGCCCGACATAGTCAATGCCTCAGAGGGGATCCATTGTAGATAATGTAGGGGTATCTGCATGTCCGCCTGCTCTATCTGAACCCATTGCTTGGTAGCCGCTCTGAAATTCCAGTCAAGCAATCGGACCAATACAGCGGACAGGTAATACCTCCGCAAGTCCGGCAAACCCATTCCTCCCAACTTCGTCTGTGCAATCAAGATCTTGATGCTCACTCTCGGCCTTGTACCATTCCAGACAAACCTGGAGATGACAGTACGGATAGTATGGAAATATGCACCCCGTGGCCATACCGGTTCGGCTTGGAAAATGTACAAAAAACGTGGCACGATGTCCATCGATACAGCGTGGATTCTCCCCAGCCAAGACAACTTTAGAGATTTATGGGACTCCAACAAGACCCCCACTTTGTCTAAAATAATTTTATGGTTCAGCTGGAAGACCCTGGACAAATCAGAGGGCAGATTAATTCCCAGATATGATATGTGGCCTGGCCTCCAGCGAAAGGGGAACCCCTTGGATAAGGAGAACGCCTCAGCGGAAGGCAGGGAAACATTCATCGCCTCGGACTTTGAGTAGTTCACTTTAAAGTTACTAAGGCCTCCAAACAATTCGAACTCTCGCAGCAGAGCGGGGAAGGTCACCGACGGGCGAGTCACGTACATAAGAACGTCATCCGCAAATAATGCTGTCTTATGATGGGTATTCCCCACCAGGATCCCGTGTATTTCACCATTGTCCCTTATAGCTTTAGCTAAATGCTCCATGACAATAACATAGAGCAGGGGAGATAGCGGGCACCCCTGTCTGGTCCCATTTCCAATAAGGAAGGAGCCAGAAAAGCCGCCGTTAACACGCACCTTTGCGGATGGGTTAGAATATAGTGAGGAAACCCCGTTCATGAATTTACTGCCTAGGCCAATGTGTCTCAGTGCCCCCCAGAGGAAACCCCAGTGGACCCTGTCAAAGGCCTTTTCTGCATCGACAGAAAGCAGACAAAGAGGGGACTTCCACATCTTAGCCTTCTCAATAAGAAGAAAGGATCTAATGATGTTGTCCCGCGCCTCTCGACCCCTAACAAAGCCCACTTGGTCAAGGTGAATGATGGAGGGGAGTCTCGTTGAAAGCCTATCAGCCAATATCTTGGCAAACAGCTTAACATCCACATTAATCACTAGAAATGGGGCGGTAACTCGCTGCCTCTAGGAGATTCTTGTTCGGCATCTCCTCCCAGAAGCGCCTTAAATGAAGAGAGCATGTGAGGCAGCAAGTCACCGAGCATGGTCTTATAAAACATGGGTGTGTAGCCGTCAGGTCCCGAACTTTTCGCCGTCGGGGACATCTTAACCGCATTAGTCAGTTCCTCCATCGTGATGTCTTCCTCTAGGGAAGCCACGTCTTCCTCAGACAAAGAAGGTATATTTACCCTCTCAATATACAACCCGATTTTAGATCGCAAGGCCTCAGGGTCCATATCAAAAATGTACCCCTCAGGCCGTATAGGTCGGCATAGAACGTCTGAAACATCTTCGATATTTCCTCGGTGCTATGGACTACTTGACCCAAGGGAGTCTTAATAGAGGGGATGTAAGTGGGACCTCCTCGAGGGTGCAACAATCTAGCCAAGGGTCGCCCACAGTAGTTGGCCTTCTTATTAAAAAAAAAACCCTAGAACATTCCTTGTGCCTTTCGTATTTGCTGTCCAAGAGATTTCTCAGCTCCACTCTTTTCGAAGTTAGGTCTATCAAAGCCTCGTGATTATGGGTAGACTTGTGTGTCCTCTCCAAACTATTGATCTGGGATACCAGTGTGTTCAACTGTTCGGACCGACGTTTCTTTAGTCTCGCCCCATGTTTGATTAACGTACTCCGGAGGATACACTTAAGGGCCTCCCATTTGATGGTCGGGGAGGTCTGATCTGATATATGTGTCTGAGAGAATGTGTTAATGTCTGACTTGAGTTCAGCCAGACAGGACGCATCAGTTAAGAGGTGGTTATTCAATTTCCAGGACCCTTCTTTTTTAGTCAGACCAGGCAACTCCATAGACAGGAAAATGGGGCTATGGTCTAACAAGACAAATATTACCAATAGATGTTTTAGGTGTCCAAGATACGATCTTCTGGCTGACAAGAAATAAATCTATACAGCTATACGAGCCGTGAACTCCAGAAAAGAAAGTATAGTCCTTGACTGAAGGGTTAAGGATCCTCCAGATGTCAACCAACTGGAGTTTGTGTAAAATTTTCCGGAGAGCCATTATACGTTTGCGTGGAGCCGTCCCCCTACCAGATGAAGAATCCAGGAGTGGATCTAGAACAAAATTAAAGTCACCACCAATGACAACCAGGCCTTCAGCAAAATCCACCAATTTTGTCAAGAGGGATCTACAGACCCTCGTCTGCTCCCTGTTGGGGAGATACCAATTGACCAGAGTCAATGGGGTTCCCGCCATCAATACCTTGAGAAAAATGTATCTTCCCCCTTTGTCGATCACCGAGTCCAGAAGTTTATAAGGCAAGTTTTTGTGTAGGGCTATTGAGACTCCCTTAGTTCTGGACTCAGAAAGATGATGGGAGTGTAGGTGTGCCACGGTCCGCGCTGCTCCAGGGCTTAAAAAACTCACCAAAGAGACAGTCAGATTTCCATCCTTTATTCTCCTCCTCCTACGCGTTTCGGCGCCTAGCCTGGCACCTTCATCAGGGGTATTACATCAAACAGTAACAGTGGGGTTTTTATAGCCCCAAACTTACAAAAAACAGGGTGTTGTCTGTGTACCTGTGATGTCATTTGCATCATCAAAATGGGAGGATCTCCTCATTTTCCCGCTCTTTTTATAAAAAGCTTAACCAGTATCCAAAATCACTAAGTTGAATGTACATTCTATTCATAAAAAGATGACTTACAAGTCCCTGATAAAGAATTTTTAAAAATAATACATGAAATTGAAAAAATCAGCGATCAAAATATCTTCCTGATGCAAAAAATATGAAAAAAACTTTTCACATTACTTCATATGGGGTTAGAACCTGAGACTTCCACATCATCCACATCAGTGAGTATATATCCAGGTGATTAGTGGTATACACCACCCGCTCTTTGGATGTCAAAGTTCTGGATATAAGGGATAAAATACTGGAAGAATAGATCATTGCAAATAAAAATCCCATAAATAGACTAGTAAAACCGTAAGAGAAAATAAAAAATAAAAAATAAAGAATAATAATAAAAATGGTCATAAATATTTAAGGAATTGGCATTAATACATAAAAGAATTTTTTAAAAATAATTTTTATTAATATATTAAAGTATTAAAAATGGAGAACATATGTATTACTGTATCGCAAACTAAAAAAAGGATGGTGTATATAAAACAGTTAAATAATCCGTATAGAATCAAAATCCCTATGTAAAAACTTTTTTTGTAAAGAGAAAAAATATATGAGGAAGAGGATTATGGAGAAAAATAATCCCACTATTGCAACTGGGGAGTAGCTGATGAGAAAAGAACAGGGATTTATCGAGCAGGCGCCTCAGGTTCTATTCCCATTCACAACAATTGGTTTATGGTATTTCATAATGATATAAAAAATAATTAAAATAATTAAATATGCAATGGTTACTAAAAGACTAATCCTGAGGGACTGGCTATCTGGGCACAACCCTGGCATGACTGGTATACTCAACGAATTGAAGGCAGTAATGCATGTGGAATGCCTGGAAGTGGCAAGGGATAAAGACGTGTTGACGGGGAAGTTTTTTGAGACTTGGAGAGGGTTCATAACCACCAAGCTATCGTCAGCAGAACTGCACTCAGTAGTCCTACCGTTTGTGCAATCGTCCTGGTATCTGCTGGAGGAGTTACAAGGGTCCTTGGGAAGGCTACGGGTATCCCCTGCTCCAGGCGACTCGGGCAGGCATAACACTTTTTCCATTTCATTTCTTATGACTGTTAGGAGATGTGACTATGGTGTAGTTTTGGTATTGAATATCGATTATAATCAATGTCCGACCTTGTATGTCTTGGGAGATTGTTGAATGTATTTTCGCTGTAACTATTGATGGCTGGGGGGGGTATGGGGGTTGGATTGTTTTTCTTCTTTTCCTTGTTATTAAAAATGAAAACTCAATAAAAATATTTTATAAAAAAAAAAAAAATAATTAAATACAATTAAAAACAACCATTAGAGAAAAATGTGTTAGAAATATGCCATAATCCTTCCAAAAATTATATTGGCTGAGAGGTGGCTCAACAGAAAAAACGTTTGAATCATTATATATTGACACCCCAGGTTCAATTCCCAACTGGGAAACATAATAGAAAAAGGGAGGGAGGGGAAGGCTATAACCAATAAATTTGGCTATATCTACAAGAGGTTCAGCATCTTTCAGAAATATCCTTATGATGTAATAAAAAATGATGAATTTTAAACCTGCAATTTGCAGAAAAGACACAAGAAAGCGCTCTATGGGTCATTACATTACAGGATCCCAAAGGAAAATCCCATGGAAAACAAGTATAATGAAATAAGTGTATTACAAAGCTCTCACCACAAGAGGTGCGAAATAGCATTCCTTATAACAGAAATTAGGAGCAGCTGATCCATATTAATAAAATAAAGTAAATAAAATAATAATATCCTTGAATATGTGTATATGTGATAAGTACCGTATATACTCGTGTATAAGCCGACCCGTGTATAAGCCGACCCCCCTACTTTTGCCCCCAAAACCTGGGAAAATTTATTGACTCGTGTATAAGCCGAGGGTGGACCCCAGCACAGGTATACAGCCCCCAGCAGTGTGGTATACAGCAGCCTTCCCAGTGGTATATACAGGCCCCAGCAGTGTTACAGCAGCAGCCCCAGTGGTATATACAGCAGCAGCCCCAGTGGTAGTATACAGCAGCCCCAGAGGTATATACAGCAGCCCCAGTGGTAGTATACAGCAGCAGCCCCAGTGGTAGTATACACGCAGCCCCAGTAGTATATACAGCCCCAGTGGTAGTATACACGCAGCCCCAGTAGTATATACAGCCCCAGTGGTAGTATACAGCCCCAGTGGTAGTATACAGCAGCCCCAGTGGTATATTCAGTCCCAGTGGTAGTATACAGCAGCCCCAGTGGTATATACAGCCCCAGTGGTAGTATACAGCCCCAGTGGTAGTATACAGCCCCAGTGGTAGTATACAGCAGCCCCAGTGGTAGTATATAGCCCAAGTGGTAGTATACATACAGCCCCAGTAGTAGTATACAGCCCCAGTGGTAGTATACAGCCCCAGTGGTAGTATACAGCAGCCCCAGTGGTATATTCAGCCCCAGTGGTAGTATACAGCCCCAGTGGTAGTATACATACAGCCCCAGTAGTAGTATACAGCCCCAGTGGTAGTATATAGCCCCAGTGGTAGTATACATACAGCCCCAGTAGTAGTATACAGCCCCAGTGGTAGTATACAGCCCCAGTGGTAGTATATAGCCCCAGTGGTAGTATACATACAGCCCCAGTAGTAGTATACAGCCCCAGTGGTAGTATACAGCCCCAGTGGTAGTATATAGCCCCAGTGGTAGTATACATACAGCCCCAGTAGTAGTATACAGCCCCAGTGGTAGTATACAGCCCCAGTGGTAGTATATAGCCCAAGTGGTAGTATACATACAGCCCCAGTAATAGTATACAGCCCCAGTTGTAGTATACAGCCCCAGTGGTAGTATATAGGGCCCCAGCAGGGCCCCCCTCATAATTTGGCGCCCCCACCTCACTTTCTGGGCCCCCCCGCATGCAGCGCTGCGCATATACATTACCTGTCTAGCAGCTGTCACCCTCCGGTGGCGGATCGCGGCTCCCGGCTCCATCTTCCTCGCTGTCTTCCTGCTTTGTGACCGGGGCTCATAGCGATGACGTCATCGCGACGCCGGCCGGTCACCTGACAAGCAGGAAGACAGCGAGGAAGATGGAGCCCGGAGCCGGGAGCCGCGATCCGCCACCGGAGGGTGACAGCTGCTAGACAGGTAATGTATATGCGCAGCGCTGCATGCGGGGGGGCCCAGAAAGTGAGGTGGGGGCGCCAAACTTTGAGGGGCCGTATTGACTCGCGTATAAGCCGAGGGGGGCACTTTTCAGCCCAATTTTTGGGCTGAAAAACTCGGCTTATACGCGAGTATATACGGTAAATAAATATGTGCAGTCAAGATGTATAAAGACAATTTATAGTAAATGAAATAAAAAATGGATAAAAATAGGTATGAATAAGTTAATATAGTATATATTATATATATTATAATTATTTTTGATATCATTATGAAATACCATAAACCAATCGTTGTGAATGGGAATAGAACCTGAGGCGCCTGCTTGATAAATCCCTGTTCTTTTCTCATCAGCTACTCCCCAGTTGCAATAGTGGGATTATTTTTCTCCATAATCCTCTTCCTCATATATTTTTTCTCTTTACAAAAAAAGTTTTTACATAGGGATTTTGATTCTATACGGATTATTTAACTGTTTTATATACACCATCCTTTTTTTAGTTTGTGATACAATAATACATATGTTCTCCATTTTTAATACTTTAATATAGTAATAAAAATTCTTTTAAAAAAATTCTTTTATGTATTAATGCCAATTCCTTAAATATTTATGACCATTTTTATTATTATTCTTTATTTTTTATTTTCTCTTTACTAGTCTATTTATGGGATTTTTATTTGCAATGATCTATTCTTCCAGTATTTTATCCCTTATATCCAGAACTTTGACATCTAAAGAGCGGGTGGTGTATACCACTAATCACCTGCATATATACTCACTGATGTGGAAGTCTCAGGTTCTAACCCCATATGAAGTAATGTAAAAAGTTTTTTTCATATTTTTTGCATCAGGAAGATATTTTGATCGCTGATTTTTGCAATTTCATGTATTATTTTTTAAAATTCTTTATCAGGGACATTTAAGTCATCTTTTTTTTTATTATTATTATTATTATTATTATTTATTTATATAGCGCCATTGGGTTCCATGGCGCTTTACATGAGGATGAGGGAGACAAGAACAAGTACACTAAATCTAGGCGATCAGGATGTACAGGTACAGGAGGGGCAGGGACCCTGTCCACGAGGGCTCACAGTCTATGAGGGGTGGGTTAGGATACAGTAGGATGGGGGAATGTCAGGTATGGGGCGTTCGCCTGGGTCTCATGGCAGGTTGTAGGCTTGACGGAACAAGTGAGTCTTCAGGTGACACTTGAAGCTACTCAGGGTAGGAGAGTGTCTGACGTGTTCGGGCAGGGAGTTCCAGAGTAAGGCAGATGCCCGGGAGAAGTCCTGGACTCGGTTGTGCGAAGAGGTGATGAGGGGGGAGCAGAGGAGGAGTTCTTGGGAGGAGTGGAGGTTGCGTGAGGGTAGGTATCGGGAGACCAGGTCGGAGATGTATGGTGGAGCCAGGTTGTGTATGGCTTTGTACGCCATGGTTAGTGTTTTGAATTGGGATCTCTTGGAGACGGGGAGCCAGTGAAGGGCTTGGCAGAGGGGGGAGACAGGGGAGTAGCGGGAGGACATATAGATGAGTCGGGCAGCAGAGTTGAGGATAGACTGGAGAGGTGTGAGGGAGTTAGCCGGGAGGCCATTGAGAAGGAGGTTGCAGTAGTCAAGGCGGGAGATGATAAGAGCATGGATGAGTGTTTTAGCAGTGTCGTGGGTGAGGAAGGAGCGGATCCGTGAGATGTTCTTGAGCTGGAGCCGGAGGGATGTGGTGAGGGCCTCGATGTGGGGTTTGAAGGATAGGGAGGAGTCAAGGATTACCCCAAGGCACTTGGCTTGGGGGACTGGGGAGAGGGCGCAGTCGTTGACGCAGATGGATAGGTTGGGAGGTGGGTGGAATTTCTTGGGGGGAAGACTATGAAGTCAGTTTTGTCCATGTTGAGTTTAAGGAAGCGAGCAGACAAGAAGGATGAGATGGCGGAAAGGCATTGAGGGATTTTCGAGAGTAGGGGGGTGATGTCAGGGCCGGACAGGTAGATTTGGGTGTCGTCGGCGTACAGGTGGTACTGGAGGCCATGGGACTCGATGAGTTGCCCTAGGCCGAGAGTGTAAATGGAGAAAAGTAGGGGTCCCAGGACTGAACCTTGGGGGACTCCGACAGAAAGGGGGTAGGGTGAGGAGGAGGTGTGGGAGTGGGAGACGCTGAAGGTCCGGTCCGCTAGGTATGAGGAGATCCAGGAGAGGGCAAGGTGGGTGATGCCAAGGGATTCCAGGATCTGGAGAAGAAGGGAGTGGTCAACCGTGTCGAAGGCGGCAGACAGGTCAAGGAGTAGCAGGATGGAGTAGTGGTGTTTGTTCTTGGCGGTCAGTAGGTCGTTGGTGACTTTGGTCAGGGCTGTTTCGGTGGAATGGAGGGGTCGGAAGCCGGACTGTAGGCGGTCGAAGTGGGAGCACGTGGAGAGGTAAGAGGACAGTTCGGAGTGGACGTGTTGTTCAAATAGCTTAGAGGCGAATGGGAGAAGAGATATGGGGCGATAATTAGAGACAGAGGTAGGGTCAAGTGAGGTTTTTTTTAGGATGGGCGTGATTAGGGCGTGTTTAAAGGCCGAGGGGAAGGTACCAGTGCTAAGTGAAAGGTTAAAGAGGTGGGTGAGGGCTGGGATGAAAATGGAGGTGTGGTTGGGAATGAGGTGGGATGGGAGCGGGTCGTGGGCGCTGGTGGTGAGGTGTGATTTTGACAGGAGGGAGGAGAGTTGGTCTTCAGTTATGGGGGGGAAGTGGCTGATGGAGGAGGAGGGCAGTGTAGGTGGGAAGGGGAGGTGTGGGGATAGTGGACCGAAGCTGCTTCTGATCTTGTCGATCTTCTCCTTGAAGAAGGTCGCAAAGTCTTCAGCAGAGATGAGGGGAGAAGGGGGAGGAGCAGGTGGGCGAAGTAAGGAGTTGAAAGTTTTGAAGAGCTGTTTGGGGTTGCGGGACAGAGATGTTATAAGGGATGAGAAGAACACTTGCTTGGCGGTAGCGAGTGCCGTCTTGAAGTCAGTGATGGATTGCTTGAACAGAGCAAAGTGCTCGGGGGTGTGAGACTTTTTCCATCTCCTCTCGGCGACTCTGGACGCCCGTCTCAGGTTTTTAGTGAGGGTGGTGTGCCAGGGTTGCCTGTTAATGCGTGGAGCATGGAGAGTGAGGGGGGCGGCTAGGTCGAGAGCGTTCGTTATGGTGGTGTTGTATAGGGTGGTGGCAATGTCAATGTCATCAGCGCAGGGTAGGTCGGTGAGAGGGAGGAGTGATTCAGAGAATAAAGGAAGATCAAGGTCTTTTAGGTTTCGGCGAGGGTGATCAAGTTTGCGGAGAGGGGGTAGTGTGGCATGGAATAGAATGTACATTCAACTTAGTGATTTTGGATACTGGTTAAGCATTTTATAAAAAGAGCGGGAAAATGAGGAGATCCTCCAATTTTGATGATGCAAATGACATCACAGGTACACAGACAACACCCTGTTTTTTGTAAGTTTGGGGCTATAAAAACCCCACTGTTACTGTTTGATGTAATATCCCTGATGACGGTGCCAGGCTAGGCGCCGAAACGCGTAGGAGGAGGAGAATAAAGGATGGAAATCTGACTGACTCTTTGGTGAGTTTTTTAAGCCCTGGAGCAGCGCGGACCGTGGCACACCTACACTCCCATCATCTTTCTGGATTAAACCACTGTTCAGTGGTCGGTGGAGGTCCTGCAGCAGCTTGGAATAATATTTCCTAAACGCCTTCAAACCAGTTGTGGGGATCACAACTGCACCAGGTGAGTGGCTTCTCGGCATCACCTCATTACCATCAGTGTCACTAGTGATAGGGCACTATTGCGCCTCTTGTCCCCCACCCTTTTATATTTTTAGTTCTGGACTCGGGGTTCATACAATGGATCCATGCCGAGTAGTGTCCCCCTCTAAAAGAGGGGACGTGGCCCTCCTTAAAATGTGTTTCCTGGAGGAAAATCACCTGCACACCTTTCCTTTGCATGTCAGAGATGACATGTTGCCTTTTCTGGGGGGTGTTAAAACCCCAAACGTTTAGGGATCCTATCTTCAAGGATCTTCCAGCCATTTCGCACCCATGAGGCTATCCCCTGATGGGCCTCGCAGAGGTTACCACCTGCGACTCCTCTGAGGAAAAGAAGAAAGAGATGAGAGTAGGAAAGAAGGAGAGAGGGGAAATCCAGTGGACCGTCTAGCCCGATTAACACTCAAATTGGGGTAAGTTCTTTACAGAAGCACTACACTCAAAAGGAGAGTGCAGCGTCCCCCTGGGAGGTATCCTTTTTCAATGGAAGGGAAACAGTTATAAATTCAAACTATCACATCAACTATATATCAACAACCTGGCTATTGTAGGCTCCCTGTATTAGGGCATACTTAACACAAATATAAAACGTACAAGAAAGCCCTATTGTATGATGGAGCGCGCGCCCCTCGTTATTACATAGCATAACTTCAGAGGTAACATTAATTGAAGGAAGGGTTTAGGAGGGGGGTTCAGGAGGGAAAGCAGGAATAAAGGGGTAGGAAAGGATAGGCAAGGGAGGGGAGTGGGAATAGAAGGGAAGGGAGGGTATGAAATAGAGAAAGGGATATATGAAGGGGAAGAGAAAGGGAAAAAAAAAAAAAGGGGGGGGAGGGAGGATAGGGGACTCAAATAAAAGCCTTGCAGGAATTGTAGCAGAAGGGGCGATCTTCCCTGCAGGGGAGCGCTATAAGGCATATCAAAAAGGAAATGGAAAAAAATTCACGTGTGGATCACAAAGTCAGCCCTCTTCACTCCAGCTTTCCTCACTGAGTCTGCATCTCCGTCGGTTTCTGTTCCTCCCATTCCTCTTCCTTCTCAGATTCCTTGCATTTCGAGGTGCCGATTGAAATAAGCCATCAAATGAGAAAGTCGGCCAGTCCGGGAAGTGGAGACCCGGGTCAGGGATGTCAAGACCCTGGAGAAACCCCTGCAGTTCCCTCGGATGAGTGAGGGAGGTCAGCAGGCCCTCCCGTCGAACCTGTAGGCGAAAGGGGTAACCCCAGGAGTATGCAAGGCGATTTTGTCGCAACAGCTCTAAAAGGGGTCGCAATGCTCTCCGCTTCTGGAGGGTCCTCCTGGAAAGATCAGCAAGTAATTGCAGCCGGCATCCCTGAAAACAGATCTCCTCGCACCTTCTTGCCTTACTGAGGACCTCCTCCTTAATCTGGTACTTATGGAATCTGCAAATGATGTCTCGGGGTAAAGCCCATTCTGGAGGAAGGGGGCCTAGGGACCGATGGGCTCTGTCAAAGTCGATAATGGAGTCAGTCGGAGCATCTCTTATGGAATTGAACATACTCTGCATGGTGGCACTTAACTCAGACGGGGATACCGTTTCCGGAACACCGCGGACCCGGATGTTTTGTCGCCGCTCGCGATTTTCAAGGTCCTCCATTGAATCTAGGAAGGCTTCCTGTTGGGATTGTTGAAGTGACACCGTATCCTCGAGTGCTTTAGCCCGTCTAGTTAAATCTTCGACGGTGGTGTCTGTCCGGGAGACCCTACCAGAGATCACCTGGACTTCACTGCATATCGCAGCCGTTTCAGACTTAAGAGAGGCTTCTACCTTAGAAATAAAATCTGACATTTCCTCTTTGGTGGGAATATTCATAATGCGTGCCTTAAAGGACTCCCACATGTCTGCTTTTGGGATCGGGGATTCATGGGCTGCAATGTCAGAAGTCAGGCAGAGGCTTGAGCAGGCAGAGATTGAGCCCTCTCTCTCATCACCGGCACTGGATGTCGCAGATATGGACAATTCACATAGGGGCACCCCAGTGATATTAGTATTATATGACTGTGTAAAGGACAGCGCCATGGGTGGTGGTCGCTGGTACTGTGTCCCGCCAGGCTGCAGGGGGGTACAGGGTGCACTGTCCGCTACAGGGCTTGCAGGGGGCTCAGATTGCATTATATTGCCCCAAGTTTGAGGTAGTACTCCACCAGCAGCACTTGTACTGTGTTCTCTCATGTCCCCTGTCCCAGCTGCTCCATTACACAGAGTGTCTGCTGCCAGCATGTGTTTACTGGCCACCTCATCTCCCTCCATAATGTCCCCGTCTGCATACCTCACTTGTGGCTGCACCCTGTTAGGTGCCTAAGTGTGCAGGTCTCCCCATTCAGTGGCCAGGGTCCTGCAGTCCAGTCCAGCTCCCTCCGGTTGAGTACAGGGCTGTGCACATAGATCCTATCTCCCCAGGCTCAGCATGTGGAGCCTGGACAGCAGGCGCAGCCATCTTAGTACAATCAGCGGCACCCGGGGGTCAGCTTGAGCTCCTGAGAAACCTAGTAATACCCCCGGATTTCAGGGCTGGCGGGTCCAGGGGTGCTCCAGGGCGTCCACTCTTTCTTTTGGGTGGCATAAGGGGCACAGCAGCCAGGTCGGACAGCGAACTTCAGGCTGTAAAGAGGCTGGGAATACGGAGCTCAAGCTCTAGTGACACGCCACCCCATGGCCAGGATACGCCCCCCACAATAGAGTTTTTTATGTGTTTTGGATGAAAACTGTCCCATCGGAAATATGTTGGACGTCAATTGGGTTCCGGTACAGTGTCTCGAAAGCTTGCTTTGCTTATCATCTTTTCAGTTAGACATTAAAAGATTTCAACCACTGAGGACTCTCAGATTCTAATCTACTGGCTAACACGGTAAAAACATTTTTCATTAGAGACAAAAATCCTAACAATTTGAATAATACATGCATGAACCGCCACATGGCACCGCCTCATGTGTTACTCTAAGAAAATTACTGCGCTAAAACTGTGCCTAGTGGGTCTCACCGTACACCATCCAACCATATCTCCAGCTTCTTCCTCCTCTGTCACCGTGGCAAGTGTTGTGCGGCAGATGTCCAGCTGCAGGACCTCCACTTGTTTACCCTCTACATTTGGGGTGAGTGACAGCCCCTCGACTGTTACAGAGGCGGACATGGCTGCTGGTTTTGACCGGTCTCAGACACCAGGCACACCACTTGTTTGTTAACGCACCATAACATCTCCGCCTGCACCTCCTTCACAGTGCAGCAGTTTGTCTGGTACATGCTACTCCACCCTCACTCAGCACAGCAGCCAGCCCTCGGTCCCGCAATTGTGGTCATGGAAAAGATATTTCATCCTACACATCCCAAAGCAAAGAGAATGAACTTGACCATCTCCAATTTGTTGGCCACAGAAATGCTGCCTTTCCACTAGATGGATGCAGACATATTCTGAAAGCTGATGGACATCGCAACCCCCTAGTATCAGTTGTCTAGTCGCCATAACTTCTCAAAGAAATCTGTTCCTGCGCTACACCAGCATGTCACAGACAACATCATCCGTTCCTTGGGAAACTCTGTGTGTGACAGCATGCATATCACCACTGACAGGTGGATGAGCAAACATGGGCAGGGGCATTATATCTCCCTCACTGGCCACTGGGTGACTCTGGTGGCTGCGGGGCTAGGCAGGGAAGGGGCTACTCCCCAAGCCTTGAAATCCTCAAGACTTTTGGGAAAAACTTCAACCTGTGTCTTTATTCACTGCTTCTGCCTCGTCCACCTCCTCTAGGGCCTCCGGCTGCACCCTCGACCTCTCCCTTAATGATGCAACAGATCAGACAGAATCCACCCCACCTCTGTACTGTGCTGCCAGGGCTCTCACCATCAGGCAGTGTTTAAATTAAAATGCCTTGGAGAAGTGAGTCACCTAGCTGAAGTGTTATCAACAACTATGCAGGCCAAATTTCAGAACGGCTGTGTCTGCTAAACATGGAGCCTGGGAACCTGGTGGTGGCCCTACACCGGGGCAAACTTACACACGTGCCTTGCATGAGACACGTCCGCAACTGGCCCTGACTCAGTATGTAATGAAGTGTAAAGTGACTCAAAGCGAGCTGAACGTGGTGCAAATGAAGCTTGCAGGGTGGGCACAGATCAAAGATCTCTGCACCCTTCTACACAATTTCAAAATGGCTACTAAGTTGGTTAACGTGGACGATGCCATCATCAGCATCACTATTCTGGTCATATACATGCTGAAGCAAACTTTGAAAAGTCAGCTGGATGAGGCGGGTGGTACCACAGGAAGAGGAGAAGGCGAAAAGGATATCAATATCTCAAGGGTCCGGACTCTCGTCACACAGCCAAGTGGTATGGCACGGTGGAGTAGAGCGACAGAGGGGGGCTCATGGTAGCAGGCAAAGTGGTAGTGAAGGTGCGGGAGTAAAGGGACAGATGGAGGAGTGCAACGATGAAGAGATGATGGGCAAAGAACAGTCAGGAGATTAGGAAGAAATTATTCCCCTTTCTGTTGTCGGAGGTTGTCGGGAGAGGACAGAGGAAGGAAGCTGTATTTTTACACCACCACCAACACAACAAGGACTTGGGCCTCGTGGCTGCATCAGACACATGAGCGCCTTCTTGTTGCACTATCTGCAACATGATTCCCGTATTGTTAATATTCAAATTAGCGATAACTACTGGGTTGCCACACTCTTGGATCCGCAGTAGAAGAGTAAATTCAGCCATATGCCTAGGACAGGGACATGCTCATGGGGGAGTATAAAAAAAAGCTAGACAATCTTAGGACTGGTTTTCCCCAACACAGCAGTGAGGGACACAGTAAGCATTGCAGATCTACACTTCCAACCCGGAGGACGTCGAGTCGTCAGTTTAGAAACATTAGCAGCAGCAGTTCAACTGTCAGAAGCAATTTCTGGGTGTCGATTGACCAATTACTTAAACCAGCCGGTCCACAAGCAGAACCGAGTACAAGTCTGACACAGAGTAAACGACTGTAGGAGTATTTAGAGCTTAATATCCATGCCATCGGGAAGATTTGGACCCCTTTACATTTTGGGCTTAAAATATGGGAGGAGTGGCCTGAGCTTGCCAGGCACATCTTGGAAGTTCTGCCATGCCTGGCAGCCAGCGTTTGGCTGTCCCCTGAAAGTGTAGGCCGCCTAACTTATCAAGATGAACAAGTCAAGGATCTCAAAAGACTTTTCCACCCTATTGGCAGACTGGGCTGAGTAAGCGTTGATGTACTTTTCAGCGTGTTGCATTAATCTTGCCATTATACAATTTTTATTTTGGGTCAATTGATGCCACTTTTATGGTATGTGATCCTAATATTTTTAAATGTGGAGACTCTTCTTGGGGTCTCCTTGTTTGTTTTTCTTTAATTTAGCAGGGCTATGTGAGTTAGATGCCTACACGTGTTACTCATACCCCTGTTATCGTAATGGATGTTTAACCTTAAAATGCTATTTTTATTCTGGGTCAATTGATGCCACGGAATCAAAATCAGGCCCTAAATTTTGGAAATATGGAGACTTCTTTGGGTGTCTTTGTTGTGTGTTTTGTGAATTTAGCAGGGCCTAGACCAGGGGTGGGGAACTCCAGTCCTCGAGGGCCGCAAACAGTTCAGGTTTTCACGATTTCCTTAGTATTGCACAGGGATTGGAATCATCACCAGTGCAAGTGATTATGTTATCACCTGTGCAATACTAAGGAAATCCTGAAAACATGCACTGTTTGCGGCCCTCGAGGACTGGAGTTCCCCACCCCTGGCCTAGACCTATCACTCACCTCCCTGTTCCTGATCAATCTTGAAGCTTGAAATACTGGACCAGGCCTTGTCCCATGCAACCATAATGCACAATGATGAAAACTATAACTCTGGGAAATATAGAGGTATACTAAAAACCATTTGTGCTCCTCCATCCTTTTGTAGCGCCCTCCTAAACCGCTAATCACCTCTTATTCTGTTGTCTACATGCTGGCATGGCGAGCGGTGAGGTGCAGCACTGAAGGATTGGAGATTGAAATTGCCTGTAGGGAAGAGAGAAAAAGACCTGGCAAAGACTAAAGAATCTGCGGTGACATCAGCGGCACGTGATACCACTTGTGACCAGTCTTCCTGGCAACCAGGAAGCTACAGCACAGCGCGCGGTGCGCACAGAGCACCGGAGGTCTGAAAACCGGGTTATGTAGGCTGCATAACCCACTCAGGTTAGTTCAAAACCCCCCAACTAGCCTGTCAAAACTGCCCCCAGATATAATCCTAGGAGCGCCTTCTCTCTTCTTTTTTTACATATATCTGGGGAATATATGGCACTTTTCCTGGTGTCTGTCCCTACTTTGAGCTGTTTTGGCAGCTTTTTTTGCCCTTTGAAGGTGTTTTCTATGCCCTTGATTTTGTCTCCCATTGATTTGAATTGGGTTCGGAAGTTCAGCGAACAGTTTACTGATCTACTCGACAAACATATTCCCGTTTAGTGATCTGAACCCGAACTTTAAAATGTTCGCTCATCTCTAGTCACATCATCTCAAAAACAATGAGTAAGGAGTGAAGACTAGCCCTTACAGAGGGAGCTCACAGAAAAACTACTTGGAAAAATATTGCTGAAAGGTTCAGTGCGGATTATTATAAAAAGGTATCAGACTTGCTCACGGCCAAAGCCAACAGACAGTTCTCCGTCCTCCTCCTTTTAGACCTGTCCTCTGCATTCGACACAGTCGACCACTGCCTCTTATTACAGATCCTTTCTTCCATTGGTATCACTGACCTTGCCCTCTCCTGAATCTGCTATCTTTCCAACCGCACATTTAGTGTCTCCCACTCCCACACAACCTTTTCACCCCATCCCCTCTCTGTTGGGGTCCTTCAAGGCTCTTTTCTGGAGCCCCTCCTTTTCTCCATCTATACTCTTGGTCTCTGACAACTCAAAGTCCCATGGCTTCCAGTATCTCCTGTACGCTGATGACACTCAGATCTACCTTTCTGGCCCAGATGTCACCTCTCTGCTGTCCAGAATCCCAGAGTGTCTATCAGCCATATCCTCCTTCTTCTCCCGCTTCCTAAAACTCAATGTAGACAAAACCGAACTCATCCTTTTTCCTCCATCTCACACACCTCCCTTGCCAGACTTATCTATCACAATAAATAACATCATACTTTGCCCTGTACCTGAAGTCCGCTGCCTCGGAGCAACACTTAACTCTGCATTGTCCTTCAAACCGCACATCCAAGCCCTTGCCACCTGCTGCCGTCTCCAACTCAAAAACATTGCCAGATTTCGTCCCTTCCTCAACTCCCACTCTGCTAAACTACTCATGCATGCCCTCATCATCTCCCGCCTTGACTACTGCAACCTCCTACTCTGTGGCTTTCCTGCTAACACTCTTGCACCACTTCGATCTGTCCGTAACTCTGCTGCCCGACTAATCCACCTCTCTCCTCACTATTCCTCCACATCTCCCCTCTGCAAATCGCTCCACTGGCTCCCAATTCACCAGCGTATCCAATTCAAACTACTAACATTGACTTACAAAGCCATCCACAATCTGTCCCCCCCATATATCTCTAAACTAATCTTCAGATATCATCCAACTCGTAATCTTCGAACCTCCCAAGAACTCCTTCTTTCCTCCACACTTGTACGTTCCTCATCTAACCGCCTGCAAGCGTTCGCCCGAGCATCCCCCATCCTCTGGAACTCTGCACCCCATCACGTCCAACTGTCCCCTACACTCAGAACCTTCAAGCGGAACCTGAAAACCCATCTCTTCAGAACAGCCTACAACTTGTAACGACCACAGTGCTGCCCCAACACCACTGGACCCGGCGCTCCACCACCACCGGACTTGGCAATCCAGCACCACCCGAGCAGACCCAACCTACTGTCCCCCTCCCCATTGCCTGCAGAATGTCAGCCCGCAAGGGTAGGGTCCTCTCTCCCCCTCTGTATCAGTCTGTCACTTTGTTCATTATATTTGTAACTTGTCTGTATGCAACCCTTTCTCATGTACAGCACCATGGAATGAATGGTGCTCTATAAATAATAATAATAATAATAATAATAATAATAAAAAAGACTACACAGTGCATTACAGTTTAAGCATATAGATTTGCACAGTTGCAGGCCAGTCAGTGTCCATGCTAACCTAAATTGCTTACACTGGGCACCTCAGTATCCGAATTCGACCATGAAGCAAAAGAAGAAGATGGCCTGCTTTGACATACCAAGTTTTTTATACAGGCAAATGACTAGGATTCAATTAGCAGCAGTCAAATTGTACAGCAGTAATATAATTTTAACAAAAAAACAAAAAAACACTTACAAGAGCTCGATTCTTAATGTCACACACTTTCTTATCCAATTCTCTGTGCTTGTCAATTAAGATAGTAGATTGCGTGCTGCCCACCTGACTCTATAAAGACAAAAAAAAAATGTAGGTTAGCTACTCACTGGTGTCACAAATATTTCTCACTGTATATTATACAACAATGATTTATCATGCACAACGTTGGTATGCTTGGTACAACATGCAAAATATAGCGACATAAATTTGCATAAGTGTTTGAGCCACGTGTATAAAAAAACTAGTTTGTAGAGGATCCAATATGACTACCAACATCACTGGACATGTTTGAGGAAGCTCCTGACAGTAGAGTTAATCTTTACAGAGCTCCTTCAGCCATCCAGCCTTATCCCAGCTGTGTCTGTCCCTCTCTTCTCACTACAGGGATCAGTAAGGACACACCACGGGTTTGGGGCCTACCTAAGGCCCATAGCACTGGCCCAGGTTGCCCCTGACCGCCCTCCCGACGTCTCTATGCTGCGAATGCTGCGGAAGTCCGGCAGAAGAAATCCATACCCTGACGACATACAGCTCCGCAGCCCAGCAGACCGAGCCGACATCATAAGTTAATAGGAGAGTGTGGATGAGCCAAAGATCGGTGGGGTGGCCTCTATCGGTGGGTGCTGCAGGCTGAAGTGTCAGGAGCCAGGGAGTACACTTGGAGAAACAGTGTTTACGAAGCGGGAAATCCCCTACATGGAAGAGGGAAAATCGTGGAGGAAATGCCTGAAGTGCAGTGAAAGGGTGCAGGATATGTACAACAAGGGGCCGGGCAGCCCTCGGCAGGTGCACATGTAGACTTATAAATAAATGATCTGTAGTCAGTAAATTGCAACTTTTCACTTATTAGGTCCTATTGAGGTGCTGAGCTCCACTTTTAAGTCAGGGCGGGAGAAAGGAGGCACAATTTCTCTCAAAGGGTCGGGTATAAGTGAAGCCTGTGTCTTTTTTCCTATTTTTCCAGTGGAAGAGTGCCGGATCTCTCAACTACCACTGGGCAAATTGTTGATATTAGCTATGTTAGGTGAGCTTTGGCTAAAATGCTAACAATGTCATAAGTTACCTTATCCCGGTCTATTTCTTTCCTTTCCATTGTTTTCGGCACTCACCATACCTACAGGCATGAGATGTCACCCAAAACAAAATGTTAACAGCTAATTCTATCCCCAACTTGACCATGTATCTAGTGCTCTGATCCCATAATCCAAATATGAAGATTGTCTCATGGAATGTTAAGGGTTGCACTCCCCTCAAAAGCGCATGATGGTACTTAGGCATTTAAAACGCTTTAAACCAGACATCACACTTCTCCGGGAGACTCACTTACCTGAGGCTGATTTTGCTAGGATGTGTAAACTATGGATGAGAAGCATCTATGGGTCTCCATCAGTTACTGGAAAGGCGGGGATCATAACTTTAATTAGTAATCATTTCACACATCACCTAGTTATCCAACAATCAGATGGTAAGGGCAGACTATCACATCTAACACTATCCAAGCTAGCTGGGGATATCTCTCTATAGAACATTTATGGTCCCAACGCTAGAAATAAAACTTTCTATGATGACCTCGAAACTAATCTCCTTTTGGATCATGTACCGAATAAAATAGTAGGGGGATGATAGTGTCTTTATTACAAAATTTACTATAGTAATTTTTCTTCTCTTCACTGTTTTCCTTGTATCTTAACTGTTCAACGTTCTTCTTGACTCTCCCTACCTCTAACTTCTTCTTACTCTCTGCCCCTTCCCTCTATACCCGCGTCCTGAAGAATGTTCTTTAAAATTTAAATACCTACTAAAATGTTACCAGACCAACACTTGGAACTGAAGGTCAGCTCATTATACATTAAAGGACTCCATAACCCAAGGAAACAATCTACTTTACTGACTCTGCTCTATAAAAAGAATATAGATGTTGCTTTCGTACAGGAAACCTATTTTGTCATTCTAAACCGTACAAGCTATCTAATTTTAGGTTTCCCACAGTTTATCAAGTCTTTCATCATATCCTAAATCCAGGGGCTCCAGCATACTCATCTCACAAAAGATCCTATGGGCGTTCTTAGAGTTTCACACTGACGGAGAGGGACATCTTTTGATGGTCAAGGGATCCATTACATCACAGAAGGTAACATTTGCTTCCCTGTACCTTCCCAACACCGGCCAGGATAGAGCTCTTCACACATACTTAGACCAACTAGTGATATTTGCGGAGGGCGTATTGATCATAGGGACGATCTCAACACAACCTTAGACCCATCTATGGATAATTGCAGGGGAAGTCGGGGTCTTGTCCACTGTGCGCTCCATACAGAAATTAGTATCGATGTGTATATGAAACTGCCAACTAATTGATACTTGGTGTCTGCTCCATCCAATAGGTAGGGACTTCTCCTTTTACTCTAACCCCCATGATGTCTACACTAGAACTGACTATTTCTTTGTGAGACAACAGGATGTCGTCCTTCTCCGGGAGGTCAATATAAACAATTTATTCTTCTCAGATCGTGCACTTGTTAGGGTCTTCATCCTTCTTCTGGTATTGAGACCGAGACAATGTTCCTGGCATTTGAATACATCACTCTTTGATGAGCCTATTGTTACAACAGAGATCCAGGAGACCCTGAACTGGTACTTTAAGGGTAAGTGCACACTGGTGGGCGGGTTGGTCGGCGGCGGCTGGGCGGACCCGCCAGGAAGCTCTGCAGCCGTCCACCGGCTTCCTGGCGGGTATGTGTGGCGGGTGACGGGCGGGTGCACAGCGGGTTAGCGGCGGCGGTTCTGCAGCGGCTGGAAGCAGCACATGATTCTGCTTGCAGCCGCTGCAGAACCGGCCGGTTTATAGAACATGCTCATTCGTTGCTAACCTGCTGGGAACCCAGTGGGTTAGCAACAGATGAGCATGTGTAAACCGCCGGTGTGTGCACACCGAGTGTCGGTTTACAGAGGTTTTAATGTTAATCCAAACGCCGGTTTGGATTAACATAAATTTACATAAAATTTATGTAAACCGACCGGCGGTTTACACACCTAAACCGACCCTAACCCAGCCAGTGTGCACATACCCTTAAACTAACCAGGACGAGGGCTTTAACCCATGTGCCATATGGGAGGCGCACATATGCGTGGTCCGGGGAATCCTCATAAAACATGATGCCCAGGTGAAACACGAACATGTGGAGGAGATCTCTGGTCTGCTACGTGAGATAGGTGAATTGGAAGTATCACACAAACATTCCCCATCAGAGGATGTTAAGAAAACTCTCATTTCCAAACGCGAGTCCCTTAGATCCCTCTTGAATCACAAGGCAAAGCTGCCCTCTCTAGATGTCAATGCCATTACTACGAACACGGCAACAAGAGTAGTAAGGTCCTGGCTAGAGCTTTGAGGATCTAGAGATCTAACACTTACGTCCCCTCAATAGTAGACCAGTCACGTAGACACACACAGTTACTGTCGGAGATTGCAGACACTTTAAGGAATTATTACGCGTCACTATACTCAATCGATAAAGGCGATCAGCAATCACATAGTACTGACCTAAAAGCCCGTATTCAAACATATATACAGGATTTCTATCCTTGGACTTTCCTATATACAATGGGACTAGGCAGGGCTGCCCACTCTCGCCTTTAATCTTCATGCTCACTTTGGAACTGTTTCTCAGAAGGATAAGATCCAACAAGGACATCAGAGTACCTACGAATGAAGGAACTCCATACAAAATTGCAGCATACGTAGACGACTTGCTTTTTTTAAATTAATAAACTCAACACCTCCCGACCAAAACCGATGACGGAAATTGATTTATATGGTCGTTTATCCAATTTTAAAATTAATTTCTCCAAATCCAAGGCGTTTAATATCAACACCGCCCCCCCCTCCAACTTGATTCCCTTAAAGAGGCCATATAATTTTATCTGGTCAGGTTCAGCGACAAATTACCTAGGTATAATGCTTCCCAAGTACACTCGCTTTAAGTTTTCCCTTAATTTCCCCAAGCTCTTACAACCGGTTCAAAATCACTGTTCAAGATGGACGAGAAATGCTTTTACATAGTTCGGGAGGAGCGCAATCTTTAAAATGAACATGTTTTTCAAGCTCTACCGATCGGCATTCCCTTGTGCTTCTTCAAAAGTATATCCTCCAGAAAGACTTCCGCTTCCGGCGCCTCCATGAACGGCCGCTGCTGAGAAGGCTCCGGGGACCGCAGGAGGAATCCGCCGACATCCCCGACTCCTATCATTAGAAATCGCTACACAAGCATCAGAGAGGGAGAGGAGATGGCAGCCACACTCGATCGCTATTTTACGCGCCCGGGAGGGACGGAGGCGAGCGGGACACAGCACATGGCGCCCCCTCCCCCCCCCTCCTCCATGACGCCGAAAGCAGCAGGCGAGACTCCGGAGGTGGGGAGGACAGAAGAGGAGGAGGAGGACGAAACTGGCCTGGAGAACGCAGCTATAGAGGACTCAGCTGCATCACAGGAGGGGAGCCAGGACTGGACTGAGCCGGACGCAACAATAACAACACAAGCCCAGGTACACTGGAGGGAGGGAGAGACAATGGCAGGCAGAGGAGCTGGAGAAAGAGGGGGCAGAGAGAACAGTGCTGGAAAAGGGCTCCCATGGCTTGACTATAAACTCCTAGCTAAGGAGATGTCAGCCTACCTAGCACCTGATCTAAAATCTGCAGTAGCAGAACTGGTGGCTGCCACTACCAAAGACATCAATAACAAGCTGGGACACCATGACCAGCAGCTAATGGAAGCAGAGGGCAGAATAGCTGCAGCAGAGGGGAAAGTGGAAGAATTAGAACAACAGCTACAGGTCCTGCAGCGCAGCTCCACATATGCCCATAATAAATTAGAAGATATAGAGAACAGAGATCGACGCAACAATCTCAAAATAGTCGGTCTCCCAGAATCCATTATGCCAAGCCTGCTGATAGACATATTTGAAGTCGATCTCCCAAAAACACTGGGCCTGACACATAAGTGTCTAACAGAACGCACACACAGGATTGGCCCCCCCAGAGACCCCCCACCACGTGGAGCTGAGCACCTTGGGGCCGAGGGAAGAGGAGCAGGGAACAAGCCAAGACATGCTATAGCGCGATACTTGAACCACAGAGACAAAGAGGAGATCCTGAGAGCCTATAAGGCCAAAAAAATACCCCTTACCATTAGGGGACATAGGGTGCTGGTATACGCAGATTACTCCATCGAGGTTGCCAACAAGAGGAGAGCATTCAGCGAAGTATGCACTATCCTTTATAAACGGAATGTACGCTTCCAGCTAGCATTCCCTGCCACCCTGAGATTTCGCACAAGGGACGGTTCCTCGGTTTCTTTCACTGACCCAGAAAAACCATGGCACTAATCAACATGGGTGCCAAATCCCCCGAGCAGACTCCCAGCAATGATCCAATACCAAACAATCCTAAAGACCGCGAAAAGCACTCAGGCGGGGGAAATTCACAGATTCCTATAGAAACCACAGAAAATGGAGAGCAATCACATGACTCTTTAAGACACTACCAATTGCGCTCAGAGGGTAACTACGGTGGAGATAACCAAAGATACACTACACCCCGGAAAAAACCGGCAGTCGGCACCCAAGAAGAAAACGAGATGAAAATCATCAATGGATGTAATGTCTCGATCCTTGAAAGTGTATATTCAGGTGTTCACTTAGCGAGTTATATTGAAAATAAGTTGAATACGAGGGAATCAAAGGGTCCGTAGTGAGGTGGGGAGGGGGTCTAATGGGAATGGGAAAATGACGTATGCAAAAAAAAAAAAAAACGATGACCTAAACAAAAGACCGAAATATGGGAAAGGTCCATCATATGGAGAAATGGAACAATTGATTAGGGTAGCCAAAAGGAGGGGGAGGGGGAAGGACGGGGAGGAAAAAAAAAAAAAAAAAAAAGTCACTGAATCAAGGCTACACTAGGGAAATCATACAGAAAGGAAAAGTTTAATGTTTGGGTAGAACTACGTTGATTACTTGTTTGTTACTCCCTCTCTATTTTCTCTAAGGGGTGGGACTTGAAACTGTGAACTCATCATCAATATCTGAGAGAGAGGCGGATCTCCGGCGGCCCATCCTTGGGGCGACGTAAGACGTGGAGGAAGAAAGAGAAGTCAATATGATGGATAAGATAAGAAAGAGGGGAAATGTAGGGGAGGGGGAGGGATGGTATAACATGACACATTATGGGTTGATGCAATATAGCGATTGGGAATCCATCTTCATTCCCGGCGGTACCAGTGAATCATACTCAGATGCCAGAAGCAAAAGGGATGATCAGAGGTGTCTTGTTGGAGGCTTTGTGAGAAACGGGCAGACATTCTATTATGTCATATTGATAGTCTTCACCAAATATGGTTAGGTGGGTCTCCTGGAACGTTAAGGGCTTGCGCTCTCCCTCTAAGCGTATGATGGTTCTTAGACATCTCAATAGATTACATGCTGATGTTGCCCTCCTTCAGGAGACCCACCTGCCACAGGAGGACTTTTTTCGCCTCAAAAAGCTTTGGGTGGGGGAGGTATATGGGTCGGGGGCAATGGGAAGAAAAGCAGGTGTTATTGTATTAGTGCGGAGATCCTTGGCCCACACATTAATCTCAGAGAGAAAAGATAAAGAGGGTAGACTGATCCACCTCAATTTGCAGATCAAAGAAGACATTTTTAGTATATATAACTTATATGCACCAAACTCAGCTCAAAAACCGTTCTTCCAGTCCCTTCAGAATGATCTATTGACGGACCATCTCAGCCTCCGCATAATAGGAGGAGATTTCAATATGGTGGTACACGAGCAGGAGGACAGATGCACTAAGTTTCCACGGATCCTGGAAGCTGGGGGGGGAGAGGGGACATTCCAGGGAAGCCTCCTGGAACAGCTGTTTCAACATTGTAACCTAATAGACACGTGGAGGGTAATGCACCCATTGGAGAGAGATTTCACGCACTTTTCGCATCCACATGGGTCCTGGTCGAGGCTTGACATGCTCCTTACATCACCACTACTTTTTCAGAGAGTGGTCACCGCAACTATAGAGAGCATGGTCATTTCCGACCATGGCCCAGTGGCGGTGGAAACCAGGGAGACACATCAAAAGGGAACGGACTACATTTGGAGATTTCCTGACACCATGACAAGGGAGGAGAACTTCAATAATATGTTGAAGGAATGGTGGACTGACTTCGCGCTAAACAATGAGACACACAGGGGAGACCCGGGGCTCTTTTGGGAGACAGCCAAAGTGGTGCTGAGGGGGCATGTCATGGCATATCAAATAAGATTGAAAAATAAAATCAAAGACCAATATCTGAAGTCCAGTATGACAGTAAGGGGAGCATACCAGCAATATAAACAGACGATGACAGAGGGAGATAAACAAACTTGGATGGAAGCAAAAAAAGAATTCGACATATGGGCAAATAAGAAAGAATGTATGTATAGAAGCAAACTGGAGATGGAACTCCACAGGTATGGGGACAAGGCGGGTAGACTTCTTGCACGCCTAGCGAAAGGGAGACATCCAGCGACACCCATACTAGAAATTAAAGATAAACATGGGAATGTCTGGTCGGGACCCAAAGATATCACCAGGGTATTGGGGAAATTTTATGCATCCCTTTATAAAGACGAGACCAGAGGGAATTTGAGAGGCATGGACTGGTTAAAAGACATCGACATACCAGGGTTGACAGAGGAAGACAAACAATATTTAAACGCACCCATTTCTGTGGAAAACATCGAAGGGGTAATAAGACAACTACCCTCGGGTAAAGCACCGGGCCCAGACGGATTTGGAGGAGCTTTTTTTAAGTCCCTCAGGGAACAGGTGTCCCCGATACTTACAGATCTATACAATTCATTTCTACAGGGTAGGCCTATACCAGACAGAATGAATCTAGCCCACATTAAATTACTCCTGAAACCAGGAAAACCACTGACTGACCCCGCCAGCTATAGGCCAATCTCATTAATAAACCAGGACTTAAAAATAATCTCCAAAATCATGGCGGACAGATTGGCCAACATTCTACCTAGACTAATTAACCCCCGACAAGCGGGCTTCGTGAAAGGGCGCTCAACAGTTACTAACATACGTAAAGCAATGTTACTAATAGATGTAGCAAGACATAGAGGGGAGGGAGGAGACGCAGATCCAGCCGTGATCACCTTGGATGCAGAAAAAGCGTTCGACAATGTGAGGTGGTCATGGCTGGAACAGGTGCTAGACATTATTGGTCTCAACGGCCCATTCAGACAATATATAAGATCCCTTTATGATACTCCAAAGGCCTGTGTGAGCACACCAGGTTTTCTATCAGATACGTTTGTGTTAGAAAAAGGAACAAGACAAGGATGCCCGCTGTCCCCGTTGCTTTTCAACTTAGCCATAGAGCCGTTGGCAATATATTTGGATACACACAAGTTATATGAAGGCTTGAAGGTGGGGGGAAGGGAGGCGAGGATATCTCTTTTCGCAGACGATATCATGCTCTTTATGCAAAACCCAGGGAGAGACCTAGCCAATGTCCTAGATGCCATCGAAAGAGTGGGTGCTTTCTCTGGTTTTCGACTAAATAGAGATAAATGCGAGATTTTTTTCATACATAAGCACTGTCCGTTGCGGAGGGCTGAATCACTGGGGGACATTCGGGTAGCACAGGACAATATACAATATCTGGGGGTACATCTAGCTAGGACGATGGGTTTGATATATAGATACAACTTTGTCCCTATTATCACCAAAATAGAGCAAGAATTGGAGAGGTGGAAAGGATTACCTTTATCATTATTGGGACGTGCCCACCTGATCAAGATGATCAGCTTTCCCAGACTTCTATACCCACTTCAGACAATCCCCTTATTACTGACACATTTAGACGTTAGGAGGCTGAATAAAGCCTTCTCTAAATTTTTATGGAGGGGAAAGAGACCTAGGATCTCCCTCAATTTTCTACTTCAATCTGCGGAGAGGGGTGGATTACAGTTACCTGATGTCAGAGGGTACAACCTGGCATGCATTATGCGACATGTGCTAGACTGGCTTAAGGGGTCGACTAGATTCTCTGACATAGACCTGGAAAGAGAGTATGCGGGGCCGTGGGATTTGGCGTCACTTCTACACACACCCCTTTCCATGATACCATGCCACTTAAAACACACCACGATCTACAGAGACACAGTTATGACCTGGAAAAATGTCCGTTCTAAATTGGGTCTCTCTTGGAAGATCTCGGGGAGACTTAATCCCTGGGCATGTCCATCCTTTCCCTTGGGACGTGAAAATTCTCTCTTTAAAAGTTGGAAATCGGGAGGGGTAAGGACGCTGTTTGATCTCATGCATGTGGGAGAGAGGAGATGGCTAACACGAGCAGAGGTGTTGACTAAATTTAATCTACCTGGAGTGCATGTTTTACAGTACCAGCAGCTCCACCATCACCTCTTGACCAACCTACATGACATTTCAGGGGAATTCACAAATGAGATATGGGAGGATTTGATATGTGAAAGAGTGGAGGACACGTCTATACGTACAATATACGGCAATTTGGGAGGCGCACTTCGACCATTAAGACCAAGAGGGCCTTTCTCCAGGTGGAAAAAACATTTTGAAGAAAGTGACTTGCCGAATAAGATACTACAGGGATGGCAGTCAATGAGGAAAGCAGTTACAAATGAATTGTGGAGGGACACACAATTTAGATTAATGCATGGAGCTATACAGGGTTTTAACATCCCACCCTCACCAGCCAACCAAAATAGGTGGATAAATTGTCCTAAGTGTGGAGACGCAATGACAGATTTAGAACATGGTATATGGTCATGCCAGAAAGCAGCACAGTTCTGGGGGGAAGTGGGGTGCTTAGCCAGAGGACACTTCATAAATAAGGGACGGCTCAACCCAATGCTTTGGCTCTTTCATTATCATGGTGACACACCCAATCAAGGCTCTCCTCACATATTGTTTCACACTATAGCCATACTGGCTAAACGATTGATCTTGAGACACTGGCTGGAGAGATCCCTATCGGGGATAGAGGCACTCCGCAACACCATAAAAAAAGCGTTACACCTTGAGGCTTCTGAGGCTTTGAAAAACCCAACCCGTCTTGTAGAAAAATTCTTTCGCAAATGGAGAAAATTTGTAGAAAGAGAACTCTCCGATTCGGAAATGGAGACGTTTATCTCCCCTTTTAGACAGACGGCATGGTATGCTATGGCAGAGCTTGAAGGTACACTGGGTAGATTGAGTAGGAATGAATAAGAGATAGTATGAAGAACATCACCTTAGGGCATTGAGATTCACAGGTGATATAAAATTGCATCAAGGGAGGGTGGGAGGGAGGGTGGGACTGGTTGTCAAAACCTATGAAACGGTTCGACATGGTGTTATTAAACTCAATTGAATTTCAAATATTAGTAAGAACAGCTTTAGAAGAAATACCTGAATAAGACTGAAGGTTCTAGTTGTTATATGACCTATTGAACAAATCTGTTTATGATATGTTATGTTTTATACCTGTGTATGATGAATATATTTAATGTACTTTTGTCAAATATTGAAAAAGCAATAAAAAATGATAATAAAAAAAAAAAAAAGTATATCCTCCATACAGTCCAAGTTTATGAGGGGAGATAAACCACCGCGCTTCAGTAAAAAAGTTCTCTGTCACACTAAACTGACTGGTGGTATAGCGTTGCCTAATTTTAGATCCTACTACATAGCTTTCCATCTTTCTAGAATCCTTGACTGGTGCAGAAATGGGGAGACAAAAGCATGGGTCGGAGTGGAACAAGACTTCACCAATATCCCTCTACCGGCGGTTCCATTGGTAGGGTCTAGACCAGGGGTCTCAAACTCCAGGCCTCGAGGGCCGCACACAGTCCAGGTTTTCAGGATATCCATAGCATTTGACAGTTGGTAATCAAATGACCAACTGTCAAATTCCAAGGAAATCCTGAAAACCTGCACTGTGTGCGGCCCTCGAGGCCTGGAGTTTGAGACCCCTGGTCTAGACGGATGCAAACCTTAAAATACACCCCATGATAGTCGCCTGTTGCGACTTGCCACTGATTAGAACACACATTTGCCTTTGGCGTTGCCAATGTCCTCAATCCTAGGTAACCCACTCTTCCCTTCAGGGCTGGAAGACACGGTGTTCAGTTCCTGGATTGATGAGGGACGTTTCATGGTATCACATTTTGGCAATGGCCGCACGTGGCTATCCAGGGAAGATCTCGTCAAACCTTTGAATCCCCATGTCTTAGACACTTGGAGAGCTAACCAACTATCACATTTCCTGAAATCTCTCCCACCAAGGCCCTTTTACTCAGGGAATCGGACTCCTTTTGAGAAGAAATGCGCTGATACTAGCCCAGTGAGACATACTTTGTCCCTTGCATACTCTCTGATAAATGAACCACTGGAAAATACCAATATCAGATTTCAAACACAGTGGGAAGAGGACTACAAATTCAGCTTTCTCGAGTCTAATGGGGGAGAATTTTTGCATTGACACAGAAATCCTCTATTTCTTCCTGCTTCCAGGAAGCAGGATATAAACTACTATCCAGATGGTACAGGGTCCCAACCAGATTATACTCTCTATATTACCGGGAGTGAGTTCTCTCTGTTGAAGATGCGGGGACGAGGAGGGTAGCATTCTACATATATTCTGGTCATGCAGACACCTGGTCTTGTTTTGGGAAAGGGTGCAACGGGTAATTCACAGGGTCACTAGATTTGCTTTGGATCTCAGTCTGGCCCTTGTTCTTCTCGATCACAGTGACATTCCACTAAAGATGTACTGACGGTCGCTGTTGAGACATCTAATTGTGATTGCCAGAGTCTGTATTCCAATTCTATAGAAGAGAGACATTCACCCACGATCTCCCTCTGGTTTGCCAAAATCAATGAGATGATGCTGCTGGAGGATCTCATATCAATAATTAACAACTCTCATGGACAATTCCTTAAGACCTGTTTTTTTTTTGGTCAGATTTTAAAGGATCTGACGCATCTACATCACTGCTGGAAGAGATTTAAATGTATATTATAATCACCATGACCACCCTTCTAGCTGTTTCTTCTTCCTTAGACACGTTCTTTACCCTTTTCTAATGTTAGTTGCTTAGTTTGATTCAAACAGACCATGCAACTTGAGGCTACTGACTAAGATAACGAACGACCTTGATAATGCCATTATGTGTATTTTGTTGGTGCTATGGGAACAGCCATGGGGCACAAAACTGAATAACTGTTTGCTCGGCACTGTCAGAACTTTAGTGATTGTTATTTACATTGTTTTTCTTGGATTGGCATACTATATCACATTGTAACATTTCTTTAATAGAGCTTCATTTAACCAGACAACACTAAAGATAGATTGAGGAAACAATTTGTTAGGTCCCCTGGCACCGCTCCCCAGCTCACTTCTCCCGAGTCAGCATCCTCTGCTCCTCTGCTGACCGGGCATCCGGCGTCCAGGCTTGTCTCAGAGCCGTCGCCGGGTTCCCTTCCTGTCAGCTGACCACCGGGCTCACAAATGAGCAATTACAATGGTCGTATTCATGTGACCAATCAGCGGTGCACAAGGTGCACTCCTCCCCTGTGACTCTAGGGGCTGGCACGGTCCAACCTGACACTCCCCTTGACCAATAGCTGCTCTTCCTCTGGTATATCAGGCCACCTCCACTGATGGGAGGTGCCTGATTATTGAGTTAGTTGAACTTCAGCTTTGCTGGCTGTTGGTCAGGCCCTATTTATGCTCTCGTTACTTGGAATCCTTAGCTATGCTCTTCCTCGATATCACCAATCTTGCACTCTTAGCCTTGTACCCTGTTACCTGGAATCCTTAGCTTTGCTCTTCCTCGGTAGCACCATTCCTGCACTCCTAGCCTTGTACTCTGTTACCTGGAATCCTTAGCTGTGCCATAGTATAGGCTAACCTTACGAGCCGCCCCCCTGGTACTAGCTGCTGTGGTACTTAGACCCCCTGGGTTTGCCCCTGACAATCCCTGTATAGGGGTTGGGTAAACTAGGATCAGCTCACTCAGGGGAGTTCGGTACCACGGCCCAGTGGGTCCACTCTAAGGCGCCTGTCCCCGGAAGCGTGACAGAATAATCGGGCCATGGACCCCGCCGGTGCTCCGTTCTCGGCGCAAAAGAAGCTGGCTTATCTTTGTGAAAATCAGAACCGTATTATGGCTTTTCTTCAGTCCATGGATACCCGGAAAGCATCCCTTCACACTTCCGACCCAGCATCTGCCATTCAGCTTGCGAGCTTACAGCAGAAGCTGTCAGTGCAATGAGACACACAGTCTCGCATGCTGTCTTACATATCCACGATGAACGATCGTCTGGTCTCCTTGCAGTCGGCAACAATGGCTTCAGGTCAGTCCGCATACTCTGACCGGTCCCCGGGTAGCGTTCTGACCCCTCCGCCCCGCCTTGGACAACCACCTAGATACAGAGGAGACCCTAAGACGTTCCGCGGTTTCCTCAACCAATGTAGCCTACACTTTGAACTGCTGCCACAGCAGTATCCCACCGATTGGGCCAGGGTGGCCTTTGTGATGTCCCACCTGGAGGGCGAGGCTCTGGTGTGGGTTAACTCTCTCTGAGAGCGTGATGACCCTGCGGTCTCCCACTTGTCGACCTTTCTGGAGACATTCTGGAGGGTCTTCGATGAACCCGGCCGTGTCGCATCTGTCAGAGTCCCTCTTCAACCTCCATCAAGGGACACTCACCGTTAAGCAGTACACTATTCGCTTCCGCACACTCTCCTTCGAGATGAGATGGAATAACGAAGCGTTGACTGGAGCTTTCTAGCGTGGCCTGTCCGGCAGGATAAAGGACAAACTCGCGGGCCGGGATATCCCGGCAGACCTGGAGGCCTTGATCTCACTAGCCACTCGTATCAATTTGCGGTTCCAGGAGCGCTCCCGTGAGTCCGCCAGGGAGAGGAGATCCATCCGGCCGCTTCACTCTGAACGCAGTCCGCCCTGTACACGGACCGTGATGTCTGCCGCCGCCCCCCTTTTTGAACCTACACTGTGTTCCAAATAATTATGCAAATATTCCTTTTTTCTGATTTTCCTAAATGGTCGGTGCAAATGACGATCAGTGTAATAAAAGTCACCACCCGTTAGAGTATACATCAAATTTTATTGAAGAAACCTCCCAATGATAGCAGTATAATCTTCAAAATTAAAAAAAACCTCTAAATGCACTGTTCCAAATTATTAGGCACAGTATAGTTTCTAAACATTTGATATGTTTGAAAGAACTGAAAATGCTCATTTGTTGAATTTGCAGCATTAACAGGTCACATACATTCTGGCTGCATCATCTCATCCTATGGCTGCATCATCTCATCCCCTGGCTGCCTCATCTCACCCCCTGGCTGCCTCATCTCATCCCCTGGCTGCTTCATCTCATCCCCTGGCTGCTTCACCCCCTGGCGGCATCATCTCCTCCTGGGCCACATCATCTCACCCCGGCTGCCTCACCTCACCCTCGGCTGCCTCACCTCACCCTCTGGATCCAGGGATGGTGTATCACAGTCCGCGCTGCTTGAAATGAACACTCAAAGAGTCTTGAATAAAGGACCCCCCTTCTTGCTTTATTTGCCTACGCGTTTCAATGCTATTCTCAGCATCGTCATCAGGGCATCTGATTAGATGCCCTGATGACGATGCTGGGAATAGCATTGAAACGCGTAGGCAAATAAAGCAAGAAGGGGGGTCCTTTATTCAAGACTCTTTGAGTGTTCATTTCAAGCAGCGCGGACTGTGATACACCATCCCTGGATCCAGATATTTCTACACGTGTTACGTGGAGGTGGAAGTCCTGCAGCAGCTTTTTGTACTACATGCGATTTAAACTAGTTGTGGGTGCACACAACTAGAAAAGGTGAGTGCACCATCATTGTGACCTGTGTGAAAACTTTTGCCATATTGATAGGGCACTATTGCGCCTCGTGTTTGTCTCCTTTATCTTTATTATAGTTGAGCTCACCCTCGGCTGCCTCACCTCACCCTCGGCTGCATCACCCCACCCTCCGCTGCATCACCCCACCCTCCGCTGCTTCACCTGCGCCAGCTCGTCCTGGCTGCGACGTCCTCGACTGCATCTCCTCTTCACCGAACTGCACCTCATCCCCCGGACTGCATCTCATCACCTGGGCGCACCTCAAACGCGGCTAACTACCCATCATTTTGAACTCACCCTTGCCACACCAGATCCCCGGCTACCTCTGACCCCAGCCACCTCTCCTCCCCTACTCACCCCACCATGTCCCCGCTTCTTCTCACCCTCACTCTCATCTTTCTCCACTTCCTACTACCCCCACTCACCCCCCCACTGAGCAAAGGAATTCTGCTCTCATCCTCCATCCTTCCTACCCACCTCACCCTATCCTCCTACTATTCCCCCACTTTCAACCCACCATCTCTAGATGTACACGCCCACCACGCAAGCTCCCCTGCTCCCACCTCCTATCCCTCTCCCTGCTCTTCCTACTCTCCGTTGACATTTCCCCTAATCCTGGCCCACCACACCACATCACCTCATTCCCCTCCATCCCACTCCGACGACCCATCACCAACCCTCGTAAGCCCCTTAACCTCCGACCCATTCCCCCCACCCCGGCTTCCCCTGTCCCTCTACCCGGCGCACTCTGGAACGCCTAGTCGGTCTGTAACAAACTCACACTTATCCACGACCTCTTCATCTCCAAAAAAGTCTCCTTCCTCGGCATCACGGAGACCTGGCTTACCCCCCTCTGACACAACCTCCCCGGCTGCCCTCCCCTACGGTGGATTCACGCTCTCCCACACTCCCCGCCCCACCAACACCCGCAGCGGAGGTGTTGGCCTACTTGTGGCCAACGACTGCTCCTTCTCCCCACTTACACCCCCCCCCTCCTTCGAGGCACACGCTGTTCGCATCTACTCACCCTGCAACCTCCAACTGGCCGTTGTCTACCACCCCCCTGAATCCCATTCTACCTTCTTTGACCACTTCACAACCTGGCTCCTTCACCTCCTCTCCTCCGACATCCCTACCATCGTAATGGGTGACTTCAATAGCCCCATCAACACCCCCAAAGCCGCTGCCTCCAGACTCCTATCCCTCACACTGGTGGCGACACACTTGACCTAGTCTTCACCCGCCTCTGCTCCCTCACCGACCTCACATACTCACCACTCACTAACTCCGACCACAACCTACTGGCATTCTCATCCCTCTCCACCCCCCCCCACCACGCTCCCCCCTCTCCGGACACTCGCCCATTCCCGCAGAAACCTTAAGCTCATAGACTTCCACTTGCTCTCAGAATCCCTCCTCCCCTTCTCAAACTTGGCCTCTTCTCAAGACACTGACTCAGCCAACCCCCTCTACAACTCCACTCTCACCACAGCCCTCGACCAGGCTGCTCCACTCACATTTAACACAACACGAGTACAACGACAACCCTGGCTCACGACCCTCACCAAAAAACTCCGACGGACGACTAGGGCAGCCGAGCGCAAATGGAAGAAATCCCACTCCGCAGAGCACTTCGCCCTATACAAGCGTTCCCTCAATACCTTCAAGACTGCCCTTGACTCCGCAAAACAAGTCTACTTCTCCTCCCTAATTACCGCCCTGTCTCACAACCCCAAACAACTCTTCAAAACTTTCAACTCTTTACCTAGTCCCCCTGCACCTCCTCCCTCACCCCTCATATCCGCCGACGACTTTGTCACCTTCTTCAAAGAAAAAATTGACAAATTCAGAAAAGGCTTCGACCCACACTCCCCTCGCCCCATCCCACCTTCAGCCCATCCCCCTCACCCAAATGCAGTTTCACCCTGTAACCACTCGGGGGTCTGCCGCAGGGCTCCAGCGCCCTCTGCTTGAATAGCGCCGCTCATGTCCTCACTCCCGGGGCTACTGCTTGAGCACATGAAACTCCATCTCCAAATCAGTGAATGCTGGAGAAGCTGCAGGGATCATGCTCCTCCTCAGCCAATCAGAAGCCTCTTGCCTGCAATAGGATGCCTGCTGTATAAGCTCCTGTTTCCTGTCAGTCTTTGCCAGGGCAACTTCTACCTAGTGGAGTTGCTATTCCTGGTCTGGTCAGTTTGTTCCTTATTTTGCTTGTTATCTGATTTCTGTGTGTTACTTCCTGCAGATCTCCGCCCTGCCGGCTCCTTGCTGACTCCCATGTTCTGGGCCTTCCACCTGGATCTCTTCCAAGCTGAAATTGCTGATTCAGGTCCTGCTCCGGATTCTCCGTGTTTCCGGTTCTCCGTGTCCTATCTTATACCCGGTTGCTGTGTTGTTTCCATGTTGCCTTGGGTCGGTTTAACACCCGTGTCCGCTTCATTGGTCCCTCCGAGGTTGGTACCGGCGGTATTCCTGTATAGGGATCAAGCGCTCCGGGGCCTCCTTCGGTGGTGTTCCGGTGCTGTGGCCGTGTGGCCCTCCCCTGGGGCGTGGGTTCTTGTGTTGTTCAATTAACCTGTTGACTCTACTGTACTGGTCCGTCTCTCTATCATCCCGGTATCAGCATCCGCACTACGCGGTCCAGTGGGTCCATGTGTGGGGTCCGTCAGTAGGACGTGACACACCCCCATGACAGAGGACCACCTCTCCTCCCTTCTAGCATGATCACACCTCACCACCTTTACCCTTGATCCACTCCCCTCCCACGTCATCCCTAACCTCACCACAGTCCTCATCCCTGCCCTAACACACCTCTTCAACATATCACTCAAATCCGGCACATTCCCCTCACCCTTCAAACACGCCCTAATCACGCCCATCCTAAAAAATAAATCCCTTGACCCTACAACAGTCTCCAACTATCGCCCCATATCTTTCCTCCCGTTCGCCTCAAAACTTCTTGAACAATATGTCTATTCCGAACTATCCTCCCACCTTTCTTCCCTTGCTCTCTTTGATCGCCTACAATACGGCTTCCGACCTCAGCACTCCAAAGAAACAGCCCTAACCAAAGTCACCAACGACCTTCTGATCGCCAAGAGCAAACGACAGTACTCCATCCTCATCCTTCTTGACCTCTCTGCTGCCTTCAACACTGTTGACCACTTCCTCTTAATTCAAATCCTTGAATCTCTTGGCATTACTGACCTTGCCCTCTCCTGGATCTCCTCCTACCTAACGGACAGGACTTTCAGCGTCACCCACTCCCATACCCCCTCCTCGCCCCACCCCCTGTCTGTAGGTGTTCCCCAAGGCTCGGTCCTGGGACCACTACTCTTCTCCAATTACTCCCTCAGCCTAGGCAACCTCATTGAGTCACACGGCCTCCAATACCACCTCTACGCCGACGACACCCAGCTCTGTCTGGCCCTGATATCTCCTCCCTTTTATCCAAAATTCCTCCCTGCCTATCCACCATTGCATCCTTCTTTTCTACCCGCTTCCTCAAACTCAACATGGACAAGCCCGAATTCATTGTCTTTCCCCCGAAAAACCCTGCCCCTCTTCCTGACCTATCCATCACCATCAATGACTGCACACTCTCACCCCTCCCCCACACCAAGTGCCTCGGGGTAATCCTCGACTCCTCCCTCTCCTTCAAGCACCACATCCAAGCCATCTCCACCACCTGTCGACTCCAACTAAAAAACATTAACCCGTATCTGCTCCTTCCTTGACCACAACATGGCCAAGACACTTGTCCATGCCCCCATCATCTCCCGCCTGGACTACTGCAACCTCCTGTTCACCGGCCTCCCTGCCTCCTCCCTTGCACCTCTCCGCACCATCCTCAACTCTGCTGCTCGACTCATCCAACTCTCTCCCCGTTACTCCCCCGTCTCCCCTCTCCGCCGAGCCCTCCACTGGCTGCCCACCCTCCAGGGATCCCGCTTCAAAACCCTAACCCTGACATACAAGGCCATACACAACCTGTCCCCTCCCTACATCTCCGACCTGGTCTCCCGCTACCACCCCTAGCGCAACTTGCGCTCCTCTCAAGAACTCTGTCTCTCAACCCCCCGCATTTCCACCTCCCACAACCACATACAAGACTTCTCTCGTGCTTCTGCCATACTCTGGAACTCCCCCCGCCACATCTCGTGCCTCTGCCATACTCTGGAACTCCCTCCCCCCGCCACATCAGACACTCCCCTACCCTGGGAGCCTTCAAGAAAAACCTGAAGACCCACCTCTTCCTACAAGCCTACAACACACACTGAGACCCAATCCACTGCACCACATCAGCTCTCCCCCTCCTACTGTCTCCCTCCCCACCCCCTCTAGACTGTGAGCCCTCGCAGACAGGATCCTCAGCCCTATTGTACCCGTATGACTGATTTTGTCAATTTGTCGTTGTTTTTACTACTTGTCTTTGTCTACCCTTTCACTTGTAAAGCGCCATGTAACCTAATGGCGCTATATAAGTACTTAATAATAATAAATAATAATAACATTCACTTAAATAAAAAGCTAGTTACCGTATATACTCGTGTATAAGCCGACCCGTGTATAAGCTGACCCCCCTACTTTTGCCCCCAAAACCTGGGAAAACCTATTGACTCGTGTATAAGCCGAGGGTGGACCCCAGCACAGGTATACAGCCCCCAGCAGTGTGGTATACAGCAGCCTCCCCAGTGGTATATACAGACCCCAGTGGTAATACAGCAGCCCCAGTGGTAATACAGCAGCCCCAGTGGTAATACAGCAGCCCCAGGGGCTATACAGCAGCCCCAGGGGCTATACAGCAGCCCCAGGGGTAATACAGCAGCCCCAGGGGGTATACAGCAGCCCCAGGGGCTATACAGCAGCCCCAGGGGTATACAGCAGCCCCAGGGGTAATACAGCAGCCCCAAGGGGTAATACAGCAGCCCCAAGGGCTATACAGCAGCCCCAGGGGTAATAAGCAGCCCCAGGGGCTATACAGCAGCCCCAGTGGTACTTCAGCAGCCCCAGGGGTAATACAGCAGCCCCAGGTGCTATACAGCAGCCCCAGGGGGTATACAGCAGCCCCAGGGGCTATACAGCAGCCCCAGCGGTAATACAGCAGCCCCAGGGGTATACAGCAGCCCCAAGGGCTATACAGCAGCCCCATGGGCTATACAGCAGCCCCCTGGGGGTACCCAGCCCCAGGGTACCCGACCCCAGGGGGGTACCCAGCAGCCCCCAGGGGTTACCCAGCAGCCCCCAGGGGGTACCCAGCAGCCCCCAGTGGGTAACCAGCAGCCCCAAATGCTGGCACTCACCCCCCCTTGCAAGGGCCCCCCCCCCGGGCGCTTCTCTTACCATCCCGGTCTTCTGATCCGCGCCACTCCTCGGTGCTGCATCCTCGCAGCTCCCGTCCTGCTACATCCGGGATCCCCGGCCGTCGCACGATGACGTCATCGCGCGACGGCCGGAGATCCCGGATGTAGCAGGATGCAGCACCGAGGAGCAGCGCGGATTAGAAGACCGGGATGGTAATATGAGCGCCCGGGGGGGGGGCCCTTGCAAGGGGGGGTGAGTGCCAGCATTTGGGGGCATATGCACTGCTTCCCCCTGCCGCTGATTGACAGGGGGAAGCAGTGCATATATAATGAGCAGCCCCACGTGACGGGGCCGCTCATACAGCAGCCTCCCCCCGCCTCCTCCAGCCTCCCCAGCCCCGACTACCGTATTGACTCGTGTATAAGCCGAGGGGGAGACTTTTCAGCCCAAATTTTGGGCTGAAAAACCCGGCTTATACACGAGTATATACGGTAACTCCAAAACATCCTAAGAGGCCAAGTTACATGTTAATATAGGAACTCTACTTTGATATCACCTTCACAATTCTAGCATCCATTGATATTGTGAGTTTCTGGAGAGTTTCTGCTTGTATTTCTTTGCATGATGTTAGAATAGCCTCCCAGAGCTGCTGTTTTGATGTGAACTGCCTCCCATCCTCATAGATCTTTTGCTTGATTATACTCCAAAGGTTCTCTATAGGGTTGAGGTCAGGGGAAGATGGTGGCCACACCACGAGTTTATCTTCTTTTATGCCCATAGCAGCCAATGACACAGAGGTATTCTTTGTAGCATGAGATGGTGCATTGACATGCATGAGGATGATTTTGCTCCTAAAGGCACGTTTTTGCTTTTTGTACCAGGCAGAAAGTTCTCAGTTGGAAAAACTCAGAGGTCATTTTCACACCTTCAGGAACCTTAAAGGGGCCTACCAGCGGTTTCCCAATCATTCCAGCCCAAAACATGACTCCTCCACCTCCTTGCTGACGTTGCAGCCTTGTTGGGATATGGTGGCATCCACCAACCATCCACTACTCTATTCATCTGGACCATCCAGAGTTGCTCGGCACTCATCAGTAAACAAGACTGTTTGAAAATGAGTATTCATGTATATCTGGACCTACTGCAACGGTTTCTGCTTGTGAGCACTGTTTAGGGGTGGCCGAATAGTAGGTTTATGCACCACAGCAAGCCTTTGAAGGATCCTACACCTTGAGGTTCGAGGGACTGCAGAGGCACCAGCAGCTTCAAATATCTGTTCGTTGGTTTGTAAGGCCTTTTTACCAGCTACCCTCTTAATCTGATGAACTTTCCTGGCAGAAACCTTCCTCATTCTGCCTTTATCTGCACAAACACATCTGTGCTCAGAATCAGCCACAAATCTCTTCACAATACGATGATCACGCTTAGTTTTCGTACAATATCAAATGTTTTCATCCCTTGTCCAAGGCATTGCACTATTTGTTTCAATTTGGCAGCAGACACAACCTTTTTCTTTCCCATGTTACTTGAAAACTGTGGCCTGCGTAATATTGTGGAACACCAAGTTTTCCTTTTATTGGGCTCACCTGCGAAACTAATTATCACAGATATGTGAGATAGGGTTCTTGGATCATTGAAATCAGAGACACAATACCATCAATGGGTGTCATTGAAAAAAATAAATAAATAAAACCCTATGACACTTAAAACCAATTTGCATAATAATTTGGAACACAGTGTATGCAGGTGGATCGGGTCAGAATGGCGGAACGACGCCGGGAAGAGAGGCTGGCTCGCAGCCTATGCCTGTATTGCGGAGACGTGGATTCTGGTGCAGCAGGAAACTTCATTCGGCAAGAGGCGGTGATTCGGCTTGGAATCCCCGTAATACCTCTATTGACGCCTCGTGTAATCGCATCGGTGGATGGCAGGCCGCTGCAGGAAATAGTCACCAAGGTTACAGAGGAGGTGGAGGTGCAGTTCGGGACCCTACACCGTGAAAAGATTGCCTTCTACGTCCTTCCTGGCCTCTCCCATGCCCTGCTCCTCGGGCTCCCCTGGCTTCGAGCTCATGAACCTGTCCTGGACTGGCGCTCAGGGGATGTGTTGCGCTGAGGCCCTCTCTGCAACGAGAGGTGCCTGCAGTCTGTTCTGCCACCCGATTCCCCACAACCGGCTTCTGTTCTTCCTGGTTTACCGGCTGCGTATTGGCAGTACGCGGATGTCTTCAACAAAATGGAGGCAGAGATCCTCCCGCCTCATAGGCCGTATGATTGCCCTATTGATCTGGTACCAGGTGCTGCACACCCAGGAGACTTATCTACCCGTTGTCCCCGGCTGAGTCACAAGCCATGTCTGAGTACATCACGGTCAATTTGGCCAGGGGCTTCTTCCGAAAATCCTCGTTCCCTGCTAGCGCAGGATTTTTCTTTGTGTAGAAAAAGGAGGGCACCCTTTGACCCAGTATAGATTATAGAGGCTTGAATACCATCACCATCAAGAACAAATACCCCCTGCCGCTGACTCCAGAGCTCTTTGACAGGCTCAAAGGGACACACATTTTTACAAAATTGAACCTATGAGAAACCTGGTTCGCATACGTGCCGGAGACGAATGGAAGACGGCTTTCAACACCCAGGATGGCCATTATGAGTATTTGGTCATGCTGTACGGGTTGTGTAACGCTCCCGCAGTGTTTCAAGAGTTCGTCAATGACATCGTCTGTGATCTGTTGTACACCTGTGTGGTGGTATAATTGGACAACATCCTCATCTTCTCCCCGGATTTGTCCTCTCATAGACGGGACATACGGCAAGTCCTCCTGCAACTGAGGAGGAATCGGTTGTACGCCAAGATGGAGAAATGTGTCTTTGAGCAGACCGCTTTGCCCTTCCTCAGATACATCATCTCTGATTCCAGATTACGGAAGGATCCTAAGAAGCTCTCTGCTGTTCTGAAGTGGCCCCGTCCTGTGGGGACTAAGGCTATTCAGTGGTTCCTTGGCTTTGCAAATTATTACAGGCAATTAATTCACCCATTTTTCGTCCTTTATCAAGCCCATCACGGCTCTCATCTGTAAGGGAGCAAAAGCCTGCAACTGGACCATAGAGGCTGAAGACGCCTTTTCCTCCCTAAAGCGCTCATACTCCGAGGCTCCTACCTTGCACCGACCAGAGGTAAACAGTTTATTGTAGAGGTAGATGCCTCCTCCATAGGAGCGGGGGCTGTCCTCTCCCAGTAATCCTCTTCAGGTCGTTTAGTCACCTGCGGGTTCTTCTCCAAAGCATTTACCACATTAGAGCGCAATTACTCAGTCAGGGATCGTGAATTGCTGGCCATCAAATTGGCACTGGAGGAGTGGCGACACCTCCTCGAGGGTGCCGTCCATCCGTTCAAAATCTTCAACAACCACAAGAACCTGGCTTATCTCCAGTCTGCCAGAGGCTCAACCCCCGGCAGTTCCGGTGGTCCCTGTTCTTTGCTCGTTTCAATTTTGAACTGCACTTCCAGCCTGGCAGTAAAAATGTCAAGGCTGTTGCCCTGTCACGGTCCTTCCAGCCGTCGGATGTGGAAGATGAGCCCTTCGATATCGTCGACCCTACCAAGATCATCACTGTGGCTCCCTTACGTGTAGCTGGACTTCCGCCGTGTAAGACATTCGTCGCCCAGGATCAGAGGAAGCCGGTCCTGTCATGGGGACACTTATCAAGAAAAAAGTCCCGCTCTTTCATCTCTCGTCACTATTGGTGGCCTACTATCCATCAAGACGTCCAGGACTTTGTTGCTTCATGTCCGTCTTGTTTTGTGTCCAGAAAGTTGCCGGCTGGACGTCTCCTGCCTCTTCCGCTCCCATCGGCTCCTTGGCGACATGTAACCATGGATTTCATTACAGATCTCCCTTGCTCCTCCGGCTGTACGGTCATATGGGTAGTCATGGATCGCTTCTCTAAAATGGCTCACTTCGTTCCTTTACCCGGTCTACCATCCGTTCCTGAGTTGGCCAAGATATTCATCGAACACATCTTCTGGCTCCATGGTTTTCCTCGCCATATCGTGTCCGATAGGAAAGTCCAGTTCACTTCCTGGTTCTGGAGGGCGCTGTGCAAGCATTTGGACATCATGTTGAACTTCTCCTCTGCCTATCATCCTCAGTCCAACAGGCAGGTGGAGTGCATTAACCAAGTCCTCACCACATATCCTCGGCACTTCGCCATCTCTCATCACGATAACTGGACCTGTCTCCTCCCTTGGGCGGAATTCGCTTACAACAATCACTCTAGTGAGTCGTCAGCTAAATCCCCTTTTGTTGTGGTATTCAGGCAACACCCTGGTTTACATCTTTCGATCTCCTCAGCGTCCCCGCGGCTGATGCATGGTCCATGGACTTCTCCAGGATCTGGAGAGAGACCAGAGACGCTCCTACACAAGTCTCCGGCAGGATGAAGTGACATGCCGATGAGAGATGTCTGAATTCGCTATCTTTCCTCCCGGGCAATAAAGTGTGGCTTTCTTCCAGATACGTCAGGCCAAAGGTGCCATCCTACAAGTTGGCGCCGCGTTATATCGTTCCCTGAGAAGTCCTGGGACGCACCAATGACGTTGCCTACAAGCTGAGACTACCTGCTTCGCATCCCTAACTCCTTTCATATCTCGTTGTTGAAACCAGTGGTGCTTAATCACTATCATCCCTCCTCTGGCACTGTGCCACGGCCTCTCAGCTCCGAGGAGGTCTATGAAGTCAAGGACATCCGTGCCATGAAGAAACATAGAGGTAAGACCCTCTTCCTAATTGACTGGGTTGGCTTCGGTACTGAGGAGAGGACCTGGGAGCCACGAGAGAACATTGATGCGCCACGCATTCTGGCGAGGTTCTTAGCACGCCTTCGGAGGAGGGGGCATGAGGGTGGGGGTACTGTTAGGTCCCCTGGCACTGCTCCCCAGCTCACCTCTCCTGGGTCGGCATCCTCTGCTCCTCTGCCGACTGGGCATCCGGCGTCCAGGCGTACTGTGTCTCGGAGCTGTCGCCGGGTTCCCTTCCTTTCAGCTGACCACCGGGCTCACACATGAGCACATTACAATGGTCGTATTCATGTGACCAATCAGCGGTGCACTAGGTGCACTCCTTCCCTGTGACTCTAGGGGCCGGCACGGTCCAACCTGACATTCCACTTGACCAATAGCTGCTCTTCCTCTGGTATATCAGGCCACCTCCACTGATGGGAGGTGCCTGATTATTGAGTTAGTTGAGCTTCTGCTTTGCTGGCTGTTGGTCAGGCCCTCTTTGTGCTATGTCACTTGGACTCCTTAGCTGTGCTCTTCCCCGGTAGCACCATTCCTGCACTCCTAGCTTTGTACCCAGTTACCTGGAATTCTTAGCTGTGCTCTTCCCCGGTAGAACCATTCCTGCACTCCTAGCCTTGTACCCAGTTACCTGGAATCCTTAGCTGTGCTCTTCACCGGTAGAACCATTCCTGCACTCCTAGCCTTGTACTCTGTTACCTGGAATCCTTAGCTGTGCCATAGTATAGGCTAACCTTACGAGCCGCCCCCCTGGTACTAGCTGCTGTGGTACTTAGACCCCCTGGGCTTGCCCCTGACAATCCCTGTATAGGGGTTGGGTAAAACTAGGATCAGCTCACCCAGGGGAGTTCGGTACCACGGCCCAGTGGGTCCACTCTAGAGCGCCTTTCCCCGGAAGCGTGACACAATTCGAACACACCTCATGGTATTTACTTGAGGCACTTCATAATGGGGTTCCAATACCTTAGTCATTGACGTTATGTGAGAGTTCAATTCGAACATGATGGGGATGGGAGGGAGGTTTTTTTTGATTAAGTGTTAAATTCAAGATATTTGTTGGATATTTTTGCCTGTATGTACTACTATGCATTTAATTAACAGAGTATAAAAAAGATGAAAATTTATATAAAAAAAAACAAAAAAAACCCAGGAGATTTTAATACCGTTGCCTCATTTCCAGAGGATAGAAATAATAGCTCTACCCTTTTCCAGATGACACCATCACATGATAAAGTTCTTGACCCCATGTTATCAGTATGTAACTTGAGAGACTCTTTGAGGTTTCTTCACCCCAGCGAAAGAGACTATATATACTATTCGCACACTAAAGAATCTTGGTATTGCATAGACTACCTACTAATATCTCTCACTCTTCTGCCCAAACTAATTGGTACTAATTTAGAGAGAATGGTTATATCAGATCACTCGCCGGTAATGGAGTTGGCGGACTCCTATCCCAAGGGCTCCGATTTCCTCTCGAGATTTCCCAACTATCTATGCTAGGATGAATTATTTGTCTCTTCCCTAAAAATGTTGTGGCATGAATTCTTATCGGACAATGACTAAACATCAAGGCAAACCCTCGTGTTCTGGGAAACTGCCAAAGTAGTTCTCTGTGGGAGAATCCTGGCACATATCTGCTCTGTGGCTTCTACACACGCCTAGGGGGCTGCTTGGCCACTCATTAGTCTCATGAAACCTACTAGAGAATTGCTTGGCCGCAGAAAAATGTGCAAACAACCGGGTCTCAAAGTAAAACAAAGTCCAACGGTTTATTAACAATCCTCATAAACCGCATACGGTATAGAGGGCATCCATGGACAGGACAGGTACACTATGTCAGGCTGTCCCCACCGACCGGGACGACACCTGGTTAGTCCATAACAGCAACCACTGATCTTTAGTCCATCAACAGGGATCCCTGGCTACGGTCTTAGCTGGGGGGGTACCTCCTCTGCAGGTTCACCGACTCTGGTCCGGTCCGGGCTCAGACTGGGTGCAAACTTTCTGAGTTCAGGGTGATCCAGGCTCCCTATGGCTTCCTCAGCTACTGTCGATGCTGGGAAAATGCCACCCTTATTCCTCAGGCTCCTTCCTCTCCTGTGGTCAAGGACCTTTCCTGACCTCACAGCCCCTATGACTGAGAGGAAGTCTGCTTATCTGTGTTCCGTCACAGCCACAGGAGGATCCAGGTTAGACAGCCACTTCCCTGGCTTCCAACCTGCAGCCCCAACACATCAAATGCCGTACCAGAGCCCTGGAACCGCAAGTCCCAGTACCAACACCTGTGGGGCAGTCAACCACTGCACCACAGCTCATACAAAAAAAAAAAAAAAAAAAGCATGGTTTGGTATTGTAACCCCACCACCAACACAACAAGGACTTGGGCCTCATGGATGCGTTAGACAGGTGAGCACCTTCTTACTGCAACATGATGACTGTATGTTAGGATTCAAATTAGTGATGCCTACTGGGTTGCAACAATGTTGGATCAGTGGTACAAGAGTTAATTTAGCTACAGTTGTAGCCAAAAGTATTGACACCCCTGCAATTCTGTCAGGTAATACTCAGTTTCTTCCTGAAAATGATTGCAATCACAAATTCTTTGGTATTATTATCTTCATTTAATTGGTCTTCAATGAAAAAACACAAAAGAGAATGAAGCAAAAAGCAAAACATTGATCATTTCACACAAAACTCCAAAAATGGGCCAGACAAAAGTATTGGCACCCTCAGCCTAATACTTGGTTGCACAACCTTTAGCCAAAATAACTGCAATCAAACGCTTCCGGTAACCATCAATGAGTTTCTTACAATGCTCTGCTGGAATTTTAGACCATTTGTCTTTGGCAAACTCCTCCAGATCCCTGATATTTGAAGGGTGCCTTCTCCAAACTGCCATTTTTAGATCTCTCCACAGGTGTTCTATGGGATTCAGGTCTGGACTCATTACTGGCCACCTTCGAAATCTCTAGTGCTTTCTCTCAAACCATTTTCTAGTGCTTCTTGAAGTGTGTTTTGGGTCATTGTCCTGCTGGAAGACCCATGACCTCTGAGGGAGACCCAGCTTTCTCACACTGGGCCCTACATTATGCTGCAAAATTTGTTGGTAGTCTTCAGACTTCATAATGCCATGCACACGGTCAAGCAGTCCAGTGCCAGAGGCAGCAAAGTAACCTCAAACCTCAAAACATCAGGGAACCTCTGCCATGTTTGACTGTAGGGTCCGTGTTCTTTTCTTTGAATGCCTCTTTTTTTCTCCTGTAAACTCTATGTTGATGCCTTTGCCCAAAAAGCTCTACTTTTGTCTCATCTGACCAGAGAACATTCTTCCTGGGTATCCTACCATACAGTCCCTTTTCATTCAGATGCCGACAGATAGTACGGGTTGACACTGTTGTACCCTCGGACTGCAGTGCAGCTTGAACTTGTTTGGATGTTAGTCGAGGTTCTTAATCCACCATCCGCACAATCTTGCGTTGAAATCTCTCGTCAATTTTTCTTTTCCATCCACATCTAGGGAGGTTAGCCACAGTGCCATGGGCTTTAAACTTATTGATGACACTGCGCATGGTAGACACAGGAACATTCAGGTCTTTGGAGATGGACTTGTAGCCTTGAGATTGCCCATGCTTCCTCACAATTTGGTTTCTCAAGTCCTCAGACAGTTCTTTGGTCTCCTTTCTTTTCTCCATGCTCAATGTGGTACACACAAGGACACAGGACAGAGGTTGAGTCAACTTTAATCCATGTCAACTGGCTGCAAGTGTGATTTAGTTCTTGCCAACACCTGTTAGGTGCCACAGGTAAGTTACAGGTGCTGTTAATTACACAAATTAGAGTAGCATCACATTATTTTTCTAACAGTCCCATACTTTTGTCCACCACCTTTTTTATGTTTGGTGTGGAATTAGATCCAATTTGACTTTAGGACAATTCTTTTTGTGTTTTTTCATTGAAGACAAATTAAATGAAGACAATAATACCAAAGAATTTGTGATTGCAATCATTTTCAGGAAGAAACTGAGTATTATCTGACAGAATTGGAGGGGTGTCAATACTTTTGGCCACAACTGTAGATGCTTCCCGTACGCATGATGGAGTATCTAAATTAGCCTGTACATAATCTTAGGACTGGTTTTCCCCAACAAAGAAGTGAGAGACACAGTATGCATCGAGATCAACACTTCCTTGCAGTTAAACTGTCAGAAGCAATTTCTGGGTTGTTTGACCAATTTTGTAATTCAGACTGGGCAGAATAGGCAATGGAGTACTTTTCAGTGTGCTGCATTGATCTCGCTATTATAGAATTTTTTTTGATGCTACTTTTGTGGTATCTGGCCGTAATTTCTTGTAATGTGGAGACTCCTGTTGGGGTATCCTTCTTGTCTATTTTTTGAATATAGCAGGGCTCTCTGAGTACGATGCCTACACGTCTCACTCATTCCTGTTACTAATTAATGTTTTACCTGGAAATGCTAAGCTAGGTCCTGTTCCAAACCCTGTGCCATGCATGCAGGCTGTGCCATTGTACAATTTTTATTCTGGGTAAATTGAGGCCTCTTTTGTGGTATCTGGCCCTAATTTTTTTTAAATGTGGAGATTCTTGGGGGTTTCCTTTTTGTCTATTTTGAGAATTTAGCAGGGCTCTCTGAGAACCATGCCTACGTGTGTCACTCATCTCCCTGTTCCAGATTAATGCTGAAGCTTGAAATACTGGGCCAGGCCTTTTCCCATGCATCCATAATGCACCATGATAAAAATATTGGGGAATAGATGGCACTTTTCTTGTTGTCTGCCCCTAATTAGGGTCTTTTCTATGCCTTTGATTTTGCCTCCCATTAATTTCAAAGGGATTCAAAAGTTTAATGAACTGTTCACCAATGTATTCGCAAAACAAATGCCAATTCGGCGAACTGAACCAGAACTTGAAAAAAATTCGCTCATCTCTAGTCTTCAACACTATAAGACAACATAGCTCTGACCACTGTGCAGCAAGATAATGCGATCTAAATACAGGTAAAATCGAGATTGTATGACAAAATACAATATAAATATAGGAAATCCATTCTTTTCAGTAGGCATTGTCCCAAATAGTCATAAACAAAAAAGATTGGGTCAGAAAACTTCAAGCCCACTGTAATAAGATACAAGATAAATCACACTTGGGCAATATAGTCATAGTCTTTATATATACTTAAAAAAAAAAAAACAACTAAAATCATGACCAGATGTGCAAATTTTGCAAAAAAAAAAAAAAAAATCATATGGACAGTGTACAATAAGATTAGTCCATAGTTTAGAAATTTATAGAGGTGATTTCCCCATTTAGGCTGAAGGCACATTATCCGAGTTAGTTGCGCAAGTGCAATGTGAGTCAAACTCGCATTGCACTCGGACCAGTGTTGCCCCATCAGGCAGGGCACACTGGTGTGTGTCCCCTGCACTGAACTCGCACTGCGAGTCAAATGCGACCGAACGTGTATTTGTTGTACTAGGGGCTAATACAAGTCTATGGGAGCGAGAAAATCTCGCACCCCTAGAGCACACTGTGCGATATTCGCACACATGTGCTTTAAACTCGCTTCAAACTTTGAGTTTGAGTTTGGTGCTTTGCCGATATAGTTAAAAATATCTTGCACTGCTGTGACCGGAGCGGTGCAAGATGATTTTTAACTGTAACGGCAAAGCGGCAAATTCAAACTCTGCGGCTTTAACAGCTGCAGTGTTTAAATTCACTGGCAAATGCTGTCCGCGGACCTGAAGTTTGCTTCAGGACCGCGGACAGCAACACAGTGACACGCACCACACACGCAGTCATGCACCACACTTGCAGCACACTCACATGCATACAGCCATGCACACTCATAACTACTCCAAGCAGCCCACTAACACAAGGAGGAAATCTACAAACAAACAAGCTCAACCTATGTGTCAGATGTAATAAAGATGTAATGTACCAGATGTAATAAAGTGTGTTTCGCAAATGGTTTCCTTGGGGGCGCAGGAATGAAGTGAGACCACCAGGTATAAATACCCACTCTGCAGGTGTGTTTGTCTAATCAGCACCAGCATTTTCCCATGCGCACGCTTCAAATGACATCACATCTGCCAGTAAGAAAGCCTTGTTCAGGGTAAAGCAGCGCGCGCTACAGCGTACATGCATGTGCCAGTAGCCATGACAGTATCTGGCAAACTACTTACTCATTGCCGCAATTCAGGAAAATTGATGACAATTTTAAAATACTCTGGAGGTCATCCACTCTAACTTTAGATGCTCCACACCATAAGGGCCCCGTTACACAGGGCGACGGGGCTGGGGATGTCAGCGGCGAATGGCAGGGGTGCGCACGCTCTTGCCGCTCCCGCCAGCGTCACCGTCCCCCGTTTAGATGGGTCAACACCTCCAGCCCCGCGCCGGCGATCTGTCAGGCGGCATTGCCGCCGGGGTGTCTGGAAACCCCATCGGCGATGCAGGACAATGGGAGCCTATGGCTCCCATCGCCTGACAGGTCGCCGGCGCCTGGTTACATGGGGCGATGTGTCCAGGCACCGGCGACATCGCCCCTTACATAAGGCGATGTAGGGGCGATGACGCCGGCGATAGGCCACGCCCCCACATCGCCTCTGTTATGGGCGGTGATGTCGCCCCGTGTAACGGGGCCCTAAGGAATGCCAAATTTGCAAGCAAGCAATCATGCCAATAATAACAACATATTAAAGCATATGAAAAACAACCAAGAACTATCCTTATGTGCACCCATATAAATCATGGAACAAAAAATACAGGGTATTTGGAGCTACTCTCACCAAAAATTTCTGCTACCTCATTACAGTATTAAACATTATGCACCTAATAGCCCAAAGGACCTCCTACAGTTAGAGAGGTTGCAAGTGAATTTGTGTTCTCACAGGTTCCAACCCATCCTCACTTCCCGTACAACCTGGGGACTGAAAAGATCATTTTCAAAGTGATAATTCAATTCAACATGGTGTCCGCAGAGATGACAATCAGTAAATCCAAAAGAAAAAGGGTGAGAAAATGAAGGTTAAAAACTAATATAAAATTTAAATTAGGTGAAGCCCAGTAGAGCAACCAAAATCAAAAATACAAAACTACACAACCAGTATGCCAAACACCCACTCAAATCAGAATGAGCCAATTATTATCTAATGATTATTAATTAAAGGAGAGGGACAAAACTGAGCTTTTCATTCAGGCTGTTGGAAGACATTGTCCCCAACCGCACTAGCCATTGGTACTCCCTCCAAGTAAGGGCCCTTTTGTAATCCCCACCCCTTGTTCCTAAATCGACCACATCTATAGCCTTAAAGGGAACCTGACCCCTCCAAATCACCCCCAACCCTATGAATACATGTCCCTGCACCATGAGAGATCCTTAGTAGCAGTGTGACGCAAATAGCGTCATGGTGACATCTGTACTCCCTTTAGGTGTACCGCCGACCTATATTACGGCATGCCAAACATGAACCACATGGGAGTAGTCCTAATCGTGGCCTATTAGTCCCCAACAATAGGGTAACTTTCACCACGTAATGACTATGCATCAAATTATCGTGCAAATTGCTGCTCCTCCTGGCTGTCATAATAGGCCGATCTGAAATGGCCTTCTTAATTGTGCACTAAGAGCCTTATATCCAGAAAATTAATAGACGACGTGTGATATCTGTGGGGAAGTTTAATGTTAGAATTGTTAAACTGTTGGAAGTTCCAACATACTACCCTTACACAGCATCAACTCGTCGTCTATATAACATAGCCAGCATAATGCCTGGGAAGCGGCAGGCATACCCCCACCGAAAATATACCCACGGGGAAATACACACCACTTTCTCTGAAATCCATATTTATGAATGATTTCCCCTTGTCAGATGTAATATAGTGCTGGTGCTTTTCTAGGGAGTAGAAATGGCTTCCTCGAGGGGTGCAAGGATGAAGTGAGACGACCCGGTATAAAAATACTCACTCAGCAGGTGTTTGACTAATGAGCACCGGCATGTAGCCGCGGGCTTATTGCCACGCGGCCCACAGACCAATGCTTCCGGGTTTGCCCGCCAGAAGTGTATCTTAATGGTCTCCAGGAAGTTCAATTCTATTTGGGTACCAGCCTTTGGGATGCACCAATGTGTTCCTTGATGTCAGACCTATTAAGTTTATTCTGACACAATTTTTTCTTTTAAAAGATTGTTTTTTCGTACAGCAACATTGGACTGACATGGGTGCGGCGTGTGCGCCTTCATGCACAAATCTCTTTCTCGGTACGTGCTTGTCCAAGGGAGTTGTGACCATTCACAACCAGACCAGGTGAGTCTGTATTGTGGGAGTCCGTGTGACCATCAAACCCGAAGGTATTACTCTATGTGCGCTTCTTTTCCTTTTTATTTGTTTTATTTGTTTCTCGGTTATTGGGAGATGGAGATTTTCGATGGAGGTGTGCATGCCGCTTCTTAGGCATTATGCTGGCTACATTATATAGATGATGTGTTGATGCTGTGGAAGGGTAGTATGTTGGAACTTGAATTCCAACAGTTATAACATTAAACTTACCCACAGAAATCACATGTCATCTATTGAATTTCTGGTTATAAGACTCTTGGTGCATCCTAATGGCTAGGTTCCGTAAGGAGACCTCAGTAAACGCGCTGTTACACGCCACATCGCCACATACATCTGCTACCACCTCTGCTATTCCCATTGGACAGTATTTAAGGGAAAAACTTGTGTTCAACAGACACTTTTTTCATTATCAAGTCCAAGATCTATGTGACATATTTGTTGCTAGGGGTATAGCAAAAGATATATAAAATGGGGCTATCAGAGAGCCAATAACATCCATCGTAGTGATTTGCTAAAAATCAAAGGTAAAGGATGAGCCAGCAGAACAAATTGTTAGATTTATATCTACTTATAACAATAAGTGGGATAATATCAAGGGAATACTCAAGAGACATTGGGGTGTTCTCCAATTGCAGCCCACAATTAAAAAAGCCATTTCAGATGGGCCTATGCTGTCAGCCAGGAAGAGTATCAATTTGTGTGATAATTTGGTGCATAGCCATTATGTCGCAAAAGTCACCCTATTGTTGGGGACAAGTAGGCCACGAGTGAAATATTTCCTGTGTGGTTCATGTTTGGCATGGCGGAATATGGTGAGGACAGGTGTCTTCAAAGCTGCAGATGGCAGAAGGGAATTCACCATTCAGCAGTACATTACATGAAGAATGTAGTCTACCATACCATGTGTACATGCAATTTAATTTACATGAGTCTCACAACAAGAGAATTATGTGTTCGTAAGAGATATTGCTGCACATGAAATGGAGGACAAGGAAACCACTCTAAAAATCTTGCAGCGCCATTTTAAGTGCAAACATGACTGCAATCCAGATGATTTAAAAGTTAAGACTATAGATGCGGTCCATTTAGGAGCAAGGGTAGAGATATTTGAAGAAGGGAGTATCAATGGATATTGCTGTTGGGGACAATGTCACCCAAGGGCGTGAATGAAAAGCTCAGTTTTGTTCCTTTCCTTTAACTAATAATGATTTGATAATGATTGGTATTAATTGGCTCATTCTGAATTGAGTGGGTGCTTGGCATACTGGTTATGTATTTTTGATTTTGGCTGCTCTACTGGGCTTCACCTATTTTAAATTTTATATTGGTTTTTAACCTTCCTTTTTCGCAATCTTTTTATTTTTCTTTTGGAGTTACTGATTGTCATCTCTGCGGACACCATGTTGAATTGAATTACCACTTTGAAACTGATCTTTTTGGCCCCCAGGTGATTCGGGAAGTGAGGGTGGGTTGGAGCCTCTGAGAACACAGATTCAATTGCAACCACTCTAACTATAGGAGGTCTTTTAGGCTATTGCATGTATGATGTATAAGTTTAATGAGGACGCAGTAATTTATGGTGAGAGTAGCTCCATAGCCCCCGTATTTTTTGTTCTATAATTTATATTTGTGCACATAAGGATAGTACTTGGTGGTTTTTCATATGTTTTCATGTGTTGTTATTATTGGCACGATCGCTTCTTGCAGGCGAATTGGGGATTCCTTATGGTATAAGCCTCATGGGAGCATCTAAAGTTAATGGAGTTAATGTCTGTTGCTAGCAAAGCTCCCGGGTGTGGTAATTTTGTGATCACTTCCATCTCCTTTATATGGTCACATGGTCCAGCATTTCCATGCTGGTGATTGAACAATATTCCTGACCAAGCTACTTGTGGTGAAGAAGGTTCTCAGGAAAATCTGACTGTTGCCAAGCCGTCTCTGCTACCTAGGAGAGTGGCTGCAGGCATGAAGTTGCTTTTGTCTTTACCCCTCTGTCTTCCCTTCCCCTTTTGTTGTTGTTGGTGCAGCGGTTGGGACTAGTGCTCCCGCCGGCCATTTCGATATTTAGGGTTACTATCAGGGCCAGCGAGAGACTAGGTATCCTGCTCGGCGATGGGGTGAAAGAACCCATATAGGGATGGTAAGGAGATCAGGGCTCAGCTATAGGTGAGTGCAGGAGGTCTGTTCCCTATGAGCAGGGCCCCCTGTTGTATTTGCTCCCCCCCATCCCCCCGGTATTTCTTCAGTAGTTGTGTGTAGTGCCCCGGAAACCGTAGATTCGTGTCACACACTGTATCTGGACGCTCTGTAGTCCATGGTGTGATATAATCACCAGCCATATACCTTTTTGTGATCCATTATGGATCCAGCTGCTTTTTTTGCATACCTTAAGCAGACTCTGTCACAAGAGGTGACGGATCCGCCCAAACAATTGGTGCAACAGCTGCAGCATATTGCGGGTCTGCTGGTCAAAGCTCACGCTAAGCCACAGCTAGAACCCAAGATTCCTCTCCTTCATAGGTTTTCAGGGGGCGTGATAAGTTTTCAGCTTTTCAGGACTCCTGCAAGTTGTAGTGCAGACTCCGTGCTCATTTTTCAGGGAGTCAGGAACAGAGAGTGGAGCGATTGATCTCATTGTTGCAGGGGGATTGCAAGTCCTAGGTTTTCTCTTTACCAACCGATTCTCCCTTATTGCGGTCGGTAGATATTTTATTACGGCCTTGGCCCCAGTTTATGGGGACCCTGATGGCATCTCCTTGGCAGAGTCGAAACTCTGTCGACTCCAGCAGGGGACACGGACGTCTGAGAAGTACTATTCAGAGTTCTTGAGGTGGACCACGGACACCCAGTGGAATGACCCAGCTTTTAGGAGCTATTTCTGTCTAGTATTATTATTATTTATTTATATAGCGCCATTAGGTTCCATGGCGCTTTACATGAGGATAAGGGAGACAAGAACAAGTACACTAAATCTAGGCGATCAAGACGTACAGGTACAGGAGGGGCAGGGACCCTGTCCATGAGGGTTCACACTCTACGAGGGGTGGGTTGGGATACAGTAGGCTCCAGGACTCCATGCCTCTGTGCTCTGCCCATAAGTCGTTAAAGGCTGCCATGTCTCCAGCAATCAGGATGGATAGACGTCTCAGGGAAAGATCCACACGGAACCATCCCATTGTTGTTCTCCCTATGGAGGAGGTTTTACAGGTACAGGTGAATGAACCTATGCAGCAGGGGCGGGGGAAAAGGGGGGGGTTGGTGTCTTCTCTTGTTAGGTTGCCGGTAGTTCGCTGTAAGATGTAGTTTTAAGGGTCACCTCGTTGGGGTTTGTCCATCCATACCCAGACTAACATCTCAAAATCAGTCTCTCCCAGATCGTATGGAGGATGGCGACCTGGGCGTGTATGTTTCCTCTGTTTTCCAGCTGCAATCCCTCCTGTACGATGATGAGATACAATTCCCACTCTTTAGGATATTGTGAGGCCTCGATCTCTCCTCCATAGTTCCGTGAGAGGAATTGTCCATACTGGGGAACTGGCTCCTCAATGTACGGTTCCTAAGTCAGTTCTGTCAGAGGTGTCTACTCCCATAGAGTACCTTTGCATGCGGCAACTTTTCTAGGAATTTCACTGGCAACTTACTGGTTGCAGTGAAATCATGGACACATTGTTCCATGTGTACACAGCAACAAGATAGAACAATGTGTCCATGATTTCACTGCAACCAGTAAGTTGCCAGTGAAATTCCTAGAAAAGTTGCCGCGTGTAAAGGTACCTATACACTATTTGAAGAGCCATCCTCACCAGGTTGTTTTGAGAAATGCGACAAGGGTGTACACATTTCCTCTGTACTTACCTCTCTTCTGGTTAATGTGAATAAGGTGCAACTGGAGAGAAGACCGGTTTGCCTCTGCCCAGGTTTTTTCTAGACCTATGTCCATCCGTCCCCAGGAGAGATAGTGGAGGGAGGATGGTTGACCCTCCAGAAGTTCCTCATTCTGAGGATAGAAGTTGCAGGTTTTGGGGAGACACCTCGGTTGTCAGTCTTCAAAGGGGATGTTCACGTTCCAAAAGACACATGGTTGGTAATTAATGTCCAGGACTGAACCTGCACGTGAATGACTGTGTATGGGTATCCACTAATGCCATCAAGTGTGCTTCGGGAGCTCTGGGTTTGGCGGTCCATATCGGGTAATGGACATTGTTAACCTTTTGGTCATCCAGCTGGAACTACCCCCAGTACTTGGTACCTGTAACATAGTAACATAGCATTTAAGGATGAAGGAAGACCTTAAGTCTATCTAGTTCAACCCATAGCCTAACATGTTGATCCAGAGGAAGGCAAAAAAGGGCCTCTACTGTATTTGTCCCCCAACCCCCCCCCCCCAGTGTCTCCCTGTCTGTTTTTTGTAGTGCGCCGGACATCATTGGTCCGTGCGTCACTGTCACGCATGGTAGCCAGACACCTACTTAGTCCAGTGTGACAATGTGTCCCTTGTTATAGTGTGTCATAATCAAAATACCTTTGTATATAACTGAGCATTGGCCAGAATTTTACTTTCTTCTCTCAAACAGCTGAAGATTATCATTGCCATTTGTACAGGATCCTCTTGGAATAAATCCTGAAAAAAAAAAAAATATATATATATAACATGAATACATTGAATAAACGGTAATGTGTACTTAGCTAGCACAAACCCTTTTTTGGGCAGCAGGTATGCAGCAAAAGACTTCAAATGAAACATTGAACGTTAAGGCTATGTGCGTACGTTGAGAATTTGTTGTAGACATCTGCACCTCCTCGTAGAAAAACTAAATGTGTTTTATAAGCGTTATGTTGCGTTTTTTCCATGTTTTTTTTCAGCCGGATCAATGCCAGGGTAAAAAATAAGAGGGGGAGAGGGAGAGGGTACATAAGTAAATTTTTGTAGAATTTTTTTTTCATCTCTTCCTTGAAGCCAATGGGTGAAAAACGCTGTAAGAAATGCACCAAGAATTGACATGCTGCAGATTTTTTCTGCACCTAATCTGCAAGGAAAAAATAAGCAATGTTTGCACAATACTTCACAATTCTCATTGACTTTGTTGGTTTCAGGATAGGCAGGGAGATTTGTGACAACTGCACAAAAAAAAAAAACGCATCAAAAAATGCACTGTGTGCATATGGCCTAAAAGGGAATTAATTCGTAGTCAGAAGATTACATGTTTTAGGCTACTTTGATATCATAGAATGGTAGAGTTGGACTCCTGGTTCATCTGGTCTAAGGCTGCCTTCACATTTGCGTTTGGAGCGCAGCGCACTAAACGTAGCCAAACGCTTGCGCACATGCGTTCCTATGTTTAACATGGGAACGCATGTGCCTGCGTATGGCTGCGTTTGGCCGCATTTGCGTTCAGATGCGCATAATTTATGCGCCCTCCGACCTCACTCCAAACGCAGCATGTAGCATTTTTTGTGCGTTTGCGGGGCACTTGTTTTATCCGCAAGCGCACAAAATAATGCATGGATCTCAATGGATCCGCAGTGTCCCCCGCATGACAGCGCAGGAGAACGCTGCAGATCACATTGAAATCTCTCCCGGTGGCCGCCGGTGATCAGCCAGAGCCACAACTGATCTCCCGCCGGTGTCAGCAGGGAGAAACAGCTGATCTGACAGCTGTTTAAATCTCCCACGCTGACACCAAATAGGTGATGTCGGCGCGGGAGATTTGAAGCAACGATCAGCTGTTTCTTATCTCCTGCACCGATATCACCCTATTCGGTGTCGGCGCGGAAGATTTAAACAGCTGTCAGATCAGCTGTTACTTCAAATCTCCCGCGCTGACACCGGCGGGAGATCAGCTGTAGCCGGGAGGAGGAGATCTCTGCTGCTGATCTCCTATTCCCGGCCGCCCCCCGAGACAGCTGATTGGCTGCCCGGGCACCATACTAATGTGAACGCATGCAGAGATTCTCCGCTGCGTTCACATAAGTATGTGCTGCGTTGCACTGTGTTTGCGTCTGCATGCCCTGCGCATGCAGACACAAACGTAAGTGTGAAGGCAGCCTAAGCGCGTGCTCAAAGCAGGATTCACTAAATCATCCGAGACAGATGTCTGAAGACTTGTATTAGAGGAGAACTTATCACTAGAGATGTGCAACCTGCAGATGTTCGGCGGATCTAGCCGAACTTGGAAAAAAGTTGTGGTTCGAGACTGCACTTGACCCGAACCCCAAATCTCTTACAAGTCTATGGGGACTTAATCTTTAGTGATATAAAAATAGTTACAGCGGACAGCTGCGGCCTGCAGCACCCAGCTGTGCACTTTATATTGGCTGAGTATATAATACGGGGGACCCCACGTGGTGTGATGACAGCTGTCAATTCTCACTGTAATTAACTCCTTCTATTACCCCGATTGCCAAGCACCAGGGCAATCCAGAAGAGCTGAGTAAAGCGCTAGGATTTGGCACTTCTATTGAATACGCTAAATTCTTGGGTGGCTGTGAGTTGCTATTCTTACCCTGTATTTGATACTTTGTCAATATAAAAGTAGAAAGCTGGGGGCTGCAGGCCACAGCTGTCCGCTTTACCTGTGCTGACAATAAAACATATCGGGGGGACCTTTATGCACTTTTTTTCCCAATTATTTTAATTTTACGTTGTGTGTGTGTCTGTGTGTGGCAACCAATCACATATGCCGGCTCAGAAGGCGCCTGATTGCAACCAATCACAGACATGGTCACAGAAGTGGGCGGGGGAACAGAAGAATATTCATAAGGTTTAATGAGCGGACCTGGAAGTAAGGTAAGAGCTGCGCGAGAACCAAGTATAATTTAACTGATTTTAATCACCATTTTGATTCTATTTACAGCTGCCCCCCACAGCCAAACGGAAACACAGACACTAGGTATTCGGTACAGACCCCTAACTTTACAGTTCTTGTTCACCCATCCCTACTTACCAACCCTATTGGCAGCCTGTTCTACTTGTTGATCACCCTCACTGTTGAAATGTTTGTTTATTTAAAAGATTGTGATTTAAAAGATATGATTGTGTATATAATTGTGTATATGTGTAAATAATTGTGTGTGTGTATATATATATATATATATATTATGATAGTGTATATACATTATATGGCTGTGTATATAATTGTGTATGAGTGCAGATGATTGTAGATGTAAATAATTGTGTATTTGATTGGGAATGTGTGTATGATTGTGTGTATATGATTATGTTTGTATATGATTGTGTATGTGTATTTATGTGTATATCTAAATTTTTGTGAATATGCCTTCATATATGTATATACATCTGTTTGAATGTATCTATGTACGTGTACACATCTCTGAACTATATGTGTACATTTCCGTGTGTCTGGAGCTGTATGTATGTTTGTAAGATTTGTGTATATAATACAGGGTGGGCCATTTATATGGATACACCTAAAAAAATGGGAATGATTGGTGATATCAACTTCCTGTTTGTGGCACATTAGTATATGGGAGGGGGAAAACTTTTCCAGATGGGTGGGGACCGTGGCGGCCATTTTGAAGTCGGCCATTTTGGATGCAACTTTATTTTTTTCAATGGGAAGAGGTCATGTTACACATCAAACCTATTGAGAATTTCATAAGAAAAACAATGGTGTGCTTAGTTTTAACGTAACTTTATTCGTTCAGGAGTTATTTTCAAGTTGCTCTTTGTTTACCGCAATTGACATGTCGTAAAGTTTAACGCGTGAGGAGCGGATAGAAATTGTGTTGATGTCTGGTGAACGCAGTACCCGGGTCATTGCAGCAGATTTCAATGCAAGACACCCTACGAGGCCACCCATCTCCCATGCTAGTTAGCAAACTGCTTGCCAAATTTCGTGAAACAGGTTCAGTGTTGGATTTGCCAAAATGTGGATGCAAGAAAACTGTTACTAATGAAGAATTATCAGTGGCTTTCCTAGCTTCATTCAGCAAGAGCCCACAGCATAGCACTTGCCGCGTGTATTGAAGAGTGGCATCAGTCGAACATCCCTTCGGCGGATATTAGCTACTCACAAATTAGTACTAACTCAAAAGGGTGCTTCCGGAGGAAGGCCCTCTAGAGTGGACCCACTGGGCCGTGGTACCGAACTCCCCTAGCTGAGCTGGTCCTAGGTGATTCACCCCTATACAGGGATTGTCAGGGGCAAGCCCAGGGGGTCTAAATACCACAGCTGCCGGTACCAGAGAGGGGCGGCTCGTATGGTTAACCTAACGGCGGTATGGCAGAGGAGGACCGGAGGTACCAGAGCCCGAGGTATGAAAAGGACAGAGGACTGGAAGAATTACCCACAAATGAGTACCAGGAGGGCCTGACTAACAGCCATATATGCACAAGGCAACTAAACACAATAACCAGGCGCCTCCCAGCAGTGGAGGCGGCCTGATATACCGGAGGACGGACAGCTATTGGCCAAGGGGAGTGTCAGGCTGAGCTGTGCCGGCCCAATGCACCGCTCATTGCACCGCTCATTACACCGTCAATTGTAGGGTGCTGGTGTGCGAGCCCCGGTGGCAGACAGGAAGGGGACCCAGAGACGGCTCAGACACTGCTCGCCTGGACGCCGGATGCCCGACCAGCAGATCAGGAGTGAACGCTGCGTCAGGTTATGTGACCGGGGGAGCGGTGCCAGGGAACCTAAGAGTACCCCCACAACTATGCCCCCTCTGCCGAAGGCACGTAAGGAACCTCTCCAGAACATGAGGCACCCAGATTCTCTCCTCAGGACTAAAGCCAACCCAGTCAATCAAGAAGAGAGTGTGGCCTCTGCTCTTCTTCATGGGAAGGATGTCTCTCACATCGCAGACGTCCTTGGAGCTGAGAGGCCATGGAAAAGTGCCGGAGGAAGGATGAAATTGATTAAGCATCACCGGTTTAAACAGTGAGACATGAGTTGGGGATGCGAAGCGAGGCAAGCAGTTTCAGCTTGCAGGCAACGTTGTTGATGCGTCCCAAGACTTCGAAGGGGCTGACATAACTTGTAGGATGGCATCTTTAGCCTGATGTACTTGGATGAAAGCCATACTTTATCGCCTGGAAGAAAAGGTGGACAGTCCAGCTGCCTCCTATCGGCATGTCCCTTCATCCTGCCGGAGACCTGCGTAAGAGCGTTTCTGGTCTCCTCCCAGATCTTGGAGAAGTCCACGGACAATGCATCAGCTGCCAGGTTGCCAGATGCAGAGGAAATCGGAAGGGGCATACCCGGATGTTGTCCAAATACAACAAAAAAAAGGGGATTTAGAGGACGACTCACTGGAGTGATTATTGTAAGCAAATTCTGCCCAAGGAAGGAGACTGGTCCAGTTGTCTTGATGAGCATTGGCGAAGTGTCATAGATAGGTTGCGAGGATTAATTCACTCCACCTGCCCGTTGGACTGAGAATGATAAGCAGAGGAGAAGTCCAATGCGATGTCCATATGCTTGCACAACGCCCTCCAGAACCCGGAAGTGAATTGGATACCCCTATCAGACACTATGTGACGAGGAAATCCGTGGAGCCAGAAGATGTGTTTGATGAATAGTTTGGCAAACTTAGGAGCGGATGGTAATCCAGGCAAAGAAACTAAGTGGGCCATTTTAGAGAAGCGATCCACCACTACCCATACAACCGTGCAACCACAGTAGCAAGGTAGATCTGTGGTGAAATCCATGGCAATGTGTTGTCAAGGCGCTAAAGGAATCGGGAGAGGCAGCAGACGTCCAGCCGGAAATTGTCTAGACGCTTTGTTTCTAGCGCAAGATGGACATGAGGCAGCAAAATCATGGATGTCTTGACGGATAGTAGGCCACCAATAGTGACGAGAAATCAAAGAAAGAGGCTTTTTAAGTCCAACGTGGCCGGCAAGTCTCGATGAGTGACCCCATGACAGAACCTTTTTCTTCTTATCCGGTGTCACAAAGGTTTTACCAGGCGAGAGTCCAGCAAGACGTAAGGGAGCCACAGTGATTGTCTTTAAAAATGAGAATGCGCAATAGGGTCTTATCTCCTAACAGAGATGCGTGGTGATAGATAGTATGAATTCTGCTCACCTGATCAGGTTGTTTGACCCACAACCAGTATAATCGCTTAGAACAGTGCAGCTGCCGCAAGTTCCAGGACGAAGTGCCTTAAAGGTCTGCGCTGCTGCCCAAAGGAATATCAGACTCACCTGGGTATCTGGGTTAATAAAACTTTTATTCTTTACGTGTTTCGAAGCCCCTCCTGGCTCCTTCCTCAGGGAGATATCAAGAAGATCATGCATGCACTACAATTTATAGTGAACAAGGCGCCAAAATTTCAAATTTTGCAGTCTCATGGTGACGTTACTATAGGGAGGAGACCTGGTGACGTGATCATTGATCTCATATCACATTACTCAAAACTAGCGTAAAAACATACAATATACTATAAAACCATAGTGAAATTATACTTGTGCATTATTTCAGTGAAAATATCTTAATGTAAATTGAATAATCATAATTTTTATGAATAACAAATTCATATGATTAATATATAAAAGAACAAAAATAAAGCAAGAAAGCAAGGATTCGAACTGTTATTTTCAGAGGAGATATCATGAACAATAGAGTATCAATGTAGTGAGCTATTCTATTATTTGGTGAAACAGTGAAGAACAGACCCTGTGTCAGTCTTGTGATAGAATTAGAGACCTATGTCACAAATACTAGCAGGGAAGAACCAGATAAATACAACAAAAAACCGTGGCACAAACTGCTAAACAGCAAGAAAATGTGTATCCATGTGATAATCATACTAATTTTATGTTTTATTCTCCATCAGGACCCGGATTTAAAGGGATCCTGTCACTCCCAAAATACCTCAAAAGCTATTAAAAGCTGTCCCTAGAGCATAGTAACACTTACCCTGCACTCCTTTTAGCTCCTAAATGCAGCAAGTGAAAATGAAGATAAATGTTATTACAGTACCTCATTAGTGATGATAATTAGTGACTATGGTATTCATAGTCACCCTGGCAGGCTGTCCCTCTTCATGATAACACGCCTCAATAGGCGTGATCTTCAAATCACATTCAAATGCGCGCCTCCCCTCTCTCCTATGGCAGCCGGACCGCTGCATTGTGCGGCTGTGCGCGTTTTGAAGCTAACAGAGCGGCGCGGGTGTACATACAGTCACCCGGCGCCGGAAATGTCGCGATTCGCATCACCCAGCCCCACTACAGGCCGGCCGACACAGGACACAGCGGGGACGCGGCGCATTTGAATTTGAATTGAAGATCACGCCTATTGAGGCATGTTATCATGAAGAGGGACAGCCTGCCAGGGTGACTATGAATACCATAGTCACTAATTATCATCACTAATGAGGTACTGTAATAACATTTATCTTCATTTTCACTTGCTACATTTAGGAGCTAAAAGGAGTGTAGGGTAAGTGTTACTATGCTCTAGGGACAGCTTTTAATAGCTTTTGAGGTATTTTGGGGGTGACCGGATCCCTTTAATGAAGATCAAAGAAAATAGAAGAAAAAAAAAAAAAAAAAAAAAAAAGGAGAGAGAGGGATCTTCCAAGTGAAGATCTGAAGAAACAGGAGAAATGAATCACGAGCTGCAATGAATTAAATCCACCACTAATTACATATTAGTTACAGTGCCTACAAGTAGTATTCAACCCCCTGCAGATTTAGGTGGTTTGATAAGATGCAAATAAGTTAGAGCCTTCAAACTGCAAACGAGAGTAGGATTTATTAACAGAAGCATAAATCTTACAAACCAAAAAGTTATGTTGCTCAGTTGAATTTTAATAAATTTTAAACATAAAAGTGTGGGTCAATTATTATTCAACCCCTAGGTTTAATATTTTGTGGAATAACCCTTGTTTGCAATTACAGCTAATAATCGTCTTTTATAAGACCTGATCAGGCCGGCACAGGTCTCTGGAGTTATCTTGGCCCACTCCCCCATGCAGATCTTCTCCAAGTTATCTAGGTTCTTTGGGTGTCTCATGTGGACTTTAATCTTGAGCTCCTTCCACAAGTTTTTAATTGGGTTAAGGTCAAGAGACTGACTAGGCCACTCCATCACCTTGATTTTTTCCCTCTTGAACCAGGCCTTGGTTTTCTTGGCTGTGTGCTTTGGGTCGTTGTCTTGTTGGAATATGAAATTACGACCCATCTTAAGATCCTTGATGGAGGAGCAGAGGTTCTTGGCCAAAATCTCCAGGTAGGCCATTCTATCCATCTTCCCATGGATGCGGACCAGATGGCCAGGCCCCTTGGCTGAGAAACAGCCCCACAGCATGATGCTGCCACCACCATGCTTGACTTTAGGGATGGTATTCTTGGGGTCGTATGCAGTGCCATCCAGTCTCCAAACGTCACGTGTGTGGTTGGCACCAAAGATCTCGATCTTGGTCTCATCAGACCATAGAACCTTGAACCAGTCTGTCTCAGAGTCCTCCAAGTGATCATGAGCAAACTGCAGACGAGCCTTGACATGACGCTTTGAAAGTAAAGGTACCTTACAGGCTCGTCTGGAATGGAGACCATTGCGGTGGAGTACGTTACTTATGGTATTGACTGAAACCAATGTCCCCACTGCCATGAGATCTTCCCGGAGCTCCTTCCTTGTTGTCCTTGGGTTAGCGTTGACTCTTCGGACAAGCCTGGCCTCGGCACGGGAGGAAACTTTCAAAGGCTGTCCAGGCCGTGGAAGGCTAACAGTAGTTCTATAAGCCTTCCACTTCCAGATGATGCTCCCAACAGTGGAGACAGGTAGGCCCAACTCCTTGGAAAGGGTTTTGTACCCCCTTGCCAGCCTTGTGACCCTCCACGATCTTGTCTCTGATGGCCTTGGAATGCTCCTTTGTCTTTCCCATGTTGACCATGTATGAGTGCTGTTCACAAGTTTGGGGAGGGTCTTAAATAGTCAGAAAAGGCTGGCAAAAAAAATAATTAATCCACACATGTGAAGCTCATTGTTCTTTGTGCCTGAACTACTTCTTAATACTTTAGGGGGACCAAACAGAATGCTGGTGGTTTGAGGGGTTGAATAATAATTGACCCACACTTTTATGTTTAAAATTTATTAAAATTCAACTGAGCAACATAACTTTTTGGTTTGTAAGATTTATGCTTCTGTTAATAAATCCTACTCTCGTTTGCAGTTTGAAGGCTCTAACTTATTTGCATCTTATCAAACCACCTAAATCTGCAGGGGGTTGAATACTACTTGTAGGCACTGTATATGAAATGTATGATAATCTATCTACTATGGGAGGTCCAAGTGGGGGAAAAATATATTTATTAAAGGTTAAAAATGATAAGGTCGAGCTTCCGGTTCCGGCGCCCTCATGCCTGCACATGAGTAGGAACGCTCCCGCACAGACCGCCGACAAAAATCAGATTTACCCGAGCCCTGGGCTGCAAACAACATTAAAACCGGTACTCACCGGGAGAACTAGTGCAGAGGCACAGAAAATGATGTATAAATACGTCAGGAGGGGGCCGGGAGCCGAGGCAGCCGACACGGAGGGCAGCGGCGGGCTGCAGGGCGGGAAAGAAGTAATGGCAGACGCAGCTCCGCACTCTGCATCTGACCACACACAGTGTGAGGAGGTGGAGGAGAGGGAGAATGCCCACAGGGAAAAAGACCCCCACGTGCATGGAGATAAGGGGATGAAGAGGTCAGAAGGCAATAAAAGTGCAGACAATGTGCTAATAGATTACAAGATATTAGCAAAAGAAATAGCCCATCACCTCGCTGATGAGATTAAACAGGCAGTCTCAGAGCTGGTGCAAGCCTCAACTAAAGAAATACATACCAAGCTGACTAACCAAGAGACCCAGCTGAGGGAGGCAGAATCCAAAATTTCAGAGGCAGATGACAGGATTGTGGAATTAGAGAATACAGTGCAAATCCTTCAGAAGCAATCCACATATGCTCTGGAAAAGCTTGAGGACTTAGAAAATAGGTCCAGAAGAAGTAACCTTAAGATAATTGGTCTTCCTGAGACAATCCCCATGGGACAGCTTGATGAGATTTTTGAAGTGGATTTACCAAAGGCACTAGGACTAACACATAGGTGCAAAGTGGAAAGGGCCCACAGAATCGGCCCTCCTAGAGAAACGCCTGCTGATAACGGCAAGACAAAGTCACAACGCAACAAGGAATCCCAAAAGCCTAGACAATCGGTGGCTAAATACTTAAATCACAAAGATAAAGAGGAAATTTTGAGAGCATACAAGGCGAGACGTCAACCTCTGATTATTCAAGGCCACAAAGTACTGGTATATGGCGATTTCTCAGTGGAAGTCACGAGACGCAGGAGGGCCTTCAGCGGAGTGTGCACACTGCTATATAAACGTAATGTGAGGTTCCAACTAAGTTACCCTGCGTCACTCCGTTTCAGAACAATAGATGGTATGATGCGAACCTTCACGGACCCGGAGGAAGCGATGCAAGTGGTTACGAAACAGCAGTACGGTTCATCAGCCAGGAGATCGCCAACAACATCGATCACTGAGAGGGACTCAACCCTGCCCATTCCAGAGGAAGAACCAGAACTGACAAGAACATATAGGCTTAGATCAGACAGCTCACTGGGAGGAGGTCAAGAGAGAAATGCAGCACCGAGGGAGCAAAGGACGCCTGGGTTCAAGACGAACAAGAAGAGCGGTCAAGCAAAATGAACTGGCTAAGCTGTTCTATGGAACTCTAAAGGGGAAGGAAGGGAGAAGCTTGGACGAAGATCGAGAGAAAATATGTGTTTTTTTTTTTTTTTTCCCTCTTTCTCTCCTCTTCTGTCTCCTTCTTTATTTCTATTTTGTATCTGCAGATATGGCCGTAATGTCCTGTGACCCGAGATCACCTGAACGCATGTTTTGTGGAATAGAACTTAAGCAAAGATGAAAGTCCAGAGGGCGAATGGACTGACATGGACATTGCAGACATGGCCCTGAGCTAAAGAGAATTGTTGTTCCTAATAGGATAAGTGATTAACAACTTTTCCTCGTTAATAATATAGAATAAGTTAGGGGACTAGCTGATATATTTAATACGTTGCATAACAGTTATGATCTCATAAGTTTGAATTTATGCCTTTATAACATAAAGAGTTTTGAAGAGAGAGGGGAATTATTGTGGGAAGGGGAGGAGTAGAGTAATTGATAAAGGATCATTGGGATTCAAGGGAGGGGGGAGGGGGGAGAGGGGAGGGGGAGGGAGGGAAGGGAAAAGGGGAAAAAGTTGATACACGGCCAATTTGTACATTGACCTTGGAATTCACAGCTACAGACACCCTGATTTCTGAGAGATAGGGTAGGCTTGGGGCTCGGGACCCATTTGCAGGTGGGAAAGCTTTTGCCGGACCACAACACTAATAATAGGCGGGAGAGGGAGACTTCAGGATCAGGCAAAAAAGGGAAAAAAGAGAAGTCCAGAAGTCACTAGAGGAGAAGGAGGATGAGGACTAAGAGGAGGGAGATAGGGAAGGGGGGGAAGGGGGGGGGAACAATTGGTCAACATCATATACTATTACTCGCACTTAATGACACATGAAGATAGCGTCATGCCTCGACACTACTCAAACTTTAAAACTCAAAGTATCTACCACAATTACACCAATATGACTCCACAATGGTTAGATGGGTGACATGGAATATTAAAGGGTTGCGCTCGCCTAACAAAAGAATGCTGATATTGCGACATTTGAAGCGTCTAAAGGTTGATTTGCCTTACTACAGGAAACACACCTTCCAGTGGACATTTTTTTAGACTAAAAAAACTATGGGTAGGAGAAATATATGGCTCTGGATCTGATGATAGAAGGGCTGGGGTTATGATCCTCATTAATAAGAATTTTGCCCACAAGCTGATTTCTCAAGAGACTGATCAAGAAGGCAGGTTAATACATCTTGAGATACAAGTCCAGGATGAAATTTTTAGTATCTATAACATATATGCACCCAATATGGGTCAGAGGGCCTTTTTCACGAAACTGCAAGCCAGACTGATTACTGATGCCAACAATAATAAGATAGTGGGAGGAGACTTTAATGAGGTAATGAATGGTATAGAAGACAGGAGGGCAGCTCATGAACAGGCCAAGGGAGGGAAAAAGAAACTAGTAAAAGACAAGGGCAGTTACCTAGAGGAAATGGTGGCTAGTTGGCAGCTGAGAGATGTGTTGAGGATTACAAACCCGATGGAACGAGACTTTACTCATTATTCACATGCACATGGAACATGGTCTCGTTTAGACATGTTCCTGTTATCGAATAACGTCTTGCAGAAGTTATCAACGGTGCAAATAGAAAATATGGTTATTTCGGACCATAGTCCAGTTGTTTTAGAAATCTTGGACAACTATAAAAAAGGGACTGACTTTCTGTGGAGATTTCCATCAATCCTAACAAAGGAAGAAAACTTTAATACTCTTTTGAAGGAGTGGTGGACAAATTTCAAATTAGATAATGCCGCACATATTAGTAACCCAGCGCTATATTGGGAAACAGCGAAGGTGGTCATGAGAGGGCATATATTAGCATACACAACGACTTGGAAGAGACGCGTCAAGGAACAATATCTAATCACAAGCACGAAAGTCAGGGAAACATATAACACTTATAAGTCTTCTATGTTAACTACTGACAAGGAGCAATGGATCCAGGCAAAGAGAGAATTTGAGGACTGGGCGCAAAAGAAGGAAAGCATGCATAAGGGACATCTGGAAATGGAATTAAACAGGTATGGGGATAAGGTGGGAAAAATTATGGCCAATTTGGTGAAGGGGCAGCGTGCAGGTACACACATAACAGCAATTAGAGATAAGGGAGGGAGGATTTTAACGAATCCCAAGGACATTGCAAACATTCTAGGTAGATACTATGCTAACTTATACAAAGGGAAAAATCAGTCTGGCTTGCAGGGCCTGGAATGGTTGGAATCTGTCAATATGACCAAAATTACTGAAGAGGAGTTATTAGGCTTAAACGCACCAATATCTTCAGAGGAGATTGGGATTACTATAAGAGGACTCAGTTCACATAAAACACCGGGACCGGATGGGTACAATGGAGCCTTCTTTAAGTCTTTACGTGAACAAATAACTCAACCCTTACAGGAATTTTATAATGGGGTTCTGCAAGGCGAACCGTTATCTGACACATTAAACACAGCATACATAAAATTATTACCTAAAGGGGAAAAAGATACACTAGATCCCTCAGGGTATAGGCCAATCTCCTTAATTAATCAGGATCTTAAACTATTGTCCAAAATAATGGCAGAAAGGTTGGCCAGGATTCTGCCAAACCTGATTATGCAACATCAGACGGGGTTTGTGAAGGGGAGATCCACCACCATCAATATAAGAAAAGCTATGCTGCTATGTGATGTGCTGAGAGACAAGAAGCTGGGAAGGGATGAGGATCCGGCCATGGTCACCTAGATGCGGAAAAGGCATTTGACAGTGTGGGGTGGTCATGGCTGGATCAGGTTCTCAATAGTATTGGGTTGAAGGGCCCTTTTAGACAATTTCTAACTAACTTATATCACAATCCTAGGGCACGTATATACACGACGGGACACTTGTCAGACACGTTTCAGTTAGAGAGGGGGACCAGACAAGGCTGTCCCTTATCGCCTTTATTATTCAACATAGCTATTGAGCCACTAGCTAGACATATAAATACACACAGCACCTATACAGGAATAAAGGTGGGAAAGCTAGAAGTCAAAACCGCATTTTTTGCGGACGACGTTATTTTATTTTTAAATAACCCCACGCGGGATCTCCCACGATTATTGGCGGAGATCGAAAAATTTGGCCAATTTTCGGGCGTTCACCTGAACACCAAGAAATGTGAACTTTTGTTCATTAGACAAGATAAACAGCGGGAACAGAGACCTAATGTATGTGGGATCCCGGTGGCTAAAGACCATATCAAATATTTGGGAGTATACTTGGGCAGAACAGCACATCAAATCTACAAGTTAAACTTTTTACCAATTATAATAAAGATAGAAAAAGAGTTAGAGAGGTGGAAGGGACTCCCTTTGTCGCTGCTCGGACGCTGCCATCTTCTTAAGATGGTAAGCTTTGCCAGATTATTATACCCTTTACAGACGATCCCGATGTTGCTGCGACACGAAGACATAAATAGGATTAATAAAGCTTTCACCAAGTTTATTTGGAGAGGGAATAGAGCTAAAATAGTCTTCAGATATTTACTACATCACACGGATGAAGGGGGAGTGGGTTTGCCTGATATAAGAGGCTATAACCTGGCGTGTATAACAAGGCATGTGATAGACTGGATGAAGAAAACCAGCAGGTACTCTGACCTGGCCCTGGAATCAGAATTTAGTGAACCTTGGGAGTTGGCGGCACTATTGCACTCACCACAACAATACTTACCCACACACATTAAAAGTTCAACATTCTGTAAAGATACCATGGCTACGTGGAAAGCGATAAGAAAAAACTAAGACTATCTTGGAAAGTGTCAAGGTATCTGAATCCTTGGGCGTACCCGGCATTCAGACTCGGAAGGGAAAATAGTCTGTTTGGGGAATGGCGGAGAAAGGGCATTAAAATGATGGGAGATTTGATGGATGTGACAGAAAAGAGATGGATGTCAGGACAGGAAATTATGAGTAAATATCAGCTGTCTGGTTTTCAGTTATTACAATTTAGCCAGTTGAAATATTACGTTTTACAAAATCTGAAAAACTTAACAAAAGAAGTATCAGAAAATACGTGGGAGATTTTGATGTCGAGAGATATTATGGATGTTACAATCTCTTCTGTATACAAAACATTACGATCAGAATTACAACCATTATGTGAAGATAAGATGTTTGCAAAATGGAGAAAATACTTGGCAGATGATGATTTACCGCAAAAAATTCTACAAGGTTGGAAACTGGTAAAAAAACATGTTATCAACGAAAGGTGGAGAGACAGTCATTTCAGGATCATGCATGGAGCTATAATAGGATTCAATGTCCCCCCAAACTCCAAGCGTCCAGATAGGATAGTAAAGTGTCCCAAATGTGGAGAGAGTGAGACGGACATGGTGCATGGGATGTGGTCTTGCTTATACTCTAAACAGTTTTGGGAGATGATACAGGGTCTCGTACAAAGGATATGTGGGTATCATGGTAGAGCTTGACCCAATCTGCTGGATGTTTCATTACACCGATGACAAATTGGGGGAAATTTACATGTACTGTTTCACACTATTGCCATGATAGCGAAACGAGCTATACTTCAACGCTGGATGGCGAATGAAATGCCGGGGGAGGCGGATATTTTATTGGCTTTAACGGAGTTGCTACATTTAGAGAGGAGGGAAACATTGAGGAATTTACAGAAGGGAACTAAGCATTTCTTCCACAAGTGGAGATCATATATAGAATCATCCTTTACTGACGCAGAAATTCGTAATATAATGGTACCGTTCAAATACTCAGATTGGTATGCGCTGGAGGAACTGGGAGGAACTTTGGGTAAACTACTTTTGAGATCTGAAGAGGAGGGTGTCACTTGAGAATGGGGGTGATGTGACGGTCTTAGTAAGGGTCAAATGTGGAATATCAAGTCGAGAGGTGCGTGAAGATTGGTATTATGGAATTTGGTAAATTTTTTGGGATGCTGACCGGGGGGAAGGGAGGGTTGTTAGATTTGATATTTTGTATTTTATATTTTACATTTGCATTTGTGATATTATGGGAATGTATTTTTGTCTAAACACTTAAATGGACATTGATTTGTAGACTCTTTTAACGAAAATTGTACAAGCATATGAATGTCTTGATGTATTTTTTCTTTTTTTCTTATCTTGGATGTGAAAATAATAAAAATGATTTGGGGAAAAAAAAATGATAAGGTCATATAACTGATTATAAAAATATGTGTAAGAATTAAATAATTTATTAAATAAATGTATTAAAAAATATCTATTCAATCAATTCATTAAAAATTATCAAATAGGGGGGCGGTGCCTAGCCTGCAATGTGAGAGGACGTGTGTGTGAGGTCTCTCCTGCCGACACACACTGATTCTGCCGGTGGCTGGTCCTGCAGAGATCCCAAAGTGCTCAGAAACATTGCTGGTACTCTGCTGTTGGTGCTGAGAGCAGGCCTGGAGCTGCAGGAGCCCAAGATGACCCGCACACGGCAGCGAGATCCAGGTGCAGGCAGAGGAGGAAAAGGCCAAGATGGTGGAGAGGCTCGGGAGGATGCAGCACGAGCTAATTCTGCATGTGCTAGAAGACAGACTGCAGCTGCTTGCCTGGAGAAGTTGATGAGAGAGGAGGGGGGGAGAGCAGACGCTGGAGGTATGGAGGGGGACACTGGAGCTGGGGCTGGAGCAGAGGTGGAGATGCAGGACAGTGACTTGGAGAGCCAGGAGGCTGACATCCTGACTGCACAGCAGGCAGCAATTGCTGCTGACACACTGGATGAAATGGGCAGTGTGCAAGGAGAGCCTTCACTAAGAGACATTTTTGCTGTGGTGTCATATTGCAAACACAGTTTAACTACACTGACTCACCAGGTCTCAGGGATTCATGCTGAGATTACTGGGATTAAGGCAGCTATGCAGAAGGCTGAGGTACGCACAGGAGAGGTGGAGGAACGTGTGGGCAATGCAGAAGATAACATAATGACTTTGCAGACGAATCAATCTAAATTTGACAAACAGCTTGCTGAGGTTCTGGCCAAGAATGATGATCTCGAGAATAGATCACGCCGGAACAATGTTAAGATTGTGGGGGTCCCTGAAAAGGCGGAAGGGGCCAATCCAACAGAATTTATTGAGCAGTGGATAATGTCTAAATTCGGAGCAAATGTTCTGTCCAAAGTCTTCGTGGTGGAAAGAGCCCATAGGATCCCACTGAGACCGCAGCCTCCGGGTGCTCCCCCCGAGCCATGCTGGCTAGACTGTTGAATTACAGGGACAGAGACACTATACTCCGCAAGGCTAGAGATGTCCATGATTTGACAATTGATGGACAACATATCTCCTTTTATTCGGATTACTCCCCTACGGTCCAAAAACTGCGGATGAGATTTTCTGATGTAAAGCAGAAGCTGAGAGACATGGGCCTGAAATATTCTATGATGTACCCAGCTAAACTCAGACTAGTTGCGCTGGGTAAAGTCCACTTCTTGCAGTCCCCTGAGGAGGCCATGGAGTGGATCAAAAAGAATAGCAGAAGAGTCCGGGACTATAAGGAGAGTTGAAATATTGGTGCATGGGTTCCTGTGCATTCTTGTTCTTTTATTTTTGCAGGTGTTACGGGACATTAGAAACGTATGCGGCCCGGTCACGGCAAAGAGTTGAGGAAAATGACTTTCTTTTCCATAGTTCAAAGCAAAAGGCGGGAGAGGCCTTGGTTGAGATAACGGTTACATTTTAAACAATTGTTACAGTTGTGTTACGTTGCATAACGTATTGGCTGGTGGTATTCCCCCACTCTCTGCTAGAGAGGGTGATAACGATAAACGAGTTTGAGGAGACGTGAGAGGGTAAAATGTTGGGTGGGGTGGCTCAATGGGATAGGGATTGGGGGGGGGGGGTTTCTGAGATAGAGGGAGGGGAGGGGAAAGGCTAGGGAGCGATGGTGTGTTTTTGATCTGCATGTTCCAAGTTGTGGGAAACTATTCGACCGAGAACAGGATGGCGGAGAAACTTAAAATATTGAGCTGGAATGTGAGAGGACTGGCGGACAGGGGTAAGAGGGCAGCTACTCTGCGCTATGCCATGACTTCTAAACCCTCCATGATATGTCTCATGGAAACTCATCTGACCAAAGGAAACACTGGGGTCCTGGCTAGAACATGGCTCCAGAGGACATATCATGCTACATACTCTACATATGCGAGAGGGGTGTCGATACTGGTGCATACTCTGGTACCGTTTGAGGAGGTGGAGGTTAAACTGGACAAAGAAGGGCAGTATGTCTTCTTGGTGTGTAAGGTGTATGGGAGGCTGCTTTGTGTGGTGGCGGTTTACTTCCCGCCGCCGTACAACAGAGCAAAACTGCAGGAAATCATAGACCTGACCAGGCGCTGGGCTGGAGTTCCTATTCTCTTCATTGGAGACTTTAATAATGTCATGAATGTACGGTGGGACAGATGTGGCAGGACCCATAGTGGACACACGGGAGACGAGGAGACACAATTTGCTAGATTTATGGGAGAAATGGGATTGGTGGACCTGTGGAGAGTGAGGAATGTTGGGGTGAGGAGGTACTCTTGCTACTCCTCCTCGCACAGTTCTATGTCTCGAATAGATCTGGCTATAGGGAACACGCTGCTGGACTCTAGAGTTGTTGGGGTTGCGTACTTACCCCGGGTCATCTCTGATCATGGCCCTTTGCTGGTGGAGTTGCAGATGGGAGCGGGTGGAATGCGATCAAGTGGGGAATGGAAGGTACATCCTGTATGGTTGGATAAGATAGACATGCCCAAAATAGCTGAGGAGATGGAAGAATTTTTTCTACACAATGTGGGTAGTGCAGGGGCAGGAATGGTGTGGGACACTGCCAAGGCGTTCTTGCGTGGGTTATTGATAAGGGAAATATCAAGATGTAAGACCCGAAGTAGAGAAGCAGAAGCTGGAGCATTGGATACTCTGAGAAGAGCAGAGGAGGAGTTGATGGTGGGGCCCACCGCCGAGGCACAGCAGAAAATGAGGAAAGCTCAGGAGGAGGTGGACAGCTTGTTTTTGGCTAAGGCGGAGATGAAGAGAGAATTTCAAAAGACAACCTTTTTTGAGGAAGGCGAGAAGGTAGGACACCTGCAGTCCACTATAGTGGCGGCTCAGAGAACATCGAGCTATGTCTATGGGCTATCTCGTCCGGACGGTCCTCTGACAACGGACTCAGAGGGGATCCTGCAGATATTTGAGGAGTACTACCGCGACTTATACACATCCAAACTTGGAGTACCTAGTGACGCCATTGACAGTTTTCTGCTTAGCGCTGACCTCCCCAGGCTGAGTGCCCTGGACCGGGATAGTTTAGAGGGACCACTGACGTTGGAGGAACTAGAGGAAGCCATGGCATCCATGACTAATAACAAGGCTCCTGGGGCGGATGGGTTGCCGGTAGAAGTATACAAGCTTCTGGGGGAGGTGATGCTACCCAGACTGCGGGAGGTTCTACAGACGGCTATGGAGGAGGGACAATTGCCCCAGTCTATGAGGGAGGCGACCATAGTGGTTATACCCAAAGGAAACAAGGATGTCACGAAGCCAGACTCGTACAGACCCATATCTCTACTGTCGACTGATGTCAAGTTGTTGGCCAAGGTAATGTCGGGCCGGCTGACTCGGGTGATTACTGGTGTGGTGCATCCGGACCAGACTGGATTCATGCCGGACAGATCGACTGCCATTAACTTACGTCGGCTGTTTCTGAATATTCAGATGGCTGCTGATAATTCTGGCCACAGAGTGGTGGTGTCCCTTAATGCACACAAGGCCTTCGACAGTGTGGAGTGGGAGTATCTCTGGCGGGTCATGCATCATATGGGTTTTGGTCCGGTGTTCACAACATGGGTGCGGTTGCTGTACTCTTCCCCGCTGGCCCGGATTAGGGTGAACAGAGGTAGGACGGATAGATTCAGTCTGACGAGGGGGACCAGATAGGGCTGCCCTCTCTCCCCGTTACTGTTTGCCCTGGCCATTGAGCCGTTGGCGGCGGTATTGAGACAAACTAATTCGATTACTGGATTTAGATATGGTTCGGTGGAGGAGAGGGTAGCCCTGTATGCTGACGACATTCTACTATTCTTACAAGACTCGAAGGACTCTCTGACTAATGCCATGGACATAGTGGATAGCTTTGGACATCTGTCTGGTCTCCAGATTAACTGGGGTAAGTCACATTTGATGGAGGTGGACAGTGTGGAGGATCGAAGTGTGGAGGAGGTGGCCCATACGCTTTTAAAAAGAGTGAAAGTGTTTAAATACCTAGGTATTCAGATTGCAGCACCGATTAAGGAATTTCTAGATCTTAATGTGCGGCCATAATTGGGCTTCTGAAAGCTAAGGCGGACACGTGGAGTAGGCTGCCCCTATCGGCGGTGGGTCGCACCAATCTGATTAAGATGGTGTTAATGCCAAAGTTACTTTATGTTTTACACAACTCCCCTGTGTGGATTCCACAGGCAATGTTCCAGCGTATTACAGCAATTTTTAGGGATCTGGTTTGGGGAGGCAAACAACCGAGAATTAAATTGGAGACATTGCAGCGACCCAAGGAGGAGGGAGGTCTTGCCCTGCCCAACCCTTGGATTTATTTCCTAGCTGCTCAGGCCCAACATCTGAGGGGATGGGTGGACGGGGCGAGAGAAGGCTCGCTTCAGGCTATTCTGGAAAATTACATTAATAGACGCCCGTTGGTACAGGGTTTAGAGATGGGTCTGTTTGGGAGGGCCGGTAGGAGGTGTCCGACGTTTGGCCTGGTGCACAGAATGTGGACGAAGGTGAAGACTCTCAGGGGGGTCAACGGGGCGACGGTGTATACCCCAATCTGGAATAATATGCATCTTGGGGAATTCTATAAAATGGGAGAATTGAGGGAATGGACTTGCAGAGGGATAGTATGCTTACATCAGGTGATCGACCGACATGGCCTCAAATCATTTGAATCCTTGAAGTCAGAATTCAGTCTGACGGATAGGCATGGCTTTCAGTATGCACAGGTTAAACATGCATATCATAAACAGAGTAAAGTAAGGAATTTGTGCATACTGACCGATATTGTACTGGACTACATTTGCATGTCTGGAAGATCGAAGGGGGTGATTACCTCGACCTATGCTGACCTATTGCATACATTCCTTCTGCAACATCCTGTGAAAGCGAAGGTGAGGTGGGAAAGGGATGTGGGAGTTCTGTCTGAGGATAAATGGAACACAATTTTAGAGTACATCCCCAAATTATCTTTAAGTGAACCAGGTAGAATGTCCCAGCTCTTGCTTGTTCACAGGGCATACCGGTCCCCAGTCTTTCTGCACAGGATTGGGCTGCGGTCAGACTCAGAATGTCCGAGATGTAGGCTAGAAGATGCGGGCATCCTGCACATGATCTGGGAGTGTCCACGCCTCGCATCCTTCTGGATTGTAATCCTCACCCTAATAGAAGGGAAATAACATTGTGTGATTCCGCGAGACCCGGTGGTCTGCATACTTGGGTATGTGGAGGAAATAGAGGTAGACTCTATGGGGAAGATAGCCATAGCTCGCCTCCTGTACATAGCCAGGAAACTCATTGCCAAATATTGGATCTTGGAGGAAACACCCTCCAGGCAAGAGTTTCTTAGACAAGTCTCTTATGTGATTAAACTGGAAGAAAAAATATACTTTAAGAGGAAAAATGCTAAATACCTGGACCGCCTCTGGGCACCGTGGAAATAATTGTGCTGTCTCTGGCAGACGCCAGTCTAATATGATAACTGATAAGTACGATATAACGGTACAGCTTGATACTAGTGAGAACACTGTCAACACTAAATGTATGGGAGCGTGTTAGTATTTGGAATAGATTCAATGTTGTCTAGCCTGGGTAAGGGAAAAGGGGGGGGCTGTTGTTTTGTGGGGAGGGGGACAGTTTTTGGGAGGTTTATACAAGGGGGAAAAATTGACATTGTGAAGGATTGTATTATGCTTTGTTATTCCTTGCTGATTCTAATAAAATGTATCTGATTTAAAAAAAAAAAAAAAAAAAAAAAAAACAATTATCAAATAAATCTATAAAACCTGACTATTTTATTAAAATAAAACATTGAATTAATAAAATCAATCAATTTCTGTCATTTAATTGTTTTTAGTTTTTTATTCTACAAAGGATCATAATTAATTGTTATTCATGAAACCGGTAACTTAGTGTGATTTTCCAGAATGAACACTGTGTGGAGCCCTTGCGATTCTCAAAATAATAGTTGTTATATTACGGTCATAATGAAGTACTGGCAAATATAGTATAGAAAAGTGACCTATACTGATGATGAAAAAAGAAGAAGAAGAAGAAGAAAAGAAGAAGCATGGCAAGTTATCTACCGTAAGTGGAAAAAAAATAAAAGGTTTGTAAAGAGCAATTCATATATCAAGAAACAGAGCGCCAAGGTACAGGTTCGCTCCCTCAATTCTCCGAAAGCCGCAAGGACTATATATCCAGTGCACAGTTACACAAAGCCAAATCTAAATTGAATCTAGTTGGGACTGCACAGAAAGGCATCTATACAACACCAGGAGAGATATCCCGTGATTACATACCATGTCAACAAGAAACAGCGCTTGTTTATTTTAGAAACAGTGAGAGAAAGCGGGCAGAGAGTGAATGTGTGAATAAAATTTCTGCAAATATTCTCCTAATGTCAAATGAGTATAGGGATCTTGTCTATATAATCAGAAGTGTGCTAATGACTTTTATTAACACAGATACCCGGGTGAGTCTGATATTCCTTTGGGCAGCAGTGCGGACCTTTAAGGCACTTCGTCCTGGAACAGTGATTATCTTGGTAGGGTCTATTATATGAAACATCCAACGGCTTGAAGGACCTTGACAGGGCATCAACCTCGATGTTTTTAATCCAGACTGAAAATGCAGTTCAAAGTTGAAACGGGCAAAGAACAGGGACCTCCGAAACTGCCTGGGATTGAGTCTCTGGGTGGACTGGAGGTAGGCCAGGTTCTTATGATAGGTGAAGATTAAGAACGGATGAACGCCACCCTCGAGGAGGTGTCGCCATTCCTCTAATGCCAGTTTTATGGGCAGCAATTCATGGTCTCCGATGGAATAGTTGGGCTCTGATGTGGTAAACGCTTTAGAGAAAAAAAAACGCAGGTGACTAACCATCTGGTAGAGGATCTCTGTGAAAGGACAGCCCCCCTACTCCGATAGAGGAAGCGTCTACCTCAAGAATGAACTGTCTGTTAACCTCAGGTTGGTGAAAGGTAGGAGCCTCAGAGAAGGAGTGCTTTAAAGGTGGAAAACGGAATTAGACTTTCGGGGAATCCACCACGACGGCACATAGGAGGTTGCCTCTCGGCCGTAATAGGGGCAGGAACACAAAGAGGTTAAATAATACCTCCTCTCACCAGTGTTTACCAAGGATCCACAAAAAATTAAGAGACAAGATTTACTTACACCAGGAGGAAAGAAGCAAAAAATGACAAAAATAGGGAGGGAATTACTCGTGCTGTCGTGGTGGATTCCCCGAAAGAGAATTACCGGTAAGTCTAATTCCGCTTTCTCTCCCATCCTCCACGACAGCACATAGGAGTAATACCAAAGCAAAAAACTCAGAGAGGGACCACAGCTTGAAGGACTTTCAGTCCAAAGGCTAGCGCAGAATGTTTAAGGATGTCTAGCCGATGATGTCTGGTGAAGGTGCGAATCGAAAACCAGGTGGCAGCCTTGCAGATCTGCTCGATGGAAGCGTCTGCGCGTTCAGCCCAGGAGACAGACATAGCACAGGTGGAATGAGCCTTCAGACTATCCAGCAGAGAAAGACCCTGACAAGAGTAGGCCTCGGAAATAGCTCGGTTGATCCAAATAGCAATGGTACTCAGGGACGCCTTCTTGCCCTTGTTACGGCCACTAAGCTGGATAAATAAGTTGTTGTCACTTCTCCAGGGCTGCGTCTGTTGAAGGTAGAACAGAACCGTCTGTCTGGCGTCTAACAGATGGAACTCCCTTTCCTTCTCAGTGCAAGGATTCTGACATAAGGAAGGCAAGACGATTTCTTGGGATCTGTGAAAGTCAGAGGATATTTTTGGAAGAAATGAAGGATCCAAACAGACGATTATGCGATCGTCCAAGACCTTGAGATAGGGTTCGATGATGAAAAGAGCCTGGAGCTCACCAACTCATCTGGCCGAAGTAATTGCCACCAAAAAGGCAGTCTTCCAGGAAAGCTTACTCAAAGGAATTGAGAACAAGGGTTCAAATGAGGACTTGGTCAAGCCATTAAGAACGACATTAAGGTCCTACGGGGGACAGTGGTTGACTGCAGAAGGACGGAGCCGGGAAACCGATCTTCTGAATCTTCTAATCCAAAGATGGTTGGACAAGCATTGACCGAAGTACGTGCTGAGGGCAGAAACTTGAACCTTCAAAGTACTAGGCTTTAAGCCCTTGTCAAGGCCCGCCTGCAGAAAATCCTGGATTCTAGCCAGATTTGGATGAAAGGGGTCAGGAGGCGAGGAACCACACCAGGAGTTGAAAACCTTCCAGATTTTCGCATAGATTGGATTAGTGACTGGCTTGCGACTGGACTGAAGGGTGGCAATCACCTTATTGGACAGGCCCTGCATCTTCAAGATCTGGGCTTCAGTAACCAGGCAGAGAGATGAAGATGGCCCAGGTTGGGATGCAGGATTCCGTCGCCTTCTTGGAATTGAGCACAGCGAACCAACTGCGTTTGGGCCAATAGGGAGCGATAAGAATGGTGTTCACTCCCTCCACTCTGATTTTTTGAATCACCCGTGGGAGCAGCGGAATGGGGGGGGGAAAGCGTACGCTAGCCCGAAGTTCCAAGGGTAAGCAAAGGCATCCACCGCTAGATACTGGTTGTCTTGATGAAGGGAGAAATATTGAGTGGCCTTTGCGTTGCAGTGATTCGCAAATACATCCACATCCGGATGACCCCAGGTTTGTGCGAGCATCTGGAAGACTCTGTCGTAGAGGCACCATTCACCCGGAAGCAGATCTTGCCTGCTCAGAAAATCAGTCTGCACATTCGTGGGACCCCAAAGGTGAAAGGCTGATAGGGAAAGAAGATTGTTCTCCGCCCACTGGAAGATTCGAGCCGAGACATCCTGGAGGCTTTTGTATCCACTTGGTGACAAAGATGAGCCACCGTAGTCAAGTTGTCGGAGATGATCTTGACGTGGGTTCCCCGCACCAGCGAACATGATGCATGGAGAGCCTCTTCCATGGCCCTTAATTCACGGAAGTTGGATGAACGAGCGCTTGTGCGGAGAGACCATTTGCCCTGAAAAGCAAACAGAGACAAGAGCCCCCCAGCCCCTTTTGCTGGTGTCCGTATATATGGGAACCAGCGGCGAGAGAACCCACGGAAAGCCTTTCCGAAGATTGCACTGATCTAGCCACCAATACAATGACAGATTGACACTCCGTGGAAGACAAATGCGATTGTTGAGGCTGATGGAAATCTGTTCCATTGGGACAGGATGTGCGACTGAAAGAGCCTGAGCCCAAGGCACCATCTGAATACACGCGTCATGGAACCCAGGACCGACATGGCTGTGCGGACGGAGATCGAACTCCGAGTCTGAAGAAGAAGTATTTTCGATCTTAACAGAAGTCGCTTGTCCTGAGGGAGAAAGGAGGTCTGGGTGCAGGAATCCAGGACACATACGAGGAAGACTTTCGTCCGGGATGGGTTGAGGCTCGACTTCCCTGAGTTTATCTTCCAGCACAATGATGTTAAGATTTGCATGAAGTCCTGCAGGTGGGAAAGCAGGAGGGACCTGGTAGGAGCGGTGACCAGGAAATCAATCAAGTAAGGAACCACTGTGATGCCCCTTAATCTGACATATGCCATCACTTCCGCCATCACTTTCATAAACATACGAGGGGCCGAAGAGAGACCGAAGGGGAGGACCTGAAACTGAAAGTGATGGACCTGGTGCTGAAACAGGATCGCGAACCTCAGGAAGCGCTGATCTTCTTGACGGATAGGAATATGATAATACGCATCCTGGAGGTCCAGAGTCGCCATCAGATAATCTCGTCCAATCAGGGGAACAATGGACCTGATGGATTCCATCTTGAACCTGGAGTAGGCTATGTGATGGATCAGAGGCTTCAGATTTCTAATGGTCCTGAATGAACAGTTCGGTTTCTTCACCAGGAATAGACGGGAATAGTGTCCCCTTCCAATTTCCCCTTCTGGAACTGGAACAACTGCTCCCATGAGGAAGAGGGACTGGACTTCCTTCCAGAGGGACGACTGGAGCTTCTGTGAAGACAGGGAAGTTATACGTAGATGCTGGGGAGGAGGGCAGGAGAACACAATCCATCCCTTCACGGGGAAGACGCGGTCTGATGTGATTTCCCGCCATCGGGGGAGAAAGATGGTAAGTGTTCCCCCTACCGGGATGGCGTCACTTTCTATCCTGTCTGTCCTGGGGACAGGAGGAAAAATACTCCTCCCTTTACCCCCTTTGAGTAACTACAACGGCCACCCTTACCTTTGTCCCTTTGCTGGGACTGGGTCTGGGACCTATAAGGATGTTGGGGATGAAAGGACTTGGGCTTGGATTTCAATTCAGGCAGGCCCTTCTTATCAGCCGCCTTTTTCAGTAGCTGGTCTAACACTTCACCAAACACATAATCGCCCTGGCAAGTAATGGAGCACAACCTGCTTTTTGAAGCCATGTCTCCACTCCATGTCTGAAGCCAGACTGCACGCCTAGTGGTATTAGACACCACCATTGATCTGGCCGCTGTTTTGATGGATTCCGCTGAAGAATCGGCAAGAAAACAGGAAGCCTTCTGCAACAACGGTATGGAGACCAGAAGGACTGCGTGTGGAGTGCCCTGAGCAATGCAAGACTCCAGTTGGTCCAACCACCTAGTCATGCGTCGAGCAACACAAGTAGCCGATATCAAACAAGAAGAAGACGCTTCCCATTATCTCTTCAACAAACTGTCAGCCTTTCAGTCCATTGGATCCTTCAGCTGAGAAGAGTCCTCAAATGGCAGGGTAGTTTTGTTAACCACCTTAGCAATCTGAACATTGATTTTAGTGATGTCAGACCACAATTTCGAAACTGAGGAGTCCAGAGGGAACTGCCCTTTCATCCTGGCGGGGACCACATGGCGTTTCTCAGGAAATTTCCATTCTTCCATGATCATTTCCTTCAGGTTATCATGTACAGGGAAAACTGATGTTTTCTTGGATTGTAGGCCCCCCGAGCATGACATCCTGCACTGACTGGGCTGGTATATTATCCTCCACACCCATAGTCTCCCGTACAGCCGACACCTATTCAGCTATCACAAAAATATGCTGAATCACAGCACCAAGGCTTTACCGGGTACAGCTGTTACCCATAACAAGGCGCACATCCATTTCCAGGGAGTCTAACCTGGACCAAACAGACATATAAGTAAAGTAAGACAGCGCCTCACCGGTTGGTATCATTCAAAGTGTCTTCTTTATTTCTGCCCCCAAACGAGTGACGTTTCGATCAGAGATCTTGATCAAGCTTGATAAAGATCTCTGATCGAAACGTCACTCATTTGGGGGCAGAAATAAAGAAGACACTATGAATAATACCAACCGGTGAGGCGCTGTCTTACTTTACCAATTCAGCAACGTCCTCAGAAGAAAAATAATTTCTTCTGGGAGCCTCAATCTCCATATCTCTGGTCAGGGAAGTATCCGAGTCGTCTATCAAGCCTTCTTCTGAACCTGATGCCTCAAAAACCTCAAGAGCAGAATCATCCAATGTGATATTTCTCTTTTTAGGAGGGGTAGCAGTAAGGGCGTGGGAGACAGAGGTGAGGGAGGACCTGATCTCCTGCTTAAAGAGGACCTGTCACCCCCCCCATACATGCTGATCCAATTGCAGCACTGAATGCAGCATTTCTGCTGCATTCAGGCAAGGGGTCCCCCATCCCTTGAGCCCCCCTGTACCCAGAGATAATTGAATTAAAAAACTTACAATGTGGAGCCAAAGAGGTGTGGTGTAGCGGCTGGAGCCACTGCTCTTCACAGGGCAATTTCACGCCCCCTGTATGTATTATCCTCCCTCATGTCACCCATGGTCTCCCTCTCCTGCATGAGAAGCTGCATGCCTGCCCCGCCTCCTGCGGTTATGTCAGCTCCTTTCCCCGCCCTGCTCAATGTTATCCACAAAGCAGGGCCGGGAAAAGCGGTGACATCAATGCAGGAGGAGGGACAGGCGTCCAGCATCTCATGTAGGAGGGGGAGACCATGAGTGACAGGAGGGAGAATAATACATACAGGGGGCATAAAATTGCCCTGTGAAGAGCAGTGGCTCCAGCCCACTACACCACACCTCTTTGGCTCCACATTGTAAGTTTTTTAATTCAATTATCTTGGGGTACTGGGGGGCTCAAGGGATGTGGGACCCCTTGCCTGAATACAGCAGACATGCTGCATTTAGTGCTGCAATTAGATCAGCATGTATGGGGGGGTGACAGGTCCTCTTTAATGAGACCCTTAAGCTAGTCCATTAGGGAAGGCTTCTCATCCCTCATGACCTTATCAGTACAGTCCAGGCATAGAAGCTTCTTGTGGGAAGAAGACAACTTCTTGTTACATACACCACATTTGCAGGGCTGGGATTTCAGTTTCTGTTTCTGTGTCTGGTCCTTTTCTCCCTGTAATACATAACAGGGAGAGAAGGAATTAAAAAGAGCCCTAAAAAGAGGATTGGGGGCTACAGGGCCCTCATAGCCAGTACTTACAGGGGTTGAGGCAGCGCTGGGCTCTGCAGCTGCAGTGCCTGGGACCACATCCATCTGGGCAGACTGGGACATAATGATACACAGAGGCCTTACCTTAGGATGTCCCCCCCAGGAGTCCTTATATGGGAAGGAACCCTGGGAATGCGCTTCCAAATGGCAGTAGGTGCCTCTCCTGCCCCGATCCGGAATCCCCAGCGGCCGCCATTACAGCGAGGACTGCCACACGGAAACCGGAAGTGACGCGCACACCGGCCAGCCTGCCACTGGAAGTGACACGCCCCAGCGTCGGATGTCACATCCGGGCGCGAAGTCGCCCGGAGGGAAGGAAGAGGTCGCAGAGCTCCGGGAGGACTACGGCCCGTCTGCGCCGCTCAGCGTTACCCGGAGGCGCAGGAGAGCAGCGCGGTCCTACTCCTCCTGGAGCAGGAGCGGTCCAGGGAGGAAGGAGCACCAGGCCTGATCGACCCGCCGCCCGGCTAGGAAATGGTAAGAGGACTGCTTCGCCGACACCAGGAGAAACCTCTTCATGCCCAATAGGGACAGGAAATACTGGTGAGAGGAGGTGGGAGGGGCTATTTAACCTCTTTGTGTTCCTGCCCCTATTAGGTCCGAGAGGCAACCTCCTATGTGCTGTCGTGGTGGATGGGAGGAGAAAAGGCGTTTTTTGCCTCTGGGGTCCAGATGCAGGAATTTGCTCCCTTACAGATGAGAGCCGTGATAGGTTTGATTAGGAAAGAAATTTGAGGAATGAATTGCATGTAATAATTCGCAAAACCAAGGAACCGGTGAATGGCCCTGGTCTCCACCGGACAGGGCCACTTAAGAGCTTCTCAGTGTCCATCCACAGTCCAGAAGCAGAGATGATATATCCGAGAAAGGGCAAAGAGGTCTGCTCAAAGACACATTTCTCCATCTTGGCGTACAACCGATTCCTCCTCAGTCGCTGGAGGACTTGCAGAACGTTCCATCTATGGGAGGATGAATCCAGAGAAGATGAGGATGTTATCTAGGTATACCACTACACATGTGTATCAACAGGTCGCGGAAGATGTCATTAACGAAGTCTTGAAACACAGCGGGGGCATTACATAGACCGTAGGGCATGACCAAATACTCATAATGGCCATCCCGAGTGTTGAACGCGGTCTTCCATTCGTCCCCGGAGCGTATGCGAACCAAGTTGTAGGCCCCGCTGTGCTGTTTCAATCCTGTTTTATAGTTTAATCTGATTATATCTCTGATGCTTGTCTCTGCTGCCACCTGCTGGCCAGACCTTTCAATTCTTCTGCCTTTCCTTGTCCAGCCTATGGGGGTGTGGCTCCTGCACGTGCTGTTTGTCTCTTCCTGCTTCTTCAGTCTTCGGCAGACATTTTCCACTGCAGAGAGAGTTTCGTCCCCATGGAGCTGGAGAAGCAAAGTTTTTGACCCACAAGTAGCGACTGCAGAGACAAGCTTCATACAAGATTTCAATGCCATGTTTTGGATCATTCATCTATGGAATAAACCAGCATTGTTTTCATCCTAACGTGTGTACGCTTATCTGAGACGCTGCTCCGGGTCCTGTCTGCCCCTCTTACTGGAAGTACAAAGGTAAGAAAGAACTCTCACCCCATTATACAACCAGCGTGCCTTTATCGCCTTTAAGTGGGAACAGAACAGTCAAAAACTTTGATTGAAAGCTCCTAATAGTCAAAAACTTTGGTTGAAAGCTCCTAGCAGCTAGAAAACTGCCTTACAGCCCAACATCCAGCTATAGTTCTCCATGTGCCCTGTCCCTCTGTGCATTAATCTGCCCAGCAACAAGCCTTGTGTATCTGTCTGCCTGCAGCAGTGCACGTCTGGACAAGCCTGGAGGAAGCTCTCCCACCTGCCACATCTTGTATCAGCTCTGCCTGTACTGTTATAAAGAACTGTTTTTATGCACCTGCGGTTTCCTTCTGGCCACATCGCTTCCATAAGCCTGCAGTACACTATACCTCATTACTGCACATCGGCGAGCTGCGAACCCCAAGTTTCGTCAAAGCCACCTTGGGGATCCCACCAGGGAGTTCCCGCAGAGCCGCACAGTGATTTTCGGACCCCTATTCAAAGGTTGAGTTTTTTAAAGAGACAGTACACCTTTATTCAAGATGGCCGAAAAGGACCTCGGACAGGCTCATACTGCTGAAACAGAGCAAATACAACCTGATACCGTCCACGATGAAGCCCAGGAGGCAGACCCCACGTCTCAAGCAGACCAAGTTACCCGACCAAAACGTTCTTACAAACCAACGGTAAAGGCAATTGAAAACTATCACGCTATGAAAGATGAGCTAAGTGAACGCCTGGAAGAACAGTGGGAACGCGTCGCCTCTTTCATGTCGAGACTTGAACCCTCGTCAGGCGACGCCGCAAGCTTACAGTCTGTTATGGAACGGCTGAACGCCGCCCATGAAGGATACAAGAGACTGTCAACAAGGTACATTGCCTTTCTAAAAGACTTTAATTCTGATGAATCCCTTTCAGACCTCAGTAAGACACTAGAGATGGACAAAGGGAGAGATGCCAAGGTCCGACACGCCATAAACAAGGCCGAACACCGTATCTCTCACCTGCAAGAAACCAGATCACACCGATCGAGCTCATCTAAACGTTCCTCTCGGTCATCCAGGTCATCATCCTCAAGAAGTTCAACCATGAGCGACAGGATACTAGAGGCCCGCATAATAGCAGAGGAATCCAGGGTGAGACGTTCTTTCACTGAGAGAGAAGCAGAAGAAAAAAGGACAGAAGCAAGGGCAGAGGCAAAAAGGGCAGAAGCAGAGGTGGAAGCAAAAAGGGCGGAAGCAAGGGCAGAAGCAGAGGCTAAAAGGGCGGAAGCGGAGATGGAAGCAAAAAGGGCAGAAGCAGAGGCTAAAAGGGCGGAAGCGGAGATGGAAGCAAAAAGGACCGAAGCAGAAGCGGAGGCTCGAATACAGATCCTTCGGTCACAGATGGAAGAGGAGGTTGCGCTAGCTAAAGTAAGACTACTCGAGCAGGCATTGATCCAAGGTCTTGATCCAGCTAACTCGCCACCACTGGAAACGGATGATCCAGTCGATCGCACCAGAGACTATGTGCTAAACCGGGTACCTGTAGCGACCCCGGTTTACAGTACCGTCCAAGTCAACGACACCAAAACCCCCAACATACTTCTAAAGGTGCCAGTACCCTCGAAGGCGCCGAGCTAATTAACGACAGTCGCCGAGAGATACCCTCTCAAACACAGTCACCACCACAAGATGGCAACCCAGCGTTTCCTGGCCCACCTTCACAGCTCAAGCGGTATTCGTCAGATTCTTCAAGGGCTAAACCACAGCTCAACCCTGCAGCAGCATCATTCTACCCGGAAACAGCTCATCCATTCACGCCAGGCGGCCCATACGCCCCAGGGGCATCACGAGTCGTCGTGGCAACAAGTGGTGAGAAGTCGGACATGTCCGAGTTTGCCAGGTTCATGGTGAGCAGAGAGCTAATCAGTACTAGTCTTGTGAATTTTGATGATCGTGCAGAGAACTACAGGGCCTGGAAAGCAACCTTCAAGGCAGCCATCGCCAATCTCAACCTAACCGAAGAACAGGAACTCGACCTCCTGATCAAGTGGTTGGGCCCAAGCTCTTCAAGCCGTTTCAAGAGCCTCAGAACCGTCTATGTAGGACAAGCAGAAGCAGGTCTTGCCGCCGCATGGCAAAGGCTGGAACGCACGTTTGGCAGCGCGGAAGCAATAGAGAAAGCCCTATTCAAGAGACTGCAGGATTTCTCAAAGATCAACCTTAAAGAAGTCCACAAGCTCCAAGACCTAAGTGATCTGCTCATGGAGCTGGAGCTCGCCAAAAGAGACCCTCGTCTGTCCGGGCTGTGCTATCTGGATTCAGCCCATGGAGTAAACCCAATCGTGGTGAAGCTGCCATACAGTCTGCAGGAGAAATGGGCAACGTCAGTCTCAAGGTACAAAAGAGTGAACAACGTCACCTTTCCCCCATTTATCCACTTCTGCAGATTCATTGACGACCAGGCCCAGATGAGGAATGACCCCAGCCTCGACTTCCTAGTATCCAACACTTCGGCAGCTGCAGCAACTCCAGCATCAAGGTATGAAAGTGCTATACAAAAACCCAGAGACACTAAGAGAGCTGTGAATGTTAGAAAGACCGAACTACCATCACCCGCAACGCCCACAGACGAACAGAACACTGTCTCACCACGAGATAAGTCTTTCAATCGTGAATGTCCCATCCATAAAAAACCACACTCACTGACCAAGTGCAAGGGTTTAGATCCAAAACCTTACAGGAGCGCAAGAAGATCCTCACTGAGCTTGGGATTTGCTTCAAATGCTGCGCATCACTTGAGCACATGGCCAAGGACTGTAAATCCACAGTCAAGTGTGGGGAGTGCCACAGCGAAAAGCACATTTCAGCCATGCATCCTACTCGGCTAGCTAGAGACACACCGGCCACAGTCACCACCGCTCCCGCTCCAAGTCATGGCGGGGAGCCACAGAATCAGACTGACACCGCCACAACTGTTTCCTGCTCATGCTCAGAGGTATGTGGAGAGGGCCGAATGGAGAAATGTTGTGCCCGAATATGCCTCATCAAGGTTTATCCCGAGGGACGCCCAGAAAAGGCGATGAAGGTGTATACCATCATAGACGACCAAAGCAACCGCTCCCTGGCAGGAACCAAATGCTTTGAAGCCTTCGGAATTAGTGGACCATCAGAACCCTACACCTTGAACACCTGCTCAGGCCGCATAGAGACTAACGGCAGAAGACCCGGGGATTCATTGCTTCTCCTATCAACGGGAAGACTGAAATACCTCTACCAACGCTCGTTGAATGTGACCAAATACCCAGCCACAGGAGTGAAATTCCTACCCCAGAAGCTGCACTTCATCAACCACACCTGAAACACCTCGCGAGCGCTATCCCACCTATAGACAACAACGCGGAGATTCTACTCCTGCTCGGCAGAGACAACCTGAGGGTACACAAGGTGCGACAACAGTGCAACGGACCTGACTATGCACCATACGCCCAGAGACTGGACTTGGGATGGGTAGTCATAGGAAATGTGTGTGTTGATCGATCAGAAATCGACTCCTTCAGGACCTACGTGCATGGAGATGGGCGCACAACCTGCCTAAGACCATGTCCTCATCACCATGAAGTGAAGAAGCCCCCAGACTCAATACAGCTACCCGACGTCGCTTCTTCCCTGCGTACCGACAACTTAGGAAGATCAGTCTTTCACGCAACCTATGGTCTGCGAAGAACCGCGTCAGAGGGAGAGCCCGAGTATGGCACAGACACGAGAGACTTTGTTGAAAAAGACTTTTACGTAGATGACGGGCTCAAATCATTACCCACCGAGGAAGCAGCCATTGATTTGCTCAAAAGGACCCAAGGTCCAGAGTTCCTGCTGAGACAGTCGGAGGAAGGTGTCCAGGAAAACTTCAGCATCCTAGATCCAGATAACGATCCAGATGTCCGAACTGAAGTCAACACCCTGGCCACCAGTGCAGAGGAAGCTTCCAACCTCGGCTGCCAACGTTTTGAACGTTTCTCCAGCTGGACAAGACTCGTCCGGACTGTCGCCAGGTTAGTGCACATCGCCAGATGCTATTGTACAGACCTAAAAAACAGAGACTGTCATCGCTGGCATGTGTGCCACAAACCCCTTTCTGCTGAGGACATCTCCCATGGTGAGTCTCTCATAATACGCCACCTCCAACAGAGCGAATTCGCCACCGAATGGAACTGTTTACACAACAAACAGCAGATTCCACTAAGAAGCCCTCTCGCCACTCTAAACCCGATTATGGACAGTTTTGGCTTACTTAGAGTCGGCGGTCGTTTAAATCAGGCTCGTTTCGGAGTCGCAGAACAAAATCCTCTCATCATTCCCAACAAACACCACGTTACAGTCTTGCTGATCCGACATCACCATGAAAGGACTGAACACCAAGGCAGGCAGATCACAGAGGGCGCTGTACGGTCGGCAGGCCTTTGGATCATTGGAATGAAGAGACGTGTAGTACAAATACTCCATGATTGTGTGCATTGTCGCAAAACGAGAGGAAAGCAACTGTGCCAACAAATGGCTGATCTGCCTGCAGACAGACTTTCTACGGAACCACCTTTCACCTACGTGGGCCTAGACGTGTTCGGACCATGGATGGTATCCTCACGCAGAACGCGTAGCAGCCGAGCAGACAATAAGCGGTGGGCTGTGCTATTCACCTGCATGAGTGTTCAAGCCGTTCACATTGAGGTGTTAGAATCCATGGATACTTCCTGCCTGATCAATGCCTTAAGGAGGTTCTTTGCCATTAGAGGACCAGTAAAGCAGCTGAGGTCCGACCGTGGCAGCAACTTCGTCGGTGCATGTAGAGAGCTGAACATCGACACCAAGCCAATCCAAGACCAGCTAGCAGACAAGGGTTGCACCCTGGATCTTCAATTCTCCTCACAGTTCTCACATGGGAGGCTCCTGGGAGAGGATGATCGGGATCTCACGCAACATCCTGAACTCCATGCTAAAGGACGTTAACTCCTCAAGACTCACGCACGAGACTCTAGTCACTCTTTTAGCCGAAGTCTCAGCCATCATCAATTCGAGACCCCTCGTGCCCGTGACAATGGATCCAGAGGTACCAACCATGCTGACTCCCACTATCCTTCTTACTCAAAAAATTGACAACGCGGTAATTCCCAGCGAGACTTCACTCACGCCAACACCTACCAAAGACACTGGAAACGAGTCCAATATTTGGCCGACTACTTCTGGAATCGATGGAGAAAGGAATACCTCAACGTTCTTCAAGGAAGAAGGAAGTGGCGACATCCCAAGCCAAATATCAAGGAAGGAGACCTGGTCCTTATGAAAGATCAGACCACTCAAAGAACTGACTGGCCTCTGGGACTTGTTACTAAGACACTACCTAGCCAGGACGGCAATGTGCGGAAGGTGGAGCTAAGGGTCTTCAGGAAAGGTGAGACGAAGACCTTTGCAAGGCCGATCCACGAACTCATTCTGCTGTTGCCCGCAGAGAGCGCCACTACGGGATGAACGCTTCCGGACCTGAACTTTAGCTGTTTTTCTTCTCATTTTTGGATTTTTGAATTTGAATTGTTGTATTTAACATGCCCTTCGTTTTAGGTATTGTTATGGACTAATAGTGGAATCCCCAAAGTGAATTCCAGACGGGGAGTGTGCTGTTTCAATCCTGTTTTATAGTTTAATCTGATTATATCTCTGATGCTTGTCTCTGCTGCCACCTGCTGGCCAGACCTTTCAATTCTTCTGCCTTTCCTTGTCCAGCCTATGGGGGTGTGGCTCCTACACGTGCTGTTTGTCTCTTCCTGCTTCTTCAGTCTTCGGCAGACATTTTCCACTGCAGAGAGAGTTTCGTCCCCATGGAGCTGGAGAAGCAAAGTTTTTGACCCACAAGTAGCGACTGCAGAGACAAGCTTCATACAAGATTTCAATGCCATGTTTTGGATCATTCATCTATGGAATAAACCAGCATTGTTTTCATCCTAACGTGTGTACGCTTATCTGAGACGCTGCTCCGGGTCCTGTCTGCCCCTCTTACTGGAAGTACAAAGGTAAGAAAGAACTCTCACCCCATTATACAACCAGCGTGCCTTTATCGCCTTTAAGTGGGAACAGAACACCCGCGCAGATCCAATTTCATGAAAATTCAAGCCCCTTTGAGCTTGTCAAAGAGCTCTGGGATCAGCGGCAGTGGATATTTATTCTTGATGGTGATCAGGTTCAAACCCCTGTAGTCTACAGGGTCGAAGGGAGCTGTCTTTCTTCTTAACAAAGAAGAACCCTGCACCAGTAGGGGAAGTGGATTTACGAATGAAACCCCTAGCCAAATTGTCTGCGATGTAATCTGACATGCCTTGTAACTCAGCTGGAGACAGTGGATAGATTCTTCCCCTGGGTGGCGTGGAACCAGCGACTAGGTCAATGGTGCAATCATACGGCCGATGAGGTGAGAGAACCTTTGCCTCAGTTTTATTGAAGATGTCTGTGAACAACCAATAAGCAGCCCGTAACCCTGGAGGAGCAGAAGACTGTTGCAATGAACAAGGTGGCAGAACGGACTGAAGACATCGCTCTAGGCAGAGAGAGCCCCATCACAGCACATCCCCAGTGTGCCAATCGAGGACAGATTCATGAGCCCAGAGCCAGGGAAGACTGAGGAAAAGAGCGTGGGAGAGACTGGGTAAGATGTAGAAGGCAGCCTTTTCACAGTGTAGAGCCCCAATCTGCACCTCCACCTCTTCTGTCACCTCAGTAATTACCTCCTGCATTGGTCTGCCATCCACTGACGTCATTAAATGAGGGGCCAATAGAGGTATTACGAGAATCCCAAGCCGAGTAACATCTTCTTGTCTGATGAAGTTTCCAGCTGCTCCTGAATCCAAGTAGGTCAGCTCAGGGAAGTGTCTCAGTGGACGTATCACCTGCACGGGCAGGGTGAGGCGTAGAGAGGCATCACTCTCGCCTAGGGTGACCTCTCTGACTTGACCTAGGCGGAGGAGTTTCTCGGTCTCACAGCACAATTACGGCGCTGATGGGATGAGGTTCAGCAGTGTAAGCACCCATAAAGGGTTAACCCACGCCAGAGCCTCGCCCTCCAGATGGGATACCACAAAAGCCACCTTAGCCCAATCAGTGGGATACTGTTGAGGTAACAGTTCGAAGTGTAGACGGCACGGATTCAGAAAGCCCAGCACAGTTTGAGGTCACCACTGTACCTAGGCGGTTTCCCAAGGTGAGGCGGAGGGTTCGGGGTGCTTCCTGGAGAACGATCATGGGACATGGCCTGAGCCGAGACCATGGCTGTGGGTTGTAGAGTGAACATATGATCATCTACTGAGGACATGTAAGACAGCATGCGAGATTGCATGTCACGTTGCATGGAAAGTTCCTGCTGCAAATTTGCTAGCTGAGTAGCGGATACCAGGTCAGAGGTCTGGAGGGAAGCCAATCGGGAATCCATGGACTGCATGAACGCCATAATACGGATCTGATTCTCTCGTAGATAAGCCAGTTCCTTTTGCGCCGAGAACGGAGCATTGGCGGGGTTCATGGCCCAATTATTCTGTCATGCTTCCGGAGGAAGGCACCCTAGAGTGGACCCACTGGGCCGTGGTACAGAACTCCCCTGGGTGAGCTGGACCTAGTTGATCCAACCCCTATACAAGGATTGTCAGGGGCAAGCCCAGGGGATCTACATAACACAGATGCCGGTACCAGAGGGGCGGCTCATAGGGTTAACCTAATGGAGGTATGGCAGAGGGGCAGAGGAGGACTGGAGGTACCAGATCTCGAAGTATGGGCAGGATGAATGACTGGAAGAATTACCCACGAATGAGAGAGCACAAGGAGGGCCTGACTAACAGCCATATATGCACAAGGCAGCTAACACAATAATCAGGCACCTCCCAGCAGTGGAGGTGGCCCGATATACCGGAGGACGGACAGCTATTGGCCAAGGGAAGTGTCAGGCTGAGCCATGCTGGCCCCTAGATTCACAGAGGAGGAGCGTGGCCGCGCCCAATGCACCGCTCATTACACCGTCCATTGTAGTGTGCTGTTGTACGAACCCCGGTGGCAGACAGGAAGGGGACCTGGCGACGGCTCCGAGACATTGCACGCCTGGACACCCGACCGGCAGAGCAGGAGAGAATGTCAGGCAGCGTCAGGGAAGGTGAGCGGGGGAGCAGTGCCAAGGTCTGAATAATTATGACCATGTGATATTTCACTTTTTCTTCTTTAATAAATTTGCACAAATATCTACATTTCAGTTTTTTTCCAGTCAAGATGGGGTGCAGAGCGTACACTAATCAGAAAAAAAATGAACTTTTTTGACTTTACCAAATGGCTGCAATGAAACAAAGACTGAAAAATTTAAAGGGGTCTGAATACTTTCTGTACCCACTGTATAGTTCTAAAATAAAACTCCTGGTTTTTATTACATATAATTTCCCTTTCTCGTATTAATATTACTTTAGCAATGATCATAGTCTGGATATAATTATTCTTCAAAAGTAATATTAATTACACTATTCTTTGTTTTTTTTCGGTCCACGTACTATTCGAAGAAGTGAAGTGTCCTGGATTAACATATTTATATTATTATCTACTACTAGCTGTGAGCCCGGTGCAAATGCATCGGGATTCTAGAACGTGGCAATATTATTTGCATTAATAGCATTATTATTACCATTAATAGCATAATTATTAGCATTAACAGCATTATTATTAGCATTAATAGCATTATTAATAGCAATAATAGTACTAATAATAGTATTGTTATTAGTATTAATAGCATTATTACCATAAATAGCATTAATAATAGTGTTAATAGCATTATTATGAGGAGTAATACCATTATTAGCATTAATAAAATTATTAATAGCATTAATAGAATTAAAAATAGCATTATTAATAGGATTAATAGCATGATTATTAGCCTTAATAGCATTAATATTAGCATGAATAGCATTAATAGCATTATTAATAACATTAATAGCATTATTAATAGCATTAATAGCCTAAATAATAGAATTAATAGCATAAATAATCGCATTAATAGCATGAGTATTAGCATAAAGAGCATTAATAACAATATTATTAGCATTATTAGAATTTTGAATAACAAATAGCATGATTATTAGCCTTAATAGCATTATTAATAGCGTTAATATGAATATTATTAGCATTATTAGCATTAATATTAGCATTAATAGCATAATTATTAGCATTAATAGCATTATTATTAGCAGTAATAGCATTATTATTAGCAGTAATAGCATTATTAATAGCATTAATAGCATTAATAATACAATTAATAGCATTAATATTATCATTAATAGCATTAATAGTATTATTAATAGCATGAATAGCATTATTAATAGCATTAATAGCATTATTAATAGCATTAATACCATTATTAATAGCATTAATAGCATAAATAATAGAATTAATAGCATAAATAATCGTATTAATAGCATCACTATGAGCATAAAGAGCATTAATAGCAATATTATTAGCATTAATAGCATTTTAATATCATAAATATCATGATTATTAGCCTTAATAGCATTATTAATAGCGTTAATATGATAATTATTAGCATTATTAGCATTAATATTAGCATTAATAGCATAATTATTAGCATAAATAGCATTATTATTAGCAGTAATAGCATTATTATTAGCATTAATAGCATTATTAATAGCATTAATAATACAATTAATAGCATTAATATTAGCATTAATAGCATTAATAGTATTATTAATAGCATGAATAGCATTATTAATAGCATTAATAGCATTAATAGCATTATTAATAGCATTAATAGCATAAATCATAGAATTAATAGCATAAATAATCGTATTAATAGCATTACTATAAGCATAAAGAGCATTAATAGCAATATTATTAGCATTAATAGCATTTTGAATATCATAAATAGCATGATTATTAGCCTTAATAGCATTATTAATAGCGTTAATATGATTATTATTAGCATTAATATATAGCATTAATAGCATAATTATTAGCATTAATAGCATTATTATTAGCAGTAATAGCATAATTATTAGCATTGATAGCATTAATAGCAATATTATTTGCATTAATAGCATTATTATTACCATTAATAGCATAATTATTAGCATTAATAGCATAATTATTAACATTAATAGCAGTAATAATAGCATTAATAGCAATATTATTTGCATTAATAGCATTATTATTACCATTAATAGCATAATTATTAGCATTAATAGCATAATTAACAACATTAATAGCATAATTATTAGCATTAATAGCATATATAGCATATATTTGCATTAAACCATTATGATTACCATTAATAGCATAATTATTAGCATTAATAGCATAAATATTAGCATTAATAGCATAATTATTAGCATTAATAGTATAAATATTAGCATTAATAGCATAATTAATAGAATTAATAGCATAAATATTAGCATTAATAGCATAATTATTAACATTAATAGCATTAATAGCAATATTATTTGCATTAATAGCATTATTATTACCATTAATAGCATAATTATTAGAATTAATAGCATAATTATTAACATTAATAGCATAATTATTAGCATTAATAGCATTAATAGCATAAATATTAGCATTAATAGATAGCATAATTATTAGCATTAATAGTATAAATATTAGCATTAATAGCATAATTATTAGCATTAATAGCATAAATATTAGCATTAATAGCAATATTATTTGCATTAATAGCATTATTATTACCATTAATAGCATAATTATTAGCATGAATAGCATAATTATTAATATTAATAGCATTAATAATAGCATTAATAGCAATATTATTTGCATTAATAACATTCTTATTACATTAATAGCCTAATTATTAGCATTAATAGCATAATAATTACCATTAATAGCATTAATAATAGAATTAATAGCAATATTATTTACATTAATAGCATTTATTATTACCATTAATACCATAATTATTAGCATTAATAGCATAATTATTAGCATTAATAACATAAATATTAGCATTAATAGCATAATTATTAGCATTAATAGCATTATTATTAGCAGTAATAGCATTATTAATAGCATTAATAAAATTAATAATACAATTAATAGCATTTATTTATTTATTTTATTATTATTTTTTATTTAATTATTTATTATTTTTTATTTATTTTTTTATTACTTTTTAATTATTTTTTAATTATTTTTTTTATTATTAAATTTATTATTTATTTAAAGTGAGCCTGAGGCAGAGACCCAGTTCTCTTTCAGGTCCGCTGAAAGGACTGATATTATTAGCATATATTTATTTATTTTATTATTATTTTTATTTAATTATTAATTATTTTTTATTTATTTTTTAATTATTTTTTAATTATTTTTTTATTATTACATTTATTATTTATTTAAAGTGAGCCTGAGGCAGAGACCCAGTTCTCTTTCAGGTCCGCTGAAAGGGCTGATATTATTAGCATATATTTATTTTTTTTATTATTATTTTTTTTTTAATTATTTATTATTTTTTATTTATTTTTTTATTATTTTTTAATTATTTTTTAATTATTTTTTTTTATTATTAAATTTATTATTTATTTAAAGTGAGCCTGAGGCAGAGACCCAGTTCTCTTTCAGGTCCGCTGAAAGGGCTGATATTATTAGCATATATTTATTTTTTTATTATTATTTTTTTTTAATTATTTATTTTTTTATTATTTTTTAATTATTTTTTAATTATTTTTTTTTATTATTAAATTTATTATTTATTTAAAGTGAGCCTGAGGCAGAGACCCAGTTCTCTTTCAGGTCCGCTGAAAGGGCTGATATTATTAGCATATATTTATTTTTTTTATTATTATTTTTTTTTAATTATTTATTATTTTTTATTTTTTTATTATTTTTTAATTATTTTTTGTATTATTAAATTTATTATTTATTTAAAGTGAGCCTGAGGCAGAGACCCAGTTCTCTTTCAGGTCCGCTGAAAGGGCTGATATTATTAGCATATATTTATTTTTTTTATTATTATTTTTATTTAATTATTAATTATTTTTTATTTATTTTTTTATTATTTTTTAATTATTTTTTAATTATTTTTTTTATTATTAAATTTATTATTTATTTAAAGTGAGCCTGAGGCAGAGACCCAGTTCTCTTTCAGGTCCGCTGAAAGGGCTGATATTATTAGCATATATTTATTTTTTTTATTATTATTTTTATTTAATTATTAATTATTTTTTATTTATTTTTTTATTATTTTTTTATTATTTTTTAATTATTTTTTTTATTATTAAATTTATTATTTATTTAAAGTGAGCCTGAGGCAGAGACCCAGTTCTCTTTCAGGTCCGCTGAAAGGGCTGATATTATTAGCATATATTTATTTTTTTTATTATTATTTTTATTTAATTATTAATTATTTTTTATTTATTTTTTTATTATTTTTTTATTATTTTTTAATTATTTTTTTTATTATTAAATTTATTATTTATTTAAAGTGAGCCTGAGGCAGAGACCCAGTTCTCTTTCAGGTCCGCTGAAAGGGCTGATATTATTAGCATATATTTATTTTATTTATTATTATTTTTTTTGAATTATTTATTATTTTTTATTTATTTTTTTATTATTTTTTAATTATTTTTTAATTATTTTTTTAATTATTAAATTTATTATTTATTTAAAGTGAGCCTGAGGCAGATACCCAGTTCTCTTTCAGGTCCGCTGAAAGGGCTGATATTATTAGCATATATTTATTTTTTTTTATTATTATTTTTATTTAATTATTAATTATTTTTTATTTATTTTTTTATTATTTTTTTATTATTTTTTAATTATTTTTTTTATTATTAAATTTATTATTTATTTTAAGTGAGCCTGAGGCTGAGACACAGTTCTCCTTCAGGTCCGCTAAAGGGCTCATATTATTAACATTTAAATTTTATTTTTATTATTATTTTTAAATTAATTATTTATTATTTTTTTATTTATTTTTTTATTATTTTTTAATTATTTTTTTTATTATTAAATTTATTATTTATTTTAAGTGAGCCTGAGGCTGAGACACAGTTCTCCTTCAGGTCCGCTAAAGGGCTCATATTATTAACATTTAAATTTTATTTTTATTATTATTTTTAAATTAATTATTTATTATTTTTTATTTATTTTTTTATTATTTTTTAATTATTTTTTAATTATTTTTTTTATTATTAAATTTATTTGTTGACATACATTAGCGGTGTGTCGGCGAATTAACGGCCGGGCCCCTGGTTCTATTTGTCGGCCCCAAAATCGCGGACACACCGCTAATGTATGTCTATGGGCAGTGAGGTCGAATTGTGATTGGTCGGCGTCAGCAGAGAGCGACCAATCAGAAATCGAGCTGACTGCCCATAGACATGCATTAGCGGTGTGTCCGCGATTTTAGGGCCGACAAATAGAACCAGGTGGGCGGCCATAAAATCGGCGACACACCGCTAATGTATTTCAATGGGATATGAGGTGCTCTTCTGATTGGCTGAGGGCATTAGACAGCGACCAATCAGAAGAGCAGCTCACATCTCATAGAGATAGAATGGCGGATTTTTCGTCCATTCTATCTTAATGAGAAGTGAAGAGGACGTCGGAGATGGAAGTTGGCGGAAAGAAGACAGAAGACCCCGGGGGCCGGACGAAGAGCCGGAGATGGCGGAAAGAAGAGAGAAGAGCGGCGGGGCCGGAGGAAGAGGACGGCTGGCCGGACGAAGGACTTGTGGATCGGACGGACGATCAGATGACTAAGAAGGCATGTAAGTGATCGACGGGGGCGTTAGGTTAGGGGACGGCGGGGGCTTCGGGTGTAGGGCGTTAGGTGTTAGCGGTGTGAGCTTAGGAGGCGGCGAGGCTTAGGGGATAGGGGCTTAGGTGCGGCGGGGCTTAGGGGGTAGGGGTTTAGGTGCGGCTTCGGGGGTAGGGGGTTAGGTGCGGCTTAGGGGGTAGGGGCTTGCGGCAGAGGGTAGTGGCTGCGGCGGGGTAGTGGCTTAGGTGCGGCGTCGGGGGTAGTGGGTTAGGTGCGGCTTCGGGGGTAGGGGGTTAGGTGCGGCAGAGGGTAGTGGCTGCGGCGGGGTAGTGGGTTAGGGCGGCAGGGGGTAGGGGCTTGCGGCAGAGGGTAGTGGCTGCGGCGGGGTAGTGGCTTAGGGCGGCAGGGGGTAGGGGCTTCGGCGGCGGGGTAGTGGCTTAGGGGTTAGGTGCGGCAGAGGGTAGTGGCTGCGGCGGGGTAGTGGGTTAGGGTGGCAGGGGGTAGGGGCTTGCGGCAGAGGGTAGTGGCTGCGGCGGGGTAGTGGCTTAGGGCGGCAGGGGGTAGGGGCTTCGGCGGCGGGCTAGTGGCTTAGGGGTTAGATGCGGCAGAGGGTAGTGGCTGCGGCGGGGTAGCGGCTTAGGGCGGCAGAGGGTAGGGGCTTGCGGCAGAGGGTAGTGGCTGCGGCGGGGTAGTGGCTTACGGCGGCAGGGGGTAGGGGCTTCGGCGGCGGGGCAGTGGCTTAGGGGTTAGGTGCGGCAGAGGGTAGTGGCTGCGGCGGGGTAGTGGCTTAGGGCGGCAGGGGGTAGGGGCTTGCGGCAGAGGGTAGTGGCTGCGGCGGGATAGTGGCTTAGGGCGGCAGGGGGTAGGGGCTTCGGCGGCGGGGTAGTGGCTTAGGGGTTAGGTGCGGCAGAGGGTAGTGGCTGCGGCGGGGTAGTGGCTTAGGGCGGCAGGGGGTAGGGGCTTGCGGCAGAGGGTAGTGTCGGCGGCGGGGTAGTGGCTTAGGGCGGCAGGGGGTAGGGGCTTCGGCGGCGGGGTAGTGGCTTAGGGCGGCAGGGGGTAGGGGCTTCGGCGGGACTTAGGGGGTAGGGGGTAGTGGCTTAGGGCGGCAGGGGGTAGGGGTGTTTTAGAGCATGGCGCTGTAGTGTACAGCGCGATGGTATACTACAGTCCCATGGGCATACGCGTGTCGGCCCTTAAGCGCCAGCGGACATTGCGAGTCGTTGGCGCTTAGGTTTAGGGGCGGACAGGCGTATGGGCATGGGACTGTAGTATACTATAGCGGTGTACACTACAGTTGTATGGGCTTCTGTGGCTTGGTTAGCGGTGGGAGCAAGCGACTCGCAATGCCCGCTTCGCGGGCATTGCTTCGCGGGACTGCAACGACTTGCTACGCGGCCACGGACAGAGTCCAGCAGAAACAGCCTGGACTCGCTAACCAAGCCACCGGAAGTTGCGCCGCTCCGACGGAAGTCAGTTACGGCAATTATATTATAAATTAATTAATAGATATAATTGTCTAAAGGTACCGTCACACGCGGCAATTTTGCAAGCAATTTCACTGGCAATTTGCTGGTTGCAGTGAAATCATGGATACATGGTTCTGTTTTGTGGCTGTGTAGAAATGGAACCATGTATCCATGATTTCACTGCAACCAGCAAATTGCCAGTGAAATTGCTTGCAAAATTGCCGCGTGTGACGGTACCTTAAGGGTTTTTTGAGTGTGTCTGTCACCGAAATCACGCACCAGACACAGGCCGCTCATTGGGCCAATGAGCGCAAACTATGCAAATAGGCATGAGAATTCAAAGTTCGAATTTCGCGCCTATTTGCTGCCCAGCTGGGATACAGTCTCTCCTCACAGCCCCCCGTTCCTCCTGCCCACGCTCCCTGCGGCCCCCCCACTCCTCCTGCCCCGATCGGCTATTCCTGCCCCACTCGCTCCCCGTGGGAGCGAGGATTCAGTCTCTCCTCACAGCCACCCTACCTCTGCCCCCCTCGCCCGCCCCTCTCCTCAATGGTGATAAAAATAAAAAAATCCCATAAGGATACTTACCCTCCGCAGGCGCACTCCACCTGTCTTCTAGCTCCCAGGACAGGACCAGTCGTTGCCTGGGAAACCGATCAGCTTATCAGTCACATGACCACTAACTGCGGTCATGTGACAGATCAGCTGATGGGTTTCCCAGGCAACGACAGGTCCTGTCCTGGGAGCTAGAAGACAGGTGGAGCGCGCCTGCGGAGGGTAAGTATCCTTAAAAAAAATACCATATTTTTATCACCATTGAGGAGCGGGGCGGGAAGGGGGAGTGGGGGCCGCGGGGAGCAGGAAGAGCGGAGGGGGGCAGGAGGAGCGCCTCCATCCTGCCCCCCCATCCTCCTCCTCCAGCTCCATCCTGCCCCCGCATCCATCTTGCCCTCCTCGCATCCGTCCTGCCCCCCCACATCCATCCTGCCTCCCCCATCCATCCTGCCCCCCCATCCATCCTGCCCCCTCCCCATCCATCCTACCCCCTCCCCATCCATCCTACCACCCCCTATCCATCCTGCCCCCCGCATCAATCCTGCCCCCCCCCCGCATCCATCCTGCCCCGCTGGCTCCATCATGCACATCCACCACCATCATGCCCCCTCCCCACCATCCTGGCCCCCCCGCACCATCCTGCCCCACCGGCTCCATCCTGCCCCGATCGCTCCATCCTGCCCCGCCAGCTCCATCCTGCCCCCCGCATCCATCCTGCCCCGCTCGCCACCATCCTGCTCCTCTGGCTCCATCCTTCCCCCCGCCCACCATCCTGCCCCCCCCCCCCATCCTGCTCCTCCGCCTCCATCCTGCCCCGCTCTCTCCATCCTGCCCCGCTCTCTCCATCCTGCCCCGCTGGCTCCATCCTGCCCCGCTCACTCCATCCTGCCCCGCTCACTCCATCCTGCCCTGTTCGTTCCATCCAGCCCTGCTCGTTCCATCCAGCCCAGCTCGCCACCATCCTGCCCAGCTCGCCACCATCCTGCTCAGCTCACCACCATCCTGCCCAGCCGGCACCATCCTGCCCCCTCGCTACCATCCTGACCCCCCTCACCCGCCACCATCCTGCTCCCCCGGCTCCATCCTGCTCTTCCTGCCCTCCGGCTCCATCCTGCCCCGCTGGCTCCATCATGCACATCCACCACCATCATGCCCCCTCCCACCATCCTGGCCCCCTCCCCCCCGCACCATCCTGCCCCACCGGCTCCATCCTGCCCCGATCGCACCATCCTGCCCCACTCGCCACCATCCTGCTCCTCTGGCTCCATCCTTCCCCCCCGCCACCATCCTGCCCCCCCCCCATCCTGCTCCTCTGCCTCCATCCTGCCCCGCTCTCTCCATCCTGCCCCGCTGGCTCCATCCTGCCCCGCTCGCTCCATCCTGCCCTGCTCGCTCCATCCTGCCCCCCGCTGTTCTTGCTCAGCCGGCTCCATCCTGGCCCCCCCCCGCGTCCACCCTGCTCCTCCGGCTCCATCCTGACCCTCTCGCTCCATCCTGACCCTCTCGCTCCATCCTGCCCTCCCCCCGCATACATCCTGCCCTGCCAGCTCCATCCTGCCCCACCCCCGCATCTATCCTGCCCCCCCCCCCGGCTCCGTCCTGCCCCCGGCTCCATCCTGCCTCCCCCGGCTCCATCCTGTCCCCCCGGCTCCATCCTGCTCCCCCGGCTCCATCCTGCTCCTCTGGCTCCATCCTGCCCCCCCCCCCTGGCCACCATCCTGCTCCTCCGCCTTCATCCTGCTCCTCCACCTCCATCCTGCTCCTCTGGCTCCATCCTGCTCCTCTGGCTCCATCCTGCCCCGCTGGCTCCATCCTGCACATCCACCACCATCATGCCCCCTCCCCACCATCCTGCCCCCCCCCCGCCATCAGCCTGCCCCCCCACCACCATCCTGCCCCACCGGCTCCATCCTGTCCCGATCGCTCCATCCTGCCCCGTCGGCTCCATCCTGCCCCCCCGCATCCATCCTGCCCCGCTCGCCACCATCCTGCTCCTCTGGCTCCATCCTGCCCCCCGCCACCATCCTGCCCCCCCATACTGCTCCTCCGCCTCCATCCTGCTCCTCCGCCTCCATCCTGCCCCGCTCCTCTCCATCCTGCCCCGCTCTCTCCATCCTGCCCTGCTCGCTCCATCCTGCCCCGCTCTCTCCATCCTGCCCTGCTCGCTCCATCCTGCCCCGCTCGCTCCATCCTGCCTGCTCGCTCCATCCTGCCCTGCTCGCTCCATCCTGACCCGCTCGCCACCATCCTGCCCAGCTCGCCACCATCCTGCCCAGCTCACCACCATCCTGCCCAGCTCGCCACCATCCTGCCCAGCCGGCACCATCCTGCCCCCTCGCTACCATCCTGACCCCCCTCACCCCGCCACCATCCTGCTCCCCCGGCTCCATCCTGCTCTTCCTGCCCCTCCGGCTCCATCCTGCCCCGCTCGCTCCATCCTGCCCCCCCCACCATCCTGCCCCCCCATCCTGCTCCTCCATCCTGCTCCTCCATCCTGCCCCGCTCGCTCCATCCTGCCCCGCTCGCTCCATCCTGCCCCGCTCGCTCCATCCTGCCCCGCTCACTCCATCCTGCCCCCCGCTGTTCTTGCTCAGCCGGCTCCATCCTGGCCCCCCCCCCTCCCGGCTCCATCCTGCTCCTTCGGCTCCATCCTGACCCTCTCGCTCCATCCTGACCCTCTCGCTCCATCCTGCCCTCCCCCCGCATACATCCTGCCCTCCCCCGCATACATCCTGCCCCACCAGCTCCATCCTGCCCCCCCCTCGCTCCATCCTGCCCCCCCCCCGCATCCATCCTCCTGCCCCCTGCTCTGCTGGCTCCATCCTGCCCCCCCCCGCATCCATCCTACTTCGCCGGCTCCATCCTGCCCCGCTCGCCACCATCCTGCCCCCCGCCTCCATTCTGTCCCTCCGGCTCCATCCTGCTCCTCTGGCCCATTCTACCCCCCCCTCCGGCCACCATCCTGCTCCTCCGCCTTCATCCTGCTCCTCCGCCTCTTTCCTGCCCCCCCCCCCGCCCTCCATCCTGCTCCTCTGGCTCCATCCTGCTCCTCCGACTCCATCCTGCCCCGCTCGCTCCATCCTGGCCACCACTGTTCTTGCTCCCCCGCCTCCATACTGCCCCGCCGGCTCCATCCTGCCCCGCCCCCCCACCATCCTGCTCCTCTGGCTCCATCCTGACCCCCCCCACCATCCTGCCCCACTCGCCCCACTGAGGATTTTTTTTATTTTCTATTTACTGTGAGGACGGGGGCCAGGAGAGCAGGGGGCCGTGGGAGCGGAGTTCGCCATATACCAATGCTGCTCTATATTGCTATGATGTACTGCCTATACTATAGTGCGTAACAGTACTGTAATGTACGCCATATAACATAGAGCTGCTATACATGTACTGTAATGTCCGCCATATACTATAGTGCTGCTATACATGTCTGAAATGTACCCATATACATAGCGATATACATAGTGACTGTAATGTACCGCCATATACCATAGCGCTGATAACATCATATGTATACATATATAATATATATATATGTATATTATATATACATACATACTAAGTATATAAATATATATATATTTATTATCATACTATATATAAACCTAAGCTATATATATATATATATATATATATATACATACATACTTACACAGTATATAATATATATATATTTAGTTCACTCACGTTGAGGTGGCTCAAGTGGTTAGCACTGTAGCCTTTGCAGCACTGGGGTCTTGAGGTCCTGGGTTCAATTCCCACCAAGGACACTAAGGACAACATCTGCAAGGAGTTTGTATGTTCTCCCCGTGTTTGCGTGGGTTTCCTCCGGGCACTCCGGTTTCCTCCCACATTGTAAAGACATACTGATAGGATGTTTAGATTGTGAGCTCCAAGAGAGACAGCATTTCTCATGTATGTAAAGTGCTATGGAATTAATAGCGCTATATAAATGAATAAATATTATATTATTATTATATTATATATAATAATAATAAAGCCCTAAGGCTACTTCCGTCAGGATGTAACGGTATGCTACGTCACATCCTGGCTGAAGTAGCCTCTACACCCACTGTGGGGTTCTAATATGGCCGCCCGCACACATACACACATACACATACACATACACACACACACCTCTATACACTGTCCGCTATACTTACCTCCTCCGTTCCGCCGACATGTCGCCGCCCCCAGAGGACTGGATTCAATATGGCGTCCGTGAAGTCTCGCAAGACTTCCCGGACGCCATCTTGGACAAAGTATGTTGCCGCCCCCGGAGGACTGGTTCCAATATGGCGCCCGGGAAGTCTCGTGAGACGCCATATTGGATCCAGTCCTCCGGGGTCGGCGACATGTCGGCGGAACGGAGGAGGTAAGTATAGCGAACAGTGCACGGAGGTGTGTGTGTGTGGTCTTGCTGACCACTCAGCCCGCCGCACTGCGCTGACGACTCTGCCCACCACTATCCACTGAGCCACCGTGCAGTGCTAACCACTGAGCCACCGCGCAGTGCTAACCACGGAGCCACCGCTCAGTGCTAACCACGGAGCCATCGCTCAGTGCTAACCACGGAGCCACCGTGCAGTGCTAACCACTGAGCCACCGTGCAGTGCAAACCACTGAGCCACCGCGCAGTGCTAACCACTGAGCCACCGCATACTCTGCTAACCACTGAGCCCCTGTATACTCTGCTAACCACTGAACTGCCGTACAGTGCTCCATCCTCCCTCACCCCGCCACTTTGTTTTCCATCCTCCTCCTCCCACTGCTCTATGCTCCGTCCTCCCCCCCCCACCCCACCACTTCCTTTTCCTTCCTTTGTCCGCCTCCCCTCCGACACTCCATCCTCCGTCCTCCCCCTGCCTGTGCTGCTCCGGCTTCCCCCACCCCACCACTTTGTCCTCCATCCACTTCTCCCCCACGGCTCAGTGCTCCAGCCTCCCCCTGCCTGTGCCGCTGCATCCTCCCCCACCCAACCGCTTCCTCTTCCTTCCTTTGTCCTACTCCCCTCCGCCACTCCATACTCCGTTCTCCCCCTGCCTGTGCTGCTCCATCCTCCCCCACCCCGCCGCTTTGTCCTCCGTCCTCCTCCTCCCACCGCTCTGTGCTCCGTCCTCCCCTGCCTGTGCTGGTCCATCCTCCTCCACCGCTTCCTCCTCCTTCCTTTGTCCTCCTCCTCTCCGCCACTCCATCCTCCCCTTGCCTGTGCTGCTCCATCCTGCCGCACCCCACCGCTTCCTCCTCCTTACTTTATCCTCCTCCCCCCTGCCACTCAATCCTCCGTCCTCCCCCTGCCTGTGCTGCTCTGGCCTCCCCCACCTCGCCGCTTCCTCCTCCTTCCTTTGTCCTCCTCACCTCCGCCACTCTATCCTCCGTCGGCAGAACGGAGGAGGTAAGTATAGCGGACAGTGCATGGAGGTGGGCGTGTGTGTGTGGTCTCGTTGACCACTCTGCCCGCCACACTACGCTGACCACTCTGCTCGCCGCACTCACTGCTAACCACTTAGCCACCGTACAGTGCTAACCACTGAGCCACCGCGCAGTGCTAACCACTGAGCCAACGCGCTGTGCTAACCACTGAGCCACCGAGCAATGCTAACCACTGAGCCACCGGGCAGTGCTAACTACTGAGCCACCGCGCAGTGCTATACACTGAGCCACCGTATACTCTGCTAACCACTGATCCACCGTATACTCTGCTAACCACTGAGCTGCCGTACAGTGCTCCATCCTCCCTCACCCCGCCGCTTTGTCCTCCATCCTCCTCCTCCTCCCACCCGTGCGCTCCGTCCGCCCCCTGCCTGTGCCGTTCCATCCTCCTCCACGGCTTCCTCCTCCTTCCTTTGTCCTCCTCCCCTCTGCCACTCCATCCTCCATCCTCCCCCTGCCTGTGCTGCTCCGTCCTCCCCCACCCCACCGCTTTCTCTTCCTTCCTTTGTCCGCCTCCCCTCCGACACTCCATCCTCCGTCCTCCCCCTGCCTCTGCTGCTCCGGCCTCCCCCACCCCACCGCTTTGTCCTCCATCCTCCTCTCCCCCACGGCTCTGTCTCTGTCCTCCCCCTGCCGCTCCGGCTTCCCCCACCCCACCACTTCGTCCTCCATCCACCTCTCCCCCACGGCTCTATGCTCCGGCCTCCCCCTTCCGCTTCATCCTCCCCCTGCATGTGCCGCTGCATCCTCCCCCACCCCACCGCTTTATCCTCCTTCCTTTGTCCTCCACCCCTCCGCCACTCCATACTCCATTCTCCCCCTGCCTGTGCTGCTCCATCCTCCCCCACCCCACCGATTTGTCCTCCGTCCTCCTCCTCCCACCGCTCTGTGCTCCGTCCTCCCCCTGCCTGTGCTGCTCCATCCTCCTCCACCGCTTCCTCCTCCTTCCTTTGTCCTCCTCCTCTCCGCCACTCCATCCTCCCCCTGCCTGTGCTGCTCCATCCTCCCCCATCCCACCGCTTCGTCCTCTGTCCTCCTCCCCTCCCCGCCCCTTTGTGCTCCGTCCTCCCCCTGCTGCTCTGTCCTCCCCCCCGCCACTCCTTCCTTCGTCCTCCCCCTGCCTGTGCTGCTCTGGCCTCCCCCACCCCGCCGCTTCATCCTCCATCCTCCCCCACCCCGCCGCTTCTTCCTCCATCCACCCCCACCCGCCGCTTTGTCCCCTGTCCTCTTCCCCCCTGCCGCTCTGTGCTCTGTCCTCCCCCTGCCTGTGCCGCTCCATCCTCCCCCACCCCACCGCTTCCTCCTCCTTCCTTTGTCCTCCTCCCCTCCGCCACTCCATCCTCCGTCCTCCCCCTGCCTGTGCTGCTCTGGCCTCCCACCACCTCGCCGCTTCGTCCTCCATCCTCCTATCCTCCTCTCCCCCGCCGCTCTGTGCTCCGCCCTCCCCCTGCCTCTCTGATCTCCCCCTGCCGCTCTGTTCTCCCCCTGCCTGTGCCACTCCATCCTCCCCCACCCCACCGCTTCCTCCTCCTTCCTTTGTCCTCCTCCTCTCCACCACTCCATCCTCCCCTTGCCTGTGCTGCTCAAGCCTCCTGCACCCACCACCGCTTCCTCCTCCTTACTTTATCCTCCTCCCCCTGCCACTCCATCCTCCGTCCTCCCCCTGCCTGTGCTGCTCTGGCCTCCCCCACCCCGCCGCTTCGTCCTCCGTCCTCCTCCCCCCCCCCCCGCTGCTCTGTGCTCCATCCTTCCCCTTCCTGTGCCACTCCATCCTCCCCCACCCCACCGCTTCCTCCTCCTTCCTTTGTCCTCCTCACCTCCGCCACTCTATCCTCCGTCGGCAGAACGGAGGAGGTAAGTATAGCGGAGAGTGCATGGAGGTGGGCGTGTGTGTGTGTGGTCTCGTTGACCACTCTGCCCGCCGCACTGCGCTCACCACTCTGCCCGCCGCACTGCGCTGACCGCTCTGCCCGCCGCACTGCGCTGACCGCTCTGCCCGCCGCACTCACTGCTAACCACTAAGCCACAGTACAGTGCTAACCACTGAGCCATCGCGCAGTGCTATCCACTGAGCCACCGCGCAGTGCTAACCACTGAGCCACCGCGCAGTGCTAACCACTGAGCCACCGCATACTCTGCTAACCACTGAGCCCCTGTATACTCTGCTAACCACTGAGCTGCCGTACAGTGCTCCATCCTCCCTCACCCCGCCACTTTGTTTTCCATCCTCCTCCTCCCCACCGCTCTATGCTCCGTCCTCCCCCTGCCGCTCCCTCCTCCCCCACCTCACCACTTCCTTTTCCTTCCTTTGTCCGCCTCCCCTCCGACACTCCATCCTCCGTCCTCCCCCTGCCTGTGCTGCTCCGGCTTCCCCCACCCCACCACTTCGTCCTCCATCCACCTCTCCCCCACGGCTCAGTGCTCCAGCCTCCCCCTGCCTGTGCCACTGCATCCTCCCCCACCCAACCGCTTCCTCTTCCTTCCTTTGTCCTACTCCCCTCCGCCACTCCATACTCCGTTCTCCCCCTGCCTGTGCTGCTACATCCTCCTCCACCGCTTCCTCCTCCTTCCTTTGTCCACCTCCTCTCCACCACTCCATCCTCCCCTTGCCTGTGCTGCTCCAGCCTCCTGCACCCCACCACTTCCTCCTCCTTACTTTATCCTCCTCCCCCCTGCCACTCCATCCTCCGTCCTCCCCCTGCCTGTGCTGCTCTGGCCTCCCCACCCCGCCGCTTCGTCCTCCGTCCTCCTCCCCCCCCCCGCTGCTCTGTGCTCCATCCTTCCCCTTCCTGTGCCACTCCATCCTCCCCCACCCCACCGCTTCCTCCTCCTTCCTTTCTCCTCCTCACCTCCGCCACTCTATCCTCCGTCGGCGGAACGGAGGAGGTAAGTATAGCGGACAGTGCATGGAGGTGGGCGTGTGTGTGGTCTCGTTGACCACTCTGCCTACCGCACTGCGCTCACCACTCTGCCCGCCGCACTGCGCTGACCGCTCTGCCCGCCGCACTGCGCTGACCACTCTGCCCGCCGCACTCACTGCTAACCATTAAGCCACCGTACAGTGCTAACCACTGAGCCACCGCGCAGTGCTAACCACTGAGACACCGCACTGTGCTAACCACTGAGCCACCGCGCAGTGCTAACTACTGAGCCACCGCGCAGTGCTAACCACTGAGCCACCGTATACTCTGCTAACCATTGAGCCACCGAATACTCTGCTAACCACTAAGCCACCGTATACTCTGCTAACCACTGAGCCACCGTATACTCTGCTAACCACTGAGCTGCCGTACAGTGCTCCATCCTCCCTCACCCCGCCGCTTTGTCCTCCATCCACCTCCTCCCACCGCTCTGTGCTCCGTCCGCCCCCTGCCTGTGCCGTTCCATCCTCCTCCACGGCTTCCTCCTCCTTCCTTTGTCCTCCTCCCCTCCGCCACTCCATCCTCCATCTGCCTGTGCTGCTCCTTCCCCCCCCACCCCACCGCTTTCTCCTCCGTCCAATACCCCCCCACCCCGCCGCTCTGTGCTCCGTCCTCCCCTTGCAGCTCCCTCCACCCCCACCCCACCGCTTCCTCTTCCTTCCTTTGTCCGCCTCCCCTCCAACACTCCATCCTCCGTCCTCCCCTGCCTCTGCTGCTCCGGCCTCCCCCATCCCGCCGCTTTGTCCTCCATCCTCCTCTCCCCCACGGCTCTGTGCTCTGTCCCTCCCCCTGCCGCTCCAGCTTCCCCCACCCCACCACTTCGTCCTCCATCCACCTCTCCCCCACGGCTCTGTGCTCCGGCCTCACCCTGCCGCTTCATCCTCCCCCTGCCTGTGACGCTGCATCCTCCCCCACCCCACCGCTTTATCCTCCTTCCTTTGTCCTCCACCCCTCTGCCACTCCATACTCCAATCTCCCCCTGCCTGTGCTGCTCCATCCTCCCCCACCCCGCCGCTTTGTCCTCCGTCCTCCTCCTCCCACCGCTCTGTGCTCCGTCCTCCTCCTGCCTGTGCTGCTCCATCCTCCTCCACCGCTTCCTCCTCCTCCTCTCCGCCACTCCATCCTCCCCCTGCCTGTGCTGCTCCATCCTCCCCCACCCCACCGCTTCGTCCTCTGTCCTCTTCCTCCCACCCCTTTGTGCTCCGTCCTCCCCCTGCTGCTCTATCCTCCCCTTACTGTACTGCTCCAATCTCCCCCCCGCCACTCCTTCCTCCCCCTGCCTGTGCTGCTCTGGCCTCCCCCACCCCGCCGCTTCATCCTCCATCCTCCCCCACCCCGCCGCTTCATCCTCCATCCACCCCCACCCGCCGCTTTGTCCTCTGTCCTCCTCCCCCCTGCCGCTCTGTGCTCTGTCCTCCCCCTGCCTGTGCCGCTCCATCCTCCCCCACCCCACCGCTTCCTCCTCCTTCCTTTGTCCTCCTCCCCTCCGCCACTCCATGCTCCGTCCACTATATATATATATATATATATATATATATATATATATATATACACATACATACACACACACACACACGTGCATCTCAATAAGTTAGAATATCATCACAAACTTAATGTATTTCAGTAATTCAATACAAAAACACATATTATATAGTCATTACAAACAGAGTGATCTATTGCAAGTGTTTATTTCTGTAAATGTTGATGATTATGGCTTACAACCAATGAAAAGCCAAAATTCTTTATTTCAGAAAATTAAAGTAGGGGTAATGAAGGGTTAAAAATTGCCCTGCCATATTCCACGAGACATCAGAGGGTGAATATCATATTGATTTATTAGTCGACGTGTTTCAGGTCTCCCTGAAACCTGGCAATATGATATTGATTTGTCCGGAGGAAGTGGCCAGTGAGCCCTGAAACACGTTGACTTATTAGTCAATAATATATTGACTATATAATCAATAACACTGGGGAACAATTTGAAAAAAATGTTCTGTTGAGTTAGGTTTTTGAGCTGATTTATACTAAAATTGGCATGCTGATTCCAAAAATGTAGTCAGTTTTTTTCTAGCACATCAAGTTTTTCCTCTACAACTTACAATTCGACTCATATAGAGCTACGTGGCAACTTAAAAACATAAAAACATATTTGTCATGCCTATTTCTTATATACCGTATATACTCGTGTATAAGCCGAGTTTTTCAGCCCAAAATTTGGCCTGAAAAGTCCCCCCCTCGGCTTATACACGGGTCTATACGGTACACATGGTGTGGTGGCTGTGGTGGGGGCTGTGGAGGCGGGGGGAGGCTGCTGTATGAGCGGCCCCGTCACGTGGGGCCGCTCATTAAATATGCACTGCTTCCCCCTGTCAATCAGCGGCAGGGGGAAGCAGTGCATATAGCCCCCAAATGCTGGCACTTGCCCCCCCTTGTAAGGGCCCCCCTCCCCGATGGTTATATTACCATTCCGGACTTCTGATCCGCGCCGCTCCTCGGTGCTCCTCGCTGCTCCGTCCGTCCGTCCGTCTGCTACATCCGGGATCTCCGGCCGTCGCAGGCATATGACGTCATCGCGCGACGGCCGGGGATCCCGGATGTTGCAGGACGGGAGCCGCGAGGACGGAGCGCCGAGGAGCAGCGCTGATCAGAAGACCGGGATAGTAAGAGAAGCGGGGGGGGTCCTTGCAAGGGGGGGCGAGGTGCCAGCATTTGGGGGCTGCTGGGGACCCCCAGGGGGCTGCTGGGTACCCCCTGGGGGCTGCTGGGTACCCCCAGGGGGATGCTGGGGACCCCCTGGGGGCTGCTATATGTACCCCTGGGGGCCTGCTGTATACCACTGGGGCTGCTCTATACTACCACTGGGGCTGCTGGGGCTGCTGTATACTACCACTGGGGCTGCTGTATACTACCACTGGGGCTGCTGTATACTACCACTGGGGCTGCTATATACTACCACTGGGGCTGCTGTATACTACCACTGGGGCTGCTGTATACTACCACTGGGGCTGCTGTATACTACCACTGGGGCTGCTGTATACTACCACTGTGGCTGCTGTGTACTACCACTGGGGCTGCTGTATACTACCACTGGGGCTGCTGTATACTACCACTGGGGCTGCTGTATACTACCACTGGGGCCGCTATATACTACCACTGGGGCTGCTATATACTACCGCTGGGGCTGCTGTATACTACCACTGGGGCTGCTGTATACTACCACTGGGGCTGCTATATACTACCACTGGGGCTGCTGTATACTACCACTGGGGAGGCCTGTATACCACTGGGGGGGGCCTTACCACACTGCTGGGGGCTGTATACCTGTGCTGGGGTCCACCCTCGGCTTATACACGAGTCAGTAGGTTTTTCCAGATTTTTGGGGCAAAAGTAGGGGGTCGGCTTATACACGGGTCGGCTTATACACGAGTATATACGGTATTTCATTTTTTGTTCATATTTGTACTATTTTAAAAAAAACACTTTTTAAATGCAGTAGTTTACATATTTTTGAGAAGACAAAAATCCCATAGTTCAAAAACTTGACGTGATAGAGAAAAACTGAGATCATTTCTGGACTCAGCATCCAAAAATAAAGAACAGTTGTCTGACATAAGTCCTAAAAAATTGTGTTCCCCAGTGTAATCAATAGTATAGTATATTCACCCTTCGATGTCTCGTGGTATATGGCAGCGTGGTTTTTAATCCTTCATCCTCTCCACTCTATATGCACCACACTGGGGACTGCAGCAACCGTGATATGGTTTTATGTTGGTTGTGACTCTCACAACTACACAAGGGGAGCCTCTTCACACCTATTTAGTTAATATTTTATCTCTCAGACCCTTCATCCTCCCCAATTTTCTGAGATAATGACCTTTGGGTTTTCATTGGCTGTAAGCCACAATCATCAACATTAACAGAAATAAACACTTGAAATAGATCACTCTTTTTGTAATGACTCTATATAGTTATATAGGTTGAAAAAAGATGGTCCATCGAGTTCAACCTTCCTCCATCAATCATACATTTTAGTCACTTTGTCATTTTTAACTGACATTATTATGTGCTCTGAGGAAATCATCTATCCCTTTTTTAAAAGCGGTTATAGTGTCTGCGTTTATCTTGAGAGGAGAAGAAGGCACTCACCCGATTGTCTTTAAATGCATGAGGACGGCTTTATTCCACATTACAGTACAGGGTGCAAGGGAGGGGGTGGAGGAGGGTGCGGACAACGGCACCGTTTCGGACCTGTTGATCCTTCGGCTGGTCCAGCTTGCACCAGCCGAAGGATCAACAGGTCTGAAACGGTGCCGTTGTCCGCACCCTCCTCCACCCCCTCCCTTGCACCCTGTACTGTAATGTGGAATAAAGCCGTCCTCATGCATTTAAAGACAATCGGGTGAGTGCCTTCTTCTCCTCTCAATATAAACTTTGTCTTACATTGTTTCAAGTTAAGCGCACCCCTTGATTGATTGCAGCTGAGGCTGCCTTACCATTTATCCAGCTTTGTGGAGATCGGTGCCCCCTTCTCCTTTTTGAAGATTTGGGTTATAGTGTCTGCCATTACTACATGTTGTGGTGGAGAATTTCATAGTCCAACTGCTCTTACTGTAAAGAACCCTTTCCTGTTCAGCTGCTGGAATCACCGTTCTTCCACCCGCAGTGATATAATATGCGTTTCACTTTATGTATTGAATTACTGAAATAAATTAACTTGTTGATGATATTCTAATTCATTGAGATGCAGCTGTATATACATTTATGCCCACACTAGTGTAATATCCCCTATAAATAATTCCAAAACATCTTGACCCTCCTCACTTTGTCTTACATTACACATTCTTACATTAGGTGTGTGAAGATGGACACATATTCATCTGATAACACACTTGGCGACATGATTAATTTACATGTGAAAGATAAACAGGTTGCTACAGTAGAAAAGGGGAATCAGATTGGCCATTGTGCTAGCAGCCTGCTGGAGCCTAGATGTCCGCAGTGATAGAATTATCACTTCAAAGAACCTGTCGCTGGGCATGCAGGATATGAGCAAAGATGTGTGTGCCAGCGCAGGTGACGTCATATCACTGCACCGACACTCGTGCCCTGCAAGCATGCAGGTGATGGGGGTGGGCGCTCACGGGAGCAAGCCTTGTCAGCTGTAGATATCCTGGCTGCTTTGCTTCTCGCTCTCTCCTACGTGTCCTCCCCCTCCTGTCCATCCGCAGCTCTCTCTGACTGCTACCACGTGCCTCCACACTCCAAGCTTGTCCACCCATCTGGTCCTCTCCTTCCCGTCCTCCCTGCTCTGCCCTCCGATCACATGACCATCTATCTCTCAGCCCGCAATTATACCCCATATACAGTCATGGCCAAAAGTATTGACACCCCTGCAATTCTGTCAGATAATACTCACTTTCTTTCTGAAAATGATTGCAATCACAAATTCTTTGGTATCACCTTCATTTAAGGCAGCCTATGATACTCCCTAATAGAAGTCCTTTGTACTGTAGACAATGAATGGGTTATCCCTCTGGACATTACTCTTCTACAAACTCCACCAAACCAAAAAGGTCTACACAGACTGTATAATGACCATCCATGTAAGCTTAGTTCTATGCCCCATTTCCTCAAGATGCCTGGACCATCAGTGCAATATGCCCCTGTACCTTGTGCAACCCCTATACCGTTGTAGATTGTAAGCTCTTTTGAGCAGGGTCACCTTCATTTCTTGCTTTATTTATTGTGTTTTTTTTACATTGATTCTTTGCCTATTGTTTTGTATCCGATTATTGTACTGTATTCGTTCTCTACTGTAATTACTTACTGTATATTTTCTGTCCTCTAACCCCTACATTGTAAAGCGCTGTGGAATATGTTGGCGCTATATAAATAAAGATTTATTATTATTATTACCTGATTAAACCTGTAGGTTTTAAACATGCCTGGGGAGAGGAGGGGGGGTGAGTTGGGGTCGGGACTGACTGTTATACTGAATAACCTTGCCTTCTTTTGAACCCTTCAAAACTACACTTTCTGGATATTGTTATGTTTTTTCTCTTTGTCTCCATATGCTATGTAACTTACTGATTCTTATTTTGTTTGCAGATGGTTATAAATAAATATAAAAAAACAAAAACAAAAAAAAAAAAACAGAAAACCGAGAAAAGACCATTGCGTTTATAAGATGTTCACTACTAGATTGGAAGAGGCCTAATGGACCCCCTATGACGAGATCGCTGTTGCAGGTGTGGGAGACCCCGGCCCCCTCCATCACTGGGGGGGGAGGGTAGAAGGGATTTCGAGGCCAGTCGGAATTAATAAGTTCTGGGGTGAAAGCTGGTAGATCCTTCGGGTCACGGAGGATGAAGATCCCCTGCTGGTTCCAGACGTGGAGCTGAAAAGGGAAGCCCCAGGAGTAGGAAATAACTCTATCCCGCAAAGCATCTAGGACTGGCCAAAGCGCACGTCTTTTTGCCAAAGTCGCTCTAGACAGGTCAGCCATAAGGTGTATCTCAGCTCCATCGAAGTCAATAGGATCCTTGAGGTGTGCCTGTCTAAATAATCTCATCTTTAAGGCGATACTGATGCAGGCGACAGATTACGTTCCTCGAGCTGCAGATGTCGGTTGGTTTGGGACGGGGCACACGTTGGGCCCTATCGAATAATATGACAATATCTGGCAGTCGATCTAGTAAAGTGTTGAATAGACCCTGGAGAGTTGGGGCCAAATCCAAGGCTCCAGTAGCCTCTGACAATTCACGGACACAGAAATTGCCGCGTCAGTCCCTATTTTCGTAGTCCTCCATTAAATTGAACAAGATGGCAATCTGCTCAGAGTGCTGGTCTAAGGTCTCTTGGATGTCCTTCTGAGTCTCCAGTTGTGAGTTATTGGAAGCTTCAAGGAGGGACACCTGCTCTGTAACCTGTGCCACAGATGAACTAAGGCCTTGTATTTCAGCCCTGCACAAATATTGAAGCCGGGATATATAGCCCGCCATATCTGCCTTGGTCGGTATGTTACTCTAATGCGGGTTTGTAGATCTTTTATATCCTCTAACATTGTGCCTGGTATCCACGTGAGTGGTGCCACCGACTGGTCAAGCGGGGCGGCAGTAGGTTGCATGTCTTGGCACTAGGGTTAGGCTCGATGTCAGTGGTGTGAGGCACCGCCGGCATGGTCCCCATGGCCGGGGCGCATCACATGCAGGATCAGGGTGATCCTGTGCACACTGGTCGGTTTGACTGTGATGATGCTGTGTGAACCAACGTGGAACACAAGGTTTAATGTGACTAGTGAGTGGCTCATGAGATCGAGGAAGCCCTGAGGATAGGAATGTAACGAGTGATTGCTGACAGCCCAGGTGGGTGTGTCAGGTGGGTGTGTCCGGAGGAATAGCAGCCCAGCTGGATGAGTCAGTGTGGGTGTGGCAGGCACGATAAGAGCCTGCCAGCTGAGTGTCTGAGGACTCGTGCTGAGAGATTCATTCTGAGACCAGAACTCATGCTGAGAGGTTCATTACCAGCCAGAGAGCCGAGCAGAGCCAGTCTGTGTGAGGGACTGGGAGTGAGAGTCCAGACCACCATAATGAACGATGGTGAAGAGAGCATGCTAGCTCTATACCGGTAGCCAGGACCGGGGTCGTTATTGCACCTGGTGTGGGGAAGCTGTGGCTGACCTGGCGGACGCTCAACTGGCCGTGGGGTGAAACACGTCCAGGAAGGAGCCCGTGGGGGGAGGCTTGGCCAACCCGTTACCCAGGTAGCGAGACCCGGATCCGTGCCCGGTAAGACAGAAGTTCTCGTGTAACTGAGTGGGCTGTGTGCATGCTTAATGCCAGGCGGGCATAACCGCCATTGGGTCTGACTATGCAGTCGGTAAAGGACCCGTAGACGTATGTAAGGGCTTAGGTAACAGTGCCCTGAATGAGAAACGATGGCCTATGTGTAACAGCCATGTATAATATTGTGGGGGAGAGTGACCCAGCCAGTATGGATGATGCAGTGGAGGCGATCCGTCCCTGTGGGACGAGAGGGAGGCTTGCCCTGCTGCTTGCAGAGGGTACCTGTCCCTCAACCACGGCCTCTAATGGTGTGGGTGAGCCTGTGGCCAGACACAGGGGTAATAGGGCTCCTAGTAGGTAACGGATGAGTTTCCCGGGTACTAAGGTTTGCCAATCCCTGTAATGGACCCAGGAGAGCCACAGTCCATGGATGTTGGTATGATGGGCTGTGAGCGCGTGGAAGGATGCGTGTGATCCATGGATGTTTGTATGATGGATCACATGTGATATGTAAGGTCCCGGTCAGACAGGAATCCTGACTACGGGTTAATGGTATATCATCATGCTGGGTGACTAAAGCCGGGCGGCTGGTACCGCCATTGGGACCCACAGGGCCCGTTGAGGCGTAAGTAACAAAGGTCAGAAGCAGGGGTTAAAAAGGGCTCCTAGAGTGGGGACACCATGGTTGAACCAGGTGGACTCTGACCGGGACATGGGGTGAAACACGTCCAGGAAGGAGCCCCTTGGGGATACATGACATACCCGGTACTCAGGTTGCTCAATCCCTGTTATGAACCCGGAGGGGTCATCGTTGTAATGTAACGTATGTATTGATGTATAGTGTAAATAGTCCGGAGGCCGTAGCTACCACGGGAGCAGGTGTTAGAGCTCCAATGGGGAGAGAGGTGGTTACAGGTCCCGGGTTGTATATGTGCAATGTTCTATGTAATGTATGATGTATTTATGTAAAGTGTTTATAATCAATGTGATATGTGTCAAACATGCTACCCGGGTTATGTTATTAGTATTTGAAAAATAAACGGGTAGGCATTGGTTAACTTATAAACACGTGTTTTGTCGTTATGCAAGCGGGTTCCCCGGTTGCTACCTCACAGTGGATAATGTAGCCCCCACTTTCGGGAGCCCGAGAGGACACTTCACTGGTTGGGTCAGTTATACACTTCTGAATATTCTGTTCTCTGCCCACTGACGCTCCCCGTCCGGCCGGGGATGGGGATTGTTTCCTAGAGCTAAGCAGGTGAATATATGTGGGGTATGATGACTTTTATGCAGGGGGGGGCTACAGCCAGAGTTTAGCAGATGTGACAGGCACAGACTTTACGGGAGTTCCCTGGTGGTGGCCTTGTCAGTCAAACTGACAACTCGCAGTTACACAGTGACAGGGGTGTCCAAAGTCTAGGATTTACAGAGGCCTGAGCAGATAATTCAGAGTAAGAAACAGTACTTATCTGGAAGCCAACAGAGCTGTGAAGGACGATCGAGAAGCCAGCACTCCTGGGGTGATCCTTTATGAACACACTGAGTCTTTACAGTATCGCTCTACACAATGTTCCAAATTATTATGCAAATGTTCTTTTTCTCTGGTTTTCCAAAATGGTCGGTGCAAATGAGAGTCAGTGTAATAAAAGTCATCACCCCTTAGAGTGTACATCGAATTTTATTGAAGAAACCTCCCAATGATAACAGTTTACTCTTCAAAATAAAAAAAAATAAAAAACTCTAAGTGCACTGTTCCACATTATTAGGCACAGTAGAGTTTCTAAACATTCGATATGTTTGAAAGAACTGAAAACGCTAATTTGTTGAATTTGCAGCATTAGGTCACATTCAATGAAATAAAAAGCTATTTAACTCCAAAACATCCTAACAAGTTACATGTTAACATAGGAACCCTTCTTTGATATCACCTTCACAATTCTTGCATCCATTGAACTAGTGAGTTTCTGGAGAGTTTCTTGCTTGTATTTCTTTGCATGATATCAGAGTAGCCTCCCAATACTGCTGTTTTGATGTGAACTGCCTCCCACCATCATAGATCTTTTGCTTGATTATACTCCTAAGGTTCTCTATAGGGTTGAGGTCAGGGGAAGATGGTGGCCACACCATGAGTTTATCTCCTTTTATGCCCATAGCAGCCAATCTATAAAAATGAGAATGCGCATAGGGTCTTATCCCACTTAGGAGATTGGTACATGTAGCTCAAAATTTGCTCACCTGATGTGGTTGTGAAGCTCACAACCAGCTTGATCGCTCAAACTCAGTAGCTGCCGCAGGGACTGCACTTCCACGATGTGGGAAAGAAAACTCGCCCCAGGACCAAGTGCCTCCAAGCGGTTATCTGTTGAACAGTTTACAATGTAACTAGTGCTAATCTTCGACACGCGCCTGTCGTGTGCAGTCCATTAAGCTTCAAAGTATAGAATAGAGTTGAGTATTTAGAGGCACGCGCCTGTCGCGTGTAGGTCTTTGAACTTCTTGTTCAAGAATTTTTATTGATTTTAGTATTAATCACTTACAATAGCTTATACATTTTCATATGTATATAATTTTAAATATTGCAATCAGTGTTAATAAACCAACATTTTAAACTGATAATAGTAACTATTATAAACATATAGAATAACAAAGAGGAAAAGGGAGGGAAGATGGGAAAGTAGTGGGCCAAGAAGGGGTGGGGAGGGGGGTATTTTTCCATTGTAGGTTTTAGTTCAGTTCATGTTCCACAGCAGTATTTGTTGTGTTTCTAAGAAAGTAGTTGTTCCATAGTTTCCATTTTTTTGTGTATTTCCTCTGTAAATTGTTTCTTATGGCATGAGTCCATTCGTAGGCGTTATGTGTCGCTATGGTGTTAATCAAAGAAATAAAGGTTGGTGGAGTGGTTTCTTTCCATTTTTTCGTTATTAGGGTCTTTGCTGTTAGAAGTATGTGTACCACCAGTGCTCTTGAGTGCATGGGAAGCTCATTTATGTTTATCATTAGTAGGGCAAGTTCCGGTGTTAGGTTAATTTCAGTTTCTGCTATTTCGTTAATAAATATTTGAATTTTCCCCCAATAGTCTTGAAGTAGAGGGCATTCCCAGAACATATGTTCCATAGTTCCTAAGATATTACAGTTCCTCCAACAATTGGGAGATTGGTTAACATCGAATTTGTGGATTTTAGTTGGAGTGTAATACCATCTTGTAGCAGTTTTATAGAAGTTCTCAATAAGAGATGTGTTAGTTATGCTTTTATATACAATTTTGTGGGTCTGTTCCCAGGATTCCAACTGGATTGGTGTATGTAGTTCCTTAGCCCAAACTTCCATGGCCGGTGATAGAATAATTTTTGAGTCCTGGTTGAGTTCCGAATATATACTTTTTAGAGTCCAAAATAGCTTTGTTTGACCAAATCGAACTAATTGGGTTACATAGTGAGGTAGATATAGTTTTTTGTTGAGTTTATCAAGAAGTAGTTTCATTCTGTTCCAGTTTAGCAGTTCTTCTTTGGGTAGTTTAAATTTATGTTGTAGCTGTGGAAAGGGTAGGATTAGGTTTTCGTTGTCCAGTATATCTGCCAAAGTTTTGATTCCTTTATCTATCCATGTTTGTGTCTTGATATTTGTGGTAAAAGCTGTGAGCGCGTTGATTGGGATCCATCTCGGAGGCGTCTTTGGTTGGGTAGCAGATGTGGTTGATACTAGTAATCTCCATGCACGAATCGTGGCTTTGAGTATTGGTTCTTTTGGTAGCTTTTTGTTCTTATCGCAGAGGTACGCAAGAAGAGTCCACCTTAGATCATCCGTTGTTCTGTTAGTTTTTTCTAATTCTACCCATTTAGGTTTATTACTGTTGTCCCACCATTTTTGGCTGAGTTTTATCATTGTGGAGGTGTACTAGGCAGAAATGTTTGGAACTGCAAGTCCTCCCTTATTTCTGCTTTTTTGAATAGTTGTTAGAGAGACTCTTGGTTTTTTCCCTCCCCATATAAATTTAGAGAGCTGAGATTGTAATTTCTTGCACCAAGATTGTGTGAGATGTAGTGGAATCGATCTTAAGACATAAAGAATTTTCGGAAGGATGAATAGTTTGTAAGCCTCTATTTTCCCTAACCAGGAGAGTTCGGTTTTGGAGATGTGGATGATGTCGTTCTGAATTTTTTTGTATAATGATTGTAGATTCTTTTCATATATAGTATTGATAGATTTTGTTATGATTATTCCTAGGTAGTTTAACGTTTCGGCTTCCCAATTGAAGGGTGTATTTAGTTGTAGGTAGTTCATTGTTTGTTCATTCAAATTAAAGTTTAGTACCTGAGTTTTTTCAATATTTAACTTGTAACAAGATATGCTTGCAAAATCTTGCATTGTGGCTAGTAGATTGGGAATGGAGGATATTGGGTTAGTGAGAGTTAGAATAATGTCATCTGCAAATAAGCTTATTTTATAGTCAGTTTGGTTAATGTTTATACCAGTAATATTTGGGTTTGTCCTAATCTTCTGCGCTAGTGGTTCAATGAACATATTAAATAAAGATGGGGAAAGAGGGCAGCCCTGTCTCGTTCCATTTGACAGTGGGATCAGATCGGAGAGGTGATTGTTAGTGAGGATCCTTGCAGATGGGTTTACGTAAAGGGCTTTAATTGTATTTAAAATATTCCCTTGAAGGCCAAGTTTTTGAAGTACTTCAAAAAGATAGTCCCATTGGACTCTGTCGAATGCCTTTTCGGCATCGACAGAGACCAGCACCAACTGATTGTTTGTAATTTCTGAGTTTGAAATCAAATTTAATATTCTTCTAGTAGCGTCTGTGGAGTTTCTATTTTGGGTGAATCCTACTTGATCATTTATAATTAATTTTGGTAGAATGTGCTGTATTCTTGAGTTGATGGTTTTTGTAATAATTTTTAAATCAGTATTTAACAGAGATATGGGTCTGAAGTTAGATACTAAGTCTTTGTCCCCTTTGTTTTTAGGGATAACTGATATTATTGCTTGTAGCATTTCTTGAGGGATCGTTTGTTTTTTGTCGGTTAAAGAGTTTATTAGTTTCGTTAGATAGGGCGTTAGTGTGGCTTCATTATTTATATAGTATTCATTTTGTATCCCATCTGGTCCCGGTGATTTAGATTTGTTTAGTGATTTTATAGTTTGCGATATTTCATTTTCTGTATAGGGTTCATTAAGAAAGTTTAAATCCTCGTCTGAGATCGATGGGAGTGAAATTTCGTCTAGAAATTTTTTAATATTTGGTAGTGAGGGTCTAGTTTCCGAAGGGTCATCTTTTAAGTTGTATAGTTTGCGGTAAAATTCTGCAAAAGTTTTTGAAATTTCTATTGGTGTCTTTTTAATCTGGCCATCTTTATTTTTAATTTGATGTATATTGGTTTTAGATCTGTGGATTTTAATAAGGTTTGCGAAAGTTTTGGTTGGCTTATTAATGTTCGAGTAAAAATTGGATTTGTTTAGTCTAACAATTTTGTCAAAATCGTGAGTTAGTAAGGATTTAAGTTCAATTCTAAGTTTCCGTAAGTTCCGATGTTTTACATCTGTGGGACTTGAGATGATATCTTCTTCTAGCAACTTGATTTCTTGACTGATTTTTTTTGTTTGGCTTTGAAGTGTTTGTCTTGTGTTGTGCATTGAGTTGGATCATTGTGCCTCTTATTACAGCTTTATGCGCTGTCCACAAGGTTGTAATGGATATATCTTCGGTGTCGTTTGTCTTGAAATAATTTTGTAGTTCCTCTTGTATTTTTGTTTTATAGTGGGGATGAGAAAATAGGTATGAATTTGCTCTCCATGGAGAGTTGTTGTTAAAAGGAGGATTGGTGGCAGTTTCAAACAGTATGGGTGAGTGGTCTGACCACGTTCTGTTTAGTATTTTAATCGATTTGATTTTATGTAACGAATGTATATTTGTCAGAACTAGATCTATTCTTGACAAAGATTTGTGAACGTTAGAGTAATGGGTAAATTCGATTGAGGATGTGTGTAGGCATCTGAATACGTCAAAAAATTCTTCGTTTTCGATAAGGCCGTCAATCTGTGTATTAATGTTTCTGGATTTGTTGGATGAATCTAGAAGGGGATTAGGTACCGCGTTAAAGTCTCCAAAGACTAGGAGTGTGCCTTTCTGGTTCTCCTGGATTATTTTAAAGAAACGCTTTATGAATGTAGTTTGGCCACTGTTGGGGGCGTAGATGTTTGCCAATGTGTAGGTTGCATCATTTAGTTTACAAGTTAGTACTATGTATCTGCCTTCGTGATCTTTGATGGTGTTGATCTCCTCAAATTTTAATGTGTCTTTGATGATGATTGCGACTCCAGCTCTTTTTTGGTGTTTGACGAGAAGAAAATGTGTGGGAATTTTTTGTTGCTGAATTTTGGATGCTTCCCTTCTGCAAACCTAGTTTCCTGTATTCCCGCTACATCTACTTGGTTCGAGTTTAGTTCCTTCCACACATGGAAACGTTTTTGTGGAGAGTTTAGTCCATTGGCATTTATAGTCATGAATTTGATGTTCATTGCTGTGTATAGTATTGATTTGCTGTGGAAAATTGGTACTAGGTTAGGGTGAAAGGGAGAGTGTGGGAAAAGAAGAAAGAGATAAAAAAAATAAACAAAGAACTAATTCAAAACCTGTTGAATACAAGTTTTTTTTAGAAGGAAGTGTTCGGTGAACAGTTGTAAGACTTCCTAATTGGGCTCGTGTTCGGGCCTTAGGTGCGTTAAATTTTCGGACCTTTCCTGTTAAGGGGTGAATTAGCCGTTAATGTGTAGGTTTTTAAGTATCTTGAGCCCGGTTTCGGTGTCCTCTATTGTGACGTTTTTCTGTTTGTGTACAAATAAGATGTTGTTGGAGGGTCTTCCCCATCTGTAAATTATCTGGTTTTTCAGCAAGATTTCAGTAATGGGCTTCAGAGATCTTCTTTTTTGCATGGTGTCTTTGGAGAAGTCAGAAAAGATCCTGAGTTTCTCGTATGGAGAGGGTAGATTGTTATTTTGTCTGGTGTAGTTGTTAATTTTTTCTTTGGTGCGGTAAAAGGTGAATTTGACTATTATATCTCGTGGGATGTCGTCCGAGAGTCGTTGTGGTTTGGGTAGCCTGTGTGCTCTCTCAATAGAGGTTTCTATTTCTGGTATAGAAGGATATAATTTTTTTATAAGAGATGTGACGTAAGGAATCAATTCCTGGGGTTTGACCGATTCCGGTATGCCTCTTATTTTTAGGTTTGATCTGCGGTCACGATCTTCCCTGTCAATTATCCTGTCTTTTAAAGTTTTAATTTCGATTTTCGCTTTTGTTAGTTCTGTGTGTTGGGATTCCATTTCTTGTTTGAGCTCTTCCATTTTTTTTTCATTCGTATCCATCCTAGAACTAATTGAGTTGATAGACGCTTTGACTTCTGAGAATTGTTCTTTAATTTCTACTTTCAATGAGGAGAAGAGTTTAAGAAAAAAGTCTCGGTCTGGGGGATTGTCAGAATTTGGGGAGAAAGTCTGATTTCTCTCCTCTTGAGTAATTTTTATTTTTTGCCTGGCTGGGCTCTTAATTTGTGATTGGTTCGTGTCGTTTTCATTTTGTCTAGTTCTGTTGTGAGATGGTGAGCCAATTTCTTTTCTTTTTGTGCTAATAATCATAGGTTCAAAGACCATTAGGTCTTCTAGAAATTCCTCCTTTTCGGAACCTTTAGGGTCTTGATTGGGTTTGTCTTTGTTTTTTATAGTTTTGTTTGGGCTGAAGGCAGAAGCCGGAATTTTACTTTTAGTATTTGTATGGTTAGGTTCCATTTTTTGTTCTGGTAGATTTCCTTTGGTTTTTGTAGGCATGTCCCTCTGTTCAGAAAGTCCTGTAGTTGGACCTATTAGATTGAAATGGATATCTATCTCAGAGTGGTTCTCTGAGTTTGTTATAAGAAGTGTCTCTTTAATTTGGTATTATATCTTATCTCCTGTAGCCTGGCTCTGTGAAGCTAGGGTGGGCTTGGGATTCAATTGTCCTCCTTGCTAGTGGATCTTTTCTTATTGGTGGAGCACTTTAGTTGTATTGATGATATAAACTTTTGGGCTGTTATCCTCCTAATTAGTAGTTTATTATTGAGTAGATAGTTATATTCAGCTAAGTCTTCAGCTGGTTATGCTTGAGAGTAGTAGTTTATGTGTATATATAGTCACACACAGACTTATTTCTGTATTTGTTTAGTGCTAAGCTCCAGCTGCTTCCTTTAGTTTAATAGTTGATTTGACTCTTGCACAGCTTCTAATGTGCTGGTCTTGTCTCAGTGTGCAGTGATGTAATGTCAGGGGCGTGGTTTAGTTGCGCGGTCTACTTTTTCCCGCGTATCAATCCGCCGGCCGCTTCACTGATTATAGTGCCCGGTAATCGCAGCAATTTAGTCTGTAACCGGAGCGTAATCGCTCGGACTCACCCTCCGGAGTCTTCCCAGTCACCTAGAGTTCCCCCGAGCTCCGTCCTCCTCCACTTCTCCTCGGGAGCGCCGCTGCGGCTACTGTCCCTGTGTCTTGTCCTGCTCCGGTCTGCACCGGGTCGTTGTCACCTCCTCTGAAACTCAGGACTTCCACCACTGTGCTCCGGTTGTCTCCGCTCCCACAAGAGCCCAGCTATGTGGGAGACTGTGGTGGTACAGATGAGTGCCTCTCCTCTTCCCTCAGCTTCAAGATGGCGCCGAGGCCGTGTGAGCTGGGACAAGTCCGGCAGGCAGCTTCTTCAGCACCCGTAGCTGGAACTACGCAACTGAGCCACCCGGTGTGAGCCCAGGGGGGTCTCCTCTTCAGGTCCAGTAATCTTGGTGGATTTGGTGTCCGTGTGGGCAGCAAATCCGTCGCTTTTGACTCCAAGCACCTGAGCTCCTATTAAACGTTCCTACATGGAGCTGCAGGCCACGCCCATCCCCAGGTCTTTGAACTTCTAAGCGCTTAGTCTAGAGCAGTGTTTCCCAACTCCAGTCCTCAAGGCACACCAACAGGTCATGTTTTCAGGATTTCCTTATCATTAGACAGATGATGGAATTATCCCCTGTGCAAGTGTTTAAATTATCACCTATGCAATCCTAAGGAAATCCTGAAAACATGACCTGTTGGTGTGCCTTGAGGACTGGAGTTGGGAAACACTGGTCTAGAGAGGCTCCCGCACATTATTAACCCCTTTGATACTTGGCTTCTAAAACTACTGCCGTGGCTCCCCATATTGATTCCTTGTTACAATTAAAGAGGAGCACTACAATTCCAGTTCCGATCTGAGTTCAATTCCCATGGATCCTCATGGTCCTTTATATACGTTTAAAAAAAATTTTTTTAACGATTATATGGTTTAGTATGATTTCTTAAATATGCATATTTAATTTAAGTGAATGAATAAATAGCGGATATAATACACTTATATATAAATATATATATAAATAAATACACCTATCAGAGCTCCAATTATGACATTTCTAATTTATTATATTTATTATAGTTTAGGTGATAAGATATATATATACTAGATGGTGGCCCGATTCTAAAGAATCGGGTAGTCTAGAATCTATATAGAGTTTATTTAGTAATAGGGGAGTGCTGTGAAATTAATTGTGTGTATACAGGCGGCTCAGTGGTTAGCAGAGTATACGGTGGCTCAGTGGTCAGCAGTGAGTGCGATGGCTCAGTGGTTAGCAGTGAGTGCGGTGGCTCAGTGGTCAGCAGTGAGTGCGGTGGCTCAGTGGTCAGCAGTGAGTGCGGTGGCTCAGTGGTCAGCAGTGAGTGCGGTGGCTCAGTGGTCAGCAGTGAGTGCGGTGGCTCAGTGGTCAGCAGTGAGTGCGGTGGCTCAGTGGTCAGCAGTGAGTGCGGTGGCTCAGTGGTCAGCAGTGAGTGCGGTGGCTCAGTGGTCAGCAGTGAGTGCGGTGGCTCAGTGGTCAGCAGAGAGTGCGGTGGCTCAGTGGTCAGCAGTGAGTGCAGCACAGGCTGGAGGGGGCAGAGGCTGGAGGGGGAAAGGAGGGAGGAGGCAGAGGAGGCAGAAACTGGAGGGGTTAGAGGAGGGAGGGTCAGAGGAGGGAGGGGCGGAGGCTGGGGGTCAGAGGAGAGCGGAGGCTGGGGGGTCAGAGGAGAGCGGAGGCTGGGGGGTCAGAGGAGAGCGGAGGCTGGGGGGTCAGAGGAGAGCGGAGGCTGGGGGGTCAGAGGAGAGCGGAGGCTGGGGGGTCAGAGGAGAGCGGAGGCTGGGGGGTCAGAGGAGAGCGGAGGCTGGGGGTCAGAGGAGAGCGGAGGCTGGGGGGTCAGAGGAGAGCGGAGGCTGGGGGGTCAGAGGAGAGCGGAGGCTGGGGGTCAGAGGAGAGCGGAGGCTGGGGGGTCAGAGGAGAGCGGAGGCCGGGGGGTCAGAGGAGAGCGGAGGCCGGGGGGTCAGAGGAGAGCGGAGGCCGGGGGGTCAGAGAAGAGCGGAGGCCGGGGGGTCAGAGGAGAGCGGAGGCTGGGGGGGGCAGAGGAGAGCGGAGGCTGGGGGGGGCAGAGGAGAGCGGAGGCTGGGGGGGGGCAGAGGAGAGCGGAAGCTGGGGGGGGCAGAGGAGAGCGGAGGCTGGGGGGGCAGAGGAGAGCGGAGGCTGGGGGGGCAGAGGATAACGGAGGCTGGAGGGCTGAACACTCACTGGGCTGTTGGCGGTCAGCGGCAAGGCTGGCGGCGGTTCCGGAGGCCGGCCCCGGAGTGCGGGCGGGGCTAGCTCCGTGATGGAGGAGAGTCACCGGGTGTGTGGAGAGAGTGGCAGGACTGGGAGCGGTGCCGGCGGAGGCCGCACACCGGAGTGTGGGCCGGTCCGGGCCGGTTCCCGCATGTTGGTGGGCGCACAGCAGGCTGTGTGCGGAGCCAGTGGCGGGATGGCGGTCCCTGATGGAGAGTGGGCGGTGAGCAGCAGGGCTGTGGGCCGGATGTGGGTGGGCGCAGACGGGGCTCTGTGCAGGGCCGGTGGCGGGATAACGGCGAGTGGTGGCGCTTTAGCGCCCACGGCGAGGCGCTGTGCCATTTTGACAGCGGCTCGCGGTGAGCGCTATGCGCTCACCGCTCGTGGGTCTGGTACTTCCGGTTGCGGTCTTTGACACAGGGCGCAGGCCATCACGGAAGTTGAGCGGATTGGCGGGAAGTGGCCTTCGGTTTTTATATATAAGATATATATATAGCAGTACGATGGTATATGGTGGTAATTAGAGCACATGTATAGCAGCACTATAGTATATGGCGGTAGATTATAGTAAATGTATAGCAGCACTATAGTATATGGCGGTACATTACAGTACATGTATAGCAGCACTATAGTATATGGTGGTACATTATAGCACATGTATAGCAGCACTATGGTATATGGCGGTACATTACAGTACATGTATAGCAGTGCTATGGTATATGGCGGTACATTACAGTACATGTATAGCAGCACTATGGTATATGGCAGTACATTATAGCACATGTATAGCAGCACTCTGGTATATGGCAATACTGCGGTGACCGCGGTCCCCCACTCCTCCTGGCCCCCGGTCGTCCACAGTAAAAATAAAAAAATCCTCAGTGAGGATACTCACCTGTCCGGCGGCTCGCTCCGCCTCCGCCTTGTAGGTCCTACAGGCCTTTAGGACCTGTAGTTGCCTGGGCAAGCAATCAGCTGAGGAGGTGAGGGGGGGCAGGATTGTGTTGGGGGGGCAGAATGGAGCGAGTGGGGAAAGAGTATGGAGGCGGGGCAACAGGATGGAGGCGGGGCAAGAGGATGGAGGCGGGGCAACAGGATGGAGGCGGGGCAACAGGATGGAGGCGGGGCAACAGGATGGAGGCGGGGCAACAGGATGGAGGCGGGGCGGCAGGATGGAGGCGGGGGGGCAGGATGGAGGCGGGGGGGCAGGATGGAGGCGGGGGGGCAGGATGGAGGCGGGGGGGCAGGATGGAGCGAGCGGGGCAGGATGGAGGCGGGGGAGCAAGAAGAGCGGGGGGCAGGATGGATTGAGCGGGGCAGGATGGAGGCGGAGGAGCAGGATGAAGCCGAAGGGGCAGGATTGAGCAGGATGGAGCGGGAGGAGAAGGATGGAGGCAGATGAGCAGAATGGAGCAAGCGGGGCAGGATGAGTAAGCGTGAGGGCAGGATGGAGGCGGGGGAGCAAGAACAGCGGGGGTGAGGATGGAGCGAGCGGGGCAGGATGGAGCGAGCGGGGCAGGATGGAGCGAGCGGGGCAGGATGGAGCGAGCGGGGCAGGATGGAGCGAGCGGGGCAGGATGGAGCGAGCGGGGCAGGATGGAGCGAGCGGGGCAGGATGGAGTGAGCGGGGCAGGAAGGTGCAAGGGGGGCAGGAAGGTGCAAGGGGGGCAGGATGGTGGGTTGCGGAGCAGGATGGGGTGGCGGAGCAGGATGGACAGAGCGAGGCAGGATGGAGAAGGCAGGGCAGGATGGAGGCGGCAGGGCAGGATGGAGATGGCAGGGCAGGATGGTGGTGGGGGAGGGGGGAGGATGTAGGGGGCGGGGCAGGATGTTGGCGGGGGGTGAGGATGGTGGTGGGGGTGCGGGATGGAGTCGGGGGGGGCAGGATGGTGTTGGGGGGCAGGATGGATAGGGGGGGCAGGATGGAGGCGCTCCTCCTGACCCCTTCCGCTCCCCGCGGCACCCGTCCCTCTGGGCCTCCAGTCTCTGCGGCCGCCCTCCCTCTGGGGCTGCACACCCCCCTCCCCTTCATGGTGATAATAAAAATAAAAAAACCTCAGTGAGGATACTTACCCTGCGGCGGCTCGCTCCACCCGTCTTGTAGGTGGCAGGACAGGAGCTGTCGTTGGCTGGGAAACCGATCTGCTGGGGGTGAGTGGGCAAAGCGGGGGTCAGTGGGCAGAGTGGGGGATGAGTGGGAAGAGCAGGGGTTAGTGGGCAGAGTCATTGGGCAGAGCAGGGGTCAGTGGGCATAATCAGTAGTCAGAGCAGGGTCAGTAGGCAGAGCTGGGGTCTGTGGGCAGAGCTGGGGTCAGTGGGCATGGTCAGTAGCCAGAGGGGGGGGGGGTAGGTAGGCAGAGCAGGGTCAGAGGGCAGAGCGGGGGTGAGTGGGCAGAGTGGGGGGTGAATGGGCAGAGCATGGTCAGTGAGCAGGATTGGGGCATCAGTGGTCAGAGCAGGGTCATAGCGGGGGTCAGTGGTCAGAGCAGGGGTTAATGGGCAGAGTGATTGGGCAGAGCAGGGGTCAGTGGGCACAGTCAGTAGGCACAGCAGGGGTTAGTGGGAAAAATCAGTGGGTAGAGCAGGGGTGAGTGGGCAGAGCAGGGGTGAGTGGGCACAGTCAGTGAGCAGAGCAGGGGTCAGCGGGCAGAGCGGGGGTGAGTGGGCAGAGCAGGGTTTAGTGGGCATAGCAAGGGTTATTGGGCACAGTCAGTGGGCAGAACAGGGGTTAGTGGGCAGAGCGGCGGTCAGTGGGCACAGTGAGTGGGCAGAGAAGGGTGAGTGGGTAGAGCATGGGTGAGTGGGCACGGTCAGTTGGCAGAGCAGGGGTCAGTGGGCATGGTGAAAGGGCAGAGCGGGGGGTGAGTGAACAGAGGGTGGTCAGTGGGCAGGCCAGGGTGAGTGGTAAAAGCAGGGGCGAGTGGGCAGAGCGGGGGTGAGTGGGCAGAGCGGGAGTAAATGAGCAGAGCAGGGTCAGTAGGCAGTGTGAGGGGTCAGTGGCCAGAGCATGGTCAGTGGGCAGTGTGAGGGGTAAGTGGGCATAGCATGTTCAGTGGGCAGTGTGAGGCGTGAGTGGGCAGTGTGAGGGGTCAGTGGGCAGTGTGAGGGGTCAGTGGGCAGAGCAGGGTCAGTGTGAGGGGTGAGTGGGCAGAGCAGGGTCAGTGGGGTGTGTGAGGGGTCAGTGGGCAGAGCAGGGTGAGTGGGCATTGAGGGGTCAGTGGGCAGAGCATGTTCAGTGGGCAGAGGAGGGTCAGTGGGCAGTGTGAGGGGTCAGTGGGCTGAGCAGGGTGAGTGGGCAGAGCAGGGTCAGTGAGGGGTCAGTGGGCAGAGCAGGGTCAGTGTGAGGGGTCAGTGGGGGGTGAGTAGGCAGAGCAGGATGAGTGGCCAGTGTGAGGGGTCAATGGGGCGAGCAGGGTGAGTGGGCAGAGCATGGTGAGTGGGCATAATGGTGGGTGAGTGGACAGAGAGGGGGTGAGTGAGCAGAGAGGGGGTGAGTGGGCAGAATGTGGGTGAGGGGGCAGAGAGGGGGTGAGTGGGCAGAGTTTGGGGGTGAGTGGTCAGAGTGGGGGTCAGTGGTCAGAGTGGGGGTCAGTGGGCAGAGCAGGGGCAGAGTGGGGGTGAGGGGGGCAGAGGGGGTGAGTGGGCAGAGTTGGGGGGTGAGTGGGCAGAGTTGGGGGGTGAGTGGGCAGAGTTGGGGGGTGAGTGGGCAGAGTTGGGGGGTGAGTGGGCAGAGTTGGGGTCAGTGGTCAGAGTGGGGGTGAGTGGGCAGGGTCAGAGTGGGGGTCAATGGTCAGAGTGGGGGTGGGTGGGCAGAGCAGGGTCAGAGTGGGGGTCAGTGTGCAGAGTGGGGGTGAGGGGGCAAAGAGGGGGTCAGGGGGAAGAGAAGGGGGGTGAGTGGGCAGAGTTTGGGGGTGAGTGGGCAGAGTGAGGGTCAGTGGTCAGAGTGGGGGTGAGTGGGCAGAGCAGGGTCAGGGGCAGAGAGAGGGTCAGTGTGCAGAGTGGGGGTGAGGGGGCAGAGAGGGGTTCAGGGGGAAGAGTAGGGGGGTGAGTGGGCAGAGTTTGGGGGTGAGTGGGCAGAGTGGGGGCCAGTGGTCAGAGTGGGGGTCAGTGGGCAGAGCAGGGGCAGAGTGGGGTCAGTGTGCAGAGTGGGGGTGAGGGGGGGCAGAGAGGGGTTCAGGGGGAAGAGTAGGGGGGTGAGTGGGCAGAGTTTGGGGGTGAGTGGGCAGAGTGGGGGCCAGTGGTCAGAGTGGGGGTCAGTGGGCAGAGCAGTGGCAGAGTGGGGGTCAGTGTGCAGAGTGGGGGTGAGTGGGCAGGGTCAGGGGCAGAGTGGGGGTCAGTGGGCAGAGCAGGGGGTGAGGGGGGCAGAGGGGGTGAGTGGGCAGAGTTGGGGGGTGAGTGGGCAGAGTTGGGGTCAGTGGTCAGAGTGGGGGTCAGTGGTCAGAGTGGGGGTCAGTGGGCAGAGCAGGGTCAGGGGCAGAGTGGGGGTCAGTGGGCAGAGTGGGGGTGAGGGGGCAGAGTGGGGGTGAGGGGGCAGAGAGGGGGTCAGGGGGAAGAGTAGGGGGGTGAGTGGGCAGAGTTTGGGGGTGAGTGGGCAGAGTGGGGGCCAGTGGTCAGAGTGGGGGTCAGTGGGCAGAGCAGGGGCAGAGTGGGGGTGAGGGGGGCAGAGAGAGGGTGAGGGGGCAGAGTTGGGGGGTGAGTGGTCAGAGTGGGGGTCAGGGCAGAGAGGGGTTCAGGGGAAGAGTAGGGGGGTGAGTGGGCAGAGTTTGGGGGTGAGTGGGCAGAGTGGGGGCCAGTGGTCAGAGTGGGGGTCAGTGGGCAGAGCAGGGGCAGAGTGGGGGTCAGTGGGCAGAGTGGGGGTGAGGGGGCAGAGAGGGGGTCAGGGGGAAGAGTAGGGGGGTGAGTGGGCAGAGTTTGGGGGTGAGTGGGCAGAGTGGGGGCCAGTGGTCAGAGTGGGGGTCAGTGGGCAGAGCAGGGGCAGAGTGGGGGTCAGTGGGCAGAGCAGGGGCAGAGTGGGGGTCAGTGGTCAGTGTGGGGGTGGGTGGTCAGAGTGGGGGTCAGGGGCAGAGTGGGGGTCAGTGGTCAGTGTGGGGGTGGGTGGTCAGAGTGGGCGTCAGGGGCAGAGTGGGGGTCAGTGGTCAGTGTGGGGGTGGGTGGTCAGAGTGGGCGTCAGGGGCAGAGTGGGGGTCAGTGGTCAGTGTGGGGGTGGGTGGTCAGAGTGGGGGTCAGGGGCAGAGTGGGGGTCAGTGGTCAGTGTGGGGTGGGTGGTCAGAGTGGGCGTCAGGGGCAGAGTGGGGGTCAGTGGTCAGTGTGGGGGTGGGTGGTCAGAGTGGGCGTCAGGGGCAGAGTGGGGGTCAGTGGTCAGTGTGGGGGTGGGTGGTCAGAGTGGGCGTCAGGGGCAGAGTGGGGGTCAGTGGTCAGTGTGGGGGTGGGTGGGCAGAGTGGGGGTCAGTGTGGGGGTCAGGGGCAGAGTGAGGGTCAGTGGTCAGTGTGGGGGTGGTGTGGCAGAGTGGGGGTCAGTGTGGGGGTGGGTGGTCAGTGTGGGGGTCAGGGGCAGAGTGAGGGTCAGTGGTCAGTGTGGGGGTGGGTGGGCAGAGTGGGCGTCAGGGGCAGAGTGGGGGTCAGTGGTCAGTGTGGGGGTGGGTGGGCAGAGCGGGGGTGAGGAGATCGTGGGTCAGTGTGCAGCGCAGGGGGATGAATAGGCAGAGGAGGTGAGATCGGGACAGGACCTTTGATGACGTCACGGTCATGTGATATGTGACTCCACCCATCATCGTGACGTCATCAGAGGTCCTCAAGCCCCATGAATAGAGATCGTGGCTGGCTGGAGGGAGCTGTGGTAAGAGGCGGGGGGGGGGTGACCGGAGAGTGGGGGGTGACCGGAGAGTGGAGGGCGGCTATGGTGACAGGCAGGGGGGTGATGGGGCAGCGGGGGGAAGTGTTGTGACAGGCGGGGAGCGCGGGCAGTGGAGGATGGCTATGGTGACAGGCAGGGGGGTGATGGGGCAGCAGGGCTGTGGGCCGGATGTGGGTGGGCGCAGACGGGGCTCTGTGCAGGGACGGTGGCTGGGGCTCTGTGGGTCTGGTGCTTCCGGTTCCGGTGTTTGACACAGGAGGGAGGCCATCACGGAAGCGGAAGCGGATTTTGGGCGGAAGTGGCCTTCGGGTTTTATATAATAGATATATATATAGAGTTATTACGAAATGATACAAACATTCTAATAGTATCAAAATAGACTTTTAGTCTTTTCAGTAATATTTAGGCTTTTTAATATTTTGTAGAAACATTTCAATTAAAGTATTTTTATTACAGAAAAGTGTTAATTTTAAACATTTTTAGGTTTTCCTTGGCGCAGTTTAGTAACACAAGTCCAAAATTTCCTCACCCAGGACAAATAAACTGAATTTAGATTATACATAGTTTTTATTCCATTATTATATGGTTCCTCTAGTTCTATATTCAAGACCTTCGATCATTTGTTTTCTTTCTGTTCAATTTTTATTAATTATTATAAAAAATATTAAACTTATACATATTTTCACAACATATATACTTTTTTTTTATTATACACATATAGTCATGCATAAACTAGATTCTATTCACCACATTACATTTATTTCATCATGAACTTATCACCAATATCACAGCCCAATTTTCAAATACCGGGTTGGTACCCCTGGCTAATAACACTGCATCAAGGACAATTCTCCTCCTTTTTTTAGACACAGGTTCGCTCACCCCTTTATACACATAGCAATTTTTCCATTTTTTTTTCTTATTTTTCTTTTTATTTTGATCTTTTTCCTTCCTTCGTTTCCAAGACTATACAACACGTTACTCCCTAATGGTGTTTTCTATATAGATCAGTGACAATGGGCTGTTTTCCATGTTTTGACAGCTACTACGTTATTCTGTTTATAAACATTGTGACGTCGTATCTAGTTCCCTCCCCTTGTAGTGACGCATTTGGAGGAGGACTGTAATTAGTTTTTGCTGCTTTTTTTGAGTTTAAAAAGGTTTGTGTTCAGTGTAATCATGTCATTCCCTGAGGAAGGAGCTGGGATTTGAGCTCCGAAACGCGTCGGAAATAAAGCAGTAAAAGATTTTATACAAAGCATACCTGTGTCATTGTTATAACATCGTAGCAGCAGCGCGGACTTGGAGGCACTTGGTCCTGGGGCGAGTTTTCTTTCCCACATCGTGGAAGTGCGGCCCCTGCGGCAGCTACTGAGTTTGAGCGATCAAGCTGGTTGTGAGCTTCACAACCACATCAGGTGAGCAAATTTTGAGCTACATGTACCAATCTCCTAAGTGGGATAAGACCCTATGCGCATTCTCATTTTTATAGATTGGCTGCTATGGGCATAAAAGAAGATAAACTCATGTTGTGGCCACCATCTTCCCCTGACCTCAACCCTATAGAGAACCTTTGGAGTATAATCAAGCAAAAGATCTATGAGGGTGGGAGGCAGTTCACATCAAAATGGCAGTATTGGGAGGCGGAAATAAAGCAGTAAAAAATTTTATACAAAGTATCCGGTGCCTTTGTTACAACATAGTGGCAGCAGCGCGGACTTGGAGGCACTTGGTCCTGGAGCGACCATAGCAGCCAATGACACAGAGTCATTCTTTGTAGCATGAGATGGTGCATTGTCATGCATGAAGATGATTTTGCTCCTGAAGGCACATTTTTGCTTTTTGTACCATGGAAGAAAGTTCTCAGTCAGAAACTCTATATACTTTGCAGAGGTCATTTTCACACCTTCAGGAACCTTAAAGGGGCCTACCAGCTGGTTTCCAATTATTCCAGCCCAAAACATGACTCCTCCACCTCCTTGCTGACGTTATAGCCTTGTTGGGACATGGTAGCCATCCACCAACCATCCACTACTCCATCCCTCTGGGCCATCCAGGGTTGCTCGGCACTGATCAGTAAACAAGACTGTTTGCAAATTAGTCTTCATGTATGCCTGGGCCCACTGCAACAGTTTCTGCTTGTGAGCACTGTTTAGGGGTGGCCGAATAGTAGATTTATGCACCACAGCAAGCCTTTGAAGGATCCTACACCTTGAGGTTCGAGGGACTCCAGAGGCACCAGCAGCTTCAAATATCTGTTTGTTGGTTTGTAAGGCCTTTTTAGCAGCTGCTCTCTTAATCCGATGAATTTACCTGGCACAAACCTTCCTCATTCTGCCTTTATCTGCACGAACACATCTGTGCTCAGAATCAGCCACAAATCTCTTTACAATACAATGATCACGCTTACGTTTTCGTGCAATATCAAATGTTTTCATCCCTTGTCCAAGGCATTGCACTATCTTTTGCTTTTCGGCAGCAGAGACATCCTTTTTCTTTCCCATGTTACTTGAAAACTGTGGCCTACTTAATATTGTAGAATACTCAGTTTTCCTTTTATTGGGCTCACCTGCCAAACTAATTATCACAGATATCTGAGATTGATTTCAGTGATCCAAAGAACCCTGAGACACAATACCATCAATGGGTTTCATGGACAAAAAAAAAATTCTATGATACTTAAAACCAATTTGCATAATAATTTGGATCATTGTGAATGTGCTGCTGTGTAATTCAATTGCGGGGTCAGATGCACTGATGGGATTCAGGAAGGGTCCACTAGACGTGTCCAGGGGGTCTAGCACCAAGGGATCCCGCTCTCAGTGCTACAGTGGTGAGAAGCAGATCCGATGGCGCCCGAAGCTGAAGGGGAATGGAGGAGGGGCCTCTCACCACGCTGCCGCAGACATGTTAATGCGGGCTCCACTTGATCTGATTTCGGGGCCGCAGGCAGCGGTATGATCTCACACTACTTCAGAGGCTGGTTATGGGGGCGCTCCGACGTTGTTGGGGCTCAGCCCCAGCACCCAGGCCCATGCCTGATGAGATAGATCCAGCTGTCAAGCGGGAAACCCCCCGATGTCTGTAGAGCGCTAAGGGCTGCGTCCGCTCAGCGCCATTGCCAGTCCACTCCCAGAAAACAAGTTCTTATTCATTTAGAAACAACAATGCTCATGTTTTAGCTCAGGAACAGTTCAGAAATCAATATTTGGTAGAATAACCATGATTATTAATCACAGCTTTTGTGTGTTTTGGCATGGTTTACATCAATCTTTCACACTGCTTTTAGGTGACCTTATGCAACTCCTGGCACAAACATTTAAGCAGTTCTTCATTGTTTGATATCTTGTGACTGTCTCAAGTCATGTAAAGCTAGCAAAAAGCCTTTCATCAATGAGAAGCAAAGGAGAGCCAGGCTGACGTCTGCCAAAGACCATAAGGATTGGATCATAGAGGACTGGAGTAAGGTAAACCTCTCTGATGAGTCTAATTTTCAGCTTTGCCCAACACCTGGTCATCTAATTGTTAGACAGAGACCTGGAGAGGCGTACAATCTGGGGATCTGGGGATGCTTCAGCAAGGCTGGAATTGGGCAGGTTAATCTTTGCGAAGGACTGATGAATAAAGCTGCATACAAGGTTATCCACTAGCTTCCTTCTGCTGAGGCAATGTTCCCCAACTCTGAGCACTGTTTTTTTCAGCAGGACAAAGCTTCATGCTACACAGATAGGTCAATCAATGTGTGGATGAAGGAGCACCACTTCAAGACCCTGTCATGGCCAGCCCAGTCTCCAGACCTGAACCCCATTGAAAACCTCTGGAATATTATCAAGAGGAAGATGAATAGTCACAAGCCATCAAACAAAGAAGAACTGATTACATTTTTGTGCCATGAGTGGCATAAGGTCACCGAAAAGCAGTGTGAAAGACTAGTGGAAACAATGTCAAGACACATGAAAACCTGTGATCAAAAATCATGGCTCTTCCACCAAATATTGATTTCTGAACTCTTCCTGAGTTAAAACATGAGTATTGTTGTTTGTATTTGAAGGGAACCTGTCGCCCCCTCCCCAGGGCCTATAAAGGTCAGTGAGCCACCTTCAGCAGCACTAAGGCTACATTCTGTGAAGGTGGCTCTTATGTGTATTATCCCCAGGTGGCTCTTTTACCTTCATAGGCCCTGGGGGGGGGTGACAGGTTCCCTTTAATGTCTGAAATGACTGTTTCTTTTCTATTATTTTGACGATTTCTCATTTGCTGCAAATAAATACAACATTTTTAGTTTTGAATTTCAGAGACATGGTGTCAGTTTATAGAATAAAACAACAATGTACATTTTACTCAAAAATATACCTATAAAAAGAAAAATCAGAGAATCTGAAAATTCTGCAGTGGTCTCTTAATTTTTTCTGGAGCTGTACATTCAATGACTTGGAAACAATTGTGTATATACTATACGTATAAAGCATCTGATAATCAGCCTAGTAGCAAAAGCAGCTGTTGTTTCCTCCGTCAATTGTCAGTTAATTGCATATTATCCTGACGAGTGGAGGCAGTGGAGTGCTGATCATGACAATTTTTATAACAAAATCTTGTGTAAATGTACCGTTAACACTTTGTACCTCCATAAATAGTAGGTTAGTATGTAAAAACAAATCTATACACTACCTGTAAGTTGCGTTTGCTTTTCCGAATGTTATGCTGCAGCAAGAAGTTGCTTTCCAAGGAGAATCTGCTATACTGGTCATCCAACTGGGTCAGAAGTCCATGAAACAAAATTGTGGCTAGTGAGACATTACTTGAGGCATGTTCCCTAAAGGAAAATATTTTTGTAGTTATTATTATTATTATTTATTTATAGAGCACCACTGATTCCATGGTGCTGTACATGAGAAAGTAGTTAGTAGTTACATACAAAGATTTCAGTTTGTAGAAAAATGAAGTAAACGCCAAAACAAAAACTACACTTATGACCCTTTCACATCAAAACCGCGGGTTTTTTCGCGGCCGCACCTGCCGCAAGTGCAAAACCGCACTTGCCGCACCTGCCGCAAGTCCGCCTATACTTTGCATGGCAAAAACCGCAACCGCGCCGCAAGTGCAGCCGGTATGCGGTAATCGCGGCAGATGCGGTTTTTTCACCGCATCTGCCGCGATTTGAAAAAAACGCTGATGTGAAAGGGCCCTTACAAAGCAATTGTGAATAATAAGTGATGATCTTTGCAGCTGAAAATTAACCACTTCAAGTATTTGAAAACTCAAACTGCCACGATGACTATGGGATCACGGGGAACCAGGGCACCTGATTTGTCCCTCAAGCTAGGGGGCCCTATGCTATACCTTATCTCAGGGGTATCAATAATGGTGGGGAGGCGCGAGTCTCTGACCTGGCCCTGCTCTTGACGAGCCTCATATGATTTTCCCTGACCCTCCCCCTGCCAGGGGAGTAATGAAACCTAAAGGTTACGACAGACAAGGGAAATCCAAAACTCTGTCACTAAGCATGCATATACAAAAAAGTAAAAGCAATAAAAGTTGCAGGACGAAAAACATGAGCCGGTAAGAACAAAACAACAGGGGGGAACCTCCACAACTGTTTCAAGCAAATCATATAAAGCAAAGGATGTACCTCTAAAATGTAACTTTTATTATCTTAGTTAAAATCTGGTAAACCTTTTGTGGATCTCTGATGAAGTGGTCTGTAGTACCACGAAACCTGCCAATCACTACACGTAACTGCGCTCTGACAGCATCCGGGGTCTAGCCAGGACCCCGGGCTGTCATACAAAAATTATCGACCAAAATTTACCACTAACATGAAGCCCAATATGTCACGAAAAAACAATCTCAGAATAGTTAGGATCCGTTGAAGCGTTTCAGAGTTATTACCTCATAAAGGAACACTGGTCAGAATTGACAAAAAATGGTCTGGTCATTAACTCCTTGCCGACACAGAACGTTGTACAACGGCGCGGCGCTCACATCAAAGCTCCGACATCTCAGCTGATCTCATCAACTGAGATATTGGGGTAACAGCACCGATTGGATCAGGGATCCGATCAGCACTGTTAACCCCTTGGATCCCGCTGTCAATCGCTGACAGCGGGATCCAAGGCTACCCCCGGTAGCTGAAACCCTGGAGATTTTCCGACACTGGGGGGCACTACAGGGCCTTTTCTGTTCTGACTTATTTTCACGTCTGAACAGAATAAGGACCCTGTAATGCCGCCGTTTTTTTTTTACAGTGGGCCGTCACTAAGGTGTTAAATATAGTATACATTGGGTTTTCTGCAAAGTCGGTATATATATGCTGATATTTAACATCGGTTAAACATGATGCTGTAGATGAGCCACTGTGTTCATGTTGTCAGAAAATATTTTGACATGTTTTCCCTGGACCAGTGATTGTGACATTCTGAGAGCTTCTTCCACCGCTTGGAGTTCCCTGAAGTTGGAGGACTGATCATTAGCCTGGCAACACCAGAGACCCTGGAAGGAAACGTGAGAGACCATTGCCCCCCAGCCTCTTTTGCTGGCGTCTGTGTAAACGGTCACTAATGGAGACTGCACCCACGGAATCCCCTTCCTTAAGGAGTCGGGATCCAAGCACCATTGTAGGGAGTGACAAACTGCTGAGGGCAGGAAAATCTTCTTCAAACCCGAGGGTAGACCATTCCACTGAGCGAGGATGTGAGACTGCAACAGTCTAGTGTGAGCTTGAGCCCATGGTATCATTGCAATGCATGCCGTCATGGAGCCCAGGACTGACATGGCCGTCTGAAACGAGACTGTATGACGTTTTTGAAGGGCATGAAGTTTGGCTCTTAGTAGCACCCATTTGTCTGGCGGGAGAGAACACATCTGTTTGTGTGAGTCCAGAAGGCAACCCTAAAAGCTCTTCCACTGAGCTAGAGGCTGGACTTTGGCAAGTGACTAGCCAGCCCAAGGACATCAGGATCTGAATCAGCTCCTGCGTCGGATACTGCAGAAGGGTCTTGTTGGGAACGGTAATGAAGAAGTCGTCCAGGTACAGTATCACCACTATACCCATCTTCCGGACAAATGCCATGACCTCCACCATCACTTCCGTGAACACGCAAGGGGCTGAGGACAGACCACAGGACAACACCCTGAACTGGAAGTGATCAAATTGACCCCGAAAAAGGATTGCAAATTGTAGAAACCTCTGATCTGCAGGATGTATCAGGATATGGTAATAAGCATCCTGCAGATCCAAGGTCGCCATCACAAAATCCTTCCCAATCAAAGGAATCGTGAATTTTATGGACTCCATCTTGAAACGGGAATAAGCCACATGCCTGTTCAGGGGTTTCAAATTTATTATCGTCCGAAAAGAGCCTCCTGGGTTTTTTTTTACCACGAAAAGACGAGAATAATGTCCTCCTTCCTTCCTCTCCCTCCAGAACCACGGCTCCCATAAGGAGAAGTTTTTGAACCTCCTTCCTTAGAGATGACTGGAGATTTTCAGAGAGAGTGGTTACACGAAAACACTGAGGAGGAGAAGAAAATACGGTACTATTTGCATCACCCACCGCCATTGGGGAAGAAGTTGGAAAGTCTTCTCCCTACAGGAATGACGTCACTTCCTATCATGGGGCCTTGAGGAAAAAAAAACAAACCTTTCCCTTAACCCCCCTTCGGGTAGCTCCAGAGTCCCACTTTCCCTTTGTCTTTCTGCGGCTGGGAATGGGACTGGGTTTATATAGTTTATATATACACATAGAAATCCTACAGGCTGCAGCACAAAACACCTTCCCTCTCCCAGCACAGAGCACACAGGGGAGGGAGTGAACACAAGCCTGGATGGATGTGGGTATTTAAATAACACTTATACAGCAACTGGACTATTATGTTGGAAATATAATGGAGAGGACTAATCCTAGGAGCTACTTGCAGGGTATGAAGATGCTGATAACATGGAAACTAGAAAGTACAATAATAGTTTTACATGTTTTTAAAAGGCCTACCCAGGCACTATTCAAGGGTATTATTAATAAAACTAGATGGCAGCCCGATTCTGAAGAATCGGGTAGTCTAGAATATATATATATAGTTTATTTAGTAATAGTTAGGGGAGTGCGGTGAAATTAATTGTGTGTGTACAGGTGGCTCAGGGGTCAGCAGTGAGTGCGGTGGCTCAGGGGTCAGCAGTGAGTGCGGTGGCTCAGGGGTCAGCAGTGAGTGCGGTGGCTCAGGGGTCAGCAGTGAGGGCGGTGGCTCAGGGGTCAGCAGTGAGGGCGGTGGCTCAGGGGTCAGCAGTGAGGGCGGTGGCTCAGGGGTCAGCAGTGAGGGCGCAGGCTCAGGGGTCAGCAGTGAGGGCGCAGGCTCAGGGGTCAGCAGTGAGGGCGGTGGCTCAGGGGTCAGCAGTGAGGGCGGGTGGCCTAGGGGTCAGCAGTGAGGGCGGTGGCTCAGGGGTCAGCAGTGAGGGCGGTGGCTCAGGGGTCAGCAGTGGAGGCGGTGGCTCAGGGGTCAGCAGTGAGGGCGGTGGCTCAGGGGTCAGCAGTGAGGGCGGTGGCTCAGGGGTCAGCAGTGAGGGCGGTGGCTCAGGGGTCAGCAGTGAGGGCGGTGGCTCAGGGGTCAGCAGTGAGGGCGGTGGCTCAGGGGTCAGCAGTGAGGGCGGGGTGGCTCAGGGGTCAGCAGTGAGGGCGGTGGCTCAGGGGTCAGCAGTGAGGGCGGTGGCTCAGGGGTCAGCAGTGAGGGCGGTGGCTCAGGGGTCAGCAGTGAGGGCGGTGGCTCAGGGGTCAGCAGTGAGGGCGGTGGCTCAGGGGTCAGCAGTGAGGGCGGTGGCTCAGGGGTCAGCAGTGAGGGCGGTGGCTCAGGGGTCAGCAGTGAGGGCGGTGGCTCAGGGGTCAGCAGTGAGGGCGGTGGCTCAGGGGTCAGCAGTGAGGGCGAGGCTCAGGGGTCAGCAGTGAGGGCGCAGCCTCAGGGGTCAGCAGTGAGGGCGCAGCCTCAGGGGTCAGCAGTGAGGGCGCAGCCTCAGGGGTCAGCAGTGAGGGCGCTGGCTCAGGGGTCAGCAGTGAGGGCGCAGCCTCAGGGGTCAGCAGTGAGGGCGCAGCCTCAGGGGTCAGCAGTGAGGGCGCAGCCTCAGGGGTCAGCAGTGAGGGCGCAGCCTCAGGGGTCAGCAGTGAGGGCGCAGCTCAGGGGTCAGCAGTGAGGGGGCAGGCTCAGGGGTCAGCAGTGAGGGGGCAGGCTCAGGGGTCAGCAGTGAGGGGGGCAGGCTCAGGGGTCAGCAGTGAGGGCGCAGGCTCAGGGGTCAGCAGTGAGGGCGCAGGCTCAGGGGTCAGCAGTGAGGGCGCAGGCTCAGGGGTCAGCAGTGAGGGCGCAGGCTCAGGGGTCAGCAGTGAGGGCGCAGGCTCAGGGGTCAGCAGTGAGGGCGCAGGCTCAGGGGTCAGCAGTGAGGGCGCAGGCTCAGGGGTCAGCAGTGAGGGCGCAGGCCAGGGGTCAGCAGTGAGGGCGCAGGGGTCAGCAGTGAGGGCGCAGGGGTCAGCAGTGAGGGCGCAGGGGTCAGCAGTGAGGGCGCAGGGGTCAGCAGTGAGGGCGCAGGGGTCAGCAGTGAGGGCGCAGGGGTCAGCAGTGAGGGCTCAGGGGTCAGCAGTGAGGGCGCAGGGGTCAGCAGTGAGGGCGCAGGGGTCAGCAGTGAGGGCGCAGGGGTCATCAGCAGTGAGGGCGCAGGGGTCAGCAGTGAGGGCGCAGGGGTCAGCAGTGAGGGCGCAGGGGTCAGCAGTGAGGGCTCAGGGGTCAGCAGTGAGGGCGCAGGGGTCAGCAGTGAGGGCGCAGGGGTCAGCAGTGAGGGCGCAGGGGTCAGCAGTGAGGGCCAGGGTCAGCAGTGAGGGCGCAGGGTCAGCTGAGGGTCAGCAGGTGAGGGCGCAGCTCAGGGGTCAGCAGTGAGGGCTCAGGGGTCAGCAGTGGGGCTCGAGGGGTCAGCAGTGAGGGCTGCAGGGGTCAGCAGTGAGGGCTCAGGGGTCGCAGCGAGGGGGCTCAGGGGTCAGCAGTGAGGGGGCTCAGGGGTCAGCAGTGAGGTGGCTCAGGGGTCAGCAGTGAGGGGTGCGTCAGGGCAGTGGGCGTCAGGGGTCAGCAGTGAGGGCTCAGGGGTCAGCAGTGAGGGCTCAGGGTCAGCAGTGAGGGCGCAGGCTCAGTGGTCAGCAGTGAGGGCGAGCTCAGGGGTCAGCAGTGAGGGCTCAGGGGTCAGCAGTGAGGGCTCAGGGGTCAGCAGTGAGGGCTCAGGGGTCAGCAGTGAGGGCGCAGGGTCAGCAGTGAGGGCGCAGGGGTCAGCAGTGAGGGCGCAGGGGTCAGCAGTGAGGGCGCAGGGGTCAGCAGTGAGGGCGCAGGGGTCAGCAGTGAGGGCGCAGGGGTCAGCAGTGAGGGCCGTCAGGGGCGCAGTCAGTGAGGGCTCAGGGGTCAGCAGTGAGGGCGCAGGGGTCAGCAGTGAGGGCGCAGGGGTCAGCAGTGAGGGCGCAGGGGTCAGCAGTGAGGGCGCAGGGGTCAGCAGTGAGGGCGCAGGGGTCAGCAGTGAGGGCGCAGGGGTCAGCAGTGAGGGCGCAGGGGTCAGCAGTGAGGGCGCAGGGGTCAGCAGTGAGGGCGCAGGGGTCAGCAGTGAGGGCGCAGGGGTCAGCAGTGAGGGCGCAGGGGTCAGCAGTGAGGGCTCAGGGGTCAGCAGTGAGGGCGCAGGGGTCAGCAGTGAGGGCACAGGGGTCAGCAGTGAGGGCTCAGGGGTCAGCAGTGAGGGCGCAGGCTCAGTGGTCAGCAGTGAGGGCGCAGCCTCAGGGGTCAGCAGTGAGGGCTCAGGGGTCAGCAGTGAGGGCTCAGGGGTCAGCAGTGAGGGCTCAGGGGTCAGCAGTGAGGGCTCAGGGGTCAGCAGTGAGGGCTCAGGGGTCAGCAGTGAGGGCTCAGGGGTCAGCAGTGAGGGCTCAGGGGTCAGCAGTGAGGGCTCAGCAGTGAGGGCTCAGGGGTCAGCAGTGAGGGCGCAGGGGTCAGCAGTGAGGGCGCAGGGGTCAGCAGTGAGGGCGCAGGGGTCAGCAGTGAGGGCTCAGGGGTCAGCAGTGAGGGCTCAGGGGTCAGCAGTGAGGGCTCAGGGGTCAGCAGTGAGGGCTCAGCAGTGAGGGCTCAGGGGTCAGCAGTGAGGGCTCAGGGGTCAGCAGTGAGGGCTCAGGGGTCAGCAGTGAGGGCTCAGGGGTCAGCAGTGAGGGCTCAGGGGTCAGCAGTGAGGGCTCAGCAGTGAGGGCTCAGGGGTCAGCAGTGAGGGCGCAGGGGTCAGCAGTGAGGGCGCAGGGGTCAGCAGTGAGGGCGCAGGGGTCAGCAGTGAGGGCGCAGGGGTCAGCAGTGAGGGCTCAGGGGTCAGCAGTGAGGGCTCAGGGGTCAGCAGTGAGGGCTCAGGGGTCAGCAGTGAGGGCTCAGGGGTCAGCAGTGAGGGCGCAGGGGTCAGCAGTGAGGGCTCAGGGGTCAGCAGTGAGGGCTGAGGGGTCAGCAGTGAGGGCTCAGGGGTCAGCAGTGAGGGCTGGAGGGTGCAGAGCAGGGCTGGAGGGTGCAGAGCAGGGCTGGAGGGTGCAGAGCAGGGCTGGAGGGTGCAGAGCAGGGCTGGAGGGTGCAGAGCAGGGCTGGAGGGTGCAGAGCAGGGCTGGAGGGTGCAGAGCAGGGCTGGAGGGTGCAGAGCAGGGCTGGAGGGTGCAGAGCAGGGCTGGAGGGTGCAGAGCAGGGCTGGAGGGTGCAGAGCAGGGCTGGAGGGTGCAGAGCAGGGCTGGAGGGTGCAGAGCAGGGCTGGAGGGTGCAGAGCAGGGCTGGAGGGTGCAGAGCAGGGCTGGAGGGTGCAGAGCAGGGCTGGAGGGGGCAGAGCAGGGCTGGAGGGGGCAGAGGAGGGCTGGAGGTGGCAGAGGAGAGCGGAGGCAGGGTGGCGGAAGACTTACTGGGCTGTTGGCGGGCGGCGGGCAGCGGCAGTGCTGTTGGCGGTTCCGGAGGCCGGGGGCGGAGTGTGGGCGGGGCTAGCTGGGTGATGGAGGAGCGTCAGCCGGTCTGTGGAGAGAGCGGCAGGACTGGGAGCTGTGCCGGCGGAGGCCCCACACTCGTTCCGGGCCGGTTGGCGGATGTTGGTGGGCGGTGAGCTGCAGGGCTGTGGGCGGGATGTGGGCGGCCGCAGACGGGGCTCTGTGCAGGGCCGGTGGCGCCGCTCGTGGGTCTGGTGCTTCCGGTTCCGGAGTTGGACACAGGAGGGAGGCCATCACGGAAGCGGAAGCGGATTTTGGGCGGAAGTGGCCTTCGGGTTTTATATAATAGATAGATGACCTGACAGTGTCCCTTTAATGTTAGTCTGCTTTCACATCAGCGGTAGTTTGAAAATACGGTAGTCGTGGTAAAAAAAAACCGCATCTGCCGCATAACCGTCACACTTGCGGTTCACCGGCAGCAAGCCCCATGCTATGGGGCTTGCGGCAGGTGTGGCAAGTGCGGTATAGTTGCGGTTTCGGCACTTTCCGCAGATGCGGCCATGAAAAAAACGCAGTCAGCCGCGTTTTTTTCGCGGCCGTATCTTCCGCAAGTGCCGAAACTGCACTTGCCGCACACTTACTGCAAGCCCCATAGACAATGCATGGGACTTGCTGCAAGTGTGGCCGTTATGCGGTAAATTCAGCAGATGCGGGGGTTTTTACCGCGACTGTCGCATTTTCAAACTACCGCTGATGTGAAAGGGGACTTAGTGGTAAAGTAATGTTTTTTGTTTATTTATGAAAATATTGAAAATTTTAAACATTGAATTTTTATGCCCTTAAACCAGATAGTTATATCATACACAAAATCATTCATAAATAATATATACCATATGGTCTACTTTACATCAGTATCATTTTTGAAACATATTTTCTTTGTTAGGAAGATAAAAGGGTTAAAGAGAATCTGTCAGGTCCCCTGTGCACTCAGATCTGGGTGCATATCTGAAATCTCTTTCAGGTAGTTCCAGCATCCATAAACTGATCTTTATGTTTCATGGTTCATAGTGCATAGGGTTAAAAACAACGCTGCCGTATTCCACGAGACATCATAGGGTGAATATAATATTAATTCATTAGTCAACGTATTTCAGGGCTCCGTTGCCCCTTCTTCGAGACAAATCAATATCATATTGCCATGTTTCAGGGCGTTTCATGTAGGCCTGAAACCCATTGACTAATAAATCAATATTATATTCACCCTTTGATGTCTCGTGGAATACGGCAGCGGGATTTTTAACCCTTCAGCCTCCATACTTTAATTTTCTGAGTTAATGACCAAGCATGCGCCATGAGCCTCTCTAAATATGGGGGTGCACACACCCAGAGACAGACGCTCAATGGGGAGTGTAATACACAGCTGCGTGATGCTATGCATAGTTATCACACCCACAGGGGCGAAATAACATGCTACAGGTGAATCTCAATTAATTAGGGCCACTTTACACACACCAACTTATCTGTCCAACTTCTGAACAACTTACTGGTTGCAGTGAAATCATGGACACATTGTTCCATTTGTACACGGCCACAAAATGGCAATGTGTCCATGATTTCACTGCAACCAGTAAGTTGTTCAGAAGTTGGACAGATAAGTTGGTGTGTGTAAAGTGGCCTTCAGAATATCATCAAAAAGTTAATTTATGTCAGTAATTCAATACATAAAGTGAAACGCATATATTTTATAGAGTCATTACAAAACAGAGTGATCTATTGCAAGTGTTTATTTATGTTAATGTTGATGATTATGGCTTATAGCCAATGAAAACCCAAGGGTCATTATCTCAGTCAATTAAAGTAGGGAGGATGAAGGGTCTGAGAGATAAAATATTACCTAAATAGGTATCAGAGGTGCACCTTGTGTGGCTGTGAGTCAAAACCACTATAAAAGCATTATAACGCAGGGAGGATGAAGGGTTAAAAACAACGCTGCCGTATTCCACGAGACATCATAGGGTGAATATAGTATTAATTCATTAGTCAACGTATTTCAGGGCTCCGTTGCCCCTTCTTCGAGACAAATCAATATCATATTGCCATGTTTCAGGGCGTTTCATGTAGGCCTTGAAACCCATTGACTAATAAATCAATATTATATTCACCCTTTGATGTCTCGTGGAATACGGCAGCGGGATTTTTAACCCTTCATCCTCCATACTTTAATTTTCTGAGTTAATGCCCTTTGGGTTTTCATTGGCTGTAAGTCATCATCATCAACACTAACAGAAATAGATACTTGAAATAGATTACTCTGTTTGTAATGACACTATATAGTATATGTGTTTCACTTTTTGAATTGAATTACTGAAAAAAAATTTACTTTTTGATGATATTCTAATTCAATGAGATCAATGGAGTCTGGGGAAGTAATGCCACATTAGCATATCATAAACGATCTTTAGAGATACTTTTGCTAAAGATCTGTTTATGTATGCTGCTAGATGCTGGAAGTACCTGAAAGGGATTTCCGATAGAAACACGAGCAGTCATGGGTGCATAAGTGTGCAGGGAACCTAGCTGACACGTTCCCTTTAAAAATGTATCAGCCACTCGCTGAGTGAATCCCCACCGAGAATTCAAGAGTTCCTGGATAGGATGAGTTGGCTGATTAAGATGCAAGAAGGTGTATATAAGAAAGCGAGAGATCTTCAGACGTTTGACAAAATATGTAGACTGTATCACGGTGACTATTCCAAAGATATTTGAAATGCTCTAAATAAATAGAAATGACCATATAGTTGAGAAGATTTGGATGATTGGTGGAGTTCCGGAGGATGTATGGTGAATGGCTGATTTGGGAAGAATACCTGGGACAGCTTTTTAAAAAACAAAAATATATATATTGTAACCTGATTGTATGCCTTGTACTCCTAACCAGAGGTAAGGTAAGATATGGTTGTGCTTTGCAAAATACATAAATAGAAATGACATCTATTCTAATATGCCACACTTGATATTGTACTGCAGATGGAACATGGGAACAGTGTATTTGATCCTGTGGGGGATGTTTAGGCAGGGTGGGTACACGGGAGGGAGGGAAGGAGTTTTCTTTGTTGTGTTGTTTTGTTAACGGATAACTGTTTAATAAAATTGTATCTGGTTTAACAAAAAATTATCAGCAATTTCCCAGTTTCCAACAATATTTACAAAACTGCATTCTTTCGGGAACTGATCCCATTTGAAGTGATTGAGGAGGCTTTGTAAAAGAAAATCCTCGAAAGTGACATTATTTTAAAAAACTGCTCCTCTCAGACTGTTCAAAGTCACATAGGTGCTTCACATGAATGAAAGAAATGATAAACTACTGTCTGGGCACATGGCAGGACTCGGAAGGGAAGGAGAACCATTTGTCTTTTGGAGTACAAATTGGCTAGCAGATGTCATATGTTTCCAAAGCCTGTGATATGCCTAAACAGTGGAAACCCCCCAAAAGTAACCTCATTTTGGAAACTACAACCCTTAAGGAATCTATTTACAGGCGTAGTGAGCCCTTGAAGACACTGCCGAATCATAGAAAGGCCTCCTGAGTCATCTGGTCCAACCCCCTCTTCAAAGCAGGATTCACTAAATCATCTCAGACAGATGTCTGTCAAGCCTTTTTTTAAAGACTTCTATTGTAGGGGAACTCCCCACCTCTCGCCTGTTCCACTCATTGATCATCCTAACTCTCAAAAAGGTTTTTCTAATATCTAATAGGTGTCTCCCCCCATTCAGTTTTATCCCATTGTTTCTAATCTTTCCTTGATCAATTGAGAATAAAGCTGATCCCTCTACAGCAGGGGTGGGGGACCTTTTTCCCGCTGAGGGCCATTTGGAAATTTCTACCAACTTTCGGGGGCCGCACAAAATTATCACCTTTAAAATTATGCGACTATATCAAAAAATTAATTAACTCACCTCTACGGGTGTCTTCACACGTGCGTTTGCAAGCACAGCGTATGTTGCGGATGTTAAAATCTTAATCCGCATGCGTATTGTGTCCCTATCTTTATAATGGGGTAGGTACGCATTCGTCCGCAATGACATGCGTTTGCATGCGTATGCGTACCTGTGCATTCAATTTCTGTGCCCTTGAATGCAACATGCAGCATTTTTTTGCACTCAAAAAATCTGCAAGCATCCGCATGCGTACGCTTCCGCATAAACAACGCATTATTGTCTATGGATACGCAAGCGTCCGCATGGTCTTGCGGATGTCTGCGTTTGATACGCATGCGTACCAGTCATTGCGCAAGCCCAGAAGACAGAATTGGAGTTCCTCCCATCGTCCGCCCATATCCCAGCCCACAAACAGTGTGTATAAAAAGTGGTTGTGTCCATTCCATGGTCAACTCTGTTGATCTACTTGATGGACCTATGACCCCTGGATCTCGGTCTCCCTGGATCTCGGTCTCCCTGGATCTCTGACTCCCTGGATCTCTGACTCCCTGGATCTCTGACTCCCTGGATCTCTGACTCCCTGGATCTCTGACTCCCTAGATCTCTGACTCCCTGGATCTCTGACTCCCTGGATCTCGGTCTCCCAGGATCTCGGTCTCGGGTCATTCCATGTCAAGTGATCCAAAAATGAATATTTTTTTTCCCTGACGTCCTCAGATTTTTTTAATTTTTTTTCTATATGAAGAACAACTTTAGTTAATTACAAAAAAAAAAGTTTTGAATTTTTTTCTTTATCAGTTAATTTTTCACAGATTTTTAAAGTTTTAAAAAAGTGCGAATTTTGGCCTGGTATGGCTTTACATTTTCTATCATATCTCGGGCTAGAAATAAGATAGAGAAACAAAATAAACACCAATCTACTCAGAACTGTGCAGGCTTTCACCAGATATGTCACAAGAGGATCTTTGTTAATATTTTACCCATGTGATCGCAAGCACAAAACTTTAAAACGCATTTCCGAAAAATCGGCGCGCTTTAAATATTTCAAAAACTGCCCATGTGTCTGCTTTGCTCTTAGCCACATCTGTACCAAATTTCAAGTTGGGATCGCGATGGGATCATATTTTAAAATATTTTAATATTAATAGCGTCAATGGGTCATTCTATATCAAGTGATCTAAATATGAATATTTTTTTTTACCTAACATCTTTAGTTTTTTTTTATTCTTTATCTTTATGAAGTACAACTTTAGTTAATTACAAATTAAAAGTTTAGAATTTTTTTCTTCATCAGTTAATTTTTTACAGATTTTTAAAGTTTAAAAAAAGGGTGAATTTTGGCCTGGTATGACTTTACATTTTTTTATCTCAGGCTAGAAATAAGATAATGAAGTGGGAGAGGCATCATTTTACTCAGAACGGTAACAGCTTTCATTTGATATGTTACAAGACTATGTTTCTTTATATCAAATTATCAAACTATTTTTTTTTTTTTTCTCATAAATGATGTTTATTATGCATTTTTCTCACATAAACAACTGACAACAATACAAATAATGCAGAATTCACAAAAACTAAAATAGAGAAGGGGGGAAAAGAAGGGGAAGGGAAAAGGATAAAGGATAATATCCCAGGTGTTATTTCAAGTAAGTCAACCAGGGTGTCTCATTTTAGTAGATCATGGTTGATGAGTGCAACTCCGTGTGGTAATGTCCAGAAGGTTCTGTATGAAATAGCCTCCGCAGAGACCGACATTGTCTATCTTGTCTCGAGTCATAGCTTTGCATACCTCTTTGTTGATATAGGCTCTTAATGGGAGTCTTAAAACTGACGTCATGCAAAACGCTTCAGAACCAATCGTCCAAGTTATATATTAGAGATGAATCACTGGAGGGGTATTCCCTGTTAAGCGGATGATAACTTATTAAACTTTCACATTCAACCTAGAAGGGTCATGAAGGTGAGGAGAACTAGAAAAGGGTGAGGAATTAGAGTGGTAATAAAAGAATAGATAGAAAGAAGAAAATAGAAAGAAGAAAAGTAAGTATGAGGAAGAAAAGAAGGGGGAGTGGGGCTAGAGGAGAGGATATAGGAGGGTATGAAGAGGGAGAAGAACTAGACAGAGCCACCAACATACGTGGAGCGAAAGACCAAGACAGAGCCAGCCGCATCCGGCCGGTGGAAAAAGTAGTCTGGGCCGCCCCTGGGCCCGCAGCACTCACGTCACAAGGCAGGGATCGGGGAACACGATGTCAATTCCTACAACGGAGGTCGTTGGGCCAGCGGGTGTGCCTCCCATAAATCCCAAGCCTCGGACACGTAACGCATTGCACCGTGATCTAGCGCTAGGTAATACTCATGACAAAAGATTGAGTTTATCTTGTCGGTGAGGTCACTCATAGTCGGGGGAGAAGGTTGTTTCCATTTGGAGGCGATACAGATCCTGGCTGCCGTCAAAACATATGTCATTATCCGACGTAACACCGGAGGATACGTCATGACCCCCACATATAGAACCGCAATCTGCGGCTCCACTGGGATCCTCGTCTCCGTGACCAAGTCCAAAAGACCCGACACTAGCAGCCAGAACTGTGCCACCTTAGGACAACCCCACCACATATGGGGCAAATCTCCCTGCATTCCACATTTCTTCCAGCACTGCGGCGACGCTCCTTTGCCAAATCTCGCTAGTTTTGTCGGGCTGGTGTACCATCGTAGGTGGATTTTTTTGAGCAATTCAACATGGTTAATGCATCTGGATGCTTCCCTCACACAGTGTATAGAGTCCTCCCAATCCTCGTCTGTCGCCCTGAATGAGAGGTCTTGTTCCCATCTAATTGCGTAGGATAGTCTCGAAGGTGCGTCTCTGTCAATCAAGTCTGAATACAGGGCCGACAACGATTTCAGTGGTCTGGGAGTTGTCGTCAGGGAGCGGCGCAACGCAGAGGGAGCCCCCGGAGGTCCCAGGTCGTGAGAGAACACGGGGGAGCGCATGAAGTGCACAATCTGATGGAAGTGTAAGAAGGTAGTTTTAAGGTCCGGGTTTTTGCACAGCCATTCCTCCAGAGCTAGCACTCTATTACCCTGTAGGAGATCCGCGAGGGTTTTAGGGCCTGCGAGCCTCCAAGGCAACACCGAAAATGTAGGGATCAACCAGCAGAACGCCTCCAACGGGAAATCTCCAGGAGGGATCTTGGTCCACTCTCCCTGTAATGAGCGGTGAACCGCTAGTATTTCAGTAATTGTATTGAGAACATCAGTGTCTGGTAGGCGACTCACTGAGTTCGCCGCAAGGAGAGATCGCAAGGAGCCCCTCCCTAGTGAACTTTCCTCTATCAACTTCCATCCCTGAGAATCCTCATTGTGCCACCACTTCCCCGCCGCCTCCAGAACCACTGCTCTCCTGTATTTCTCCACATCCGGTACCCCCATCCCTCCTTTTGTCAGGTGGCGATACAATAGGGAACTCCCAACCCTAGCCGGTTTCGTCCCCCAAACACATCTAAAAATCATGCGCTGAAGGCGTAGTAGTTGCTTCTTGGAGAAGTGAATCGGGACGCACCTGAAGAGATACAAAATTTTAGGAAGCCACAACATCCTCACCGCCTGGATCCTGGCCATCCACGACATAGAGTCCAGTGGGAGTTCCGAAAGGGCTCCCCCAAGATCGACCATAAGGCGGTCCATGTTTTTTTCCGCCGCATGTTTGGAGGGACATAAAATGATCCCCAGATATGGTATACCCGTTACCGAGCATTTAAAAGGGAACGAGGCGGTGAGGGCATTCATGTCCTTGTCTGATAGTCCGATAGGGAGTAACACAGACTTAGTTGCATTGAGCTTATAGTATGATGTTTGTGCAAAGCATTCAAGTCTCTGTACAATCCCAGGGAGAGAGGAAAGAGGGTCTTCCGTAACCACAATGACATCATCGGCATACAAACCGACTACATGCTTATGTCGCCCCACCACTATTCCCGCAATCGTCAGGTCCGCCCTTAATGATATCGCCAGTGGTTCCATGACCAGAGCAAAGACCAATGGCGAAAGGGGACATCCTTGGCGGGTGCCATTGGTGATACGGAAGAGCCTGGACTTATATCCAGAGGACATGACTCTTGCACACGGGTTTGAATAGAGCCCAAGAATCGCTGTCGAGATAGGGCCCGTAAAACCGAAAGCCGAGAGGACCTCCCTAAGATACCCCCAGTGTAACCTATCGAACGCCTTCTCAGCGTCTAATGACAAGAACACACTGGGGGCACCTCCCCTCTCTGCTACCTCTATCAGGTCCAGCATTCTTCTTGTCCCATCGTTCGCTTGTCTATTCTGCACAAACCCAACCTGGTCATGATGTACCAGTAAAGGAATCACACTGCTCAAGCGTGTGGCCAAAAGTTTGGCGTATAGCTTCAAGTCTGTGTTTAAGAGTGATATGGGTCGAAAGTTCTCCGGGCGATCCTGAGCCTTTCCCGGTTTGGGTATTGTCGATATCGTGGCTTCCAGCGCACTTTCGGGGATGCATCCCCGCGCTTGCCATGTGTTGAAAAGACGGAGGAGATAAGGCGCCAGGATCTGTCCATAGAGCCCATAATACTCATTAATCAGTACATCAGGACCAGGTGCTTTATTACTCTTCAGTCCCCTCAGAACCCCATGAATTTCAAGCTCAGTAAAGGGGGCATTAAGTGAGTACAGTGAGTCAGCTGAGAGAGTGGGGATGTCTAGAGTCTTTAGAAAGGTGCGTATGGTCTCCGTGGTGGGCTGAGGAGTCTGAGGGTCGGTGCGGAGGTTGTATAGTCGTTCATAGTATGAGGCAAAGACCTCCACTATTTCTGAGGGGTTCCTAACCAGATTCCCCCCCTCTTCTCGTATAGCCGTCACCATCCCCTTAGCCGTTTTCTTTTTTAATCTACGGGCCAACAGTTTGCCAGCGCGGTCTCCTGCTTCATAATACCTGGTATGAAGCTTTCTGAGCCCAGTCTCATATTGTTTAAGAAGCAGCGAGCGGAGATCGTTGCAAAGTCGTTTTATCTGTGATAGAAGCGCACAAGACGGCGACAATTTGTTAAGTGCCTCCAAACGAGACAATTCCGCTGTCCAGTCTTTAAGAAGACGCTCTCTGTGACGCTTCGCAATTGATGCTTTTTGTATACACAAACCTCGCATCACCGCCTTGTGCGCGTACCAAAGCACATCGTCCGGAGTTTGGTCTACATCATTCAGGTCAAAGTATTCCTTCAGTGCCTTGCCAAGGTCATCAGCTACCTTCAAGACAGTCAGGAGACCCGCATGCAACCTCCAAGACCTCGAAGCTCCACCTCCGACGTCCAGTTCCATCTCCAGTTCTATCGGGGCATGGTCCGACCAAGTGATCACACCAAGTCTCGATGAGCTGCACCTATTCAGGGCTACATCATTGAGCAGAAACAAGTCTATCCTGGAATAGGATTTGTGCGCCGGGGAGAAGAAGGAATAGTCCCTCTCCTCCGCGTGCTGGTATCTCCAGACGTCGTGAAGGTGGAACTCCCTGCAGAGGTCTCCAAATGAACTTCTACTCCTTGATAGAGGGGATGAGGAATCAATACGGGGTTCCATCACCGCATTGAAATCGCCGCTGATGATGAGCCTCCCTTCCATCTCTCCTCGAATGCGGCCAAACAAATGTCTTAGGAATTTCAATTGTCCCACATTTGGGCTATAAGTCGTAACTATCGTGTAACGGGTTCCCCCAATGTCACACTTCACACCTAAGAATCTCCCCGTAGCATCAGTGAAGGAGGAAATGAAAGAAAACTGCATCTTGTGGCTGACAAAGATGCAGACCCCCGCCTTCTTTTGAGGAGCATTTGCAAAGTAACTATGTGGGTAATCTGGGTGTCGGAGACGCACATTGTCAGCCTCGAGTAGGCGAGTTTCCTGAAAGCACAGGATATCAGCCCTAGAGGACCTGGCCTCCCTCCAAAGGTAAGACCTTTTGGCGGGGGAATTGAGACCGTTCACGTTCAATGACAGTACTTTTAGCGACATCACGGGGCCCAGGGAAGGCCAGAATGAAAAAGGAGAAATAAAAGAAGAGAGAGAGAGAGATAAGATAAAGATGGAAGAGGAGAGAAAAGGATTGGGTGATGGAAGAGTTCTGGGAAAATCAGGAGGGGAGGACCAGGAGGGGTGTTTCCGAAAGACAGGAAAACACCCACAAAGGGGGAGGGGGGATAGGTTTGTATTGAAACGAGGGGAAAAAGCAAGGTATACACAAGAAACGTAAAGCACTTGGATAGGGAAACACAATACAACGAGCTAATTATAAGCAGCGAACATATATGTAACAGTTGTGTAGCTCCACCTGACTCCCAGATATCACTAGGGTCAGAAGAGGACAACAGTGGGGGGGAGGGGGAAGGAGTCCCCGAAGCTCCTCAATTCCTGTGTTGGTGAGCCAATCCCGACACTATTCCCAACTCGAGTATCACGGAGTTAGGCCATGTCCGGCGGGCCCATTCATAGGTCCACAGGATCCCGGAGTAATTAAGGAGACAACAACAAAAAAAAAAAAAAATTAGAGAAAAATAGAGAAAACTGGTAAAAAAAAAGAGCAGGTCATCCGGAACCACTGGAAAGTTGTTCTTCATGTCTGGACCTTCATAGGACCTCAGCAGCCGAGGGTTCTTCTCCTCCATGTCTGTTAGAATTTCGTCTTGGGGAAGGGCGGACACTGGAAGGTGTTAGACCCCACGCCTTAAGAGTCTTCCTCAAAGAGGTGGGGGAGGAGAATGAGTGTCTTTTTCCCTTATGTTTAAAGTTAACTGCCGCAGGGGAGCCCCAACTGTAGAATATGCTGTTTTCCCTCAAAATCTTGCAGCTGGAAGCGAAATCCCTCCTGCGAGCCAGAGTGCCCGGGGATAGATCAGGGTACACCTGAACCCCCGAGAAGGGCTCCGGTAGGGGAGGGCCATTCCTCATTCGCCCCAGCAACCGATCCCTGATCCCGGATCTCATCAGGGACACTAAAATATCCCTTGGTATCTCAGGGGGAAGCCTCGCCGGTTTAGGGATCCGGAAGGCTCTTTCAATGTCTAAATGTTCCTGGGGGGTCTCAGGGAGGGCTGCCAGCAGAAAAGCCTTGGCCACTTCTATTGCGTCTCCTGATTCTGTTATGCCCCGCAGTTTTAGGTTATTTTTCCTAAGCTGGTCCTCAAGATGGCATATGGTGGAGGAGATTGTCCCCACTTCTCTATCCAGCTCAGCATGGCTGTCAGCGAGGCTATTATGTGCGGAGGCGAAATCTGCCATCTTTGACTCTAGATGCTCCGTTCTCTCAGACAGCACCCCTAGGTCTTCCCTCAGGGTGCCCATTAGCCCCTTCATGTCTTCTATAATGGAAAATCTTTGTGCTGCCAGCAAGGCTTTAATAGCTCCCTGGGTGACCGGTACCCCGTCATCCTCCTCTCCCCCCACAGCCTCCACACTGCGAGGAGACCTCTGTGCAGCCGGGGAAGAAGGAGGCGGGCGCTCCAGCGCCGGCGCCATGTTGTTAGGGGAATCGCGCGGCTCAAAATATGCAGTCACCTTGGTATCTGTTTGCCGTCTCCGGGATGAAGCTCGCGGCATGCTGGGGACCGACCAGGGGGAGTTCTCCATCAATATGGAGCAGCAGAAGGTCCGATGAGGCCGGGAAGGTGCCGTTTCAGTGGGTCCGGGTGAGGAGCTCAGTTAGTATGCGCCCGGCGCCATTAGCAGCAGGACACGCCCCCCTCAAATTATCAAACTATTGACTGGCAATTGTGAAAAAATGACTGATTGTGTTCTTGGTTATATTTGTGCAGAGATTCAACTTGGGACCTGTCAAATTTATATATTTTTATTTTATGGTTGTATGAGTTATCACAACTTATTGAATAAAACATTTATATGCAACAAAAAAGAAACACAAAAAACAAATCCCATAAGTGCCAGGATAAATACATCTTAATCATCAGAACACAACGCTCAGCATTTTCAACTTGAATGTATTGATCAAACCAAAAGATGAAAGGTGATCATATCCTCAAGTTTGATTAAACAAGATTAAAAGAACCAAAAATGTTAACCCCTATTTATACATATAAATTTGTTTTCTATTCTATCACTAAACATGTGATTTATGAAGTGTTTAATAAGAATAGTACAGTAGTTAAATCATCGTTCTATAAATTATGAACTAATCAAACAATTAATAGTATGTTTTTAAAGTGGCATTTTATCAATTTGTCCCTTCTAGTGGGTGAAATGTAATCTTGTCAATAAACGCTTACTAGCAATCGCCATTTCCTTGTATGTCAAAGAGAATGTCCGGCCTGTCACGGTGTTAGGCTCCGCCTGAGTTAATATCTGATTTTTGTGCACTTTTAAAATGTCTGGCTTTCTTGGATACACAAAGGATGGCGCTGGACCAGAAGGATGCAATAAAGTCAATTCTACTTCTTCATTTTCACAATCTTTGGAGAGTACAATAGCCAGCCACCAGCGCCAATCATATTCATATTTTTTCAAAAGGATTGCAACAGTGTCTATGATAAAATGCTGTTTCTTGAGAAGTAGCAGCCATTGCTGTGTGGGAAAAATACAGTTAATATTAAGTAAGGAAGATAGGTAATAAAAATAAAGATTTACAGTACACTTGAGATAGAACTGTATTACTATAAAGTGAGTTTTAGGGCTAGCGCGCACAGTTTTTTCTGTCTGCAGATACACGCTGCAGTTTTGGCAGCTTGTTTTTCTACCAAGTTGTTACCACATATGCGTTAGTTTTTTTTAATCGCTAGTGAAAAAAATGGCAGCTTTTTTTATATAAACGATAAATGCTGCCTTTATTGCAGCGATTAAAAAGTAGTTCAAGCAGTGATTTACTCACTCTTGAGTGTTTCCAAAAACACTGCATGTGGTGAACCCCATAGAAATCAATGGGGCTGTTTTTCTGAATGATGATCCCTAAGAATAGCACTGTGTGTATTGGCCCTTAATAATAAAAGCATTAAACTATTAATATATTTACTCACCCATATTTTAGTACACAGCCTTGATGGCTTTGTACAGACTATTGTTTGTTCAGGAGTGAAGATGTCCAGACATGTCAGGACATGAAAGGTCTGAACGAGCTGTCTTACTTCCTGAATGCAGTGGGTAGACACTTAACATGATTGACAGAGCTGCTGGCCTATCATCTGCTCTGCATTCACTGTCTATCCCTGTGCTTTCTCAGGTTGAGCCCTAACAAAGCTTTTTCCTATATATCCTCTCCTGCTTCTAAGCTGTAACATATCAAAATAATACAGTAATGTCTAAAAATAATGGATTTGATAAATATAGACCCCACGCTTTTAGACCACAGGTTGAACAGATCTGAATTCAAGATTTTTGAATTGACACTATAATAGTTAAATATTTTAAAATATGATCCCATCACGATCCCAACTTGAAATTTGGTACAGATGTGGCTAAGAGCATAAAAGACACATGGGCAGTTTTGGAAAATTTTTATTAAAACGTTTTTTCGGAAATGCGTTTCAAAATGTTGCTTTTGCGTTCGCATGGGTAAAAAATTAAAATGAACAAATATACTCTTGTGACATATCTGGTGAAAGCCTGGACAGTTCTGAGTAGATTGGTGTTTACTTTGTTTCTCTATCTTATTTCTAGCCCGAGATAAAAAAAATGTAAAGTCATACCAGGCCAAAATTCACCCTTTTTTTAAACTTTAAAAATCTGTAAAAAATTAACTGATGAAGAAAAAAATTCTAAACTTTTAATTTGTAATTAACTAAAGTAGTACTTCATAAAGGAAAAAAAATTAAAAAAATCTAAAGACGTCAGGTAAAAAAAAATATTCATATTTTGATCACTTGATATGGAATGACCCATTGACGCTATTAATAGTAAAATATTTTAAAATATGATCCCATCACGATCCCAACTTGAAATTTGGTACAGATGTGGCTAAGAGCAAAGCAGACACATGGGCAGTTTTTGAAATATTTAAAGCGCGCCGATTTTTCGGAAATGCGTTTTAAAGTTTTGCGCTTGAGATCACATGGGTAAAATATTAACAAAGATCCTCTTGTGACATATCTGGTGAAAGCCTGTATAGTTCTGAGTAGAATGGTGTTTATTTTGTCTCTCTATCTTATTCCTAGCCTTAGTTATGAGGAGAAACGTAAAGGCAGGCAACAGCGAAATTCGCACTTTTTCCGAACTTTGAAAATCATTTTTAAAAAAAATAAATTTTTTTAAAAATTTTTCTCTTCACATTTTGCATTGTCTGACATGCTATTATCAAATAACAAAATCTCAAAAGAATTAAAAATATAGAAGTATTGGTTCACTTGACATGGAATGACCCTCTCCCAGGATCTCGGTCTCCCAGGACCTCGGTATCCCAGGATCTCGGTCTCAAGTGGATGTCACCTTGCTGCTGTCCCTGCTGTCTTGGTAAAGTATAAAGTCCATTATTTTTTGTGTATTTTTTTTTTGTAACTGGCTAGTGTGTAATCTTCCTGTACCCAATGTTGTTATCACTACTCTACCCACTTTTATCATTGTGATGCTTGTTGTCCGAATATTGTGTTTAATTTTCTAAATTTGCTCAAAACTTTAATCAATATTGTGTCACTGCTGTTTGTGTTGCTATCTTGGCACCCTGTAGTGTGTACACAATTGTCATTGTTTTGCTTTGTAGCCTGTACTGTAGGGCCTGTCACACGTGTCAATGTCGCCCGCGATATCGCTCATGCGTCACATATTATTCGTCGCCTGAGCGATGTGGAATTATCGCAGGTAAGATGTCACACGCGTCAATATGACCCAGCGATGCGGTGATGTCGCCATCTTGCGAGCGATTTTATTTAGTCGCTTGTACGGTGTCAAAATAGAAAATACGTCGCTGAGTTGAGTGTCACACGCAGCGATGCACAAGGTCTACTGAGCGATGAGCGACAGGTTTTACGTCTGGCAGTGAAACCTGCGATCGGCGATCAGCGACATATCGCTGGTTGCATTGCTTGGTCACACGCTTCAATGTCGCTCCTACGTCACTTTTATGTCGCTTGAGCGACTGAAAATCCGTGACGTATGAGTGACATTGACAGCGATATCGACGCGTGTGACATACCCATAACATTTTGGATTGTATCACACATGTCAATGCATTTGTTTGGCTGTGGCAATACTATACACTTGTTGTTGTGAGTTGTTTATTTAATAGCAAAATTTATTTTCACGTCGTCATACTGTCGGCCTGTCACCTCGTCAGTTGTTTGGGAGTTGTAGTGTGTTGCTGGCTCCTGTCGTTCTTGTGCTTGTCTGTTGTTCCCTGTTGAATTGACACTGTAGTTGAAATGTTGTTTTTTTCCCTCTAGTAGCAGGTAAACAGTATGTATGGCTATTGCACATGGTAGTCTCACCTTGGCACACTGAGGGCCCCAGAGTGTCAAAGGGACGCTACTCTGTGCAATCGCAAACGGTCATATCTTTATGTCTAACCATTTGTTTACCATAGTGGTTATCCTCCTTGAAAGGTCTAATGCATAGCCTTTTGTTGGTTTTGTCTCCCTTGCCCGTTTATCCAGGTGCTCTTCATAGTATGGTCCTCTGTGGTGCTCCAGCTGTTTCTGTTGCTGCTTCCTGATGAACAAATTTTTGATTGGTGTCTTCTCCTGCCATTTTGTTCTTTCTGTTCCCCGCTAAAAAATGTCCAATGCCAGTGAATATTTGCCCGATGAAGAACTTGGCCAAGAAAGTGACCATGTAAGGAAAAATTTGACTTTTTCAATTAGCAATGTTCTTTGCATTTTGTTGAATACCGTACTTTATGGATGTTTTTTTCAGGAAGAGTACTCCTCCGCTGAAGTTGAAGAAGAAGAGGCAGAGCAATAATCTTCCGAGAGTCTTCACAATGATTTGGAGCAGACACGAAGAGCAAAGGTGTGTTTTTTTTTTGTATAATCATTTTTATTGAAATTTAATAATCATATTAACAATCAAACAGTTTGTCAGACAAATTATCAATTATTATTCCCCTCCATATCTTCTTAACATTAAAAGAGACAAGTGAAGTGCATACATGGAAGAAAAGACTGATAATACAAAAATCACTCTGCATTACACCCATCACCCATTTAGATTAGTATCGATAAAGATCGAAATATAAAGAGTGTAATACAAAAATGTACATATAGAATTGTATCAGAAACATAAATAGCCCGACAGTAAAACCCCCGTCTAAACCATTTCCTAAAGAACCCCCAAACCCTCCCTGCTCCCTGCCCCTATAACTAACATATTCCTCCCATCAAAATCTCATATTAAAGAAGTTGGTGTCAACCCGCATTATTTGTACATCATAACATAATATTAAGCACATTGCAATCTACCCAAGCTACCCTCCAAGTCCTCTAAAGCGTACCATGAAGAGGACTTGAAAGGGGTCATAAAATCTCTGGTTCCGTGAATACCCCTTCAAGGAATGGTCTCCATTTGATGAAAAATTTCTTAGCTAATTTGTCTACGTTTCTCAAAGTTTCCATTTTTTCGAGCGCAAGGACTGATCTCATGTTCAAGATAAGTTGATCTCTACCAGGCACCGAGTCATTCAACCAATATTTTTTTTTTTTTTTAACAAATCTCTTTATTTGATTTTCCAAACGTTTTCACAGATTATTCAACATACTAAAGAATACAAAGGTTACAAATGTCAAACCCCCATAATCTCCAACCAGGAGTGAATTCCCCACCCTTCCCTTCCCCGGCAGAGCACTCTTCTTATCGGATATATATCAACTATGACAGTCATTTGGAATTGTCTTCACTTCTACTATCATACCCAGCCTTCTTGTCGCTTAATTAGTATCGAGTGCAGGAGTGTATTAAGAGACCTCTAACCTTCCAAGTTTCCCTGTAACTGTTCCATCGAATACCAGGTAGAAGTTCTAAAGGGCCATATCACTGATTTAACCTCTTCATCGGAGAGATAATTTAAGATAAATCCCCTCCATTTATTGAAGAATTTTTTTGTTAGGTCATCTTTATTGGTTTCCGCCTCTATTCTTTCAGATCTCATTGCTATCTTGATGTCATTTAGTACTGATTCTTGAGAGTGTGGCTTGGTGTCTAGCCAGTGTCTCAATATAGCGCGTTTGGTTAAAATTGCCAGTGTATGTAGCATTCGCTGTTCATTTCTAGTACCATGTGAATTATTGATACAGTGAAACATCCATCCGTCCCTACCTAAAATTTCCGGGCCTCCCGTTATCTTTCCTGCCATATCTTCAGTAAAGGACCAGAGAGGGCGTATTTGCTTGCATTCCCATATACCATGGAAGAGATCAGTGTTTGGTGTGTGACATTTCGGACAAGCCTGTATCCTGTCTGCATTTGATCTATTCTGGTATGCTGTGAATCCATATATCGCTCTATGTATCAGGCGGAATTGGGAATCTCGCCATTGTTCATTGACTATGTTCTCTCTAAATAACCTCCAGCCGTTCAATATTTTCGTTCCCAACTCTTCCTCTTTCAGTCTGGTTTCCCATCCTTTGAAGAGTCGTGGATGTGCTTTCTGGGTTAGCTGGGGCGCTAGGTCTTTGTATAAGGTAGATACACTCGTGTTAACTATTCCCCTAGAGATCAAGTCATCCCATGTATTCGTCACGCACTCAGATTGAACGTTAACCAATTTGGTCATAATATAATGCTCCAGTTGTTTGAACTGGAGCATGTGGTGTTTTGGTAATATCAAAGAGTCTAGTAGCTCCAGTCCTGTCAACCATCTAGATTCTGTGTGACAGAGAAGATCACCGGCCCTTTCTATACCCCCTTCCCTCCAACGTTGGAAAAGACCATTCTCCCTTCCCAGCGGGAATTCAAGGTGTGCCCACAGGGGAACAAATTTGGACATTCGCCATGAAAGGCCCTGTTTTTTCCGAATAATCTTCCATGTTGTTATGGTGTCCCTTGTCACTATTGAGTATTTTGTTCTGTCTGGGAGATTGGCTCTCGACGTGTGTAATATCGAGGTCAAGCTCCATGGTTTACAAAGCTCAGATTCCAGTTCCCAATCTGAAAATTTACTTGACCCTCCCAGCCAATCTAAGATATGTCGGACCAGACAAGTCAAATTATAGTTTCGTACATCAGGTATGGCTAAACCTCCCATCTCTTTTGGCAACATCAGAGTTTTCAGGCGGATTCTAGGGCGTCTGTTTTGCCACAGGAACTTGGCAAACGCCCTATTTATTCTATTGATATCACTGGCGCGTATCAGTATAGGCAATACTTGAAGCGGGTAAAGGAGCTTAGAGAAGCTCATCATTTTGAGCAGGTGTCCACGGCCCAGCAGGGGAAGCGGCAACGTCTCCCATTTACTAAGATCTGATTCCAACTTGGCTATTAATGGTTCGTAGTTTAAGCTATAAACTAGATCAGTGCTTCGTGCTAGCTGTATCCCCAGGTATCTAATTGATTTTTTGGCTACTGGTATGTCAAAGAGTTTATCAGAATCCTCCGTCTCCCTTACCCCACGTCTCCCGCGCGCTGTCAGAAAAAGTATCTCCCATTTTTTCTTGTTTAGCTTAAACCCCGAGAAGGATCCAAATTTCTCAATTCGTTGTAAAATAGCTGGCAGTTCCGCAGATGGGTCCCCCAAATATAGGATTATATCATCTGCAAAGAAGTTGGAACGTATCCTTTGAGAGCCAATAGCTATCCCTTCAAAATCCTCCCCACTCGTCAGGTATCGGGCAAGTGGCTCAATTGCTAGATTGAAGAGTAAGGGCGATAACGGACACCCCTGGCGAGTCCCCCTATGTAAAGGAAATACACTGGACAAGAACCCCGGCGTGCGTACCCTGGCCTTGGGATTCGCGTATAGGGCCTCTATGAATGATCTGAACGGACCCGTCAGTCCCACCGCGTCTAGCACCTTACCCAGCCATGGCCACCGAACATTATCAAATGCTTTTTCTGCGTCCAGAGTGACCATGGCTGGGTCTCTTTCTGTTTTTGTCTCTCTGTCCCATTTAACCGAATCAATCGTTAGTAACGCTCTTCGTATATTTCCCGTAGCTGATCGTCCCTTAACGAATCCTGTCTGATGACTACCTATCAGCCCCGGGAGATACACTGCCAATCTATTAGCCATCAATTTAGATAGTATCTTGAGATCTACATTAATTAATGAGATCGGCCTGTAGTTCTGTAGTTGGCAGGCTCCCCCAGGTCTTTACCCCCTTTAGGGATCAGTGTAATGTGTGCCATGTTAATTTGATCGGGGATTGGACCACCCTGTAGAATTGAGTTGTAAAGGGTCGTCAGGGTGGGAGTAATCATGGGGTATATTGCTTTGTAAAATCCCCCACTGAATCTGTCCGGTCCAGGTGCTTTGTGTGCGGTCAGTTCTTTTATCACCCCAATAACTTCTTCAACTGTAACTGGTCTATTAAGGTTTAGGAGGGCCTTTTCATCAAGTCTTGTCATGGGATAAATCTGCAACCAGTCATCTCCCCCTTCCCCTTCTGGTGGTGTACTGTATAGTTTTGTGTAATATTTTCCAAGTGTCTCCACTATTTGCTTCGGATCCTTAGTTATCTTTCCTCCCTGGTTTTTAATTGCGTTGATTGTGGTATATTGCCTCTTTCCCCTTGCCAGGTTGGCCAGTAGCTTGCCCGCTTTATTGCCATAGTGATACAGTTTGGCCTCCCAGCGCTGTCTGAGCATGGATTCTTTTTGTCTGGACCATTCATTAAAAATGTCTCTCCGGTGTTGCCAAGCAAGCCTATTGTCAGTGGATGGGTTGTCGAGAAAGTTTTTGTACGCAGATCTCACAGCAGCACTGCTTTCTAAAAAGGACTGCTCCACTAGTCTGCGTCTCCTTCTTGTATAAGCTATGATTCTACCTCTTAGTACTGCTTTGGCAGTTTCCCAGAATAACGCACTATCTTCCTTGTGTTGTGCATTATCTGACGCGAATGCCCCCCACCATTCTCCCAGTAGTTTTTTGAAGTCAGGGCTGTCTTGTAATGTCGTGGTTTCGAAAGCGCCACACTATGTCATTTCCCCTTGGGTAGATATCGGATAATGACAAATTTACTGGGCTATGATCGTATATCACCAAGTTACCAATTTCTGTATGTTCTACCTTTGATAGGAGATGTTGACCAACCAGCAGTACATCTATCCTTGACCATGATTCATGGCGGTGAGAGAAATGGGTAAATTCCCTCTCCTGGGGATTTCTCACTCTCCACACATCCCAGAGGTGCAAGTCAGATGCAAATCGTGCTAGCGGAGACATATTTTCTTGGTTATCCTTTTCTCCATGTTTCCCAGTGCCTCTGTCTCTCAATGTATTCAGTTTTCTATCCTCGCTAGTATTCATGACTAGATTGAAGTCACCTCCCACTATTATGTTGTTCTCCGTGTCCTGTAATAAGAACGGCGTGAGGGATTCCAGAAATGTGCCTTGACCCGTGTTGGGGGCGTATATGTTATGAATGCTCAGGTTCATACCAGAACATTCTATCAGTATGTGTATATGTCGTCCTTCTGCCAAGCTGTCATGTGAGATAATTCTATGCGTTAATGTTTTATTAATCAGGATGATCACCCCTGCTTTACGGTCTAGCGCACCTGAGCCAATCACTTCCCCTACCCAGAATTTTTGAGTCTGAAAAAAAGTCTTCCTCTCTTAAATGGGTTTCCTGTAAAAGAACAATGTCCCCTCGCAATTTTTTAAGGTGACGAAGGATCATGGAGCGTTTACTCGGAGAGCGTAGGCCCTTTACGTTCCATGATAAAATCTGCACCATTGTGTGTCAAAATATTGAGTGTGGCTGCGTGTCATCAAGTTGAAAACAATCATCTACTCTTCTGGAGTCTGCTCTGCCCTGAACTATCATAAAAACCCTACTTAGTATCATCAACACATAGTTTTCCCAACATATAACATTCAACACAGAAGAACTCATCAATTTCCCTCCCTCCCTCCCCCTGTGATCCTCAACTCCCCCAAGATTAGTTACATCTTCCGACATCCTGGGTGCCATTCCCCTTTTTCGTAGCTCCCACCCTCCCGCCTTTGAAACAATATAACATGAAGTTGTAAGCCCACTTATCAGTTATTTCCACATTAAGTAGTAAGTTGTTTCAGATATCTACACCATAGTCTGGTTAAGGTAGCGATAATATCGTTATAGATATTGTGGTGTAGAGAGAAAAAGAGAAGGATCCAAACAAACAACAAAAAAAAAAAAAGGGGGGGGTGGTAAGAGGGGCAAATGTGTCCATGTAGACATGTGATATACGGCGTATTAGTATGCATTGAGGAATCTCCTCGTCACACTTGTACAAAGCAGTGTTCACCTAATTCGGTGTCACAATGTTTCTGCTGACCACTGGATCAGGGTGACCGAATGTTTATCCGTTTGTAATCCACAAGTCATATCCATCAAACGTTAACAAGCGAGTCCTGGACGGCGTGTTCTTCTGATGTTTCCCTGGACGGCTTTGTAGCTGCTGCTTGGGGTCGACTGGGTCTTGAGTCTTCCTGGTCGTTGGTTGTATTCGTGGGTGAATTGGGCCCAGAATTTCCTTCCGTGTTTCTCCTGTGGTGGGTGTCTCCCTCCTCTCTCATCGTCAGTTTGCGCCATGCTTCTTTTGCGTCTGTGTAGAATCGTGGTTTGCCATCTCGGCCCGCCACCTTGAGTGTGGCAGGGTACAGCATTTGGAACTGGGTGCCTCTCCTGAACAACATGCTACAAATGTCGTTAAACGCCCTCCTTTTTCTGACCACTTCTGGGGAATGATCATCATAAATGCGCACTTTATGCCCCCTTATCATCAATGGTTGGCGTCTTTTCCTGAAAGCCATTAGTAGCTTTTCTTTGTCTTTGTAGTCCAGGTATCTCATTATAACCTGTCTGGGTTTTATGGTTTCTGAATGTTGTGTGTCATTTCTGCTGTTTGCCCTCCTTGCTGGAGGGGGGGGTCCCACCTGGTGTGCCCTTTCCACTCTGCATCGTCTCTCGAATCCCAGGGCTTGGGGCAGATCCATTTCGCAGATATCATTCAATTGGTTATGGGGTACAGATTCATGCATCCCTACAATCCTCAGGTTGTTGCGTCTGGATCGGTTTTCTAAATCGTCTAGTTTAGCTTTCATCCAGATAGACTCTTTGCAGACAGTTCCCAGTTGCTGTTCAAGAGCTAGCACTCTATCTTCATAATCAGATATCCTCTGCTCAGCTTCTGTCAATCTAGTTTTTTTCGTGCTGCTGTGTGGCGTTTTGTAGGTCTGCCAGGGCTGTCTGTACCGTGTCCCTGACTGCTCTGCTGAGTTCAGCTGTAAGGTGGACTTTTAGTTCTGCCACTAATGCTGAGTGTAACTGGGGTTCCATCTGGTTGTCGGTCTCCTGTCTTATGGCCGGGGCTGTCACTGTCTGGCGTATCTGTGGGCTCACTGCATTCTCCTCTCTGTTGTCTTGTGCCCGCATGTTGTCCCGCATTGCCTCTGTCCTTCGCTTTCCCGCCTGCCGCCATCTTACCACTTCCTCCTGATGCTGTGTTGAGGCGTCTCGTGGTGGTAGCGGTGCCCGAGCTGCGCAGCCACGGCTCCATGCGATCCCGGTCTGTGTGCGGGTCTTCTCCTCTCCCTTGCTGTCAGAATTGGGGCTCTCCGACGGGTCTGTAGCGGGTATTAGGCGGTGGGTGCCAGGAGCTTCCCGTTCACCGCGCGGCCATCCCGAGGACCGGAACCGGAAGTCCACTATTCAACCAATATTGCAAGAGTAGTCTCTTGGCTGTCACAGCTATGGTGTGAAACAGAACCTGAGAAGGTCTTAAGTCCGAGTCCTCAAAGCTATGGAATAACCATAAAAGTGGATTTAAAGGAACCTCTAGCCCATAGAGTCCCGAGGTCAGCGCCCTCACCTCCCTCCAGAACCTCTGGGAGTCTGGACATGACCAAAGGCCGTGCTCCAGGTCTGTCGCCGGTGATTTGCATTTAGGACAGTGGACCCATCTATTTTGGAGTACCAGAAGAGGGTGGGATGTTAAAACCTTGTATGGAAGCTTGCATAATACGATACTGCGTGTCCCTCCACCTCTCATTCGTGATGTATCTACGCACTCTCCCCCAACCCTCTAAAATCTTCGGGTCAGTTCGGGGTCATGAAAGTGTTTGTTCCATTTTTTAAAGAGAATATGAGTCATCGTTGGTCTGAGGACTTTTTGTAATCTACTGTACAATGAAGAGATTGTCACCCACGTTACCTCCATCTCTCTTAGCTCATCCCATGAGGGGTTTTCTATCTCTTTTGATATGTCTCGTAAATGTGACATAAGATAATGATGAATCTGGCGATACTGTATAGCATGTACTCTAGGTAGATTGAATCTGTCCAACACCTCCTTCTCCGTTAGCCATCTCTTCTCTAGTGGGTGTATGAGATCCCCCATTGTTCTGACACCTCTCACTCTCCACTCCCGAAACAGTTTATTTTCTCGTCCCAGCTTAAAGGTGGGACAGGCCCAGGGATTGAGGTCTCTTGATATTCTCCAAGATAGTTTCAATTTCTTCCTGACTCCCTTCCAGGCCATCATTGTGTCTCTAAAAACTACTGCGTTTTTAACGTGGGGAGGGATCTCCGAGAGAGGAGAATGCAGGAGGGCCGAGAGGTCCCATGGTCTGGCTACCTCCCCCTCCAGTTCCACATCTGAATATCTATTTGAACCATTAACCCAGTCCAAGACGTTACGTAGAATACACGCCATATTGTAACCCCTGACATCTGGTACACGAAGCCCCCCATCCTCTTTTGATTGGATCAGAGTTCGAATTGCTATTCGAGCTCTTTTACCCCGCCACAGAAACCTTGAAAAGGCGGCGTTGATCCGTTTGACATCTGTATGTCGCAACAACATAGGTAGTGTTTGGAGAGGGTATAACAGTCTCGCGAAACTGATCATCCTGATCAGATGAGCGCGACCCAACAGTGACAGGGGAAGATCTTTCCATCTGATCAATTCCTTCTCAATCTTCTCAACTATTTGACCAAAGTTGAGTTTGTAATTTAACCCCGGAGTCCTTGCCAAATGTATACCTAAGTATTTCACACTATCTTTGGCTATGGGTATTCCACATAGTGAGTTTCCCTCTTGTGATCTAGTGTCCTTTCCCATAAAGAGGATCTCGCACTTATCTCTGTTTCATTTCAGTCCCGAATACTTTCCCAAATTTTCTATATCGAGTAGCAGTGCAGGAAGATCTCTGTGGGGATTCTGGACAAAGAGAACTATGTCGTCCGCAAAGAGAGCTAATTTAGCTTCTTTTTTACCCACCTTAATACCTTCGTATTTACTATGAGATTCCAGATAAATGGCCAGGGGCTCTATGGCCAGATTAAAAAGGAGAGGTGACAATGGGCAGCCCTGTCTAGTCCCCCTTTCCAGTTCGAACATGTCAGACAAAAAACCCGGAGTGCTGATTCTGGCCTTTGGGGAGCTATAAAGAGATCTAAGGAAATCACAGAAGGGACCCTGCAAGTGTATGGTATCTAAAACGCGGTCCAGCCATGACCACCTTACACTGTCAAATGCCTTTTCGGCATCAAGGGTGATCATGGCTGGAGCCCCCACCACTCCCCTCCCTTGCGTATCCACCACGTCCAGCAGCAACAGCGCCTTCCTGATGTTAGTAGCCGTTGATCTCCCCTTAATGAAACCCGACTGGTGTGAAGGGATCAACCTGGGCAAAATATTTGCAAGTCTATCGGCCATTATTTTAGAAAGGAGTTTTAAATCTTGGTTTATAAGCTAAATCGGCCTATAACTCGCTGGGTCAGTTGGAGGCTTGCCAGGCTTCAGAAGCAGCTTAATGTGAGCTACGTTCATTTGTGCCAGGATTGGATCTCCTTGCAAGATACCATTAAAAAGGTCTCTCAAGGTGGGGGCTATTTGATCTTTCAATGCCTTTTAGAAGGCGCCATTAAAGCCATCAGGTCCTGGTGCCTTGCCAGGGTTAAGGGAAGCGATGGCAGCCTCCAACTCCTCCAGGGCAACGGGGCCATTTAACTGATACAACTCCTCCTCCGTAATCCCCTCCGTTTTGATCAAGTTCAACCAGTCAGGTCCTCCTCCCCCTACCTCATCATTTTTTTTGTATATGGATGCGTAATATTTTCCTAGTATCTTAACAATGTCCCCGGGGTCTGTCCATTCCCTGCCATGCTTGTCCCTAATTTTCACTATAGGTGTAATCGGTCTTCGTCCCCTGGCCAGATTGGCCATCAGTCTCCCCGCCTTGTCACCAAACCTAAATAAGTCTAGCTCCATTCTATTTTTATAGATCTCTTCCCTTTTCTTAACCCAGTTGTCAAAGTCAGATTTGGCCGCCAGCCAAGTCAGTCTGTCTCGGTCGTCGGCCGTGTTTTGGTATTGGACGTAAGACTTACGAACTCGGGCACTGGCTTGCATATATTGTTCCTTTATGTGTTTTTTTAGCTTAAGACTATGTGCCAGGATGTTGCCTCTCAATACCGCCTTAGCCGCCTCCCAGAAGAGACCTGGATTGGAGAGATGTTCCGAGTTGCATGTGTAATACTCCTGCCACCATTCTCTTAGCATTTTTATAAAATTCTCCTCTCTGACTAAAGTGTCTGGGAATCTCCACATAAAGTCTGTCCCCTTAAGGTAGACGTCTCTTGTTTCCAGTGTCACCGGACTATGGTCCGAGATCACCATATTTTCTATTTCTATACCCGATAATCTCTGGAACACGGGGGTCGAGGCAAGGAACATGTCCAGCCTTGACCAGGATTTATGCACATGGGAATAGTACGTAAATTCCCTCTCCAGAGGATACATGGTATGCCACGTGTCATTTAGCTTACAATTATGCATCATTTCTTCCAGATAGCTCGATTTTAGGGGAGCTATCATTCTGTGGCTCCGTAACCCCCCAGAGTCTCCCAGACGTCGGTCCTCTAGGTCATTAACTACCATGTTAAAGTCACCGGCTACCAATCTAATATTTTCCTGGTCTGTTAAGAGTTTGATTTGCAGATTGCCAAAAAAGGATTTCTGAGATGAATTCGGGGCGTATATATTATAAAGGCTGAATACGTCATTATGTATTTGGATGGTCATCTGTATAAGTCTCCCCTCTTGATCAGATGAGGTCTTCAAAACAGTATGGGCCAAGGTTCTGTTAATCAATATTAAAACACCCGCCTTCCCGTTCACCGCCCCTGACCCATATACTTCCCCAACCCACAGCTTTTTGAGTCTAAAGTAATCTTCGGGTATCAGGTGAGTCTCCTGAAGTAGAGCCACATCTATGCGAAGCCTTTTAAGATGTCTCAGCACCATCATGCGTTTGGCCGGGGAACGCAGCCCCTTCACGTTCCAGGAGACCCACCTAACCATTATCAAATTTGAATAACATCATTGCATGTCGGTCCCAGTGTGAGTCAGAGACGATATCAATGAGTTGCGACATTATGCGTAAATAAAATGGCTTTATCCTTGATGTACAAGCAAGTGCATGCTGTAATTTGTGATTTATGGGTTCCCCCCCCTCCCACCAGATCTTGAGACCCTCCCTTCACCTTTCCCCCTCCCCCCTTGGCTCTGCCCTGATAACTCCTCTTTTTTCCTCCCTGCCTATCTGTCACATGAGCTCCTAACCCGCTCACACACCATTTTGTAGCAATTTACTGGGTTTAGAATTATAAGTATCCCGGCCCTTGTCGCCCCCTTTCATACAAATATCCAGTAGGTTCGTAGTAAATCCCCGACTCCCGTTACATATAATGAAATATTAACCTTCGATAAGACATTTTGAAACATTGCATTAACTTTCGAGTAAAGTAAAGTTAACACCGCTCTTTCACCATTTAAGAACTCATATCGGGACATTCTCCACCCCCTTCTCGTCTACTTCAAAAATCATGTTCTCAAATCCATTCTAGTCCCGCATCCTAGAATGGAAAGGTTAGCAAAGAGAAAGAAACAAAAAAAATAAATAAATAAATAAAAACAAAACCCTGTGCACAACCCATATCTTTGCAAGGAGGGGGATCCTCGATACTTAGACCTCGATGTTTGGCAAGGCGATGCTAGTTCAATCATGGATCATCAACGGCAGTGTTTAACCAGAAATATCTTTTCGTCTTCCCAACCAAGATGTTGCAAGTCAGTTGTGAGTATTTGGTTTCTTTCTGTTCCACCTGGAAGAAGATGCACGTTGATCTTTCGGTGTTCCCGCTCTGGATGATGATCTACCCTCCAGAGAAGCCTCCGATCTTAAGCTGTAAGGTCTCACTGCTGGTTCTAGTAATCCATCCTGATCTTTTTCAGTCTCTATGTCCCTTCCCCCCGGATTGAGGGGCGCCAAACTTTCTCTGACTGGGGATCTACGATTCTTTGCGATCATTGTCATAGCCTCTTTTGGGTCTGTGAAGGATAGCATGGCTCCATCTGGTGCCCTGAATCGGAGAGTCGCAGGATAGAGCAATTGAAAACGGACATTTCTGTTATAGAGTGTAGAGCATGCCTCATTGAAGGCCCTTCTCCTCCTGTTAACCTCTACCGAATAGTCCGCAAAGAGGAGCACTTTATGTCCTAGAATCATAAGTGGCTGTCGTTTGGCCTTGTAGGCTCTAAGGATTTCCTCTTTATCCCTATGGTTAAGGAATTTAGCAATAGAATGGCGAGGTTTGGCTTTGTCTGCTGTTTGAGTAGTGTCTGCACCGGCGGCGGGTTTGGTAGCGTCTCTTGGTGGACCAATTCTGTGGGTCCTCTCAGTTTTACAACGATGAGTTAAACCCAGTGCCTTAGGTAGCTCCACTTCGAAAATCTCCTCTAATTGAAAAGGTGTAATGGATTCTGGGATACCTACAAGTTTTAGGTTACTCCTGTGGGACCTATTTTCAATGTCTTCCAATTTGTCTGTTACAGAAGAATATTGTTTTTGGAGGGTTTGGACCTGCATCTCCAAATCTGTGACCCTTTCTTCAGCAGTAGCTACCCTGGCTTCCGCTTTCTGTAGTTGCTGGCCTTGTTGGGACAATTGAGTTGCTATGTCCCTTGTGGTGGCAGTGACTAGGTCCCCTACAACCTGCTTGATTTCATCAGCCAGATACAGTGCCATTTCTCTTGCTAGCCTCTGGTAGTCCAGGTGCTGATGTGGACCCATCATCATTATCTGTTCCCCTTTCCATGCCCCCTCACCTCCAGTGTTCTCTCTCCCCTGGGGTGGTAGTGGGTCTGGGGTGTGTGTGATGCCAGCCCTGTCTTCCTGCTCGTTCTGGGCGCTGTTATTACCTTGTTTCCCCGCCTCCTCCATTGCCAGTGGATTCGCGCCTTTTCCCCCCGCTCCTCCGCATTGTCCCGCTGCAGCCTCCCCTCTCGTTATAAAGCGGTCCATCTCTTATGCCACTCCTCATCTGTCGGGGATCAGCTGATTATGCAGTCGGCTGCTGTCTGGGTCGCGGGATTTAGACTGGTGCGTGCGGCGGGCTCCGGAGCTTTCCTTACATGCGGCCGGTCATGGAGGCGCCGGAACCGGAAGCCAGCAAAGGTGTGTTTAGAGGTAGACTTTGTTGGTTATCCTAAAACAAATCATGTGCATTTACATGTTTGTTTTGTTTATATAGGTTCATAGAGGAACCAGATCCAAACCATATATTAATACTGACAAGTTCATACCCCTCATACACAAATGAGTTGCTATATGGGACACACGAGACCGTAAGCATTCGGATATTGCAGTGTTACGAAGGCTGTGGGAAGAAATTGCTCAATTAATGATGCCAGGCTGGGACAGTGCAAGTACAAAAGACAGAAGGTTCTTTGGTAAGTAATGTTTTTTTCTTTATAAAAAAAAAAATGTAAAAAAAAAGTTCTGTTTAGATAATTGACTATCTGTTTTGTCTGGCCCACTGTAGTCAAGAGGTTGAGAGTTCGGTGGCGCTCGATGAAAGATCGATACAACAAGGATCTTCACGAAGATCAGAAAGTTCGGAGTGGTGCTCCACGGACGTTGAAACGTTATATTTATCATAATCAACTTTCTTTCCTGAATCCAGCTGTCGGGCATCGAGTGTAAGTATATATTTGAATTCAATGGGGTTTTTTTTGGGCTACTTTTATTGTAAATTAAGTTAAAATTGTAAAATTTTAAATGCAATGTTTTTTTAAACAAATAAAGAAAAAAAAATGACATAATATTTTATTTAACTTATGTATGTTTTGCCTACAGGACTTGGAGCAGCACTGCTGAGCCCACAGCAGCGTCCATACCGTCAGAATCAGTTGGTAGCGCCACCGAACGCTCTTCCCAGACCGTTACACTGGAGGATGCAACGTCTGACGTGGCACAATCTGGAACTCAAGTTGCTGGCACTACAAGCTATCCCCTATCCCATGCCTCTGGTACTAATTTGGTGGGTACTTCACGCCAGCGACAGAGGGCATGTGATAGGACTGTCATGCCAGAATTTTTGCACTTGAGCTCGAACTTTCAGGAAGGTTTGACTCGTCTTGGTAAAATTGTTGAAAAGGGATTTCAGGGAGATCCAAGATGGCCGCGGACATGGGAAGTCGCGCTGAAGCGAGCTCCCGATAATCCATCTCCAATCCGCGCCATCCTCAGCAGAAAACAACTCCTGAACGGCGGCCCTTGTCACCCTACACTACCTAATACCTACAAATTTCTCCAGACCGGGATACGGTGACCCCAGACCTCTATTAAGCCCCCTGGAGAGAGAGACGCGCGGAGGCCCTGGATCGGCTGCACGAGGCCTAGGCCCCTGACTAGACCCATCGGGTCTGAGATTCACGAGCCGCGACTTGCCGCACTAGCCCCCGGGCTCCAGACCAGAGGAACCCAAGGAGAGGACGCCAAGAGGGGGACGACTGAAGCTCCAGTCCTCGACCGCGTGACCGCCGGAGAGAGGCGATCCCTCCCCCCCTTTCCTTGTGGATACGCAGGAGGACTCCACGGGACCCGGATCACAGAGCCCTCGGCCACCAGGCGGCTCCGGAGGAACAAGGAGCAACGTGAGGTGTGCAGCTCACTCCTAGACCGAGCGCCGTCACGGAGACCCCCGGGGAAGCTGCATTTGAGGAGCCCTGTGTGACCACCGGTTGAAGGACGGGCTGCCAATACACCGGAGCTGGGGAGCCTGAAAGTGTCAACCCGGGAACAACGCGCGGCTTGCCCGCTACTCAGGTGAGGAGAGAGGAGGAGGGGGTGCACCCCAGACCTGACCCCAGAAAACTCAGAGAGCTGACCGCCGCTGGACCCCTCAGCACTGATAAGAAACATCACTGTGCCAGACTGGAGGCCCCCCAGCATTACTACTACTATAGAGACTAACACTACCACCCCCACCTGTGCAGCCTCACAGCCCGCAGCTGTTAGCACGCACCACAGAGGCTTTCCCAGAGACACACAGAGGTGCTGCGCAAGAGTCATCATCTGCAGTACCCGTATCCTCGGCGCAAATCTGATTAGACATAGTGGGTTGACAGGAAAGCCAACCTCCGAAAAGAAGAGGTGATTTATACTGACCTAGCTGCTGGCTGGCCCCGCTGTGACCCCCCTGTCATCCGAGGGGCACCTCACAATCCACATAAGCCCTGCCACTTCTGCTTCTGGAGTACAACATCCCAGTAGGATCTCCACGGACCTCTCTGCTTAGAACTATCTACTCACTTAGAGGGCCACAATATGCCCTGCTAAACCCCTAGCTAGACAGTAAGGGGAGAATGAGATAACCTTATACATCAGTAAAGTAACACTACTAATATACAAGACACCATGGTGAAAACGACTCAAAAAACCCCCAAGGCAGCGCTTAAAGCGTCCAAATCAATCACCCAGGCAGATATGGACCAATTTCTGGGAAAACAAAGTGACCATTTAAACAGCCTGAAATCTCAACAACATGCAGACCTTCCCTCGATGGACGACTCAGACTCGGAAATGGAGAGCGGGTCCGAGACTGGTACTAAATCCAAAGACACCATGGTCACTAGATCCTTCTTGAAACGAATTCTTACAAAAGCATTGGAGCCGATAGGTCGTGACCTGGCTGAAATCAAACAGGATCTCGCTCTCCAAGGACATAGACTTGAGTCACTCGACACCACGCAGGGCCAGGTGATCCAACAGACCAATTCTATCCTAGATAATCTAATGATTCATGAACAACAAATACACCAGATCCACATTTCACTAGAGGACCACGAAAACGTAATAACATTCGTATTAAAGGTCTCCCTAAGACGGTAGCGTTTGAGGCCCTAGGGAAAGCATCTCTTGAAATATTTACGGGCCTCCTGAGAGACGAGGACTCCCGTAATATAGAACTGGTCAGAGTCCATCGTGTCCTGCGCCCTAGGCCTGCCCCTGGGGAGACTCTTCGAGACGTCTTATGCAGATTTCTAGACTACCGGGTGAAAGACTTAGTATTACGCAGAGCCAGGGACTCTACTGAAATTATGTACGGAGACGCAAAGATCCTCTTGTTTCAAGACCTCTCAGCCATTACTTTACGGAAATGGCGACTATTAAAACCATTCACTGGAGCATTACTGAGTAAAGGCCACAAATTCCGTTGGCTCTTCCCTTTCGGCGTATTTATCACTGCAGGAGGAAAATCCATCACAGCCAGGACCTCGTCCGACATAAGGGAGGCATGTGCTACTCTGGACATTGCTCTTGACTCTTACCCAGACCTAGAGTCTTTTCACTCAGCCTCAAACCTCTGTGCACTGCCATCCCCACCACCATGGCAACAAGCGCTGACTCCAAAATCTCAGGGCTCCAAGCGCAGGGCAGCTAAATCTCCAACCCCGAAGGGTTTTAATGAAGGCACATGAACAGACCCTGTTCTTTCCTTTTTTTTTTCCTTTGCCTCTGCATATCTCCTTTTGTACTTTTTTATTGCTTCTAGCTCTTTACATTTGGGATATTGGGAGACGACCTTACCACCCCCCCCCAATGAGCTTCTACTTCCAACCACTAGACACGCTGAAGAAGCTGAAGGGGGGGGAAGAGCCTCCCACGCTACCTTGGGTAGATTTCTCAACACCTAGGTGTCTGAGACTTACACATAAAGACAAAAACTTTTGAATATCATACCGCCTAGCTTAAACAACGCCTCCTATAGTATATCCTATCCCTCCCTAACCCCTCCCCCCCTATCCCTTAACCCCCCCAACTCCCACCACACCGCCCCCCCAATCTCCCCCCCTCCACCCCCCCCCTCCCCTCCACCCCCCCCAATCCCCCCTCTACACACCCTCCCCCCAATCTATCCCCCAAACCTATGTCCCCTCTCCCTACCTACACATCCCACTCCTCCTCTGGGATGCAGCGCTCTAGATCAGAAAGCTGGAACACACAATAAGAGCATTAAGCTCATCTATCTGACTCTGCAATAACTAACATGCGGTTGATATACTGAGTTGATACTGGTTAATTTTTAAGTGATGCATAACATATATCTTAGTGTTACTTATCATACTAAGCTCCCCGAGCTGACGTTACAAGTTAAATTTACTTACTTCAAATGAGTAGATTGATTCTGAAAATGTTTACCTTTTTGATGACTGATTGTTTTTTCTTGTTTACCCCCCTTAGGTGTCTTGTCTCCCCCTCCCCACAATTTCACGTTTTCTACTTTCCTCTCCGTCTCACTCTGCTTCTCTTCCATCCGACTCCTACCCTTCTACTTCGCTACCCTCTGCACCAGGCGAATCCATCCCCAACACAGAGCAACCTGATTCTACCGACAGAAGACCAACATGAATAGGGGTTTAAAGTATTAACATACATATCCTTAAACGCCCACGGCTTAAATTCCCCAAGCACTAGACACCCACAGCTCCACATACTTAAGAAACAGGAGCAGATATTCTCTTCCTGCAAGAAACACATTTCAAACAAAACAAAATACCTAATTTCGACAAATCAGTATTTGACAAATGGTACCACTCTACGTCCACACACACGGGTGCGTGCCAGGGGAGTGTCAATAGCGTTCAGGAAAACTGTACACTTTCAGCCACGAGAGACGCTATTGGACCCGGCAGGCAGATTTGTACTGGTCAAAGGACTTTTAAATGGCACGTTGATGACATTGGGCAGCCTTTATGCCCCGAACAAGAAGTTAATAAAATGGTTGATGGCCACATTAAATAAAATAGAAAGATTCCGCGAGGGACAGGTCGTTCTGGGGGGCGATCTTAATTTAGCATTGGAGCCTCTCCTGGACACCTCCAGACAAAAAAGTACTATCACTGAGAGAGACCTGGCTAGACTACGGGCACGATTGCAATCCATGCAGCTGATAGACTCCTGGAGATAAAATGAACCCATCAATGCGAGATTACACCTATTTTTCTAACCCACACAAAACACACCATAGACTGGACTACATTATGGTGTCCAGAGGAGCACTCCCTGCCCTTGAATCGTCAGAAATAGTACCTAGTGTCTACTCTGACCATGCTGTAGTAAAGACAGGGATATCCACATTACATAAACGACCTCCTAATAAGATCTGGCAAATAAATGACACCTTGTTGAACTCCCCTGAAGTTAGGACACGACTGCAGGAGAAACTAAAACAGTTCTTCCAACTCAATCACACTGGGGAGGTGTCCCCACAGTGCTTATGGGAAGCGCACAAATCTGTCCTCCGGGGGAGCTAATTTCAATAGCGTCTTATCATAATAAGAGGAGACATACAGAGACCCAGACCTTATACGAGGAAATTGCAGAATTGGAGCTCCAACACAAAAAATCGCAAAGCCAAGCCACACTCGACAAACTTGTATCCAAGAGAACGCGCCTCAAAGACCTACTAACCACTACCTCGGCAAATATATACAAAAAAATGGAGGACTAAGATGTATGCTCACGGGGACAAAGCCTCAAAATTCTTACTCTCCCACCTTCGCAAGAAACAATTACGTACGTACATACATACAATTAAAGACAACAGAGGAGTAGACACACACGATCAATCACAAATAGAACAAACTTTCCTAGACTATTATACGAGGCTATACAATATACGCCCTACAGATACGGAAGCGGAAAAACACCAGAGACATCGAGACATAGACCTTTTTTTGAAGGATCTACAACTCCCCACATTATCGGAAGAAGATCAAAATATACTGACTAGACCTTTCACACTTCGCGAGCTCCAGTCCACTCTGTCGCGCTGTCCTAAAGGTAAAACGCCTGGCCCCGACGGGTTTTCGACTTTTTACTATAAAACCTTCTCCTCCCTGCTACTACAACACCTCTTAACGGTCTGTAACGCCACACTGGCGGGACAACCCCTACCTAAACAAATGCTAGAGGCTAGGATCTCCTTGATACATAAGGAGGGGAAGGACCCGAGTCTGTGCAGCAACTACCGGCCTATATCCTTGCTAAATGTGGACTTGAAGCTTCTGGCAGGTATGATGGCACGCAGATTAGCGGACTTTCTTCCACACTTGATCTCTACCAACCAAACGGGGTTTGTTGGAGGCAGGGAGGGGAGGGATAACGCGTATAAAGTTTTACATTTGATCCAATTTGCTAAAGCCCGCAAAATCCCACTGGTCCTACTGGGAACAGATGCGGAGAAGGCGTTTGACAGAGTGGACTGGACCTTCCTAGAGAGAACACTGACGAGATTTAATTTTCCACCCTCCCTGATTGCCTCAATTATGGCAATTTATAACTTACCAACGGCCCGTATTAAGATAAACGACTCCATCACTGACACCTTTCCCATAGGAAATGGAACTAGGCAGGGTTGCCCACTGTCTCCATTGCTATTCGTGATGGTATTGGAACCCCTCTTGGTTGCGATTCAAAATAGACGTGATATTGAAGGCGTCACTATTGCAGGAGATCAGTATAAAACTGCCGCCTTCGCGGACGACCTTCTGATATGCTTGACGAATCCCAAGAGGGGTCTCCCTGCTCTTATGGACCTTATGGAGAGATATGGCAACCTGTCCAACTACAAAATCAACATTGCTAAATCTGAAGCACTGGGAATCCAAATTGACCCGCGTACACTCCATGACCTAAAGCAACTTTACCCCCTAACCTGGCCTAAACAATATATAACATATTTAGGAGTGAAGCTGAGCGGAAATCAGGAGGACTTATTTAAACTTAATTTATTGCCCCTCCTGGCATCCACGACAACAATTATGAGAACATGGAAGGATAGTTATCTTTCCTGGATGGGGAGAAAAAACATCCTAAAGAGCCTGATTCTGCCCAGATTCAACTACATGTTTCAAATGCTACCCATAACAGTCCCATTTTTCTTCCTCTCTAAAATTAACTCCATGTTTGTCTCTTACATGTGGAAAGGTAAAAAGCCCTGCATCTCCCATCGCACACTGTCCCTCCCTAGAACCCTGGGGGGTATGGGAGCTCCAGATATCAAAACATATTATAAAGCAGCGCAGCTATCCCGGACAGTGGACTTTATCCGCCAACCTAGAGACAAGCAGTGGTTAAAGATAGAGGAATCACTGGCACCGTACAGCCTCCGCTCGATTATGATACTACACTCCACAGAGAAAAAACGTATTTCCCAACTTCAACCACACACTAGAGCTACTATGAAAATTTGGCGAGAGGTGGGGGAGAATCTTATGCCTACCCTCACCCCCCTGACCACTCTTAGAGACCTACTTGCCCACCTAGGGAGCGGAACCCCACTGGAGCATCATTTTAAAGATAAATCTCTTGATTACCCCGTAGACCAGTTACACCGTGAAGGTACTATTCTTACATTGACTGACCTTAGAACTAGACCCGGCCTCTCACGCCTAAACTTTATCCATTACAATACCATGTACCACATTCTCCTGCCGCTTCTAAAAAAATCAGACCTAATGAGGGAGCTGACGGCATTCGAGAAACTCTGTGCTTCAGTGTCAAAGCCGCGCCAGATCTTCTCAAAAATATACCAATCATTGATAACTTCCGAAATCAGCACAACCAGAGCCTACATAGCCCACTGGGAACGCGACCTGGGATACAAGTTTTCACCATCGCAGACACGACATATTTATAGATACTCACATGGCCCCTCTCAATGTGTTAGAGCCCAAGAGGCCTCTTTCAAAATAGTCACGAGATGGCATATTACCCCAGATCGTATTAGACTATGGAATACAGACCCTACAAGTAGCTGTTGGAGATGTGGAGCAGAGGCAGCCGACTATCTTCATATATGGTGGAACTGTCCAGACTTACAGGTATTTTGGAAGACGGCTGAGAGACTTATCCAAACTGTAATAGGAAAACCTTTACTCCTAACACCGGAAATGGCATTATTACACTTGCCAACCTGGCCCAACATTAAAACGGGGTCGTTACTAGCTCAACATATACTTACAGCAGCGAAGCTACTGATACCGCTTTATTGGAAAACCCCAAACACACCCACACTACCCCAATTGTTGGAAAAAACCCACTCCCTCTATCAAGTTGCTGAAATTGCGGCATTGGTCAATAATAATAAAACTACCCATTTATTAACCTGGCAACCCTGGTTAGACTACCGCTATCTTGAAAACATAAGAAACCACTAAAAGAAGCAAGATGGACCCTTAACAGTTGCGGATGGACGAAACCTACACCCCCCACCCCCCACCCTTTTTTCTTTTTCCTTTTAACTGACCACTCTCTTACCCTCTTTACAACCACCCTTTGTGTTCTTACCTCTTGCCCTCCTCCCTTCTCTCTGCCCCTCTACCACATTGTTTTGTCTATAAGCATTTTTCTATTGTAATATTGGGTCAAGGACCCCGACCTACAGTTTATGCTAATATTTACGCCAAAATGCAGATGTATGGGACTCGAATTAATGCATGATCTTGGCTGTATATTAAGTTCTTGACTACCTTATCTAGTTTACCTTTTTGTATTACTTTGCATTTAAAATTCAATAAAAAGAATTTTGGAAAAAAAAAAGAAAAAGAAAAGGGATTTCAGAATATGAATACTCTTTTCAGCGAAGTTAACAGCCGACTCGGTCGAGTCGCCTGGAAGCCGACCTAACAAGACCGGCACCACATTTTTTTTCTTGTATGGAAAAGTGTGTGACGGATACCTTATCACCTGAGTTCCAGATTGATGTCATGACTAAATGTCAGGGTGCTTTTAGACTGGCACAACAACAACAACAACAAACAACAACAACTTCCTTACCGGACCCAGCAACACGGCTTCTACAACCAGCTAACAACTAATGTTCAAGTGTCCCAATCTGCCCCAACGCAGCTTCAGTGGCAAAATGCAGCTCAACCACAACAAGGAAGAAGGTTGCCAACACACACTAACTTGCCACCACCACCACCAATGGACATAGTACCTGAGGTACCTAGCTACACACGGCTAAACACTTCTTCATCACAGGTGCCTCAGGCATCAGTTCGGACACTTCGCTTTAGGAATCACGTGCAGCGTTCAGTTCAGCTTCCTCTGTACTACATGGTATGTTACCCAAGTCCACCCACACATTCTCAACGGCAACATGTACTGCAGCATCAACAACTGTACCTTCTGTCGCATATGGTTGTAGTACAACGCTGGCCAAGAAGACAAAAAATAAAGAGCGAACACAGGAAACGCAAGGACCAGAAAGCAGCACGCCAATGAAAACCAAAGTAAAGCGCAAGAAAACTTAAAAGCAGTGCATCAGACTCCCAAACAAATATTGACCCTCCAGCAAAGCCTGTTAAAGGTGCAGCATCTGTTAAAAAAGTTGGTCGACCCAAAAAAAAATAAGAACAATGCACCACTCTTACCACCCTCCACTTCATCTGCTAATGTGTCGTTGCTTCATGTGTCTACACCTCCTGCTCTGTCTGTCCCTTCCAATATCTCCCTCCTATCCAATGTATCTTTACCTTCAAATGTACCCTCTGGTTTCTTGGACAATCTTGGTCTATCGTCAAATGATAGTGTAATGTCAACTCCTAATGTATCTAGTTCTTTTCGATTGCAAAATGTTGTTTCTCCATCGTTCAGTCCACTCACACAGCTGGACTCTAGTTTTGTAGTTCATGGTCCAAGTCTTGGTGCAAGTCCTCATCACAGTATGTCACCAAACGTTGTTGACAAACATTTCCAACTACCCAACACCAGAGCCAACAGCAACACGACGAGTATTACCACAAAGACTTACACACCATTATAAAATATGCTGATGTGTTTGTAATACATAATATCTTAATGTAATGTCAAAAGTTTGATTACATGATTGCATCAATAATTTTTTTGGTTTCCCAAAAATTGATTGATTTCTTGACTATAACCATTAATTACAGTTACCATAAGATCAATACTGTATAGTGTAATATGTATTCAGTTTTAAAGGGTTATAGTTTTAATTAAGGCTTGATTTTGATTACCGTACATCTAACGTACACTAGGCCTTTATTGGTTGTGTATGGAGACAAGGTACACACTTAAACCAAAAAAGGACGTACATGTAGAGGGTGGTGGACAAAGTTCACATTCACAGATGGAATGAGAATTGGTGTGTACATTAAAAGTCAACCCCATGCACACAAGGTCTGTCCATGGTAAAAAAAAAATAAGAAGTGGTCTACATATGAGAGGGTGATGAATCAGAGAGCTACGGTTAGTAAAGCACTCTTTAGCGTGTAATTGACATTTTTAGGTGTGGTTTGTGACTCCGCCTCTTGGACACTTTACCACTCAGAGGAAAAAATGACACGCCAACATAAGGAGAACAGTAGAGCGGCACTGTTATACCAGCCAGACACATGAAAGAGGCACAGATCCATCAGCCACCACTATACTCACCTTTGGAGGAGACACCGATCAACACACATGCAGTGAGACACAAGAACCATAGTATCAGCAATACAACCAGTGCAGCATGTCCAAAACACAAGATACCCCACCTACACATTTTTTGGTTTGCTGCATATCTGATAAGTTGTAATATGGACAACATGGAGTTAATTAATGAAGGGAAGACAACATGTATAGTTTTAGAAGTTTAATTTTTTGGGAACGTTAAACAAAGTATGATCCTGAGGAACTTTTAAAGAAAAAAAAAAAACAAGGTCCAAAGCTTGCGCTTAGGACGTTGGCTCAAAAAAAAAAAAAAAAAGTTCCTACACTTCAAGTTTAAAGTGTCATAATGATCCTGGATCAAAAATAACATTTAATACGATTACAAAAAGAAATATAGTACACAATCAAAACAACACAACAAGTGATATATACATATCGATTACATTAAAAAAAAAAAGCCAGTTGATTATGCAAAACAGATAGGTATGCAAATACTTTCAGTTAGGGATATTATTTAAGGGCATAAACCTTTATTACTCCCAACTGAACGTATTGTACAATAATACTTCTGTAATCAAAATGGTGTACTATAACTTTATCAAACATATTACCCCATTTCGTCCTGCCAGGGTACCCGTCCATTTTCGGAAACAAAATAGGAAGCAAACCGGTCCCTCATGTTGCCTACTTCAACGCTTGTCCTTACGTTCTGTTCGTTGTATTCTTCCAAGTTGCTTAAAAGAGCTTCCTCTAGGTCAACGCGTTGTTTTTCTTTGACTTGGATAAAATTGTGAAGGACAACACACGCTTTCACAACCTGATCAATTGTGTCTGTTTTCAAATTGATGGTAGTCCCAAGAATCCGCCATTTGGAGACAAGCAATCCGAATGCACACCTCACTGTGCGTCTGGCCCGTGTCAATCTGTAATTAAAAATCCTTTTGGAATCGTTTAAGTCACGGCTGGAGTAGGGCTTGAGAAGGTTGGGACACATCTGAAATGCCTCATCAGCAACAACAACATAAGGCATTGGTGGGTCATCAGTTTGGTAGGGGTCGTGGCGGTGGAATTTGGAAATTTTGACAATAAAGTTTTTGTCCCATGTCAGTCTTTGAAAGATTTAGAGTCATTACATCGTCCAAATTGTCCAACATCCACAGCAATAAAACAACAGTCTGGAAAAACATTTTTTATAGTTGAAGTATTCGGATCCACTTCCAGCCGGCTTCAGGATCCGAACATGTTTGCCGTCCACGGCTACAGCGCAGTTCGGAAATTAACAAATGTCCATAAATCTTGCTGCTTTATCTAGCCATAGTTGGTTTGTTGGGTAAGGGAGGAAATCTTTGCGGAGGTCATCACAATTAGCCTTGCAGGTCTCTTCAACTATCCCAGAAAGCATTGACAATCCTATCCGGATCTGGAAATGAAGAGAAGATAAAGCCTCTCTGGTCGCTAGGAATCTGGAAAAAAACAAATCAAAATGGGACATTATCATCTTTCGATTTTCAAATATTAAATAAGATTCAGAGTTTACAGGTGCTTGGTTTTAAAACTAAACGTACCGCAAGGTGACGAAAAGACGTTCCACTACAGGAATGGATCGACGAAGCTCCGTGTCCTGCCTGGTGATCGATCCTTCCACACGTCGCAGCAAATTATCGAAGCTGTCTGGTGACATCCTGGTGAAGTCGTAGAACTTTTCAGGGTCCTCTCGAAGTACAACGAGTAGTAGAGTCCGCGCGTCTCCCGAAGCTCCACGATGGGGTGTTGCCAGAAACAACGACGATGATGTCTTCTTCTCCGTCTTTCTCTTCAACGTTCTTCTTCACAAGCAATAGCAAATGAAACTGACATCTTCATAGATAAATCGAGATACGCATAGAAGCTCTCAAAGCGGAGATCCATCTTGCATAGAAGGAGTTTTTTGACACAGGGCAGGCAGGGTCTATTTCTACCTTGCCCTTAAAACCACTCCCCATGGGCGTGGCTGGCAAAAACAAACGTATGACAGTTAAAAAAATGGTAAAAAAAAATTATTTAATGCATGCGGACATAAAACGTGTACGCATGCTGCAAACGCATGCAAACGCAATAAAACGCTGCGTTTTTATGAAGGATTGAGCATCTGCATGTGTACGATAAATGCTGCGTTTTTACATGCGTATACACATGCGCAAGATACGCTGCGTTCACAAACGCAAATGTGAAGGCAGCCTAATGTGGTGTCTGGAGCAGCTGCTCTTTGGTTTGGCTGTAATATTTAATGATACTGATCGTGTTGCTGCTCACAACTGCTTTTCCAAGTTTATGTCGGCCTGGATCGCAGTCTACTCTTTGTGATAATTTTTGTAAATCATATACATCACAATGGGACAATGGGACTGCTGTATATACATCACTGGAGAAAAGGGGGACATAAACATCACAGCAGGGGCTGAGGCATATACATCAGAGGAGGGGCTGGGGCATATACATCACAGGAGAGACAGGGGCTTATAGATCACAAGAGGGGCTGGGGCATATACAGTTGTGGCCAAAAGTATTGACACCCCTGCAATTCTGTCAGATAATACTCAGAAAATGATTGCAATCACAAATTTTTTGGTATTATTATCTTCATTTGTCTTCAATGAAAAAACACAAAAAGAATTGTCCTAAAGCCAAACTGGATATAATTCCACACCAAACATAAAAAATGGGTGGACAAAAGTATTGGGACTGTTAGAAAAATCATGTGATGCTTCTCTAATTTGTGTAATTAACAGCACCTGTAACTTACCTGTGGCACCTAACAGGTGTTGGCAATAACTAAATCACACTTGCAGCCAGTTGACATGGATTAAAGTTGACTCAACCTCTGTCCTGTGTCCTTGTGTGTACCACATTGAGCATGGAGAAAAGAAAGAAGACCAAAGAACTGACTTGAGAAACCAAATTGTGAGGAAGCATGAGCAATCTCAAGGCTACAAGTCCATCTCCAAAGACCTGAATGTTCCTGTGTCTACCGTGCGCAGTGTCATCAAGAAGTTTAAAGCCCATGGCACTGTGGCTAACCTCCCTAGATGTGGACGGAAAAGAAAAATTGACGACAGATTTCAACGCAAGATTGTGCGAATGGTGGATAAAGAACCTCAACTAACATTCAAACAAGTTCAAGCTGCCCTGCAGTCCGAGGGTACAACAGTGTCAACCCATACTATCCGTTGGCGTCTGAATAAAAAGGACTGTATGGTAGGATACCCAGGAAGACCCCACTTCTTACTCCGAGACATAAAAAAGCCAGGCTGGAGTTTGCCAAAACTTACTTGAGAAAGCCTAAAACGCTTTGGAAGAATGTTCTCTGGTCAGATGAGACAAAAGTAGAGCTTTTTGGGCAAAGGCATCAACATAGAGTTTACAGGAGAGAAAAAAAGAGGCATTCAAAGAAAAAAACATGGTCCCTACAGTCAAACATGGCGGAGGTTCCCTGATGTTTTGGGGTTGCTTTGCTGCCTCTGGCACTGGACTGCTTGACCGTGTGCATGGTATTATGAAGTCTGAAGGCTACCAACAAATTTTGCAGCATAATGTAGGGCCCAGTGTGAGAAAGCTGGGTCTCCCTCAAGGGTCACGGGTCTTCCAGCAGGACAATGACCCAAAAAAAACACTTCAAAAAGCACTAGAAAATGGTTTGAGAGAAAGCACTGGAGACTTCTAAAGGTGGCCAGCAATGAGTCCAGACCTGAATCCCATAGAACACCTGTGGAGAGATCTAAAAATGGCAGTTTGGAGAAGGCACCCTTCAAATATCAGGGACCTGGAGGAGTTTGCCAAAACGAATGGTCTAAAATTCCAGAAGAGCATTGTAAGAAACTCATTGATGGTTACCGGAAGCGGTTGACCGCAGTTATTTTGGCTACAGGTTGTGCAACCAAGTATTAGGCTGAGGGTGCCAAAACGTTTGTCTGGCCCATTTTTGGAGTTTTGTGTGAAATGATCAATGTTTTGCTTTTTGCTTCATTCTCTTTTGTGTTTTTTCATTGAAGACAAATTAAATGAAGATAATAATACCAAAGAATTTGTGATTGCAATCATTTTCAGGAAGAAACTGAGTATTGTCTGACAGCATTGCATGGGTGTCAATACTTTTGGCCACAACTGTTGATCACAGGAGGGGTTGGGGAATATACGTCACAGGAGGGTCTGGGGCATATAGATCACAAGAGGGGCTGGGGCATATAGATCACAAGAGGGTCTGGGGCATATAGATCACAAGAGGGGCTGGGGCATAAAGATCACAAGAGGGGCTGGGGCATATAGATCACAAGAGGGGCTGGGGCATATAGATCACAAGAGGGGCTGGGGCATATAGATCACAAGAGGGGCTGGGGCATATAGATCACAAGAGGGGCTGGGGCATATAGATCACAAGGGGGGCATATACATCACAGGAGGAGCTGGGGGCATAGATATCATAGGAGTAGTTGGGGGGGCATAGATATCACAGGAGATGCTGGGGCATATACATCACAGGAGGAGTTGGGGGGCATATACATCACAGAAGGGGCGGGGGCATATACATCACAGGAGGGGCTGAGGCATAAAACTCACAGGAGATGCTGGTGGCATATAGAGCACAGTGGGGCACATACACTAGGGAGCAGAGGCAGCACTGGAGGGTAAATACATCATTGGAGGCACATACAGCATTGGAGGAAATATAAAACACTGGGGGGGGGGGGCACAGACATCATTGGGGGCACATACAGTACTTTGGACCAGTGGCAGCTGTATCGCCTTTGTGGGACCGGGGCGCATTTTGCACTGACTCCAACTACAAAGTGTGTCCTCATCTCTTGCTGGTAAGCACACATATTCATCAGTGAATACATAGCCTGAGGTATACAGCACCTGGGTGGTACATGGAGCCTGAGGCATACTGCCCACAGGTACACGGGGCCAGATGTACACTGCACACGGGTACACAGGCCTAGAGGCATAGTATACAGCACATGGGTAAACGGGGCCAGAGGCATAGTACACAGCACATGGGTAAACAGGGCCCAAGGCATAGTATACAGCACAGGGGTAAACAGGCCAGAGGCAGTGTACTGCACACGGGTACACAGGGCTAGAGGCATAGTATACAGCACATGGGTAAATGGGGCCAGAGGCATTGTATACAGCACACAGGATCTGAGGCATAGTATACAGCAGAAGGGTACACGGGGCAAGAGGCATAGTATACAGCACATAAGTACACGGGGCCAGAGGTATAGTACATAGCACACGGATACACTGAGCCAGAGGCATAGTATACAGCTCACAGGTACACGGAATCTGAGGCATAGTATACAGCACACAGGTACACAGGGTCAGAGGCATAGTATACAGCACATGGGTACACGGGGCCAGAAGCACAGTACACAGGGTCAGAGGCATTAGTATACAGCACACAGGTACACGGGGCCAGAGGCATAGTATACGGCACACAGGTACACGGTATCTGAGGCATAGTATACAGCACACGCACACGGGGCCAGAGGCATAGTATACAGCGTACAGGTACACGAGGCCAGAGGCACAGTATACAGTACATGGGGCCAGAGGCATATTACACAGTAAATGGGTACATGGGACTGGAAACATAGTATACAGCATACAGGTACATGGGGCCAGAGGCATAGTATACAGCATACGGGTACACTGGACCAGAGGCATAGTACACAGCACACAGGTACACTGGGCCAGAGGCATAGTACAGAGCACACAGGGCATAAGGCATAGTATCCAGCACACCAGTACACGGGGCCAGAGGCATAGTATACAGCACACGGGGCATAAGGCATAGTATACAGCACAAGGGTACACGGGGCCAGAGGCATACGGTACACGAGGCCTGAGCAAAAATAAGATGTATCCAGCAACCATCCAAGGGAAGGTGGATAAAAATCAATGTTGGTCATATATGATTTTAACATGGCTTAACATGATTCTTATCTCCCTCCCTTGGCTGTGCGGCTGGATGCAGCTCCTTTTTGCTACTGACAGTCCCATACCTGCACGACCCATCATTCTGCAGAGGACAGATGGCTTTTATTTATTTAGTCACCTACATATTTGCTTACTGACCTAGGAGGCGGTGGAAGGCAATAAGGCATTGTGACCTTACATTTGCAGGAAGGAGCTGATTGCAGTTGCACACTTCAAAAGCTGCAGGAGAGCTGAAGAACATTCCTCCCACACAGAACTCTCACACACTGCTCATGTTGCACGTCGGACATAATTCCGCGGTCACAAAATGAGCAGAGTGGCCGCAGGCCGGATCAGATCACATGGCCCTTGAAATATTTGTAGACAGCTATTAGGTCTCCACCAGGGGCGGACTGGCCCAGGTGGCAGGGGGGCAAGTGCCCCCTGGGCAGGTGGTATAGCCCCCACCTAGGGCCGCCAACCCACAGAAACGGGCCGCAGACCTCACTCACCCACCCTGCAGCAGGCAGTGAACAGACCCGCCGCGGAGGAGACAATGTCAGAGAGAGAGGTGGCACTGCAGCAATTCCTCTCCCTCCAGGAAGAAGCAGAGGCATGGAGGGGCCTGCAGTAGAGATTAGGAGGCGGGGCCCAGAGAGATTGACTGGAGATAGAGGACCTGTGTGACGTGGGCCCTTCACATCCCCTGGGTCCTCCTATCATCAGTCAATCTCTGGGCCCCGCCTCCTCATCTCTACTGCAGGCCCCGGAAGTTGTTCCAACTTCCACAGCGCGGGAGCCAGCAACATGACATGTGTAAAGATAAACATCATGATGAGCTGCAGCAGCAGCAGCAGCTGATGGTGGTGGGTAGTGTGTCTGGCTGGGGCAGTCTCTGTGTGCCTGGCTGGGGCAGTCTCGTGTGCCTGGCTATGTGTGCCTGGCTGGGGCAGTCTCGGTGTGCCTGGCTGGGGCAGTCTCGGTGTGCCTGGCTGGGGCAGTCTCGGTGTGTCTGACTGGGGCACTCTCGGTGTGTCTGGCTGGGGCAGTCTCGGTGTGTCTGGGGCTCTGGCTGTGTGTGGCAAAATGTGTCTGTGTGGCTGACTGTGTCTATGTGTGGCTAGGGCTGCGTGGCTGCATGTGGCTGTCTGTGTGTCTGACTGTGTCTTTATGTGGCTGGGGCTATGTGGCTGTGGCTGGCTGTGTGTGCCTAACAACTATGTCTGTGTGTGGCTGGGGCTGCGTGGTTGTGGCTGGCTGGGGTTGGCTGTGGCTGCATGGCTGTGGCTGAGGCTGCGTGGCTGGCTGTGTGTGGCTGGGTCTGTTTGGCTGTGTGTGGCTGGGGCTGCTTGGCTGTGTGTGGCTGACTGTGTGTGTGTGGCTGGCTGTGTGGTTGGCTGTATGTCTGTGTGTGGCTGGCTATAGCTGTCTATATTGCTCGCTGTGTGTGTGGCTGGCTGTGTCTGTGTGTGTGGGTAGCTGCGCCTGTGTGTGGCTGGCTTTGGCTGCGTGTGTGGCTGTCTATGTGGCTGGCTGTATGTGCGTGGCTGTATGTGTGGCTGGCTGGCTGGCTTTGGCTGTGTGTGGCTGTGTTTGTGTGGCTAGCTATGTGTGTGACTGTATGTGTGTGGCTGTATGTATGTGGCTGATATTGTGTGTGCCTGTGTGTGGCTGTCTATGGCTGTCTATGTTGCTGGCTGTGGCACTGTGTGTGGCTGGCTGTGGCTATGTGTGTGGCTGTCTATGTGGCTGTGTCTCTCTGTGTGGCTCTCTGTGTCTGTGTAGCTGTCTATGTGGCTGGCTGTCTATGTGGCTGTTTTTGTGTGGTTGTGGCTCTGTGTGTGGCTGTGGCGGGCTGTCTGTGTGGCTGGCCACTGGGACATCCAAATGCTGTGCGAGTGTCCGACAGTTTTCTTAGATCACATCCATGTGCAATCTGTTTTGTTTCTCAGCAGCTATTACTGCTATTTACAGGAGCATTTTACAGTTGTCTCAGCTGAAGAATGAGAATGTATCAGTGAAAAAAACAGATGCCTCTCGGATGGTCCGTGTGCTGTCAGTGTGCGGTCCATGATTTTGTCAGACTCAGACTTGCATTGGCGAGTCTCGCACATGAATCGCAGACTGTCGCAGCATGTTGTGACTTTTTTCCCACCCAGAATCTGGATGAGAAAAAAGCGTCCGACACTCGTCAATGTGTTTCAGACGTTGATTAACTGACTGCACTGCGATAAAATCACACATTACACTTATCCGAGTTTCACCCCAGTGTGTCCGTGCCCTAATAATAAAATGCATATAGTAATCCTACAATGTCTGCTGGACATGGTATGGGGAGGGTTTATGGCTTACTTCTTGTTATGAACCAGTTAATGCCCTCTTGTCCACCGCACTGCAATGTCAAAAGAGGACGACAGCGAGACAGGCAGCGACATGGCATCAGAGAGCCCCTGACCTCAAATAGAAGATCCTCAGATCCCGGTATTGTGACGACATATGAAGAATTATTTTTTTACATTTATATTACACTATGCACTCCACAGCACTTTACATACATCATCAACACTGTCCCCATTGGGGCTCACAATGAAAACATCCTGCCAATATGTCTCATATTGTATATCGCCTTTCTTTGATACAGTTGTGGCCAAAAGTATTGACACCCCTGCAATTCTTCAGATAATGCTCAGTTTCTTCCTGAAAATGATTGCAATCACAAATTCTTTGGTATTATTATTTTCATTTAATTTGTCTTCAATGAAAAACCACAAAAGAGAATGAAGCAAAAAGCAAAACATTGATCATTTCACACAAAACTCCAAAAATGTGCCGGACAAAAGTATTGGCACCCTCAGCCTAATACTTGGTTGCACAACCTTTAGCCAAAATAACTGCGACCAACCGCTTCCGGTAACCATCAATGAGTTTCTTACAATGCTCTGCTGGAATTTTAGACCATTCTTCTTTGGCAAACTGCTCCAGGTCCCTGATATTTGAAGGGTGCCTTCTCCAAACTGATATTTTTAGATCTCTCCACAGGTGATCTATGGGATTCAGGTCTGGACTCATTGCTGGCCACCTTACAAGTCTCCAGTGCTTTCTCTCAAACCATTTTCTAGTGCTTTTTGAAGTGTGTTTTGGGTCATTGTCCTGCTGGAAGACCCATGACCTCTGAGGGAGACCCAGCTTTCTCACACTGGGCCCTACATTATGCTGCAAAATTTGTTGGTAGTCTTCAGACTTCATAATGCCATGCACACGGTCAAGCAGTCCAGTGCCAGAGGCAGCAAAGCAACCCCAAAACATCAGGGAACCTCCGCCATGTGTGACTGTAGGGACCGTGTTCTTTTCTTTCAATGCCTCTTTTTTTCTCCTGTAAACTCTATGTTGATGCCTTTGCCCAAAAAGAGAGAACATTCTTCCAAAACCTTTTAGGCTTTCTCAGGTAAGTTTTGGCTAACTCCAGCCTGGCTTTTTTATGTCTCGGGGTAAGAAGTGGGGTCTTCCTGGGTCTCCTACCATACAGTTCCATTTCATTCAGACGCCGACGGATAGTACGGGTTGAAACTGTTGTACCCTCGGACTGCAGGGCAGCTTGAACTTGTTTGGATGTTAGTCTAGGTTCTTTATCCACCATCCGCACAATCTTGCGTTGAAATCTCTCGTCAATTTTTCTTTTCCATCCACATCTAGGGAGGTTAGCCACAGTGCCATGGGCTTTAAACTTCTTGATGACACTGCGCACGGTAGACACAGGAACATTCAGGTCTTTGGAGATGGACTTGTAGCCTTGAGATTGCTCATGCTTCCTCACAATTTGGTTTCTCAAGTCCTCAGACAGTTCTCTGGTCTTCTTTCTTTTCTCCATGCTCAATGTGGTACACACAAGGACACAGAACAGAGGTTGAGTCAACTTTAATCCATGTCAACTGGCTGCAAGTGTGATTTAGTTATTGCCAACACCTGTTAGGTGCCACAGGTAAGTTACAGGTGCTGTTAATTACACAAATTAGAGAAGCATCACATGATTTTTCTAAGGGTGCCAATACTTTTGTCCACCCCCTTTTTATGTTTGGTGTGGAATTAGATCCAATTTGGCTTTAGGACAATTCTTTTTGTGGTTTTTTCATTTAAGACAAATCAAATGAAGATAATAATACTAAAGAATTTGTGATTGCAATCATTTTCAGGAAGAAACTGAGTATTATCTGACAGAATTGCAGGGGTGTCAGTACTTTTGGCCACAACTGTATCACCTTCACAAATATTGCATTTATTGCACTTGTCAGGTTTTGGATGTTTTAAGATTGCATTTGTTTGCAGGATGTCAGAATTCACTCCCAGAGCTGCTGGTTTGATGGTTAAGGTCTGTGAGGCAGCAACCGGGGAACCCGCTTGCAAAACGACAACAACACGTGTTTATAAGTTTAACCAATGTCTACCCGTTTATTTTTCACATATAATAACAGAACCCGGGTAGCACGTTTGACACATAGCACATTGATTATAAACACTTTACATAAATACACCATACATTTACATATAACATTACATAACACTTATATTGCACATAACATCTTATAGTAACCCGGGACCTGTAACCATCTCTGTCCCCATTGGAGCTCTACTAACAGCTCCCGTGGTGGCTACGGCCTCCGGCCTACTCACACTATACATGCGTTACAGTACGACGATGACCCCTCCGGGTTCATAACAGGGATTGAGCAACCCGAGTACTGGGTATGTCATGTATCCCCAAGGGGCTCTTTCCTGGACGCATCTCCGCCTACGTCCCGGTCAGAGTCCACCTGGTTCAACCATGGTGTCCCCACTCTAGGAGCCCTTTTTAACCCCTGCTTCTGACCTTCGTTACATACGCCTCAACGGGCCCTGTGGGTCCCAATGGCGGTACCTGCCGCCTGGCTTTAGTCCCCCAGCATGAGGATATACATTCACCCGTAGTCAGGATTCCTGCCTGACCGGGACCTTACATACCGTATGTGATCCATCATTCAAACGTCCATGGATCACACACCTGCTCACAGCCCACATCCATGGACTGTGGCCCCTCCATGGCCCATTACAGGGACTGGCAAACCATAGTACACGGGAACCTCATCCGATACCTACTAGGAGCCCTATTACCCCTGTGTCTGGCACCACAGGCACACCCACACCATTAGAGGTCGTGGTTGAGGGACGGGTACCCTCTGCAAGCAGCAGGGCAAGCCTCCCTCTCGTCCCACAGGGACGGAACGCCTCCAACATCATCCATACTAGCTGGGTCACTCTCTCCCCACATCATTATACATGGGTCTTACATATAGGCCATCATCTCTCATTCAGGGCCATTACCTAAGCCCTCATACACATAGTTAAACACATTCTGATTCATCAGGTCCTTTAACTGAGTACTCCGACTCGGACCCAAAGGCGGTCTATGCCCGCCTGGCACACTACATACGATTGCCTCCAAAGGCTACATACATTCGCCTCCCGAAGGGCTACTTTCATTCCGGTTCATCAGGACCTTTAACTGACTCCACTGAGTCGGTCCCAAGGGCGGTCTATACTCGCCTAGCATGATTTACACACACGGTGCACAGTTCACACAATCATTCAGGAACTGCTTTTCTTACCGGGCACGGATCCGGGTCTCGCTACCTGTGTCACAGGTTCCACCAGGCATCCCCACAGGCTCCTTCCCGGACGTGAGGTGAACCACGTCCGGTCTAGCGTCCACGGGTCAACCACGGCTTCCCCCTCCAGGTGCGGACACGACCACGGACCTCGGCACCGGCATGGAGCTAGCATGCTCCCGTGTCCACACACAGAGCCTTGGACTGCTCTGCACTCAGGCTGCTCTCAGCCCACATGCTCTCAGGCTGGCAATCTCTGGATGAACCTCAGCAGGATGTCAGCTTCCAGAATCAATCTCAATCTGAATGAATCAATCACTCACCTGGCTGCCTCTTATCGTGCCAGCCACTCCCACATGGACACACCCCCTTAGCTGCCGGTAATCAGCCTTTCACACAGCTCAGGTTAACTCCCTGTGTTCCGGGTTGTCAGCACTCAGCCCTTACATTCCTTAGGGCTTCCTCGATCTCATCCCACTCTCACTGCCGCTCATTAGGCTCATGAAACCCTGTGCAAAGTTGGTTCACACAGCATTATCAGTCAAACCGGCCAGTGTGCACAGGATCATACCTTGATCCTGCATGTGACGCGCCCCGGCCATGAGGATCATGCCGGCGGTGCCTCACAGGTCTTACAGCATCTTAGATTTTTTTTGCTTAATGGTACTTCCAAGTTTCTCAATAGGGCTGAGATCAGGGGAGACTGGTAGCCACACCATGGTTTTCTCTACTTTTATGTCCATAGCAGCCAATTACTCTGAGCTATGCTCTGTACCAAGAGATGGTGCATTGTCATGCATGGGGATGATTTTGTACAAAGAAAAAAAGTGGTCAGTCTAAAAGTATATATACTTTGCCGTGGTCCTTTTCACGCCTTCATGGACCCTATAGGGGCAAACTAGCTGTCTCCACATGATTACAACCCAAAACATGACTGCCACCTCCTTGCTGTTGTGACATGGTGGCGGTCAACTAGCAACCATCTACTCCAACCATAATGGGAACCTCTAGGCTCCCTTTAGCTACTCCTCTATCTGCAGGGGGGCGTGGTGCGATGGGGGGCGCACCGCTGACAGAGCCCAGAGCGCAGGAACTCCAAATACGGGCCTGGCTGGAGAGGGACTGAGATGGGCCGCCGAGAATTTCTGACAGCACTCCGCCAACCCCAACCACTGTCCCTACCCCACCTCCCCCCGTTCCTCACCTAAGGGCAGGAGGGACTGAGACAGGCCGCCGAAAATTTCCGACAGCACCACCCCCCCCCCTTTCGGTCCTCACCCAAGGGCTGCCGGATAAATTTTGCCACCCAGGTTTTGCGTCGCCAGTCAGCCCCTGGTCTCCACTCAGTCTTCTTTTTGCCAAGCTAAACATTCCCAAATCCTGTAACTGTTTCTGGCTTGCAGACCGGTCACAATTTTGGTTGCTCTTCTCTGAACTTGCTCCAGTTTTTTAAAATGTGGTGCCCAGAACTGGACACAGTACTCCAGATGAGGTCTGACCAAGAGAGGTTTAGAGGGGAATAATAACCTCATGTGATCTACACTGTATGCTTCTGTTAATACATCCCAGAATTGTGTTTGTCTTTTTTGCTGCTGCATCACACTGTTGACTCATGTTCAGTCGGTGATCTATTAGTATACCCAAGTCTTTCACATGTGCTGTTGCTTAGCCCTATTCCTCCCATTCTGTATATGCTTTTTTAATTTTTCTTTCTCAGATATATAGGACTTTGCATTTCTTCTTGTTAGAAACCATTATGTTAGTTGCTCCCTACTGTTCCAGCTTGTTTAGACCTTTTTGAATTCTCTTTCTCTCTCTCTTCTCCAGTCTTAGCTATCCCTTAGCCAACCCTCCTAGCTTTGTGTCATCAGCAAATTTAGTTTACCCTCCCTTTACCCTTCATACAAATAATTGATAAAGATGTTGAACAACACAGGGTCCAGGACAGAGCCCTGTGGTAGCCCACTTGAAACATTCTTCCAACTGGATGTGCAGCCATTTATGACCACTCTTTGGGTCCGATCACTAAGCTAGTTATAAATCCACCTTAGGGTACCTTTACAGAATCCCAAAGGCGATATGTCGCCCCGAAACAATCGGCGTGAAACTGCCTCACAGTTTCGACGTATGATTGGGGAATTTCACGGCGATAAATCACCTCTCGCCTGATCACTGCAATAAAATCAGACGCAATCATGAAGGCGAGATTTCCAGGTTTTGGAGTGTGATATGGCGATAGTGATGTAATCTGCGTCGCCTATGATTTCCCGTAGGCGTGCCACAACGTGCTGGAGTCCGCACCCGGTCTGCAATGATTGGTGGTGGCTACTGTGTTCCCATTGGCTGTCAGTTCACAGGGCGCCATATTTGAAGGGCTGTCCGTTCTGCCACACACACATCTACAATGGCGTCATGTATTAGCCAGCCTTCCAGAGCAGGCTGCCCAATCGTAACGCTGTTGCGTTGTCCAATGAGTGCGTATGGGGCTCTGTGTAAACCACTGCGGCACGCCTATCTCCTCGCAGCGCTGACCATGTACGCCCACATTGCCTTTGGGATTGCGGAGTGTGAAGCGGCGAGGGAATTCGACAGGATTGGTTCCACTGTGGGTGAGGCGATTTCCGGGGTGACACATCGCCTTTATTTTAGGGCGAGATTGCGGCGTGTAATGCTGCCATCGGCGATCTGAGGTGACCATGAAAAAGGTGCACGCACACGTTGGATCACCTCATATCGCCAGCCAAAATTGCGGCATGTAAAGGAACCTTAACAATTGCCTTGTCCATTCCATGCTTAGTAATTTTTTCAAAAACGATGGTATGAGATATCTTGACTTCAGCTAAGAATTTGACAAAGTATCTATTGCGTTTCCCTGATCTATCCAGTCAGACTCTGCCAAAGAGGGTCCAAAATTAAAATTGACACCCTCTGCCTCATTACAGTGAATGTACTGTCGGGTGTTTTGTCTGAATCATGTATTTCAGAGATTTACATGTAAACTCTGATGTAATCGCCCAGCATAGAGAGCAGGTTAAATGTGAGCCACCACTTAGTGTGATCTTTGGGAGGTAAAATTAACAAATCAACAAGAAACAAAGAATTGTTTCTATTTATTTTCTACGCTGTTCCCCATGCGGTATAAATGACAGGACAGCTTTATTCTTCAGGTCAGTACAATTATAGTGATACCAGATTTACATAGTTTTTTTTTTATAGATGGTTATTATTAGTGATGGTCGAACCCGCCAATATTAAAGTTCGGTAGACCCAACCAGACTTTTTGTAAAAGTTCGAGTTCGTGGCCCAACTTGAGTCCGAACCCCGAACTCAGACTTTAAAGTTATGAGATGGGGCCTGAGGGGCTGAAAGAAAATAATGATTAAACATCAGCATTATAATTACCGGTGTTCACCCGCTTGTACTTCCGGGACTGCTCATAAACTTCCTGGATGTCCCCAGGCTAAAGAATAGCAGCCCATAGCTGAACCAGAAATTGGCGCATTCATTAGAAGCACCAATTCCTTGTGCTTTACCTGGCTCTTCCTGACCTGGCCACTAAAATAAACATATCACCACCTGTTACCCATTAACAACATTGGCATATTTAATTAAAAAAATACTGCCTCTTCAAACCTACAGACCTGATTATCATTATTATGAAATCAATAAAAATCAATAAAAACAGCAGTATTAACTATAGTAATGGAGTATTAGATACAGGTAAAAACATTAAAATTTCAGTATCAGTGGGATGCAAACAAGGGCCCACAATATGGCGTTGTTTTGTGCTTTCTAGTGATTAGCCCCTTCTTCTACGCCGCCATGGCCTTTGTTCACTTGGGGTCTAGGCTTCCTCTCCAGCCCCGGGCCAGCCCGGTCACTCATGATGTTTAGGCTGTGGGATGGGATCCCAAGGCTCTCCAGGAAGGCTGGGATATCTCTCAGATGACTTACCGAGAGACGTTGCCCTCCCTGCGTACCTGGAGGCGGAAGAGCAAGCCCCAGGTGTACAGGGTGATGTTGCTGCGCAGTACTTCCAGTAGGGGACGGAGAGCCCTGCGCTTTTGCAGCGTGTGGTGTGACAGATCGGGCATCAGTTGGATAGTATGACGCGACAGATCGGGCATCAGTTGGTACAACAGGGGTTCAGGGGATCGAGCCTTTGCAAGGATGTCCTCTTTAGTGCTGAAGTTGTGGACCCTGCAGATAATGTCTCTTGGTCTGGCACTCTTTGGGGGAGGGGAGCCCAGGAGTCTATGTGCTCCGTCTAGATCGAGAGGCGTACCCTTGGGCATGTTGCGGATGGAGTTAAAGACCCAGAGGGGTGTAGTGTCCAGGTCCCTTGCGGGGACGGATTCTAGTAGGCCTCGGACCCTAACGTTGTTCCGTCTGTCACGGTTCTCTAGGTCCTCCATTAGGTCTAGTAGGTGTTCGATCTCGCCGTTTTGGCTATGGACTTGCCTCTTGAGGGCTTCTATATGCCTGGTCAGGTCGGTGATAGTGGATTCAGTGGAGCAGACCCTGCTAGTGAGCTGGCGGACTTCGCCCCCGAGTCAGGCAGCCTCGGCCTTAAAGGAGGACTCGATTCTGTGGAGAAAGCCCTCCATCCCCTCCCTGGTGGGCATGGCCTGTATGCGGGCTCTGACATCATCCCAGAACCCCCTATCTGACATTTAGGGGGCTTGGGGAACCTCCGGGGATGTGGGGGGGTCTCCTATAGTCTAATGCCGAGTCCCCAGAGCGTGCAGTTAGGGGCAGCTCGTTGTTTGGCGAGCCCCGATGAAGGCTCTCACCGTGGCGGACCAGGGATTTCTGTGCTTATCCCTGCGGCCACCGGGTTTCCACATCCCCTAGGGGCGCAAGGTCATGAGCCCCTCTCAGCCCCTCTGAGCTTGCTGGGGCAGTGAGCAGTGTGCAGGCCTGGGGCCTGGTTACCTCCTGCAGTTGGTGTCCTCCAGAGTGTGCTGCGCCTCTAGAGGGCCTCATGGCAGAGATTGGCGTGTGCAGGGCCTTTCCTCCTCCCTGTGTGGTCTCGTCAGTATCGTGGATGGTGCAGGCCCAGGATGTCGCCACATGTGGGCGGCTGCGGGTTACCGGCATCAAGCGGTGGCAAGATAAGCTCCGTGAGGCTCCAGTCAGCGCCGTCTTCTCCGATGCTTGTTGGGGTGGAGGGTCTCTCTCTGCTGCCTAAGGCTTCCTCTGTCTCTGTCCCTCTGCCCTGCTTCTAGTCTGCAGGGTCCGCCATATTATGGGCCAAGCGGCCTGCACCGCTCCTACCCGCACTTCGCACATATTGGGCAATTCCCACGGTGGGTGCAGGGCCAGGTGGTCTGCACGGTGGCGGAAGAGCAGAAACCTGCCTAAGCCTGGGTCTAACAGGCCACAATACCTTGCACTCCAGGAGTTCACTGTTTGCCTGCGGATGCAATGACAGCCATGGACTCACTGTGAGTTTGCCACAGAGATGCCAATGGAGGTAGCAGAGGGCACAGTGTCCATAGTCTCAAGTTTGCGCAGTGGAATCGAGTGAGACTTTGGGCAGTGTGCTTCAATAGGGCACAGTGAAGCATGCTACTGGGCAAGCACGAGACTAGTGAATGGTGTCGCTATCATTCACTTGCATTCGCTCAGCGGCGGCATTTTCCATGGAGCAAGCTGGTGTTGGCGTTCAGTCGGGCAGCTCTAACAGCGTGCAGCACCCCATCTGACCCTAAAAAGTATTTTACATACAGCGGGGACAAATTAAAGGGATCCTGTCACCCCCAAAACACCTCAAAACCTATTAAAAGCTGTCCCTACAGCATAGTAACACTTACCCTACACTCCTATTAGCTCCTAAATACAGCAAGTGACATTGAAGAAAAATGTTATTATAGTACCTCATTATGGATGATAATGAGTGACTATGCTATTCATAGTCACCCTGGCAGGCGCTCCCTCTTCATGTTATCACGCCTCCATAGGCGTGATCTTGTAATCATATTAAAATGCACGCCTCCCCGCCGCTCTGTGGTGTCTCTGCCGGCCTGTAGTGGGGCTGGGTGACGCGATTCGCGTCATTTCCGGCGCCGGGTGACGTATTTACACCCGCGTTTTGAAGCTAACAGAGAGGTGCGGGTGTATACGTCACCCGGCGCCGGAAATGACGCGAATCGCGTCACCCAGCCCCACTACAGGCCGGCAGAGACACCACAGAGCGGCGGGGAGGCGCGCATTTTAATATGATTACAAGATCACGCCTATTGAGGCGTGATATCCTGAAGAGGGAGCGCCTGCCAGGGTGACTATGAATAGCATAGTCACTCATTATCATCCATAATGAGGTACTATAATAACATTTTTCTTCAATGTCACTTGCTGCATTTAGGAGCTAATAGGAGTGTAGGGTAAGTGTTACTATGCTGTAGGGACAGCTTTTAATAGGTTTTGAGGTGTTTTGGGGGTGACAGGATCCCTTTAAAAGTTGATTTATGAGGTATGCAGGGGCACGTCTGGGGATATAAAGGGGTTACAGGAACCCAATGACACCATGTTAAAAGGTGGTGGGCACAGTTTAGAACCCCCAAAACAGGTGACCGTTTCTCTTTAAAGATTTATAACCAACATAGCTGATGTATGAATCGTGCAAACCCTTGTTAGAAAACGTACATATATGTATAAGCAGTAATAAAGATCAGACAATAGAAATTTTGTGAAAGTATAATACACTGTTCTTGCTTACCAATCTTGTGCTTCAAGCCACTGTGCAAGATACTGACGTATCTCCATGGGAAAACTGTCATCATATAATTGGTGAACTTGTTCCAAGAACTTGGTGTCAATCTGCTGTAATTCATACCACTGAGCCATCCTGAAATAAAACACACAAAATATATCGTAGTAGTAGTATAAACCATTATTACCTTTTCTTATAGAAACACATTAAATGCAATATATGAACATACTTCTCTTTTTCAATGTATTAAAACGGGATCATACCATGTTTTAACAGTTTTTCTCATTGCCGTTTTAGACTCAATTTTCCTGCCATTATTTCATGTGCAGTCTAGGACTGTCACACTGCCAAGGCAATACCCAGGCAGATTATATAATAGTGTATGGACAGACAGCATGGTGCTCTAAATGGAAACCTGCTGAAAACAGAATTGGTTTTTTTTTTAACCCCTTAGTGACTGAGCCAATTTCCACCTTAAAGAGGACGTGTCACCAACCATACATGGTGATCTAATTACAGCACTGAAGGCAGCATGTCTGCTGCATTCAGGCAAGGGGTCCCCCAGCCCTTGAGCCCCCCTGTACCCCAAAAAAATACACTTTGAAGACTTACATAGTGGAGCCAAATAGGAGGTGGCTTGTGGCTGGAGCCAAAGGGCAGTTTCACACCCCCTGTATGTTTAATCCGCCCACCGCCGCCTCCCTGATGCCAATCATTGTCTCCCTCGCCTGCTGCATTGTACACAGAGCTTATTGCAGTGCTGGCCGCTTTGCCCCGCCTCCTGCATGGAGGTCACCGAATTTTCCCAGCCCTGCTCCATGGTTAACATGGAGCAGGGCGAGGAAAGGTGGTGATGTCACAGCAGGAGGTGGGGCAAAGCGGCCAGCACTGCAATAAGCTCTGTGTACAATGCAGCAGGCGAGGGAGACAATGATTGGCATCAGGCAGGCGGCGGTGGGCGGATTAAACATACAAGGGGTGTGAACCTGCCCTTTGGCTCCAGCCACAAGCCACCTCCTATTTGGCTCTACAATGTAAGTTTTCAAAGTGTATTATCTCAGAGTACAGGGGGGCTGAAGGGCTGGGGGACCCCTTGCCTGAATGCAGCAGACATGCTGCATTCAGTGCTGTAATTAGATCACCAAGTATGGTTGGTGACACGTCCTCTTTAATGACCAGACCGTTTTTTGTAATTCTGACCAGTGTCCCTTTATGAGGTAATAACTCTGGAACGCTTCAACGGATCCTAGCGATTCAGAGATAGTTTTTTCGTGATATATTGGGCTTCATGTTAATGGTAAATTTAGGTCGATAATTTTTGTGTTTATTTGTGAAAATATAAAAAATTTGGTGAAAATTTTGAAAATTTCGCAATTTTAAAAATTTTTTATTTTTATTCTGTTATGCGACACAAAATAGTTAATAAATAACATTTCCCACATGTCTACTTTACATTAGCACAATTTTGGGAAAAAAAAATGTTGGGGGTTAGGAAGTTATAAGGGTTCAAAGTTCGTCAGCAATTTCTCATTTTTCCAGCAAAATTTACAAAACCATTTTTTTAGTGAGCACATCACATTTGAAGTCCCTTTGAGGGGCATACATGACAGAAAACACCCAAAAGTGACACCATTACAAAAACTGCACCCCTCAAGCTACTCAAATTTACATTCAAGAAGATTATTAACCCTTCAGGTGCTTCACAGGAACTAAAGCAAAGTAGAAAAAAAAAAAATGGTTTTGGACCTCTAATCATGGTACCAATGACATCAGGTGAAAAACAAGCCTGAGTCAGCACCCAAGTCTCAACGGCCAGGCCGTCAAATTCAGAGCCCTCGAACCTTGGTAGCAAATCGGACCTTGAGATAGAAGGTCTGGATGATCTAGTCAGCGCAAGGGAACGTCTGCGACTAGCTGAACTAGGTCAGCGTACCAGGCCCATCTGGGCCAATCTGGAGCTATGAAGACGACTGGGACTCGTTCCGATTTGATTTTCCTCAGTACCTTCAGAATTAAGGAGAATGGAGGAAAAATGAACGGGAGACGGAACTGACGCCACGACTGCACCAGTGCATCCGCTCCGATTGAAGCAGGCCATGAACACTGGGACCTTGGTGTTTATTTGAGAAGCCATGAGGTCCACGTCCGGTATCCCCTAGCGGTGGGAAATCTATTGAAACACTTCCGGGTGTAGGGACCATTCTCCTGCGGCGAGGCCCTGGGGACTGAGAAAGTCTGCCACCAAATTGTCCACTCCTGGGATGTGCACTGCTGAGATGACGGACCCGGTCGACTCGGCCCAGGAGAGAATGCTTTCTACCTCGCCGAGAGCCCTTCTGCTGCGGGTGCCGCCCTGGTGATTGATGTAGGTCACTGCCGTCACGTTGTCCCATTGGACACGGAAGTGACGACCCACCAGGAGACTGTGAAAACAACGTAGAGATAGGGCTATGGCCCGTATCTCCAGCAGGTTGATTGGAAGCGTTGACTCCTGTTCGGACCAGCGACCCTGGGCAGTATGATGACAATAAATCGCTACCCAACCCAGGAGACTGGCATCGGTGGTGAGGACTTCCCAATCAACCGGAAGGAAGCACTGGCCCTTGGAGAGAGCCGTCGGGCACATCCACCATCGGAGTGACCTCTGGACCGAAGGGGTCAGGGAGAATACCCTGTCCAGTGAGAAGGAACTCCAGTCCCAGGTCGTCAGCAGGGCCAGATGTAGCGGGCGAACGTGAAATTGAGCGAATGGAACTGCTTCTATTGCAGCAACCATTTTGCCGGGAACCCTCATTCCATAACAGATGGAGTGCGGGGAGGATCGGAGCAGGGAACGTATTCCCCGACGTAGGGCTTGCACTGTGTCTCGAGGAAGGGTGACTAACCCCCGAGACGTGTTGAAGACCATGCCCAGGAAGGTGATAGACTATGCAGGAATCAAAAAGGATTTTTCGAGATTGACTAACCAACCCAGTCGCAAAAGAGTGTCCATGGTTATTTGGACACTCTCCTCGCAGGCTGTGAAGGAATGGACTTTGACGAGGAGGTCGTCCAGATAGGGCAGGACGACAAGTCCTCTGGAATGAAGGATGGTCATGGCAGCAGCCATGACCTTCATGAAAACTCTTGGTGCCGTGGCGAGACCGAAGGGTAAAGCAACGAATTGGAAGTGCTCCTCGTGGACAGCAAAATGTTGATGTGTCTGAGCTATCAGGATGTGATGGGATCCCTTATGTTGATGAAGGCAAGAAACTCACCTTCTTCCATAGATGCAATGACAGAAGGCAGGGACTCCATCCAGAAACGACGGACAGCGACATATCTGTTTAGATGTTTTAGGTCCAGGATGGGACGTACCGACCTGTCCTTCTTGGGAACAATGAAAAGGTTTGAGTAAAAACCTTTGAAACGTTCGGAGTCCAGCATGGAAACGATTACCCCGGCAAGCCGAATCGAGGAAAAAAATCGCAAGCTCGTACCAGTGACTTTGGAGGATTGGAGGAAAAGAAACGGTTTGGAGGGCTGGCTATAAATTCTATGTAGTAACCAAAAGACACGAGACCTTTGACCCATCTGTCGTCAGTGACAAATTGCCATATGCGATGAAATAAGCACAGACGACTGCCGATGGTGGGAGTGTCTTCCGGGAATAAGTGCGAGTCACGACGAGGTGAAGCGATTGGCTCTGGACCCTTTGGATCTAGATTGCTTTGGCCTATTTTGCCAGTTTTGGTTTAACTTGTAAGATGAGTGGTTGCTCCTCTCCGTACGCGGAGAATGGCTTGCGGATGTAGGCGCTCGAGAGGATGTCCAGCCGAATGAGGAACGAAAGTGCCAAAAACGTAGTTGTGGTCTTTTAAAAGAAGGGCGTTTCGGTTTGTGCTGGTGAAGAGATGTACTTTTTCCACCAGTCGCGTCAGAGAGGAGTTTATCTAATCGTTCGCCGAAAAGTCGCCCGCTTTGATAAGGAAGGCTGGTTAAGGACCTTTTCGACGCTGAATCCGCTCGCCATTGCCTGAGCCAAAGGGCTCTGTGAATGGCGATTGCGTTAGAAGCTGAGAGAGCAGCACAAGTGGCTGAGTCCAGAGAAGCATGGATTAAGTAATCTCCAGCCATAATGATTTGAGATTAGTGATGAGCGAGCATGCTCGCTGCTACTCAGTACTCGCACGAGTATCCCGGTATTAGGGATGCTCGGTGAGCACTGAGTACCTCCAAGGTGCTTGGACTCATCACTAATCATTATCAATGTGACACAAGTAGACAGCCCCCTTCAGTGGACAATGTGAGCTGGCACCTCACAGAGAGCAGATTGATTGTTAGGGTCCCTCTGGGGGGCACAGCAAGGTGTTGTATGCTGCATATACTGTGACGATTTGAAAAAGCTCACCCTCACGCCCTTTCCCAGAAACACTCGGTTTATAGCCGGATGTATGTGGGCGGCGCCTATCACTCATTGACTTGCATTGGACTCGGTGCTCAGTCGAGCACCCGAGCATCTTGAAGTGCTCGACCAGAGCATCGAGGACCCGAGCATCTTAATGCTCGCTCATCACTATTTGAGATGTCAGATCCACCAGCTCTGGGTCTGAACCGTTGAGGGATTTTTGTAAAGTTTCCATCCAAACTACAAATTGCCTTGGCCACCCAGACCGAGGTGAACGAAGGCGATTGAGCCGATCCCGCTGCTTCAAAGGTTGACCGTGCTAAATGCTCGACTTGCCTGTCTGTCAGGTCTTTAACAGAAGACCCATCCAACAAGGACAATGAAGTCTTTGCCGCTAGATGGGAGACGGGGGAACTTGTCGACCAGCGGCGAATTTGCCCAATCTTTAGCGAGGGCTAGGGGAAAGGGGTAACGAGCCTCAATGGGTTTGCGTCCCCCAAACCTTTTATATGGTCTTTCCCGTTGTTTGGACAGAATGTCCTGGAACTCTGGATGGTCGGCGAACATTTTGTGTTGACGTTTCGCTCATGGTTATAGACAGGGCTGTGGAGTTGGAGTTAGTTTTGGTTGGAGTCGGAGTCGTAGAAATGTACCGACTCCGACTCCAGCTTTAAAAAAATGTATTAATATTTCATAATTGAACTTTCATATGAATTTTATAAATGTTACTCAAATATATATATGTTCTATCAAACTATGAACAACAGTGGTAAGCCGTTCTGCTGGAGATAGAGACATTTCTTACTTCTTGTGTGTCACTGTTCTCCACTGCCCTTCTAATCTTATACTTGGTTAACCTCATGCTGCCCCAACCCCCCTACTTACAATGTATGAAATTGAAAGTGAAAATGTGTTGCAAATTCTTAGTAGTAAAGCTCCTCCTCGTCTAGACTAGATCATACTAGGTGTTCATCTCCAAAGCATCTCACACTGCTGCCTGCTACTCAGAAGAGGAAGACTGTAAGAAATATTGTCCTTTCAACAAACTTTTCATCAGTTAACTGTGAGTACATGAGGAATAATAACAGTATTACTGACCACTATATCAGTTGTACGACCTGGCAATAATTTTGTACAATTGTTTTTAGGAAAAACAATTGTCATTTGGATTGTGAATGCAGAATTAAAAACCTGAGAATGTCAAAGAGGCATCACATTAAATCAGCTGTATTTGAACATTTCACCATCACTCAAGATGGAAAGCATTATGTCTGTCAGTGTATGACAAATGATCCAGACGAAAACAGATGCTGTCAAGCAAAGATCAGTGCATATTCAGGCAAAGATAAAAATGCTCCTACCAGAGCCTCTAATCTAAAGAGACATTTACAGTGCTTTCATCCAGAAGTACTGAAAGCAGTGGAAGAGAAGGACTGCATCCAAACCAAGGAACCAATGCCCAGCTCTTCCAGCCAAACAAAGGAGCAGAGAACTTTGCAGCCATCAGTTGTAAGATATTTTGTCAGTGACAAAGTTACTGTGACAATGACAGTAGATACATTTAAAAAACAGATCATAGAGCTTGTTGTAAAGGATAGTGTGCCTATTTCATTATTTTCACGACCAGCTTTTATGTGTCTGAATGGGGAAATGGCCCGCAAGCTTGGTGTTTCTCTGGAGAGAGAGAGTATTAGAAAATTAGTAATCGAAGAAGCTTTTAAACAAAAGGAAGAAAAAACACTCAAGGGACGCTTTGTGTTTCTTAAGATGGATGCCTGCGACTTCCGGTTCCTGCGCTGCCCCGGATGGCCGCGTGCTGACGGCGCTCCTGAGACCCGGCCGCCTATCCGTCTCCATCTGACCGATTGCCGGGCCATCCACACCCCATACACACTGGCGGCGACTCCCCGTGGCGTAAGGACCCTAGACCGCTATCTGCTCCGGAGCTCCGGGCAGGAAGACCGCGGGCTGGGACAGGCCGGACAAGTGGCGGGCACACCAAACATGGCGGAGGTCGGCGGGATGCACAGAGACCCTGAGGCGGAGGTCTCGCATCCCGGCGGGGACAGACAGACCCGCAGCACCAACAGCTCCAAACACCGGAGCCACACTCAGGGCACACAGGCAGCAGATGCTCCCGCTATAATGGAGGTATGTGGCAGTGGGGCGGACAACGCTGAACTCCCTGATGGAGCGACAGGGGGGATGACGAGACCACTAATGGCGGGAGGCACATCTACCCAGGCCATCATGGATGTGAAAGCCCTGGCCAGAGAGGTTGCCCCATACCTTACTGCGGACTTAAAGAGTATTATAAAGGAGGCTATAGGGGAGGCGATTCTGGGCCTACAGCATGTCACATCTCAACAGGGAGAAAGGCTGCAGGAGACAGAAAAGAGGCTAATGGAAGCTGAAGACAGGATTCTAGTGTTAGAGAGACATGTGGCCACCCTACAAAAACAAACTGCGTATAATGACGAGAAAGTGGATGATCTTGAGAACCGCTCAAGACGTAATAATCTGCGTATGGTCGGTCTCCCTGAAACTTTCACAGGGGAACAATTGGATACTGTGTGGGAAGAAATGCTACCAAAAACTCTGGTTTCCGTAATCCCTGCAGGGTAGAACGGGCACACAGAGTAGGACCCCCCAGAGAGCTGTCTGCTAGTCCCCGACAAGTTATTGCACGTTTTCTTGATTATAAGGACAAGGTGATGATACTGAGGGAATACAAGATGAAACGTCAACCGCTCATCATACAGGGCCACAAGGTGCGCGTTTATGATGATTATTCCGCAATAGTGGCGCGAAAACGTAAACTATTTAGCCCGGTGTGTTCCCTGCTGTTCAAACAGAACATACGATTCCAACTGGCTTTTCCTGCCACCTTGAGATTTCGGGACTCTAAAGGCAATATGCAGTCGTTCATTAATAGCAGGGAAGCACTTCGGTTCCTCCAACCGGGCTCTAATTCTATACGAGAGACATCACCGGCTGGGGACTCTACGCCTCCGCCCCCATCATCAACCTCTCCAGGACCTGCAGGGACACGACCAACCTATGCTGAGAAAGTGGCGGTCTTGATGGATGGGCAAACAGATGAAGAAATGAGTGGGGCAGGGTCCAGCTCCGGCTGGTCACTTGCTCAGAGAAACAGGAAAAACCGAACGGACAAATCTGGCATGACGGGGAGATCCAACTCAACCTATACCACAACCAGAGGGAGGAGACGATAAGAGACTACACTGTTTTTTATTTTTACTCCTTGATTATTATCCAGAAACTGGGTCTCTACTCCAATTCTGGTGATAGTTGGTGATATGCCTTTGTCTTTTACTCTCCCTTCCTTGCTATCTCTCTCCTTATGCCTCACCACTTTTCATTCTTTTTTTCCTCTCTCTCCTTTGCCTTCCTTTTCCCTTCTTTTTGTCCACTGCAGATACGCCAGGAAGCGGTTCAAGGCTACAAGCGTTCGAACGACTATACGGCTTTCGCTGAAGATATATGACTGTCGATGTTTACTGAACTTTGTCTATATGACTGAAAGGTGGTACGCCTAACTGTGATAACAGCTAACATTGCCCTCAGGTGGGAGGGGGAGGGGGAAGGGGTTTCGGGGGTTTTAGTCATGACATGACATGCCTATATGATGGGGTTAATCTAATCTGTTGATATTGAAGACATATGATGTGGGAGATGGGATTCAGATGTTTGCCTATGATTTATTGCTACGAGAGGGGCATGATAGCCTGGCTCAGGATATATTTCTACACCTTATTTAGGCCGGGGCTAGGAGATTTAAATTTGGGAGCAGAAAAAAAGGAAGTCCATACTTAGTTGGGGATGATGGAGATGGAGGAAGAGGTAACAATCCCCCTTAGAAGAGGGAAGGGGGGGAAGAAGTGTACGATGTTTTTTGTGTTTTTGGGGTTTACTATGTTCTTTACTGTATCTTATGTTTATGTCACTGCCACGTCCTTCTTGTATTGCCCGCGTCTGTCTAGTCCAGTTATCCTGCCAATGGAGATAGCGGTATCCCTTAAAAAAAAAAAAAAAAAAAAAAAAAAAAAAAAGAACTATCTCAACAAACAGTCGAGCAGGGTCAGCTAGCCATGACTACCGGGGGGCATGTGTTCCTGGAGGGAAGGATGCCCATCACGTTTTTCACACATATACCTGAGTTCCAATGGTGCGAATTGTGACATGGAATACCAAAGGTCTAAGATCACCGCATAAGAGATCTATGATTCTTCGACACTTGAAAAGACTGAAAACTGATATTGCCCTTCTACAGGAGACACACCTGAGAGATGACGAAGTGACATGCATGCAGAAGCTGTGGGTGGGAGAGGCTTGGGCTTCGGGCTCACGAGCAGGGAAGGCGGGTGTAATGATCCTCCTCAACAAACATCTGGCACATACATTGGTGTCTATCACTAGAGATCAGGAGGGAAGGCAAATACAGGTAGTGCTCCAATTGGGAGACCGGCGACTCAGTATATATAATGTTTATGCCCCCAACACTGCACGTACAGCCTTCTTTCATGACCTACGTGATACCATCTTACAGGATAGAGAACGGCTAATCATGGTGGGGGGCGACTTCAACGAAGTAGTTTCGGATGACATTGATAGACAGAGGATGACTGATGGGGTATTTACACAAGGGTCGCAACAACAGAGACAGGGACCGCTATCGGATATGTTGACTCATGCACAGGTGATAGATGTGTGGAGGATCTTCCATCCCCAGGACACCGAATTCACCCACTTTTCACACCCTCATTCCTCCTGGTCGCGGATCGACTTACTCCTGGCGAGTAACGATCTATTGCGCCTAATCGAAGAGGTTGAAATAGGGGAACTGGTGATCTCGGACCATAGTCCTGTCTATGTGGACATACTAGATGCTTTCCCACGAGGCACGGACACAATATGGAGGTTTCCCTCACATTTGTCATCAATGGGGGGATTTAAAACCCAACTGAAGGAATGGTGGCGGGGATATGCCCTTGACAACGAGATTCATAAAGATGATCATTGTTTGTTTTCGGAAGCCGGGAAATCGGTTATTAGAGGACGTTTGATAGCGTATACTCGGACACAGGCGAGACAGCTCAAGGAGAATTATACGACGGCAAGCACGCTTGTGTCCGAGACTTACCACGCATTTAAACGGTCGCGGACTATAGCTGATAAGACAACGTGGCTTGCAGCGAAGAGAGATTTTGACTCGTGGGCCGACCTGAGGGAAAAACTAATACGGGGACAGCTAGATGTCGACCTCCACAGGCATGGTGACAAAACAGGGCGACTGCTGGCCAATCTTGCAAGGGGCAGACGAAAACCCACGACATTTACAGCACTTAACACGAGAGAGGGGCTCCGCACCACTGATCCCAAAGCGATTAACACTATATTGGGGGATTTTTTTAGACGGTTGTACCACTCCAATGATGCTCCGTCTCAAGAGGGGAGGACATGGCTAGATGAAATACCTCCACCCCTATCTCGGAGGCTGACTTAGAGCTCCTTAACGCTAAGATCTCTGAGGCGGAGGTGGATAATGCCATCGGACATTTAGGGAACGGGAAATCTCCAGGCCCAGATGGGTTCACAGGGGAGTTCTATAAGATACTTCGGTCTGAGGTGACTCCGATATTGACGAAATTATTCAATAGTATAATAGAACAACAGAAGCTCCCCGAGACTATGGATTTGGCATACATTAAATTATTGCCCAAGGGTAACATGGGTGGAGAAGACCCTACAAACTATAGGCCGATCTCCCTAATTAATGTAGACCTCAAAATTCTATCGAAAATAATGGCAGATCGGCTGGCAGAGATTCTCCCGACGCTCATAGACAACCATCAGACGGGCTTCATCAAAGGCCGATCAGCAGTCACCAATGTCCGTAGGGCCCTTCTGGTTCTGGACGCAGTAAAGGAGACACCGCCTGGTAGTGGAAAATGCCCAGCCATGGTCACTCTGGATGCTGAAAAAGCTTTTGACAATGTCAAGTGGCCATGGCTGGGCCAGGTGTTAGATAAGATAGGGTTACAGGGGGGTTTTAGAAACTACCTGCAGGCACTATATGCCACACCTAAAGCGAGGGTACACACCCCCGGTTTCCTCTCACCGATGTTCCCTCTTTTGAAGGGGACTAGGCAGGGGTGCCCTCTATCCCTGTTATTATTCAACCTGGCCGTGGAACCACTGTCCAGGTATATTAACAGACACAGTTCCTTTGAAGGGGTGAGCATCGGACGAGTAGAAACGAAATCAGCACTATTTGCTGATGACATTATTCTGTTTATGGGAAACCCTATGAGAGATCTGTCTCCGCTGCTGAGAGAAATAGAGCGTTTTGGAGATTTTGCGGGATTCCGACTTAATCGGAAAAAATGTGAAATCCTGTATCTTAAACCCGAGAACGTATCGGGAGAGTCTCTGTTATCATTGGACATTCCGAGGGCGAAAACACATATCAAATATCTAGGCCTAATGTTGGGACGGTCACCGAGTCAAGTTTATTCCTTAAATTATGCTCCTCTTATTGATAAAATAGAGAAGGAGTTAAAACGATGGGTGGGATTGCCTCTCTCACTCCTAGGTCGCTGCCATCTTATAAAGATGGTCAGCTTCACACGCCTCTTATACCCGTTGCAGACACTGCCTTTACTCTTGAAACATACTGATGTTAGCAGAATAAACAGGGCATTTACAGACTTTATCTGGAGAGGCAGGAGACCTCGGTTAAGACTGGGAACGCTGATGCTCACGAAAGATGATGGGGGCATTAATCTACCCGACATAAGAGGGTATAACTTAGCGTGCATAATGAGACATGTAATAGAATGGATTAAGGGGACTAATAAATTTTCAGATGGAATATTAGAGGCAGCATTTTGCGAACCTTGGGATCGATGCTCTCTCCTGCACACGGGGTGGGCATCGCTACCGGTACAAGTCCGTTCGTCTTTAATATTCAAGGATACGATAGGAGCATGGAAAGCGGTGAGGAAAAAGTGTGGTCTCCCTTGGAAAGTGTCGAAACTCCTAAACCCATGGGCATACCCGGAGTTTCCGATGGGCCAATCTAATATACTATTTAAAGATTGGGCCCGAAAAGGCATTAAAACTATGGGAGATCTCATGATGATACCTGAACGCCGCTGGATGATGGGGCAGGAGATATTAGACAAGTTTGGTCTCGGGGGAGCCCAGAGCCTTCAATACCTACAGCTGAAACATCATGTCATGGATAATCTAATAGATGCGGCAAAAGAAACTCTTACGAATGTGTGTGATAGACTGGTGGGCATCGACGCTTCTCAATTGGGGATCTCCAGCATATATAGAGAACTTAGGATGTGGCTACTTCCTGGAGGCGCCCCGAAGCTTTTTTCAAAATGGTGCGCCTATATAGAGGAGGAGAGGGTATCTGATGAGATTCTGGAAGGTTGGAGTAAAATAAGGCGATACATTTTAGACGAGAGATGGAGGGACTCGCACTTTCGGGTCATTCATGGTACCATTTATGGCTTCAATATACCACCATCGGCATCAAACCCGGATAGGGTGTTGCACTGTCCAAAATGTAATCTCACCAAAACAGACATGGTGCATGGTCTATGGGGTTGCCCGAAAGTACAGTCCTTCTGGGGCATGGTATCAGACTTGGTAAAGAAGTTTTGCGATCATACATTTGAGCTTGCTCCGAGGGTATGGATTTTCCAAAATGTGAATTTACCCAAGGGAGGGGGTGCTAGCATTCATTTCTTACATGTTCTGATATTACTGGCAAAACGTCTACTGCTCACATTCTGGCTACGATCGGAGATACCCAATGAGATGGATATACTAGCAGGTTTACGATTGGCAATGGATCTGGACAGACGCGGAGCACTGAGGGACAAAGACGTCTTGATTGTCTCTTTCATGCAAAAATGGAGACGTTTTATAGAATTACAATTGTCTGACGACGACATTACAAATGTGATGGCGCCTTTCCATGGCACTCCCTGGTACTTGTTGCAGTCCTTGGATCATTCCTTAGGGCGTCTGGCGCCGAATACACCCTTTCAAGGTCAAGCCAGGTAACAATAGAAGGTGTGGGGGAATGACTGGATGATTACTAGGATTTTTAGTGTCCTTACTGCGAAAAGCGGGAATCCTCACTCCGCTTAGGGCGGGGAGAGGGGCTTATGATAGTCGGAAGGAGTCGATTGAGAGGGGAAGGGGGGGAATTCATGTGGCAGTGACAAAAACTTCTTTCAGGGATATGTGACATTGGCTTGTCCCATTGTTTTTTCCTTCATTTTCTGTCTATTTTTTGTCATGGTTTTTGTAAGTTTGCGCACTGATGGAAACTGTCGTTAATGTACTAACTCTGTGTACACCGTATTATTGGACAAATATATGTTCTTTATTGTTATGCTGAAAATGTTGAATAAAAAGGATTTTTTCAAAAAAAAAGATGGATGCCTGCACACGTCACAGAGTGAACTATTTTGCCATCAATGTCCGATTTGTTTGTGACAAAAATGAAATAGTTACCAAGACATTGGCAGTAAAAGACACCAAAGCTCATCACACCAGTGAGTTTCTCCAGGTCTTGGTGGAAAAGGTTCTGCAAGACTATGAACTTAAAAAAGAGCAAGTTCTTTCTGTCGTAACTGACAATGCTTCAAATATGATAAGTACTATTAAGCTAATGAATGAGTGTAATGATGGTGACCAGCAGCTAGAAGAACATTCTGGGTCCACAGACACAGAAATGTTTGAAATAGAGGAACACAGTATTGTAACTGAGGAGCAAACTGAAGTTGCTTCAGATGATCAGCAACATGATAGCTTAGAATGATCTTGTTGAAACTGTCAATACGTTCTTTCATTCATCACATGCGCTGTGTTGTGCATACGCTACAGCTGGCTATAAGAGACAGTCTGCAAGAAGGACATGCTGCTGCACTGATTGGAAAGGTGAGAAAATCGGCTACTGTTGCCAGAACCCCTGAAGTTGACTCAATTTTGAAGAGACGTGCTTGAAAAGGGGCAATTATTGATCAAGCCACACGATGGGGCAGTACTTACTTAATGATTCAGCGCTTGGTTGAACTGAAAACCTTTCTTGTAGACATGGCTAACCCTCAACTGACGCTAAATGAAAGTCAGTGGAATCAGGTGACTGAGCTGGAAAAATTGCTAGAGCACCCATTTACAGTGACTAAAAAATTACAAGCAGAGGACTTAACTCCAGGTATTTTCTTAAAGGAGTGGAAGAACCTGATGTCCCAAAGAGGAGGGTTAATTGCAAGTGGCATTGCTACATCAATGAAACGGAGAGAGGAGCTACTATTACAAAATAACATTCTTTTGGCAGCTGTTTATGTAGACCCAATGCATCGGATTCTTCTAGATCAGAGGTCCCAATGTCAGTCCTCGAGGGCCGAACCAGTGCAGGTTTTCAGGATTTCCTTACTATTGCACAGGGATTGGAATCATTGCCTGCTGTGAAATACTAAGGAGATCCTGAAAACCTGCACTGGTTCGGCCCTCGAGGACTGACATTGGGGACCTCTGTTCTAGATGATCAACAGCTAAGTAAAGGAAAAGAAGCTCTGTTTGAAATAGCAGTAAGGATGAAAGGGTTGCAGAACAGGAGGAACAAGAAGATATTTGGTCGTCCTGCCACATATTCACCCTCATCATCAACTGATGAAGAATTTAATTTCGAAAAGTATTTGGATCACAAGGACCGTGCAAAGCGTTCCTGCATAGAGGAAGAGTCATCCCAATCAAAGAACACAGCCAGTACATTTCAGCAGAATTTTTCATGTGCACTAAAAGAAATTGAGAAATTTGACCGTTCATCAAAAATAACAGTGCGGGGCGTGACCTGGCCATGGAAGTGTGAGGAAGCACCTCCATAAGCTCTGCAGACCCGGGACTTTATAGAGCTATTCAACTTCACAATCTCTGCTCCAATGTCACGGAGAAAGAAGCCTGAAGATGCTGTGACAGCCCTGACACCTCCTGAGAAGCAAGGGAGAGAGGCAGGCATGGCAAAACTGTTTGGGACAGCAGGAAGAAAGGCAGCACGCTCCTCTGTAATGGCACAGGGAGGACCTCATGCTCAGAAGCTGCAGGCACAGTCACCTTCACAGCTGCCACAGAGAAACCCCCACAAACAAAACACTGGAAGCCAGGTAACAGCTGTTATCAGCTCCTCAGATAAGGGGAAGGAGAGATCAAGGGAGTCTGCAGTTGTGGAAACATTAGAGGAGATTGCAGACACTGGAGAGGAGACGGAGGAGACATGGAGGGATACTCACCCCTCCCCTACACAGGCTGCAATAATGGTGCCTGCTTCAGACCAGTCCAGCAGCTCCTACTCTGAACTGAGGGCTATAAGGAGCATGATTGCTGCTCTCCCCACCAGACAAGACCTAGACTGTTTAATGGCCCGCATGGAGGCATCCCAAGCCAAAGCCCTGAGCCCCATTAAGGAGGATATAGAGACTCTAAAGTCACAATCCACTGCTGTGTCTGAGACCATAGCTGCCATTGAAGAGAGAGTCACTGCCTTGGAGAGACATGCTACACGCTCTAATGCACATATTGTTGCCCTGATTCTACAAGCAGATGACCAGGAGAATAGGGAAAGGCGCAACAACATACGCCTGAAAGGATTGCCTGAGACCATTACAGCTAATATGCTCCTTGACAGGACTCTAGACATCTTTAATACGGTAACACAAAGATCACCAGGCTCATCATATAAAATTGATAGGATACATAGAGTATCTCGCCCTGGCCCAATTGACCCAGACAACCCCAGAGATGTTCTGTGTAGATTTCATAATTTTACAGACAAGGATGCTCTGATACAAGCGGCTTGGTCTTTTGGCGACATTCTGATTGACAACGTAAATGTTCGCCTCTTCCCAGATGTTTCTAGTCGCACCTTGTATATGCGACGGCAGCTGCGCCCCTTACTTGTGAAGATTAAAGAGCGGGGAGCCACGTACCGCTGGGGTCATCCCTTCCATCTTATAGTGAGAAGAAACAACAAGACATATTATCTTTGGCATAGGGATGACCTTCCTGGACTATTTTCGTTCTTGGATATCCCATCCATCCCGATCCCGGATTGGCTCTCTTTGGAAGGATTTCAGAGGTTCGCAACAATGGGCCGCCAACGCAGTTCCCTTTCAGATGCTCTCCGCAAGAGGAAGACACGGAGTGGCAATGCTCCACGTACGCCCTCGTCACAGCCTGGCAGCCCGAGGGGCGGAAGAGACGAGGCGTTTGCAGAGGACTTACCAACATGAGATTCCTGATCCACCTTTGTTGGAACTGATTGAGCTATATGAGGTTGATGCCTCAGACCTCACCCAGAATTGCTCTAGACTGGTCTGCCTGGTAACAATTGTTATATAAAAAGATAGTGCATTCGTTACGTATAACAAATTTATTAAGGGTTTTGTGTTGCTTTTTCCCTTTTATCGATTGTAACTTTTTCTTGTTGACTTTTAAAGAAGTTGATAATGTGGTGTAAAGAGATGATCTTGATGATATACAAGAGTCCTGGGTCTGTGGATCGTTGCCTTTTGGTCAGTTACGGTCCCTACGACTCTCTCTCTTTCTCTTTTCTGTTTTCTTAGAGAGAGTTGATTTGCTGGCTTGACCGGCTTAGACTAAAATAGTCTTATCTTCCCTTTAATCTTTTTTTCTCAATCTCTTTGTTTTACACTCCTCTACACCTCCCTCCCCTCTTACCTCCCCCTCTTTCCTGTACCTTGGTCCCCTTTTTCCTTGAAGTTCCTAGTTAGCAGAAGGGAACACTATGACACATAGCAACCTATCTGCTATACAAATTGGCACGCTGAATGTGCAAGGTCTACATGATGCAGGGAAAAGATCTATTTTGTTTAACTATTTGAAAACTAACAAAATTCATGTTGCTTTTCTTCAGGAGACTCATATGTGCGAGAACAAGCCTTATAAGCTCTCCAGTCATTGGTTTCCTTCATCATATCACAGCTTATCTAATAATTCACACTCTTCTGGTTCCAGTATCGTGATATCGAGGTCGATACCATGGGAATTTGTGGACTCCTGCAGTGGTGGCAACGGAAGACTCCTTATGGTAAAAGGTAAGATCGCCTCCAGAACATATACATTTGCCTCGCTATACCTCCCTAACTCTGGTCAGATCATAACGCTCCTGCAGTTTTTAGATAAAATTGAGGTCTTCGCAGAGGGAACGCTGGTTCTAGGGGGAGATTTCAATGTTACACTTGACCCCGACCTTGACACGTCTCGAGGCAGGTCTAGTATGTCTAAAGCAGCTATTAGAAGGTTGAACAGAGCGCTCCATGATCACCAATTACTAGATGCTTGGCGCCTCTTGTTCCCTACCTCTAAAGACTATACCTTTTACTCCCCAATACATGACGTATATTCTAGACTTGACTTCTTTCTCCTGAGACACACTGATCTGACACAACTAATAGATGCTTCTATTGAGCCGATTTCCTTTTCAGACCATGCCTTGGTTAAGATTTCCCTTATGCTCCACTCCCCGATCCCAAGACAGTGGCAATGGAGGCTAAACGCTTCTTTATTAGAAGACACAGTAGTCCTAGCGGACGTCTCTAAATCATTGAAGGATTACTTTGATTTAAATGTTTCCACAGATGTGACACCTGGGGGAGTGTGGGAGGCTCACAAGTGTGTAGTTCGAGGCATTTTAATCAAACATGGTGCCCGACTTAAGAAAATTAGAGATACAGAAATCCAAGATCTAATGATTAGACTGAGAGACCTCGAAACTAGGCATAAACGTCACTCTCTCCCTGATCTGAAGAGAGAACTATTAGATGTTAGGGAGAAGCTACGCACTACTTTACTATATAAGGCAAAAGGGGTACTTACCAGATGCCGTAGACATTTCTATGAATATGGGAATAAGTCCGGTAGAGCTTTGGCGAGGGCCTCTAGAATTTGCAGAGCTACTACGTATGTTTCTGAAATATCACACCCAGATACCTCAAAACGCTCAAAGTTTCCCCACGACATAGCTGAGGCATTCAAACATTACTATACCACTTTGTATAATCTTGACACGAATAAAGCGCCGGTAGCATTGAATGCACTTACATCACGCATAAGAAAATATATTACATCTTCGGCTATGCCGAAATTGGCGGATTCAGTTTCGCAATCCTTAGAGATGCCTATCTCAGATCAGGAGATTGAAGATGCGTTGTCCTCATCTAAATCGGGGAAAGCACCTGGCCCAGATGGGTTTACGGTTGGTTATTATAAAAAATTAAAAGAAGCTCTATTGCCACACCTAAAAGCCTTTTTTAATGCCTTGGCGATATCTACACCACCCAAAGATGCATTAAGAGCTAATATAACAGTGATTCATAAACCAGGGAAAGATCCTCTGCTATGCTCCAGTTACCGCCCAATATCCCTGCTGAACGTAGATATTAAGCTTTTTGCAAAAATTTTGGCGGCAAGACTCTCCCCGTTCATACCGGACTTGATTCACCCAGATCAGACGGGATTTGTCACGGGTAGGGAGGCCAGAGACAACACCACCAAAGCTATAGACTTAATTTATACAGCCAAGACATCTAAAACCCCGCTGATGTTACTATCTACAGACGCAGAAAAAGCGTTCGATCGCGTACATTGGACTTTTATTAAAGAGACATTGTCTCACATCGGATTGGGAGCTAAGATGCTTGGTTGGGTGCTCTCTCTGTACTCCATCCCGTCGGCAAGAGTGCGGGTCAACGGGATCCTTTCGGAGTCATTTGATATTAACAATGGCACGCGTCAGGGATGCCCGTTGTCCCCATTAATTTTTATTTTGACTCTCGAACCGTTATTGCGTCATGTCCGAATGAATCAGGGTGGATAAAAATCTTGATTTTTTTAAAAAAATCAAAAAAATCAGATTTTTTTGATTTAAATCAGATTTTTTTGATTTAAATCATTTGATTTAAATCAGATTTTTTAATCAAGTTGTACACAAGCAAAACTTTGTCTTTTGAAAATCTAATTGTTTTACACAAATAAAAATATTAAACAGTTGATTATGAAACCTAATAATTTTTATTTGCACTATTAAACACTCAGAATTGAACTACAGAGAGTAAGTACTTTTTAACAATAGCCTATCTCTAACGTTTGAAGTAAGCAAACATCTTCAGTGAATACATCAGTCCTTTAAGCCTACTGTTTATTTAGGACTTTTAATAGGAAAACCAGTTGTCCTGCTTTAGCAGTTCCTAAGCGGTTTCGGACTGTTGTGTGCACAAAACCTTTCTTTCCAAGATCTGCTGCTGGCATCTCAACAAAATGAACCCAAATAGGGTCTCTCTTACGACCTGCTGCCATGGCTCACACAGATCACTTATGAAGTTTGATTGTTACTACAGCCTGAGCCAAGCACTGCTGATGTTACTACAGCCTGAGCCAAGTACTGCTGACTATCCAACAAGTTTGGGCATGTCAACTGAATGCAGGGAAAAAGAAACTAAACCAAAACTGAAACCAAGCTAGAAGTGTGGAATTAAAGGGGCAGTATGAACAAAATGTGGAGGCTATTAATAGTTTATACAATTAAGACATGCTGCTTTTAAACACCTACCTATTGCCATATAGTAAAACAAAAAAGATTTTTACTTACTTTGGGGTCCCCCCCTCACCCTGCGTTAGATCGTTGCCCTAGTTTCGTCCGTGTAACTATGGGCGCACATGCACACTGCTCTCACTTCTCATTTTAATCGTGATTTATATTAAAAAAAAAACCTATTGATTTAAATCAGTGATTTAAATCATGATTAAAATCATGATTTAAATCGATCCGATTTAAATAGAAAAAAAACTTTTGATTTAAATCGTGATTTAAATCATGATTTAAATCGGTGTGATTTAAATCAATCCACCCTGGAATGAATGGAGATATTTCAGGCATGCAAGTAAAATCAGGTGTACATAAAATTGCGGCATATGCAGACGATCTCCTGTTCTTTCTAACAAATCCAGAGGTTTCTCTCCCCATTTTATTGAAAGAATTGGAGACATATTACACTCTCTCCAATTTTAAAATAAATAGATCAAAATCTGAGGCCCTAAATGTGTCGCTTCCCCTGAGTCAAATTACTAGAATACAGAACGCCTTTACATTTCATTGGTCTCCTAAATCTCTTCGCTATTTAGGGGTACAGATTACTCCAGATGTTAGAGATCTGTATGGTGCAAATTTTCCTTCACTGCTGCGGTCAATTACAGTAGACTGTGAGAGATGGCTATTGTCTACTTTCACATGGGCTGGTAGATGCCAGCTTTTCAAAATGAATATCCTTCCGAGGATATTATATTACCTACAGACATTACCTATCACCATTCCATTATCCTTCTTTAAGACAATTGCACAACTGCAGACGAAATTCATCTGGGGTAACTCGAAAACACGTCTAGCGAGATCAATCCTGTATAGACGCAAAAAAGATGGTGGTGTGAATCTCCCAAATATCAAACTGTATTACATAGCCACCCACCTCACGCGGGTAATAGATTGGTGCAGGCATGGTACAAATAAATTGTGGGTACAAATCGAACAGGATTTTACTCCTTTCAGACTTCAGACATTACCCTGGGTGTCACTTCGAAAAGAAGAGTTATTATATGACCATCCGACAATTGGGTCTACTCTCAAGATTTGTGATCACACGTTAGTTAGATCCTTAATGATACCATCTGCCTCTGTCTTGAGTCCGATCCTTAGTCACCCGGACTTTCGACCAAGTCTTGATGACCCCGTGTTCCAACGTTGGATAAAAGCAGGTCTGGATAGGATTGAAAAATGGAGTGAGGGAGAAGCGTGGCCAACCATTGAACAACTTAATTCAATTACCTACCCGACGGCTCTGGGTTTCTGGAGATGTGTACAACTTGTGCACTACTATCTTCATAGACTCCCTCCTAAGAGGACGTTTTTAAATCCTAAGACACTGTTTGAATCTCTATGCTCTACCACAGTTGACTGTAGGCATGCTTTATCACAGACATACGCGTGTTTGATTTCTCCACCAGACCTCCCGACTCCCCATTTCATGCTGCGATGGGAGACAGATCTTGGTCTCAAACTGTCTACAGAACAGAGATCTGCAATTTATTCTTTAGCTCACTCTACCTCGATAAGCTCAAAGCTGCAGGAGGCAAATTATAAATTATTGACGAGATGGTATAGAGTCCCAGCTTATTTGCATAGACTCTTTCCTTCTATAGACCCGAAGTGCTGGAGGTGTGGTGGGGCGGATGGTACAATACTACACGTGTTCTGGGAGTGTGCGAAGCTCCAACCATTCTGGTCGGAGGTGAAAAAGATTACAAGGCAAGTTACGGGATACACGGATGAGTTAGATCCTGGCCTCTTCATGTTGCACCACGGTAGGATTCCACCAAACAAATATAAACATACACTGTTGAGGTTCTTAGTCATGGCTGCGAGATCCTGCATTCCGATACTTTGGAAAAAGGAGACATGTCCTTCTGTGGCTATGTGGATAGAGAAGGTGAACGACCTCATGCTTCTCGAGGACCTGACATCAGCTATACATGATTCATATGAGAAGTTCAGAAACACGTGGTTTAATTGGATGAGTTTCCAACAATGTGACCTGTATAAGTCTCAAAGAAGCTCCTGAGGAACTTGCTCTTAAGAACTGGTTAGTAAATGGGTGCGATTGAGAGTTCCTTTTACTCCATTGAGGTTTGGTAACTTCACGAGACCCCTACCTTACCCTCCCTTCTACCCCTCTTCATACCCCCCACCCATCCTATCCCCCGTTCTGGTCTATTCTACTCTTTTCTTTCTTTATGTGTTTCCTATCTTTTCCTTTCTTTTTTGTTTTTTTTATCTTTCATTGTCATTATTATTGGTAATAGACGGGTACCTATGGAGTAGGTAATGCTTGTTTTATAATTCTGACTGGCAAACAACTCCGATGTGTTATACTAGACAGCTTGTTTTTCATGCCAGAGTTAGTTTTAATATTCTATAGTAAATTGAATACTTTTATCAAGCTTATTGACTATTAGAAACTGATTCGTGATTCAATTAATGAGAATACATTTTATTAAGAACAGTTCTTTGTACTTGCAAGATGATTGAATCTGTAAGTTTTGGTTCTTTTTTCTATTGTTACTATAAAACGAAAAATAAAGAATTATAAAAAAAAAAAAAAAACAGTGCAACCAGCGATTCCTCTGTATCCTGACATTGTCAGAGATGTTGCCCGAGTGGTTACTGCTTTGCCACCAACCCAAGTTAGTGTAGAGAGGTTGTTCTCTGCTCTCAAAATAATTAGATCAGATTTGAGGGCATCCATGAATGAGGATCTGACAGAGGCAATACTTTTTCTGAGGATAAATTTATAGATTTCTTCTTATTAACTGCATAACAGTGTTTATTGCATATTTACTTACAGTTTGGAAAAGTTTATAAAAGTTATTTGCTATATTCTAATTGTATTCTAATATACCGTATATAGTTTTTGCTCTAAGTGGTCTGATTACTTATATGATGGTGAGAAACTGAATAAGCACGATGGTAATATTTTACAACAGTAAATTTATTGTTACGAAGTGGCCATTTATGAAGGAGTCGGAGTCGGAGCCGGAGCCGGAGTCGCAACTGTGGCTTACCGACTCCACAGCCCTGGTTATAGAGTCATCTATCTTAAGCGTTTGGTTAACTGATAACACCAGTTCATCGACCATGGCCTGAGTCTCAGGGGATTCTAGATCAAAAAGGTCATCCATGTCTGATTCCGAGTCTAGAATATGAGGGTCAGCTGTAGTAGGGGAGCCGGGTCTTGAATCCCGTGAGGGAGAGGAGTGAGAGCCATGGGATGAAACGGGTAAGACGTTTCTGTGAGACCTTTTCTTAGTTACCTAGGTCGTAGCTGGACGTCGCCTGGCCTCGACAGTTGGTGGGCTCCCGAATAAGGTCCTGTGCCTGTGCACCATCCTGGGAAGACATGGCCAGGGGACAGTGCTGCATAGCCTGGACCAGGGAGTTAGACAGCTTTTCCAAGGATTGAGTGAGGAATAGTGCCCAGTCTGGCGGGCTTGTAGCACTAGATGCTCCGACTTTGGTGGAGGGTTCCTGGACTTCTGCAGGGACGCAGGCCTGGCAGTGTGGTGTGATCGCTCGGAAGGGTCAGGTGACGCATAATTTAGAGGTTTGCATGCTAAAAAAAAGATAGTGGCACTCCTGCTAGGATCAACTTAAACAGGTTTGTATTGAAGTGCTTTAGCAGAGCTGCTGGGGTAAGGGTTTTTTCTGCTATCCATTATGGCCCCTTAACTACGCAGCTACAGGTAACATGGTTTTCCCAAGGTAACTATACTGGCTGCAGTGAAATCCATGGAGACATGGTTCTGATCTTGTTGCTGTGTACCAAATGGAAACTATGTTCGCCATGATTTGGATTTCTCTAGAGCCCTGCAGCCTAGGGGTCCACTCTTACCAGAAAAGAGGAGATCCCCTCTTTAGCAGCCCAATGGTCCTGTGGCCCAAAGACTGGTACCGACCCGAAAATCACTTCCAGAACGCCAGAGGTGAAGAAAAGTCCCTCTGCTGCCAGGGGGTGTATGCTGTGGGGGAGGAGCCAATCTGTTCTGTTTCGTTCAGAATTCAGTTTGTGTCAAGCCTCCTAGGGATAGCAGCATAACCCATGATCCTGTGTCCCCCAATGAGGTGCAAAAGAAAATATGATAATCTACCACCTACTGGTGGGTCAAAACTAACAATATCTGGATTTATGCTTAGAGGCAGAGGGACCCCCATAGTAGGCACCTTTTTGCTTCTTCCCTGACAGTTCCCATCTGGAGTCCAACTTCTGACGGGAAAACTGTCGCTTCCTGAAAGCGCTCATATAATTGGGAATGGAAGGTTTAGGGAACCCTTTTTTAACATCACCTGCTTTTGTTTAACATGTCATATAGCACAGGGTCGAAGAGGTACTCACCCTGGCACGGTATGGCACACAGTTTGCTTTTAGCATGCACATCCCCCTTCCACTCTTTTAACCACAAGGACTGACGGGCTGCAATAGATAGACCTGCGGACCTGGCTGCCAGTCTTAAGGTACCTTTACACTCCGCTACAAGATGGTGGAAACAACCGGGTGCTTCACGTGCACGAGCATGCACAAACGGTTGAAAACGGTACCCGCACCACCTTTACATGCCGCAACAAGGTGCGCTACGGTAGGTTACATCTATCTCTGGATACACCGCCGGGTGCCACAAGTTACCTTCTGTAGCTCACCTTACCTCATTTACACGCCGCTATAACAAGGTAATATGGGCGGAACAAAGGCAGCAGGGACAACACATAGGCGTGCCACAATTGTGGATTACGAGAATTCCGTACGCTGATAGGACAAAGCAATAACATCATGATTGGGCAGCCAGCGCAGGAGGCTGACTAATACACGACGCTCGAGCAATTGTGTAGTGTGACTGGTCATCTTCTTAAATATGCCGCCCTATGCAGCGACTACCAATCGTAACGCAGGAGCTTCCTCCAATGATCGCTGAAGGGGGTGGTTTCCCGGAGCCTGTGTCACGCCCCAGGTAGATAGCAAGGTGTAGAAACAACCCTCTTGTTCCTTATTTACACGCCGATACAGGCCGTAACAATCGCCTTGAAATCAACCTGTTTTTGAGATCTGCTCTGAAACAGGTGCCTCAAGTGACGGGTGGCAACAACCGTGTTCACACGCCGCTACCGCGGGTTGATTTGGCAGTGCAAGATACATTTCTCTCATCTACCCGGTTGTTTCCACCATCCTGTAGCGGCGTGTAAAGGTACCTTAAGGGAACCAGCAGATGCATCCTCTATGTATGCTGATCTATTACAGATTTGAGGAATTGCCGCCAGCAATCTGTCTCTTGGTATTCCTGAAATAATCTGCTCTTCTAATTGGTCAAGTCATACTAACTGAGATCGTGCCACACACGTACAGGCTACAGCATGTCTAAAGGCTCCTATAGAAGATTCCTCCATCCTCTAATGGCAATACATTCCTTTTAGATTATGTGGCCACTGCCGCATCGACCTTAGGAAGATTAGTCCATTCTAGCGATTGGGAATTGTCGAAAAGGATATTTCTAGTGATGAGCGAGCATTAAAATGCTCGGGTGCTCGATTCTCTGGTCGAGCACTTCAAGATGCTCAGGTGCTTGACCGAGCAACGAGGCCAATGCAAGTCAATGAGTGATAGGCTCCGCCCACAGACATCCAGCTATAAACCGAGTGTTTCTGGGAAAGGGTGGGCTTTTTCAAATCCTCACAGTATATGCAGCATACAACACCTTACTGTGCCCCCCAGAGGGACCCTAACAATCAATCTGCTCTCTGTGGTGCCAGCTCACATTGTGCACTGAAGGGGGCTGTATACTTGTGTCACATCGATAATGATTAGTGATGAGTCCAAGCACCTTGGAGGTACTCGGTGCTCACCGAGCATCCCGAGTACCGGGATACTCGTGCGAGTACCGAGTAGCAGCGAGCATGCTCGCTCATCACTAGATATTTCCTCTTAGAAGAGGAAGGCAAGAATCCCCTAGACTCTTGCTTTTCCCATTCTCTTTTGACCAGGTCTTTAATGGCATCAATAACTGGGAAGGAACAATGCTTTTTCTGAAATAAACCTGCAAACATTACCTCCTGAGTCATTTTCACTTCCTTACTGTCTGCGATGCCCATGGTGGTACGGAGTGATTTAAAGGGATCCTGTCACCCCCAAAACACCTATTAAGCTATCCAAACATGTCCCTGCAGCATATTATCAATAATCCCAGTCTCCTTTTTGCTCAGAAAAGCACCCAGTAAAACTGTAGAAAAACGTTATATTACTTACTCATTATGGATGTTAATGAGCGGTGGCTATATGCATTAGTCACCCAAGCGGGCCAACTTTGTCCTAATAGCACGCCTTAATAGGCGTAATCTGCAATGAATATTGTAATCAGCGCCTCCCAGCTCTCCTGGGCGCTGTAAAGGCTGCAATGGGGCTCTAATGACGCGAATTGCGTCTTTTCCGGGTGACGTCAGTACAATCGCACCACTCTGCGGGCTTCAAGCACCGCATTGCGCATGCGGCATGGGTGTACTGACGTCACCCGCTGCCGGAAATGACGCGATTTGCGTCATTAGAGCCCCATTACAGCTTTTACAGCGCCCAGGAGAGGAGGGAGGCGCTGATTACAATATTCATTGCAGATCACGCCTATTAAGGGGTGCTATTAGGACAAAGTTGGCCCGCTTGGGTGACTAATGCATATAGCCACCGCTCATTAACATCCATAATGAGTAAGTAATATAACGTTTTTCTACAGTTTTACTCTGTATATATCTGTGTGTGTGTGCATGTATATATGTGTGTGCATGTATATATGTGTGTGTGCATGTATATATATATATATATATATGTGGGTGTGTGCATGTATATATATTGTGTGTTGTGCATGTGTATATATATGTGTGTGTGTGGCATGTTATATATATTTTTATATATATATATATATATATATATATGTGTGTGTGTATGTATATATGTGTGCATGTTATATATATATATATATATGCGTGTGTGTGCATGTATATATATATTATTTATTGCGTGTGTGTGCATGTATATATATATTGTGTGTGGTGTGCGTGCATGATTATATATATATATGTGTGTGTGTGCATGTTATATATATATATGTGTGTGTGTGCATGTATATATATATTATGTGTGTGTGTGTGTGCATGTATATATATATTATATGTGTGTGTGTGCACACACATATATATATATAATATATATGCACACACACAAATATATATATTTATATTTGCATGTATATGTGCACACATATCTACTATATAATTGCCGTAGGCAAAATCGTGTCGGCCCCCGAAATCGCCGTGGCTATGTCACTATTGTGACGTCATCACGGCGAAGCATTGGCCGCGTAGCGGCCATTGCGAGCCGCTGGCCGAAAATAGAACCAGAGGCTCGGCCACAAAGCTAGCGATTTCCCGCTCAGGTAGCGCGAGCAATGGCCGCGAGGCCATTGCGAGTCGCTACCTCAGTCGCCGCACTTGCCGCAATTCCCCCTATACTTTCAATGGGGATCTATTGCGACTCGCCAGAGGCTCACTACAAAGCTACCGATTTCCTGCGAGTCGCTACCTCTGCGCCCCCGCACCTGCCGCAATTCCTCCTACATTTTCAATGGGGATCTATTGCGACTCGCTGTGTAGCGCGAGCAATGGCCGCGAGGCCATTGCGACTCGCTACACTTGCGGCGCGGTTGCGCTAATCCCCATAGAAAGTATAGGGCGACTTGCGGCAGGTGCGGCAAGTGCGATTTTGCACTTGCCACAGGTTTGCCCGCGAAAATTCCGTGGCAGACTCTGCTGTTGCTGGGTAGCAACCAATTTTGCCTACCAATCACCATACTCCCCTTTGTCTACCAATCACTATACTCCCCCCTGAAGCAATTTTATAGTGTGTACTTTAAGTTTTCCTCACAAATTATTCCTGCCTTGGTGATCCTGTGGGACGGACGTCGGCAATCCAGTGCTGGAACCTCATCCCTACAAGACATCCTTTTGGGCCAATATAATCGATTATTAATGATTATTAATTATTAATATCATTATTAATGTTAATATTAATTATTATTATTAATCGATTATGCCTTGGTGATCCTGTGGGACGGACGTCGGAAAACCAGTGCTGGAACCTCATCTCTACAAGATCAGCTAAGATATCTTTTTTACTTAATATAATTTAATATTCATTATGATTATTTATTAATATTATTATTATTAGTCTTAATATTAATTATTATTATTAATATAGTATTAATATTTTTATTATATATTGATATATTCATAATTATATATCTTTTTGGCCCAATATAATTGATTATTCATTATGATTATTTATTTAAATTATTATTATTAGTGTTAAGATTAATTAGTATTATTAATCCATTATTAATATTATTGTTATATTGATATATTTATTATTATATATATATATATATATATATATATATTATATGATATATGTATAATATATATATATACATTATATAGATTAATATATATAGATATATAGATATATATAGATGTCATATTAGATATATGTATATGATTACTATATATATATATTGTATATTAATCTATATATATCAGCTAAAATATCTTTTTGGGCAATTTCATCGATTATTTATTGATATATTCATAATCTACTATATAATTGCTATAGATATATATATATAATATATATATATATATATATATAGATATAAGATATAATAATAGATATAGATTTATATATATCTATATATATATATATATATATATATATATATATATATATACACATGTCAGATTATATATATGTATATCATTAGTATATATATATATTGTATATTAATTTCTATATATATATATATATATATATATATATATTATTATTTTTATATATATTATTATTATATTATTATTATTTTTATTATATTTATTATTATTAATTTATTTATTATTTTATTTTAAGTGAATTTATTTGTATTTAAATTATTTTATTTTATTAAAAAACCGCATCTGCGACGCGATTGCGGTAATCCCCATACAAAGTATAGGGGGACTTGCGTCAGGTGCGGCAAAACCGTACTTGCCGCAAGTCTCCCTATACTTTCTATGCGGATTACCGCAACCGCGCCGCATCTTGCACTTGCGGCGCGATTGCGGTAATCCTTATGGGGATTACCGCAACCGCACCGCAAGTGCTCGCACTCAGCTAGCGACTCGCAATGCGGCGTGGTTGCGGTAATCCTTATGGGGATTATCGCAACCGCGCCGCAAGTGCTCGCACTCAGCCAGCGAGTCGCAACGCAATTCCTTATGGAAGCGTGCATTGCGAGTCGCTGGCCGAAAATAGAATCAGAGGCTTGGCCACAAAGCTAGCGATTTCCCGCTGAGGCTAGCGACTCGCTACCTGAGCGGGAAATCGCTACCTTTGTGGCCGAGCCTCTGGTTTTATTTTCGGCCAGCGACTCGCAAGCCATTGCTCGCGCAGCTAACGATTCGCATTGCCGTGGTGACGTTACAGTGTCACATAGCCACGGCGATTTCGGGGTCCGACAAGATTTTGCCTACGGCAATTATATTGTAGATATATACATGTCATATTATATATATATGTATATGATTAGTATATATATATATATATATATATTGTATATTAATATATATATATATATATATATATATATATATATATATATATAAACACATTGTAATAAATTGTAATATATAATATACATAATTTATTTAAGTTAGTAATATAACTGTTACACTTGCGGCGTCGTTGCGGCCCGGTTGCGTTAGTCGCCATAGTAACTATAGGGGGACTTGCGGCAGGTGCAGCAAGTGCGGTTTTGCACTTGCGGCAAGTGCGGCCGCAAAACAAAACGTAGCTTTTTCACTCCCAATCACTATACCCCCCCCCCCGCCGACATTTTAGTGATTAATATGTTTAATCCGCCATTTTATAGTGTTTCCTTTAACTTTTCCTTACAAATCATTTCTGCCTTGGTGATACTGTGGAAGGACGTCAGAAAATCAGTGCTGGAACATCATCCCTACAATATCAGCTAAAGATATCTTTTTGGGTCAATATAATCGATTATTTATTGATATATTCATAATTATATATATATATAGATATAGATATATATAGATATATAGATATATACTTATATATAATATGACATATATATCTATATATATATATTAATCTATATGTATATGATTAGTATATATATATATATATTGTATATTAATCTATATATATATATATATACACATTGTAATTAATTTGTAATATATAAAATACATAATTTATTTAAGTTAATAATATATAATATATTTTTTTGATATATTTTTATGATATAATTTATATAAAAATATATTGTATATAATTACAATTATCAATATAAATATTACTACTTTGACTATATTGCTATGCAGAATGTATATTGATTGCTTCCTTAAATAATATACTGTAGCTATTATTGCATACATTTTTCAGTACTGTGCTCAATATGAGCTCTGACAAACAAAAAAGCTCTGTTAGAGCTAAGAATGCTGCATGCCAGCGCAAGAAGCGTGCGCAGGAAGATCCGGAAAGAACACGTCTCCGTTTGCTTAAGCTCCAGGAGGATTTCAATAAAAGAATTGCAAAGGAGTCTGCTGAAGAAAGAAGCAGTCGGTTGGCAAAAAAAGCTGATGCGGAATGCAAAAGACGCAAAATACAACAGGTGAAGGTGCAAGGAGAACCATCTACGTCTGACATGGCGCCTATATCTGTGTCTCCAACACGTTCTGAAACTCAACTGCCTACAACATCTGGCACGGGTAAAGTGAAGGGCAAATGTTCTTCTAAAACAAGAACAGACAAGATTGCTTCTGCCATGACAAGACATCAATTGGCTAAAGTCAAACGTTTACAAATTATGTCACCCACCTCAAAACAACGCCGTTTGGCCCATTTGGCTGCCTTACAGCGTCAACTACGCCAAAAAAAAAAATCTCAGGAAGAAGTCTTCAGTCACTACTTCTTTTCTTGAATGTGTTGAAACTTCTACACAGCCACGCCTTATTTATGTAGGCATCTACAAAAAAGGTCATCGGTTGCTCACTTCACCGACGTCATCAATCCCTATTGGCTTTACTGATGATGATAACGGTATTTTAGAACATACCTGTGGGCCCATGAATGTGTTATGTGAATATTGTGAAGCACAACATTTTGAGACTGAAAGGCCATCTGATGGACAGTTCTCCCTTTGTTGTCACAAGGGCAAAGTTAAGGTACCATTACCTGAGTACCCTGAGCTCTTCACTACTTTACTGAAAGGAGACAGCCCATATAGTAAAAATCTCATGGACAATATCAGGAGCATTAATAGTTCCTTTGCATTTGCTTCGATGGGTGCAAGTGTTTCTCAACCACCTGGACACGGTCCTTATTGTTTCCGGATTCACGGTCAAATTTACCATAGAACTGGAACTCTACACCCCGCTGAAGGTCAAGTTCCAGCATATGCACAGCTCTATATTTTGGATAGTGCTACTGCTACTGAACAACGCCTACAGTCTACAGAAAATCTTAAGTGTAATCCAGCCTTGATGAGAATTATTGCTGAGCAATTGGAAGGTATTAATCCCTTTGTTTCAGCTTACAAAATGTTACGGCAAGTGGAGGAAGAGGAAGAACAGAAAGCATTGGAACATGGCACAAAAATGCCTAATATCATCATGGCAATTAAACAAGACAGAGAGCAAGACCCAAGACGGTATAACAACCCTACTGTCCATGAAGTCGCAGTCATCTTTGAAAATGCTGATGGAGAGCCACCATTTAATAGAGACATTTTAATACATCTAAAACCAGACCCAAATAATCCGTTGGCCCCCAAAACACAGCAAATTAGTATTTTACACAGTAATTTGGATGCATTACTGTATCCATTGTTTTTCCCTCATGGAGAGCAAGGGTGGCATGAATCACTCATGCAGCAAGGCCAAAATCCTCGCAGGGTGACACAGCTGCAGTATTACTGTTATTTGCTGTCAGTACGGACAGAATTCAATCCTGTCCTTAATGGAGGGAAACTGACCCAGCAGTACTTGGTGGATGCCTATGTTAAGATCGAGGCCAATCGTTTAAATTTTATACGACAACACCAGAAGGATTTGAAGGTGGAAGATTATTGTCTCCTTCAAGAACATTTGCTAAGAAAATCCGTAGAAAAAGGAATCCCCATTGGCAAAACCGTAATTTTACCATCTTCCTTTGAGGGAAGTCCCCGAAACATGCAGCAGAGGTATCAAGATGCCATGGCGATTGTAACTAAATTTGGAAGACCAGATCTTTTTATAACGATGACCTGCAATCCGAAATGGAGTGAAATTGCAACCAATTTACAGCCATGGCAGCGTGCTGAACATCGCCCCGATTTAGTGGCCCGTGTATTCAGGATTAAACTTGAAGCCCTTTTGAAAGATATTAATTCTGGATTATTTGGCAAGGTTTGTGCTATGGTTCATGTGATAGAATTTCAAAAGCGAGGCCTACCACATGCTCACATTCTAATTATTCTGGATGCCAACTCAAAATTAAGAACTGAGGTGGAAGTGGACAATACTGTTTGGGCTGAAATTCCTGATCCATCACATTACCCTGTGCTCCATGAAATTGTCATGCAACACATGATCCATGGCCCCTGTGGACAACACAATCCCAATTCTCCATGTATGGAGAATGGAAAGTGTAAAAAAGATTTTCCCAAAAAGTTTCAAACAAAAACTGTTATACCTGAGGATGCATATCCAAGTTATCAAAGAAACGAAGGACCTTCTTTTCCACACCATTCCAAGATGATTGATAATTCTTGGGTGGTTCCATATAATCCTTTCCTTCTATTAAAATATAAGTGCCATATCAATGTGGAAATATGTGCTTCCATTCAGAGCGTAAAATACCTCTTTAAATATGTGTACAAAGGTCATGACAAAGCCAATGTGGAAATTTGTGAAACCAACATCAGACACGATGAAACTCATAAATTCATGGATTCCAGATATGTGAGTGCACCAGAGGCAGCTTGGCGAATCTTTGCTTTTCAAATGCATAGACAATCTCACAGCATTATTCGTCTTGCAGTACATCTGCCTCATTCACAATCACTTTTTTTTCACGAGGGTGATTCTGCGGACAACATCAGTTATTCAATGGACAGACAATCAACACTCATGGCCTACTTTACCCTCAATGAGAATGATCCCAATGCTCGGGAGTACTTATATCGTCAAATTCCTGAGCATTATGTTTGGAGAGAAGGTGCATGGGAACTTAGAAGGAGAGGAGGTGCTTCAGTCATTGGTAGACTCTACACTGTTAGTATTCAAGAACAAGAACGTTATTTTTTAAGGCTGTTGTTACTCCATGTTAAAAGGAGCTACAAGTTTTGACAACCTTAAGACTGTTAAGGAAGTCACATACCCAACGTTTAAAGAGGCGGCATTAGCCCTTGGATTGCTGTTCGATGACAGTGTTTGGAGAAAAACTTTATTGGATGCCTGTGTTCTCAATATGCCTGCACAGCTCCGTGATATGTTTGCATATATATGTGTCTTTGGTCCTCCTAATCATCCCCTGGAGTTGTGGCAAGAATTTAAACAACACTTCGTTCAAGATTACTGCCATGCCTACCACCCTGACACTGATGATTGTGAGCATTGTGAAGGCTATGCCATGACTGATGTTGAACATGTTTTACAATTTCATGCTAAACATTTTATTGATTTTAATCTGCCACGCCCAAAAAGAAAACCACACATTCGTCCTCAATACAACAAAGAAGAAGAGTTAGTAAGAGCACATGAAATGAAAGCCACCTTAAATGATCAACAACGTTTGGCCTATAATGCAATCCATAAAGCTTTAGAGGATACAAGTGATAAGCCAAAGTGCTTTTTCCTTGACGGTCCCGGTGGAAGTGGGAAAACATATCTCTATCATCTATTGATTCATGAACTGAGAGGAGAAGGAGAAGTTGTCTCACCTGCAGCCAGTACAGGGATTGCTGCTAATCTATTGCAAGGAGGAAGAACTATCCATTCACTGTATGGCATACCAATACCAATTAATGAGACATCCGTTTCAAGAATCAAAAATGATACTGATGCGGCCCAACATTTGAAGACTACCAAACTCTTCATCATCGATGAGTCTACTATGTTGTCAAAATACGCTTTGCATGTAATTGATCAATTATTACGGGATGTCATGACAACTGATGTCTCAAAGAAAAATAAATTACCCTTTGGAGGGAAAGTCATTGTTCTGGGAGGAGACTTTCGGCAGTGTCTTCCTATCATCTCTCATGGAACAAGGACAGACATCGTAGAGAGCTGCATTAAATATTCACGACAATGGCAGCTTTTCAATCAATTGCCGCTCATTAACAACATGCGCTCCATTGATACTGATTATAGCAATTGGTTAATTCAATTGGGAAATGGAGAATTGTCCAATGATTACAACCTTGGTGATGATGTCATTGAGATTCCACAAGACATGATCTGCACTGGCTCTTTAATCTTGGACATATTTGGTGAAAACATTGTCATTGATGTGAATAATGACGAAAGTATTCAGAATGCTGCATCACATGCCATTCTTTGTCCCAAAAATGACGCTGTGGATTTGATTAATTCAAAAGTGATGGATTGTATTCCTGGAGAATACATGGAATATATCAGCCATGATTCCATTGATCCAGATGAGACGGAAAATCCCGAACAATATCCCGTGGAATTTCTAAATTCTCTAACACCAACAGGAATGCCTTCTCATCTCCTCAAATTAAAAGTTGGTACAATTATAATGCTTTTGCGTAATTTTAACAGCAGAAAAGGACTTTGCAACGGGACTCGGATGATTATTATTGCTTTATTTGACAACTTGATACAAGCAAAAGTAATTTCTGGCTCGGATGAAGGAAATGTAGTCTTCATTCCAAGAATTGATCTCTGTCCATCAGAGACTGGATTGCCTTTCAAACTAAGACGTCGGCAATTTCCCGTGAAGCCTGCCTTTGCCATGACCATAAATAAATCTCAAGGACAAACTTTGGAGAAAGTGGGGATTTATTTGCCAGAACCTGTTTTTGGTCATGGACAATTATATGTGGCTTTCTCACGTGTGAAGAGACGATGTAATGTGAAGGTGAAAGTGGTGGATTCATGCATTCAAGGAAAATTGGTGCCTAACTGTGAGAAAGTCTTCACCAAAAATATTGTTTATCGGAATATTTTGGGATGAACTTTTGCATATTTTATATTTTTACCTTTTCTATTTAAAAAAAAAAAAAAAAAAAAAAATTAGTTTAGTCTTTTCAATTTCAGTTTTTTATGTGCATAGTTTATACAATGTTTGTGGAAAAACACATTTCAGATTTCATTGGAGATGTGTATCATTCTGATTTTATCACAGGGTGATAGAAACCACTATTTAAAGCTCCAGTGCTTTACGTGCTGAGAGATTTGATTGTTATTTTTTAAAGGGAGAGGTTTTTGTGAACAGCTAAGAGACGGGTGGGACGGCTGTTCACACACATCTCATTAGCAAGGTGTGTTCCACATGTTTAGATAGATAGGGACAAACATAAATTATTAATTAGATTCTACCACGACATTTTTCTTAGATTTTTTCACTTTGTTGAGGAATATACTAAATGATAATAATTGTTCATGAAGGACTCACCAACTACATACTTGCTGTAATTTTCATAATTGCATATATGTAATTTGTACTTAACTTGCGGTTTGTGCAGACAACATAGTTGCGGCAGTGTCATCCACATCAACTGCAGTCACCTGTGGTTAGTTAGTGGATGCATCTTATGCACCTGCTGAAGCTATGTTAACTCCATTTACCGTAGGTTAACTACAAGTTTTTTTGTTATTGTATGGATATTGCTGCAAGTCTGTAGCTGGTAACTCCTTCTGTATCAATTTACAAAATTTTATTATTTACATCACAATCCTCAAAAAATTTAAGAAAAATCCAGCTATTAAAAATATCTAAATTATATAAATTCGGATTTAGTTAGAGTAGGTCCCACCAGGCGTAAGGGCATCTTGACGCGATTGGTGGGCTGACACAAAGTGGCTGATACATATATTAGTACTGTTAATTCATCAATTCAAACAATTGACATATTAAGAAGTATTGCTACTTTGTGTTCTAAGACCCTTACAACATAATAGTTCAATTTTCCTTAAATGATATCAACCATAATAATATATGTAGTTGGTGTAAAGATGTCATTGGAATAATTGGATTATTATTTGAAAATCTAAAAAAAAAAAAATTTAAAAATATTCTAGACACCCGATGCATTTGCATCGGGCTCACAGCTAGTATATTTATATATATATATATATATATATATATTGAGACTTATCATATCTATAGATGCACCATCCAGAGATATGATGCATCTATACACTTAGGTATATATATTTATATATATATATATATATATATATATATATATACCGTATTTTTCCTTTTATAAGACGCACTTTTTTTCCTCCAAATTTTGGAGGAAAGTGGGGGTGCGTCTTATAATCGGAATATAACATTCTGGCATCCTGGGTTACTTGGGGGGTGGAGGGGGCAGCGGTGAAGTGGGGTCAGAAGTGGCAGGGAATGGTTCCTGCTGAAGAATCAAGCGGCAGGAGCACCACGTGTCCCCGCTCATTACCGACATGAATATTCACTTCACTTCTCCATGCGCACTGAAGACAGCGCACAGAGCTGGGCATGGGAGCAGGGAGCGCTCCTTTACTCTAATAGCCGGCACATTTGGCTGCTCCCCAGCTTTCTGCAGCTGCTGGGGAGATCGTGCCGGGCTATTAAAGTAATGAAGGAGCGGGTTGTAGCAGCAGAGGCAAGTGAATCAGCACTAAGCTTGTGCTGAATCACTGCCATGATGACAGGGGCAGAGCAGGGCAGATCCGTACCTTGTGTCAGCATTCCAAGGTCCCTCTGCTCTGTTTGCTAAGCCCCTGTGTCCAGAGCTGAGAACCAGGAAGTGGCCGATCTTCATTCACACTGCACTAGATCTGAAGCTGGCAGGGCTGGAGGCCGAGCATCATCACTACAGCACAGCTCCTCCGGTTCAGCTCTGCCTCTATATTACAGGACATTGCACTACAGCACAGTGCAGACTGCACAGCTCCCCCAGCTCTGCCTCTGTATTACAGGACATCACAGTGCAGAGTGCACAGCTCCCCCAGCTCTGCCTCTGTATTACAGGACATCACAGTGCAGAGTGCACAGCTCCCCCAGCTCTGCCTCTGTATTACAGGACATCACAGTGCAGAGTGCACAGCTCCCCCAGCTCTGCCTCTGTATTACAGGACATCACAGTGCAGAGTGCACAGCTCCCCCAGCTCTGCCTCTGTATTACAGGACATCACAGTGCAGAGTGCACAGCTCCCCCAGCTCTGCCTCTATATTACAGGACATCACAGTGCAGAGTGCACAGCTCCCCCAGCTCTGCCTCTATATTACAGGACATCACAGTGCAGAGTGCACAGCTCCCCCAGCTCTGCCTCTGTATTACAGGACATCACAGTGCAGAGTGCACAGCTCCCCCAGCTCTGCCTCTGTATTACAGGACATCACAGTGCAGAGTGCACAGCTCCCCCAGCTCTGCCTCTGTATTACAGGACATCACAGTGCAGAGTGCACAGCTCCCCCAGCTCTGCCTCTGTATTACAGGACATCACAGTGCAGAGTGCACAGCTCCCCCAGCTCTGCCTCTGTATTACAGGACATCACAGTGCAGAGTGCACAGCTCCCCCAGCTCTGCCTCTGTATTACAGGACATCACAGTGCAGAGTGCACAGCTCCCCCAGCTCTGCCTCTGTATTACAGGACATCACAGTGCAGAGTGCACAGCTCCCCCAGCTCTGCCTCTGTATTACAGGACATCACAGTGCAGAGTGCACAGCTCCCCCAGCTCTGCCTCTGTATTACAGGACATCACAGTGCAGAGTGCACAGCTCCCCCAGCTCTGCCTCTGTATTACAGGACATCACAGTGCAGAGTGCACAGCTCCCCCAGCTCTGCCTCTGTATTACAGGACATCACAGTGCAGAGTGCACAGCTCCCCCAGCTCTGCCTCTGTATTACAGGACATCACAGTGCAGAGTGCACAGCTCCCCCAGCTCTGCCTCTGTATTACAGGACATCACAGTGCAGAGTGCACAGCTCCCCCAGCTCTGCCTCTGTATTACAGGACATCACAGTGCAGAGTGCACAGCTCCCCCAGCTCTGCCTCTGTATTACAGGACATCACAGTGCAGCGTGCACAGCTCCCCCAGCTCTGCCTCTGTATTACAGGACATCACAGTGCAGCGTGCACAGCTCCCCCAGCTCTGCCTCTGTATTACAGGACATCACAGTGCAGAGTGCACAGCTCCCCCAGCTCTGCCTCTGTATTACAGGACATCACACTACAGCACAGTGCAGAGTGCACTGCTCTCCCAGCTCTGCCTATTCACTAGTCAGTGTGAAATACGACCAAGTTGGACGTGTCATAGATGATTAAACTGGAATGGCCTCCCCCTCTCTGGACGTCTGGATGCGAGCGTCAGCTGCTTGTGTTTTTAAGTAGCTCCACACTCCTGTCCTGACAGGGGGGGAGGCCATTCAAAGTTAATCATGTGTGAAACGTCCAACCTAGTTGTATATCACACGGACAGTGTGATACCAGCCTTAGACGGACACTGGCATTATAAGACGGACCCCATTTAACATTAAAAAATATTTTTTTTCTCTTTTCCTTCACCAAACTTGGGGGTGCGTCTTATAATCAGGTGCGTCTTATAAAGCGAAAAATACGGTATATACACACCTAAGTGTATAGATGCATCATATCTCTGGATGGTGCATCTATAGATATGATAAGTCTCATATATATATATATATATATATATATATATATATATATATATATATATATATATATATATATATATATATATATATATATATATATATATATATATATATATATATATATATATATATATATAAAAAAAAGAGAAAAAAAACTGCACAGCACTCACAGACAATGTGAACTGGTGCCAGCAGGGACGCTGGATCAAAATACTAGATAAAAACTCTCTGCAGCACTCAGCTACTACCAGTGGTGTACATACGCTAACAAGCTAAATATATATGAGAAAAAAATTTAAAAACTTACGTTTTTTCAAAAAACTCAAAATTCTTATATTT